>OW388296.1:38727503-39401155 GCA_936450465.1 Gibbula magus | reverse complement strand
ATCTTGTAGCACTTGAAGTAAGTATATGACTGGTTATCTACATGTGATTGAACCAGATACACAGCTAGTACACACACACACATACATCAGAGCTATTTGTCATGCATTGTGTCGAGATACTAGGTGCAGGCTTGGACGTTAAGCTGGCCAAGAGGAGGGTATACTCAGCTAACCCCGAATACAACCAGTAGCAATCCACATCCTAACGCATATAAAGCTTGTTCGCATACAGATCGTGCCGATATCAATATAGCACCCCATGGGGTGACGGCGGTTATCTGTGCCAATCAATACCAGGTGTGTATGTACACAGTACTGACTTCTGATTGTTCTCGGGTGTACTTTCAATTCCATCTGTTGTTCTAACATTACATCTGTTAATGAAGTACGTATCCAGTCAGAGATAGCGCAATGTTGGAGCGGCTGTCAAGTAAGTGATCTACAGTTGACAGTGTGTGTGACTTGACGACGAGTCCTGCAGACGGATCGGATCTCCGTGACTTTGTATCCCGGGACACTACCAGGGGAAATCGACACGACGATAGGGGGTGCTTAACATGTTACCTTTCCCTAATTATCCATATTTACCTGCCAATATGCGCAGGAGAGTCTGTGAAGTACACCGCGTTGTTTGTCACTGCCTTGCAACCACAGACAAACATTACAATAAGAGTTCAATACGTTGTTCACAGGTCTAGTGAAACCGTGCGAATCTAGTTGGTGATCACGTCCACCAAATACTGAACTCCCGCTCGAGCTTTATACAGGTAAGCTTTAATATGTTGTTGATCATGCATGTTAAAATTATATTTAATGTCGCTTTAAGAAACTGAGTTTATGTGTTTGTTTACTGGCTTATAAGCGGTTTAAAAAGTGAAAGCTAATCTAGTATAATTGCCGGAGCTTGTGGAAGGCATTTATACAACGGTTTAACTTGAACTTTTAAAACCTTTAATAGCGGAGTTCTTTAAGATGCATTTAGAAGTTGATAAGATGAAGAAATACAAATAAATGGATTTACAACCTCGTTATTTCATTGTCCATAAGGCCATATCCCATGGTAATAAGTCAATGAAACAGTGATTACCGGTAGGCACTCACTTACATTTTCTCACATCCTTTAGAAAGAAAGGTTACATGATGTTACGATATGTGTCTACCTGGCTTGGTCCCTTTATCGAATAAATTCTCCCTTTTAAAATTAATTAAAATTAATGGAAACATGTCTTAATTTGTTGGCAAAACATAAACATCCGCCATGAGTTAAAGGTACATCCATTGTGTTTCATATTTGGCTAATAATACCTGATACATGATATGTGCTGTTTACAGTACAGCTAAATTCATTCAAGTTGCATATTCATCCCCAATCGTCAAATATATCACGATTACTGGTTTCCAATTAAAATCGAAACTACACGTCCCATTTACCTGCGCAGTAGTTATATGACCTATTCAACATAATCAACACAATAATTTTGTCTGATGTAAATAAAATTCCAAAATTATGTTTGTCGCGCGTCAATCGCGGTTCATTGTCCGGTTTTCGATCAGATATTACTACATTCGTTTATAATCTTAATATACTAAGTCGACTATCATCGAATTGGTAGTTTTCGGTAGAAATCAGTAATCCCAACAACACAATGGATGCACCTTTAAAGACGTTTCAATAGTTCAAGCTCTTGGTGCTGAATGTATTCACGATTAAGCCTGAATACTGTTGCAAGTTGAATGAACTTATGTGTTGCAGGTTGCGGAATGCCTCGACGCCGGTACGACGTCAGTATCTATCCGTTCAGTCGTCAGCTGGAGGAGAGAAGGCAGCGGAGGCGTGCAGACTTCAGAGAAACCATCGGGGTCAGGTTCGAAGCCGACCCAGCCTCAAGCGATCTACCGCATATCTACCTCCCCAGACTCCACAGACAGAAAACCGAGAAAGAGCAGAACACCCAACTCGGCAATGCACTACAGAAGATGGCGGAAGACAATGGCATAGATCAGATAGCGGGCCAGCAACATTCGCTGACCGCAGTTCAAAGAGAAGTCCGGGAATTTACAGACTGGATAACCAAACATCTCAGGAAAAATGACTTCGATTTAGATTTTCGTCAGCCTATTGTTGTTGAGAGTTTCCCGCCATGGCGATGCGAGGACAAGGTTATCCCGTGCCTGCTTCCCTTCGTTGTGCGGAGTGTCAGGATGAAGCCTCTGGAGCCCGGCTACGTGGTGATGCAGCTGCCCAGACGACGCTCCCTCCAGTCAGACGAATTCGCCTGTCTCAGGGCAGACGACAGACTGCATCTCTCTCCTAGAAGAACTTACCAAGTATTCAACAAAGTTATTCGAAAAGCTTTCAACAAACAATCCATACCGTTTGAGCGACTTAAAATGGTTATGAAAGGTGATCATTTTTGCATTTTGTATGACCTTCGAAACTATGGCTGGACTCTAGAAATAATCCCAGCCATCCATATGGGTAAGTCCAGTGCTGTTCTAGTCTCCAAACCCTTCGACTATGACGAAAACGCGGCATCAGAGATGCGATGGCGAGTATGTTGGAGTCAGAAGGAAGGAGAGATCATGCGTTCCATCTCGTGCACAGACAAGGGTGTACGCTTGAAGGCGCTCCACATCGTGTGCAAACTCTGCAAGAGAGATTGGCGGCTGAGCTCACTCAGCGCCTACCAGATTCAGACTGTGCTTCTGTTCGACATGGACCATCACATTGACTTCTCACCGCGCTGGCAGCGCTGTAGCCTGGAAGAGTGTGTGCTCTCCCTTCTCCACAGACTACTCTTCTACTGCAAAGCAGGATATCTACCTCACTTCATCATTGAGGGCATGGATCTCTTTGGACTTCTTCCCAGCAAGACTACTATCTTGTACAGAAGCACCCTGGAGCGGCTGACGAACAACGAGAAGGCACTGGTCAGTCTGGTGGAGAGAACCCGCCCCGACCAGGAGCAGGAGGAACCTCAGTGGATGGAGACACGCTCCAGTGGAGGCGTGACCAGTAGACCCTACCAGCAGATACCCGCCATCATTGGTATTGTCTAACCTTGTCACCAGATACCAGCCATCATTGGTATCGTGTAATCTTGTCACCATATATCGTGTAATCTTGTCACCATATATCGTGTAACCTTATCTCTATATACCAATCATCGTGTAATCCTGTCACGATATATCGTGTAACCTTATCTCCATATACCAATCATTGTTGGTATCGTGTAACCTTGTCACCATTTACCAATCACCATTGGTATCATGTAACCTTATCTCCATATACCAATCATCGTTGGTATTGTGTAACCTTATCTCTATATACCAATCATCGTGTAATCCTGTCACGATATATCGTGTAACCTTATCTCCATATACCAATCACCATTGGTAATGTGTAACCTTATCTCCATATATCAATCACCATTGGTATCGTGTAACCTTGTCACCATTTACCAATCATCGCTGGTATCGTGTAATCTTGTCACCATTACCAATCATCGTTGGTATCGTGTAACCTTGTCACCATTTACCAATCATCGTTGGTATCGTGTAACCTTATCTCCATATACCAATCATCGCTGGTATCGTGTAACCTTGTCACAATTTACCAATCGTCGTTGGTATCGTGTAACCTTGTCACCATTTACCAATCATCGCTGGTATCGTGTAATCTTGTCACCATTACCAATCATCGTTGGTATCTTGTAACCTTGTCACCATTTACCAATCATCATTGTTATCGTGTTACCTTATCTCCATATACCAACCATCGCTGGTATCGTGTAACCTTGTCACAATTTACCAATCGCCGTTGGTATCGTGTAACCTTGTCACCATTTACCAATCATCATTGGTATCGTGTAACCTTGTCACCATTTACGAATCGTCGTTGGTATCGTGTAACCTTGTGACCATTTACCAATCATCGCTGGTATCATGTAACCTTGTCACAATATACCAATCACCATTGGTATCGTGTAACCTTGTCACCATTTACCAATCATCGTTGGTATCGTGTAACCTTGTCACCAGTTACCAATCATCATTGGTATCGTGTAACCTTGTCACAATATACCAATCACCATTGGTATCGTGTAACCTTGTCACCATTTACCAATCATCGTTTGTATCGTGTAACCTTGTCACCATTTACCAATCATCGTTGGTATCGTGTAACCTTGTGACCATATACCAATCACCATTGGTATCGCGTAACCTTGTCATCACTCCTCTTAGATTGCTATATACTCAGTGGTTATATTTGGTAAGCAAATCCGTAAAACTTCTTTGGGTACCTGCCTACGTCGGCGTCTTCGGCAACGAAAGGGACGACCAAGCAGCTAAACTAGCATTAAAACTCAATAATATTATAACATTACCAATCTTCCACTCTAAACAAGAGGCCAAAAGTCTCGCTTAAACATATCAAAACCATTTGGCAACAACAATACACCAAATCCCAAACTGCTCCCCACACTAAAACCTTACTACCCAAACCCTTTACAAAATTCAAAACATACCACAAAAACAAAAATATAGATAGGGCAATCACCAAACTCCAAACGGGACACACAAAACCCAACACTCACCTCCACAAATCAAACTCCACACAAACATGCCTACACTGAACCACCCTGAAACAATTACACACAATCTCACAGAATGCACCCACTACACAACACAACGCAAACAACTACACACAACACTTCTACCACAAAACATTAACCCCGGAAACATACAACAACCACTAAAACACCAAAACAACTCTACACGTTTCAATGCACTAGGCACATATATTAAGGAGTCGGGCCTCCTGGCCCGAAACTCTACACAATCCATCAATTCAAAACATCATTCAAACACAACCATTCCTTCTCCCTTTCTAAAATTAGCTTAATTCATTCCAAATTTCAAAATTTCGAAATTTTCTCCCTCCCCCCTCATTTTTGGATCAGCTTACAAAAGTTGTCCCACGTTTGGCAACATTTGGCACTTCATTAAAGGTTCTGCGGAACCCAAGTGCGAAATCAGCTCCGCTTGAAGCGCTTGTAAAATCTCCAAATAACTTCGGTAACTATCATATGATCAAAGTCTACGTCCTTTTAGTTTTAGGAGTCTCTGTGCAATAGGATTGTAGACGATGAAGTCACCGCCATCTGCAAGTTAATGATGAATCGTCTGCGTAAGCGTCCGATTGGATACATAGATCTTCGAAAGTAAAAACACACACTTTAAAGAATTTCGAAAAAATCATTCCTTAATACAAGGATATCCGTTATGCAGTAAACAAATCTTATTTTCACGTCTAGAAATCCATTAAATACTGTAAAAAAAATTATGCCTATGAACGAATGTTGGCAAAGCATCGGTATGTAAAATACTAGAAATAGAGAAGTGGACTCTTGTAAATATGACGTATGGTTGTAAGCATGGTTGAAAAGGTGTGCGTGGACTCTATTAAGCTATATGGAGTAAGGGGTTATGCTCAAGATAGCGTTTTGACACTCTTTCTTGTTACGTGTTGTATTTTAGAACTAGGGTCCCTCCAAGATGTTCACAGTCTTTCAGGGGCACGCACAATCTACACCCGATATAACTAACAACTATTATGCGAACTAGGACTGATGATTTGCAAGTCGTTTTATCACCTTCTTATGGCTCCGAATGGCAGATTCCGGGGTATATTGCTTTTACCCGTCCGTCCACGTTTGATTGGTCCGTGATAAGCCTTTGATAGTTGACATGTGCATCTATTGTGATGAGACCTTTCTGACGGTAATAGTGTCGGACCATGTGAACTTGACCTTACCACACGTTAATTACTCCCTTGACTTTTAATTGGTTATGTACCTTTGATACCTAACCACATTCATTCGCATGTGGATTGGTGCTTATCTTTGATATTTTAATTCCAAACTATGCTTATTCATGTATATCTGCGAGCATCAGTATTTAACAAGCTCGTCTTGATGCTAATAAGCAGGCGATTGACTGAGTATTGATATAAGACTGAAAATGCTTTGCACTACTTTCTTACTTGCCATAATTATGACCACTTAAGACAAAACTTGCACTTCTACACTAACGGATATAGCCTTGATACTCTTCTAAATGAAAACAAAGAACTAACCCACTCTGAAAATCTCAAAATTCTTGATTCAATTCACATTTTCATTAATAAAACCCAACGTTTTAAAAATGACGTTCAAAAACTCTTACAATTTAAATTGACACACTTAACCGGATGTATTGCTTGCAAGATATGATATAATAATATTTCATGTTTGTATATGTTTTTCATAATCAACATCGTTGTCGTCGCTTTTATGTTATGTATTATACGTTGTAAAGAAGCGGTGTTCAAATAAGCCTTGTGGCTTGTTCAGCAATCCTTATTTCATTTTATGAAATAAAAATATGTTTAAACCAGAAGCATACTTTCTCACTACTGGGCTTAAAATATCATCATCGTAACGCTATTAATAAAACAAGAAAAGCAGTAATTAATGTAACATTGTTATATGTTGAATCACTATCTGCAATAGCATCTGGTCCAAAGGCTGAATGCATTAGGAATACATGTCATTTAATAATGAACAAATGTAACATTGTTATATTTGGGATCACAATATCTACATAGTTCCCCATTAATCTCGTAATGTTTCACCAGCATTGCCCTTTGCTGTCGTACACCCACTTGGAGTAGAGTTTAAACGGATTTAACTGAGGCAAATATTCAGAAAGAGAAATGTTCATTTTAACTATGACAGAACTTGTTGGTGGTGATGAGCTTTGAATGTGTGTCTCATACACCTGAGCTTTGAATGTGTGTCTCATACATCTGAACTTTGAATGTGTGTCTCATACATCTGAGCTTTGAATGTGTGTCTCATACATCTGAGCTTTGAGTGGGTGTCTCATACATCTGAGCTTTGAGTGGGTGTCTCATACATCTGAGCTTTGAATGTGTGTCTCATACATCTGAGCTTTGAAAAGTTGTCTCATACATGTGAACGTTGAGTGGGTGTCTCATACATTTGAACTTTGAATGGGTGTGTCATACAACTGAGCCAAGCCAATGTGTCAGGGACCAAAACCAATTGAAACAAGTGTTTGCCACTAACATGGCAATGTCCCCCGCCGTTAACATTGAGTTTAGTAAGACACATCATTTGGTCAAGTGTCATAGTCACCTTGAAACTAAGGTCAAGGTCACCAAAATCGACGGGTGTCTGCGTCATATCCCAATGTAGACTGACACCAACATTGATAACTTTGGGTGCTTGGGTTCATGAGATATTGCGTTAACAAGAGTTCGAAAAGTGGTCAAAGCATGGTGGTGTCTGCGTAAACAGCCAATATAGGCTGTCAGCAAATATTAAGACATTATGTCTAACCGGTCATGAGATATCACGTTAACAAGAGACAATAAAGTGGTCGAAGTGTCGTGGTGACCTTGAAAATATGGTCAAGGTCACCAAAATGGACTGGTGTCTGCGTCTTCCCACAATGTAGGCTGACACCAAATTTGAAGACTTTGGATAAAACGCTTCATGAGATATCGCGTTAACAAGAAATGTGACGTACGTACGTACGGACGCCGCTGAATACATAGTCCCCCGTTCCGCGTTGCGGCGGGGAACAAAAATTTATGTGGGTGTCTCATACATCTGAATAAAGTTAAGCAACGTAAACTTACAGGATACAACTCACGAACAAACGTCGATCTCTCAAAACAAAATAGAGCAGTAACTTGATGAAACATCTGTCAGAATTCAGTATAAATACAAAAAACCATTTGAATCATGTCAGTCACACTTTAAAGGATGTGCATATTTAAAAAAAGACATGCATTTGAATCTCAAACAAGTTTTCTAACATTGAAATGGTCTTATTTAATTGATATGAGCTGATGAACTACAGAACCAATGGCTTTACTTTTAGCTAGAAAAGCCCAATGGACATATGACGTCCGTCTTCGTCCTTAAACGTTTCACAAGTTTCACTTATAATGTCTGCCACGCCCATATTTGAGGGAAGGTGAGCACCAAATGAACAAACTTTAATACTCTAGGTGCAAGGTACCTCCCCACAAAATTGAGGAAGAGTTCTCTAGTTAAAAATACAGCCATTGGCTCAGTAACTCATCAGTGTTTCAACAATAAAGTACTTTACTTAAAGGAAAAGAAGATGAAAATAGGTCTTTAGATCGTGGCTCCTGGGACCCATATTTGATGCAACAGGGTCACCAAATCTACAATTTAGAATCTTTTTTGGCCAAGGAGTCTGTACACAACATTTCAGCTTTCTAGAGCTTTTCATACTGGAGAAGAAGATGAAAATGTTTTTTTTAGGTTGTGATGCCATAAGCTCATCGGCACTTTTAGGCCTGATGAGCTCAAAATCCAAAGAATCCAAAAGGCAAACCTACACACAACTTCACTACGCAAGGCATACCTCTTGCCAGTCTTCATTACTGACTGCTTTAAGATAGTGGATAGCTGCACCTGAAAAGCATAGTGATTCTGATTTCCTGATCAAAACCTTAAGGAAATATGACAAGGCTTATATTGTAGATGTAGCCAATGTTAAAGATGCATCAATTGTGTTTGATAAAATTGTTCATCTATTTGGCTTTAATACCTGCCAACATACAAGATGTGCTGATTTTAGTTCAAATAATTTCAGTTATCTTGCATATTCATTCCCAATTACCATATATATCATAAGTATCGCTCAAACCTTGTTTTGAGGATCCAAGCACACACTGTTGCTAACATTAATCGTGTCGCCCAGCCAGATACACACACACTGTAGAGTTAACTTCACAGGGGTACGTAACAGGAAATGTCAACCCGGCCTCCATCAATCTCTTACGTACTGTTGATTCTGCGTAGCCAAGGGACCTGCCGCTACTTGTAGACGCCTCGATGACGTAGCAGTCTGATATATTGATCTTGTGCTGCAGTTGTCACCCTTGGTTTCCCTGACCATGGCCCGTCTTCAACGCTGCTGGTATGGTAGTACCGGTACTTACTTGCTTAATTCAAGGTCCTTTTTACATCATTCTTTCAAATACTTTGAGAAGAGTGGTTTTACACCTATGTCAACACATTAAGACAACTTTGAACATCACTGAGCTGTTTAATCATTGTGAATCCATGACCTTCAGCTGTCCACAATCACATAATGCAAAAATGTCTTTGTCTATAGAATAAGCTTCAGAGCGTTCAGTTGCATGTGTCATCCTCATGCTCCAAAGAACTTGACATACTTGATTTGTTCGGAAAAGGAAGTGTATAACAAAATACCAAAATCGATTATTTACAAAAATGATAGGTTTACCTAGGATGATATTTTCCATTCATTTAACATAATAAAGCCTTAAAAAAACGTCATGACTGTATGTTAATGAATACACCTTTTTCACTGCTCGGAATTATACTATATACTTATAAGTAAACAGTCTTTATGTAAATCTTGTTCATTTGTTTTAACAATAGCATAACTTGCGGTCACACATTACAAGAAAAAAACACTGCCATTGACCAAAAGAAAAGGCCTAAATGCCAGATGTAATCGGTCATGTTGTGTGGTATCTATACAGTATAATGTGAAAGTATATGTCTGTAAGTATAATGTGGGGAATCTATACATGTAGTTCATTAAATTCTGATACAGTCCATTTGAACCTTATTACTTCTGTTTTGTAAGACTTCTTAGTACAAATAATGTACCTCATCTAGTGTCGTTTCCACGAAAATACCATTGTCTTACCGCACCAAAACTGGTCCCAGGGCGTGCACTACTTTTCAAGAGACCACACAGTAAGGTAAAGACCAGGGAAAAGTACCAATTCATTAATCTCAAAGATGATGACATGTGCATCGCATGCCAATTCCACAATTTTCTATTTCGAAAATCACCATGGCAGCCAGCTCTGTAACAACATGGACAATTTTGGATTGTGTGATAACCTCCAGGATACTCTTAAAGTAGATGCTAAAGTGTTTGATGGAGCATCAACTGTCCACACACTGCCAAGAGTAATGTGTCATTCTTTTGAGAGTACAGTGAACTCACATTTCTACTGACTGTTCAAGGATAGACCACTGCAAGAAAAAAATGTCTCAAGTCTGCAACATGTGACACAAGAGACAAAGAATCAAGACGCAATGTGTCCAAACAAAACAAACTACCAGAGAATTTCCCTATGTTTCTCAAAGACTCAAACAACAAACAAAAACAGTTTGAAGTACTAACAGATAGTATTAAAACAAGCACAATTACGGCAGGTAAAGAAGTGCACGTAACATCAGGGAGAACAGTGTTTGCAATTGGCCATGAAGCAACAAATTAGTCACATTAAAAGGGTGCTAACACTAGACTGGTTCTCAGTGTACTAGATGATTTTATCAAGGCGCATTCTTGTCAGCACAGTGGATACAGATGTGTTCGTGGTTCTTCTTGGAGTAATATCTGAGCTGAAACAAATCAACAAAAGATAAAACGTTTGGTTGTCCATTGGTAAAGGCAAGAACTATACATTATATAATGCCAATGCCCTTCATCAAGAGTTTGACAATTACAGGATACAGGTATCCTATCCAAAGGTTACAGAAGCTTTTATTTTCCAAAGCAGAATTCCCTACCAGCCGATTGACAGAGATGGGGAACAGTTGGCTCTCATAGAACGATTTGTGTGAACCATGTATGATCACAGCACCACACTTATCAGAGTGGATGTTGTTAAACAAGACTTATTCTGCCAAGGGGAGCACACGAAACTCCGGCATGTGTTTCCACCAACATAGGTTGCCCCCATTCGCCACACACATAGGGCCATCTACCAAGCAAATGTTTGGACAAAGAGTGTATATTTGAGAAAAATCCTCCTAGCCCTCGGACTTTTGGATGGACATTGGTATCCACTGTGGGTTAATGTTCCAGAAGTGTCCAGGTCGTGCAGAGAACTGGTGAAATCTTGGTGCAAAGTACAACCCGTATGCTAAGGAAATGTTTCTTGTCCCCCGAAACCATGGGATAGATCTAGACGAAATTTAATCAAATTAGACTGAAATGTAGGTCAAACGGTAGCGTCATATTGGACAAAGTTAGATTTCCTTATAATATATATGATATAATGGCCCAATTTCATTTTAATGGTCCTAATGTGTTCCTTGACCCCAGAAAACGTTGAAAAGACATCTGGAGCATTAAATTTGAGTAAATGGTCATTGATTTGCTGTCATTTGTAGGTGTTGGTGGCCATTTTTGACGCCATATTGGAGTTTTGTGTCCCATAACAGACAGACACCATTTTCTATTATGTTAATGTGTTCGTTGCCCCCAAAAACATAGGGATAGACACCAAGATCATCACATTTGAGTTGATGGTTAAAGAGTTATTATCATTAAGAGGTTCTCGGGCCATCTTAGACGCCATCTTGAAAAAAAACACTTTTCCAGGGGTCCAACTTTGGTAAACTTTTAGTATGTCATAAAGTAAACTAAACCCTACTAGAATCAGTTGAGAAAACTTTTTTTGGGTGGTTGAGGGGGTACTTTCCATATATTGACCCAACTTAGTCTGAAAAGTAAAAAAAAAACCATATCCTACTGCCCAACATACTTAAAGGGAAAGTTTTATCACCGATCTATTGGTAGCATCCGCCATCTTGGATTCTTGACATTTCGTGAAATGAAACACCCTACATTTAACACAATTTTAATTTTTTTGTAATAATAAAACATATACACTGATAGAATATTCACATAGTAACACATAACGTATCATAAATCTAATAAACAATATGCCGTTAGGCCGTAGCGAAGTTTTCATAACTCAGGTTTTCAAACTCACACCGCCGATGAATGGCTTTAATTTTCATTGTTTATATTTTTCAACAAATGTTCACTTGTCTTTAACAAGTTGTTAAATGTAAAGTCATCAAAGTATTAACTTCATTAATATCTTTTCAGTTTGAGTTTTATAGCATATATGTGTAAACGGAAATATCCTCTCGAATTTCGTTTCCACAAAAAATACCCCGATAGAACCCTCCTTTTAAGACAAACCTTAAATGATAACTATCCTGGTAACGCAGCCTTTATATTTATGAGGAGGCCCTGAATCAGGACAGTTATAATCATTTTAGATTTGTTTGTTGGACAGTAATGGTTAATTTATTAAGTATTTTATATAAACAATTCTACAGTGAAATGGGTGTAAGAGATTTATATTTTTATTGGCTTTGGGATTACAAGTATTTACCCCTCTATTCCTTGTTAGGTAATATTTTCATTGTCAAACTCTGTAGTAATAGTCTATTGGAGAAACATCTCATCCAGGAGATTCAGGTTTTGTATTTGTTGATATTGAAGACTGAAGTAAATAGTTCTCCTGATAAAGCACAATCCCTTGCCATGAGCTTGACAGGGAGAAGTCGGACGCTGGATGGATACTGTCCAATGCCATAAGCCCATCTGATGAGCTAAACAGCTATTGATGTTTAGTTGCTTCACACGTCCTGGCTGCTCAATTGCTTATCCTGTCACAGGGTAAAACGCATACGCTTCACTTCACGTTCATACGCTGGGTGATCCAGCCAATTATATAGTTTTCTCACGATGGTTATCAACAAAATTGCAGCCAAACACAGGAAGCCTATCAGTTGGATTTCGCTCTTCCGAAAAATACCAATGTTCTTAGATTACTGAGCTGAAATGGAAAGTTTTTTTTCCTATCAAATTATATTAGATGAAGACTGAGGTACTTGACCACATGTATGCTGTTGAATATGTTTTCATATTAATAAAATAACGTGGATGGCAAGCCTGCAAATCTTAATATTGCTGACTCACCTTTGAAGTGCTGCCTTTTGTTGTCTACCAATATTGTTAGATAGTTTCTAGGACATAGGTCACTTTCGAGAAGGTTTATGTGGGCTTGTCACCCAGGGTATGAAAGTGTAGCGGAGCATATATACGTTGCACCGTGGGGCATGATGGCTCCCCTGATGCACCACTAGTAACAAAGTAGCTGGAGGATGTCAGAACAGACAGGGCTCAACAGTTGTTGTTCTTGCAGTTCAGAGGCACATCATCGCTCAGTCAACTCCTTCCTCAAGCACGTAAAGCACTAGAGAATCACGAGGAATACAGACTAGATGCAGGAGAGAAACACATGGCCACTTACCGTCCCTTGTGCATCAAATGTGCAACCGTGGCAATCTACATCAGTGGACATGGAATATGTACAAACAGGCACCACCGCCAACACAAATCCAATACGTTCGATAATGTAGATTAAACAATCTAGGCATAATTCAGTACTCTTTGAATGTTCAGCAATCACCTGGTTAGCGAATTGGTGACCATTGGTTTACATCCTGTGCTTGGATGAATAAACAATCATTTCAGTACTTAAATCACAACAATTGTCATTCAACATTTGTCAATCAGATGAACTCATCAGAGTAATAATTTCATAATTTTTGATTCACTATCGTATTCCCATTATACTGCTCATCAGTAGTAAATTCCGCGCACTTTGTGGTAGGGGATAGAGTCGAGCTCCTGTGCATGAGTCCTGCGGTAGTCCCACATGAACTGGTCGATGATGATTGAGTTGATGGTGAGATCAGCCCCTTCAGCTCCATCAGCTGTCTGCAGCTTCCGCATCTCCTCACACACCAGCTGCAATATATATATAGACACATACACACCAGCTGCAATATATACAGATACAGACTCACCAGCTATTATATATATATATATATATATGGAAAAAACAAGTGGCTGCCTTTCAAAAAAGGAATCCAATACGTGGAGGGCAAATATAGTAAATGTGAAATAGGCAACATATACATGCTGCCAATAAGGAATGATAGTGTGTTTTTTCACACAGTGCATATAAAAAAGGCCAGTTCTTTGGCGTTACATTGGTTATTGGTTATTTCCCTTCAATTCCTTCAATTTTAAGGTATTCAAATTAAAATAGCCGCTCGAAGGAAGTTAAAGCGATCTCATTGATGTAGCGATACCTAAACACTCAAAGTAGAGTTTTAAATATGGTACCATGATAGAATGGTTAACCATGAGGTATGAGACCTACAAATCTACTTCTTACAATGAAGACTTCCACACCACGGTTTCTACGTCGCACCATTTCTTTCAATACTGATAACCGTTTTCTATGGATACGGCTTATCGGGTCATGAAATGTGATGTTTTACCTTCTAACATAACAATATATTGAATAAACTTTTATAATAAATAGCAAATTTGAAGAAAAAAATAAAATTGCGATTAACGTGGTAAAGCGCCTTTAAGGGGAACGTATTTGTTACCGTATATTACTGTGTATAAGAGGACCCTGTGTATAAGACTACCCCCTTTCTCAGACCCCTAAAATCAGGTAAAAACCATGTATCTCATGTATAAGACGACCCCCCTTCTAGCAATCATGAAAACAGGTATTAAACATGCCTTGATGGGAAAACACGTTGGTAAGATTTGGTAACGGTAAGTTGATATGTGTCAATAGCAGCATACAAGCTGTCTTCGGTACCATCAAGGAATAATTCTGTGTCATCAGCATATTGATCAAGTTTATATTCAGTATCGTTAATAGTAATACCTTTGATTTTGTCATTATTTCTAATCATACAACCCAGAATCTCAGCCACAAGTTCTACAAAATGTCTGGTTTGAAAATTAATTTAGATAAATAGAAGGCAATTTGGCTAAATCTATTGACATAATATGTAAAGATCTCAAAATCGAGTGGTTAACGGGTGAATTTGATGTACTTGGTATTACATTTACACCTGATCTTGGTAACTTATGGGTGATAAACACCCGAAAGAGACTTGAAGAAATTAATAGACTCTTATTATCATGGAGGAAAAGAAATTTAACTCTTATTGGTAAAATTACAGTGATAAAAACTTTAGCAATTTCTAAATTAGTTCATATCTTTAACACTTTGCCTAATCCCCCTGCTGAATTTATTACTGCACTTGAGAAATTATTTTTTAAATTCATATGGAATGGAAAAAATGACAAAATAAAAAGAAAAGTTCTGAAAAATAAATATGATGATGGGGGTTTGAGAATGATTGACACATCTAGATTTATAGATGCTTTGAAATTATCCACCTTAAGGTTGTATCTAAAAAATTCTATGAAGAATAACCCTTTTCAGATACCTTTTGATGAAATTTTTAATTTTGGAGCAAACTCTGATACTTATTTAAAGATTGAAAATCCTTTTTGGCAAGATGTATTAAAGGCTTGGAAGGTATTCCACAAAAAACATTATGTTGACCCTGACATTATAGATAATATTTTACCCCAACCTCTTTGGTTTAATCACAATTTTAAAAACACATCACATTTCATAAAAGATTGGGCAAATAAAGGAATAATGACTATTAATGATATATGTGATGAAAAAGGTCTACTATCAGTGGAATCTATAAAAGATAAATACGGCATCAAAGGTACATTTCTAGATCATAATTACTTACTATATATTTTGCCTGACTTATGGAAACATACTCTTACCCACTCTTGTACAGAAATAAATACCAGAAGCATAAATGTTACTGAATGTCAGTTGAACTTAATGAAAACATCCAAAGGCTTATGACATCTTGATTTCAACAGATGTATTCCATAACATTTGTAACAAATGGCAAATTTTATTTCCTGAAATGTTATTTGATTGGAAAAACACATTTACAATATATATGAAGGCATTAAAAGACACGTGGTGGCACGTGGTCCTGTGCATAGCTCAGTCGACCGCTATCAGTTAAGTTCAGCAACAACGGGCGTTGCTCGCTGGATGGGTGGGCTACCCGCCTCATTGCTGAATGAAAACTGAGAGTTTGAAGGGTGATTCCCTGCCCCACACTGAGACATGAGTTGAGAGGCTCGTGGTGTCACCTTGGGCAAGGGACTTTATTCGAAATGTGCCTCTGTTCACTCAGCAGTACAATTGAGTACCTGGTTTAATGGTGCAGGCAATGTGACAGATAACCTTCGAGCGCCTTAATTGGCAGCCCAGGTTGCATACTCCAAAGGGAGTTGAGAATGAAAAAGGAACGATGTTGGTCCTTACACCAGGGTAATGATGTGTGTAGCGCTTTGAGCATGGCCCTTTGTGTTGTGGAGTTCAGCGCGATATAAGTATCCTCATTATTATTCATTTATTATTAACTTACTAGATTTTCAATATAGATTTCTTCATGGTATCATCTATACTAAAAGAGAATTACTCAGAATGAAAAAAGTTGACAATAGCTTATGTTGCTTTTGTAAGAGTGTTGATGAGAGTGTCTGCCATGTATATTGGGAATGTGAGGAGACACAAATCTTTTGGAATAATTTACAAGATTGCCTTAATAACTCATTTCCAACTCCAGTGATATTTAAAAAAAACTCTTAGTCTGGTTTGGTACTCAACACCAAAACAGATTAATTAATCACATCATTATTTCTGCTAAAAGATACATCTAACTTAGCAATATCAAAAATACATCACTAAATTTCAATATATATTTTAAAAATTTGAAAGAAATATTTTTCGTAGAAAATTTTATTGCAACCAAAAACAATAAAAATCAATACTTTGAATAGAAATGGGGTCTCCTCACTCCAGTACTTGTGTGAACACCAATCTATTCCATATTCAAACTGCCGTTTGTACTCTTTATTGCCTAATCTGTTAATATTGCCTATGTATTTTGTCTGTATGTATTTATGTTACTTGCTTTTGGGAACTAATAAAAAAAAATTTTAAAAAAAGAAAAAAGTACACTATTCATTCAGGAAAGGTAACTTTACTTTTTTACTCCTTACTTTTTAAACTCTGTAATTTTAAAAATCAAACTAATTTTCATTAAATTGGTTTATTTAATAACAGTTAGTGTTTTTTTGTATATTAATTTTTTTACCAACATGTTAAGTTGTTTGTTGAGCTGTTTTTATCAATATGCGAGTTGTTATATCTATTGTTGCATATGCTAGTGTGCATCCCGTCTATATTGCATATAAATTATTTCAGGTTACTGCAGCAAAGGAACTCGAACTGTCTGTAGGAAAGAATGTAACGTCGTACTGGACATCGCTCGGACACTGTGTGACGATACAGGAGTTTCAGTGAGACGACAATGCAGTCTACATCCTCTAACACTCCAAGAAGGTAAATTTATATCACTTTTTCTTATTTCTTATTTTTATGTCGTTCTATATAACTTTTGATATTATTTTTTATATCGTGGTTGAAAATTTATAAAACATTGGTAACATGGTTTGATGCTTGTCATTGTTTCACTTACTCGTGATATAAATTAAATACACTTGAAAAATCCCAATCGACCTCACATTACTTGCTTTATTTACATGTTTTTTTTCTTCTTTTAGGAATATCAAGCTCTTTAATATAGAAGACCCCCCATCAACGGAAGCGACTATTTCCTTTAGGAAAGGGAACACAGCAGGTGATTTGTCAATGTAATACGTGTTTAATTGTGTGTTATCTCCAAGAATAAAACAATCAGTTGACATTGTGTGTTGTTTTTATGAAAGTCCGTGAACCAGTTTATGAGCATGATACCCGAACGCAACCTGGCGGAGACAACCGTAAATCTATCGGGATATAAATGTACTCCACGTGACCACAATACACTTATATGATTGGACGAAAGCATTTGACTGTGCTCTAAATAGCGATTAATGTACCGTTTGGCACCCCATGTTATTGAATAACTGAAGATAAATTTTCATCTGCTGTACGAAAAGTTCACAACAAATTGCTCCATGCTGAAGGACACATTCACAAACTGTTTTACTGTATCTTGTTGACATAGGCACCAGACCGTAAATATACATGTACATGTACATATACCTACCTACATATATAGCAGCTTATATGTTTTATAGATAGGTAGGTATGCATATATATATTTAGGGTCTGGCGCCTGTAGTCACTGATACCCAGGGACGCAAGGGCATCAAATAATTAAAAGATGTCGCGTTGTTTTGACCAAATTTGATCAGCCCAGTAAATGTATGGGAATGCATGGCCTATGTTTTCCCACTAGCAGCTCGCACAATCTTGTGTGGGATGGACTAAATATCTAGGTCAAGCTTATCAGCCGTAGCTTCCATAGAAACGGAACAGCTAGAAATAGTTTGCCATGCGCACTACATAATGAAGCCCCCATAGACGGAAGTTTTAAGTTGCCAATATATATAGCGTGGAGACTAATGTCTCCACGCAATAATGGATTTAGAAGTAGAAATCATCCATTTAAATGGCGAGCGCTTTCAGCTACACAGCCTCTTCAGGCCATACATAATGGATAATTATCCGTTATGTATGGCCTGAAGAGGCTGTGTATACATATACACCAGCTGCAACATATACACATTCTGCAATAACAACACACACACACACCAGCTGCAACATATACATATTCTGTAATAACAACACACACACACCAGCTGCAACATATACACATTCTGCAATAACAACACACACACACCAGCTGCAACATATAAACATTCTGCAATAACAACACACACACACCAGCTGCAACATATACATATTCTGCAATAACAACACACACACACCAGCTGCAACATATACACATTCTGCAATAACAACACACACACACACACTAGCTGCAACATAAACACATTCTGCAATAACAACACACACACACCAGCTGCAACATATACACATTCTGCAATAACAACACACACACACCAGCTGCAACATAAACACATTCTGCAATAACAACACACACACACCAGCTGCAACATAAACACATTCTGCAATAACAACACACACACACCAGCTGCAACGTAGACGCGCCAGCTGATGAGCTGAAACACATGGACATATAAATGAGAATCTCTTTACCTCTACGGCCCAGATACTGCATCCTCGGATTTCTACCTCAAGGCGGTCACCAGATTTCATACACGTATCTGCCATTGAAAATGACATTTTACATTTGAACTCATTAAGCACTGACAAAATTGGAGCCATTGGCTCTGTAGCTCAATAGGAATTGCATGATTTACTATCTCAGATTGAATACTTTAATGAGTGAATTGTTTAACAACTTTTTAAGTCAGAATAAGAGAATTATGTTTTTATGCAATTATAACTGCTGGTGAAGTTTTCACCATTCTAGTGTTTTTCGGTCATTTTAAGTAGTAGCTATTTTGCTTGATAGTGATTGATGTTGTAGACTATTACAAATAGTTCAGATAAAGCACAATTCACAGCAATCACAAACCTTTAAAACTGTCCATTGTCAGTGCATGACACCAACACGACTTGACAACAAAATAGAGCCATGGGCTCTGTAGCTCATCAGGACTTCAGGGATTTATTTATCTAAGATTGAAGATCTAAGCAATCTCAAGTAATACATTGTTAACAAGAAGATAGGTTTTAGGTCATGACCCCTATGACTCACATTTGAGGTCACAGGGTCGCCAAATCTATGGTTCAGAGTCCCCATTGGCCAAGGAGTCTGTACACAACATTTCAGCTTTCTAGACCTTTTGGTACTGGAGAAGATGAAAATAGGTTGTAGGTCATGACTCCTGTGACCTACATTTGGAGTCAAAATGGCACAAAATCTACGGTTTAGATTCCCTGTTGGCAAAGGTATTTGTACACAAGATTTCAGCTTTTTAGTGCTTTTCATACTTGAGAAGAAGATGAAAATAGGTTTTAAGGTTATGACCCCTGTAACTCATATTTGGGGTAAAGGGGTGACCAAATCTAAAATTTAGAATCCCCTTTGGCCAAGGAGTCTGTGAACATTTCTGCCTTCAAGAGCTTTTAGTACTGGAGAAGATGATGACAATAGTTTTCAAGGTCATGACCTCTGTAACCCATTTTTGGGGTCACAGGGTCACCAAATCTACAATCTAGTATCCCCACTGGCCAAGAAGTCTATACAAAATATTTCAGCTTTTTAAAGCTTTTTAACTGGAGAAGATGATGAAAAAGGCTTTTAAGTTCATGATCCCTGTGACCAAATACAAAATGCGCCGCCGGCGGAAACTGCACATAAACTGATACCTTGGCTGAGTAGGGGCTGCTTATAACTCACCTTTTCTTAAGAATTCGAGGAGTTTCTCTGTATATTTCATGACACCAAAAAAGACAAGAACCTGAGGAACTCTGTAAAAAAATAAAGCCATTGACTCATCAGGTCTTGTTCGACAGATGCTCTTTGCTTAGAAAGTACCATCAAATCTAGAACTTAACTTCCTCATTGGTCTAGAACGTCCACAAGATTTCAAACTTTTAGATGTGAAAAAAACCAGAAAAGTTTACATGTGGACGAACTGATAGAATTAACTGAAGCAGGCTGTCTTGTCATTTCACAGTCAACCAGGCTGTAAGGCCAGAAATCTCAAGATGATATTTCAGTTCATGTTTGATTTGTGTGCACATCAGATTCAGTGGCGGATCCAGGAATTTTGAAAGGGGGGGGGGGGGTGTCACAGCATATGTCGGCTGCGTGAAGGAATATAACAAGTCATTGTCTGACAGACTTGGAAGAGCCTTACCATTACATCTGAATTATGTACAGCAACATCAGTACCTTTACTCCATGGATGAGTGAGATGACAGTGTGGGGATGTTTACCTGTAGTCTGCGAACATGGTCAGATGCTGGATGTCCGAGAACTGACCGAGTCCCTTCCCCTCACAGCAGCCCCAAACATCCGCCACTAGGATCTGAGCTCGCTTGTAAAACGACACTGCAGCATTACACAGATGTGCAAACAAAAGGGATACAGGTCAAATGTCAGAAAGAGACAAAACACTAAACCAGTACGTTCTTTATTGTTTCAAATCATCTTTTTATTACAGAAATCCCTGTTAGAAATAGGAGTGTTAATGCCGTGGATAGTATTAATCTAACTAGAACATGATGTAAATAACATGTGGCTACTTCAGCGAATTAACACTTCTTTGTTGATGTAACATGCTTAGGTCGACAATATATGCAATAGTAAAAATTCTTATACTTTTTTAGGTAAATAGATGTCTTCCCAAAAATAACAATATTACATTTGTACACTCGCAAAATGACAAGCATTTCTACTACTTTGTTGAAAGTTCAATCTAATAACATCAATATAAAAATAAAGCCATGGGCTCTGTAGCTCATCAGCAATTCATATGTGAAGAAAAGCTTTAAAACTCAAACTTAAAAAAATTCAATTGTTCACAGACGAAAATAACTCAAACTAACCGTGAACATGCTTCTAGGAAACTGTACAGTGGAAAACTGGTTGTTAAAGGGATGCAACATCCGGTTTTCATGTACAATCAAATACCCCCTGTTAAAGAGTCTGCACATAAAATTTCAGCTCTCTAGAGTCACTGGTTCCGGAGAAGAAGTCGAAAATGCAAAAAGTTTACAGACGGACGGACAAACAGATAGACAGATAGACGCCGGACACCATGCCATGCCATGCCTAATAAGAAGACTTTGAGAGTAGTTGTGTCAAAGTGTACCTCGCCTCCCATTATAGTCTGCTTCATCTCGGAAACACGGGAAGTCGGTGACTATCTGCTGCATCAGCGCCCTCGCACTTCCCCCACATCGCTGTATACACTGTGTGAAGTTACCTCCGTACTTCTACAACACACAACACATCACTTCTAGCACTTCCCCCACATCGCTGTATACACTGTGTGAAGTTACCTCCGTACTTCTACAACACACAACACATCACTTCTAGCACTTCCCCCACATCGCTGTATACACTGTGTGAAGCTACCTCCGTACTTCTACAACACACAACACATCACTTCTAGCACTTCCCCCACATCGCTGTATACACTGTGTGAAGCTACCTCCGTACTTCTACAACACACAACACATCACTTCTAGCACTTCCCCCACATCGCTGTATACACTGTGTGAAGCTACCTCCGTACTTCTACAACACACAACACATCACTTCTAGCACTTCCCCCACATCGCTGTATACACTGTGTGAAGATACCTCCGTACTTCTACAACACACAAAACATCACTTCTAGCACTTCCCCCACATCGCTGTATACACTGTGTGAAGCTACCTCCGTACTTCTACAACACACAACACATCACTTCTAGCACTTCCCCCACATCGCTGTATACACTGTGTGAAGCTACCTCCGTACTTCTACAACACACAACACATCACTTCTAGCACTTCCCCCACATCGCTGTATACACTGTGTGAAGCTACCTCCGTACTTCTACAACACACAACACATCACTTCTAGCACTTCCCCCACATCGCTGTATACACTGTGTGAAGTTACCTCCGTACTTCTACAACACACAACACATCACTTCTAGCACTTCCCCCACATCGCTGTATACACTGTGTGAAGCTACCTCCGTACTTCTACAACACACAACACATCACTTCTAGCACTTCCCCCACATCGCTGTTTACACTGTGTGAAGCTACCTCCGTACTTCTACAACACACAACACATCACTTCTAGCACTTCCCCCACATCGCTGTATACACTGTGTGAAGCTACCTCCGTACTTCTACAACACACAACACATCACTTCTAGCACTTCCCCCACATCGCTGTATACACTGTGTGAAGTTACCTCCGTACTTCTACAACACACAACACATCACTTCTAGCACTTCCCCCACATCGCTGTATACACTGTGTGAAGCTACCTCCGTACTTCTACAACACACAACACATCACTTCTAGCACTTCCCCCACATCGCTGTATACACTGTGTGAAGCTACCTCCGTACTTCTACAACACACAACACATCACTTCTAGCACTTCCCCCACATCGCTGTATACACTGTGTGAAGATACCTCCGTACTTCTACAACACACAAAACATCACTTCTAGCACTTCCCCCACATCGCTGTATACACTGTGTGAAGCTACCTCCGTACTTCTACAACACACAACACATCACTTCTAGCACTTCCCCCACATCGCTGTATACACTGTGTGAAGCTACCTCCGTACTTCTACAACACACAACACATCACTTCTAGCACTTCCCCCACATCGCTGTATACACTGTGTGAAGCTACCTCCGTACTTCTACAACACACAACACATCACTTCTAGCACTTCCCCCACATCGCTGTATACACTGTGTGAAGCTACCTCCGTACTTCTACAACACACAACACATCACTTCTAGCACTTCCCCCACATCGCTGTATACACTGTGTGAAGCTACCTCCGTACTTCTACAACACACAACACATCACTTCTAGCACTTCCCCCACATCGCTGTATACACTGTGTGAAGCTACCTCCGTACTTCTACAACACACAACACATCACTTCTAGCACTTACCCCACATCGCTGTATACACTGTGTGAAGCTACCTCCGTACTTCTACAACACACAACACATCACTTCTAGCACTTCCCCCACATCGCTGTATACACTGTGTGAAGTTACCTCCGTACTTCTACAACACACAAAACATCACTTCTAGCACTTCCCCCACATCGCTGTATACACTGTGTGAAGTTACCTCCGTACTTCTACAACACACAACACATCACTTCTAGCACTTCCCCCACATCGCTGTATACACTGTGTGAAGCTACCTCCGTACTTCTACAACACACAAAACATCACTTCTAGCACTTCCCCCACATCGCTGTATACACTGTGTGAAGCTACCTCCGTACTTCTACAACACACAACACATCACTTCTAGCACTTCCCCCACATCGCTGTATACACTGTGTGAAGTTACCTCCGTACTTCTACAACACACAAAACATCACTTCTAGCACTTCCCCCACATCGCTGTATACACTGTGTGAAGATACCTCCGTACTTCTACAACACACAACACATCACTTCTAGCACTTCCCCCACATCGCTGTATACACTGTGTGAAGCTACCTCCGTACTTCTACAACACACAAAACATCACTTCTAGCACTTCCCCCACATCGCTGTATACACTGTGTGAAGCTACCTCCGTACTTCTACAACACACAACACATCACTTCTAGCACTTCCCCCACATCGCTGTATACACTGTGTGAAGTTACCTCCGTACTTCTACAACACACAAAACATCACTTCTAGCACTTCCCCCACATCGCTGTATACACTGTGTGAAGTTACCTCCGTACTTCTACAACACACAACACATCACTTCTAGCACTTCCCCCACATCGCTGTATACACTGTGTGAAGCTACCTCCGTACTTCTACAACACACAAAACATCACTTCTAGCACTTCCCCCACATCGCTGTATACACTGTGTGAAGCTACCTCCGTACTTCTACAACACACAAAACATCACTTCTAGCACTTCCCCCACATCGCTGTATACACTGTGTGAAGCTACCTCCGTACTTCTACAACACACAACACATCACTTCTAGCACTTCCCCCACATCGCTGTATACACTGTGTGAAGCTACCTCCGTACTTCTACAACACACAAAACATCACTTCTAGCACTTCCCCCACATCGCTGTATACACTGTGTGAAGCTACCTCCGTACTTCTACAACACACAACACATCACTTCTAGCACTTCCCCCACATCGCTGTATACACTGTGTGAAGCTACCTCCGTACTTCTACAACACACAACACATCACTTCTAGCACTTCCCCCACATCGCTGTATACACTGTGTAAAGCTACCTCCGTACTTCTACAACACACAACACATCACTTCTAGCACTTCCCCCACATCGCTGTATACACTGTGTGAAGCTACCTCCGTACTTCTACAACACACAACACATCACTTCTAGCACTTCCCCCACAATGCTGTATACACTGTGTGAAGCTACCTCCGTACTTCTACAACACACAACACATCACTTCTAGCACTTCCCCCACAATGCTGTATACACTGTGTGAAGCTACCTCCGTACTTCTACAACACACAACACATCACTTCTAGCACTTCCCCCACATCGCTGTATACACTGTGTAAAGCTACCTCCGTACTTCTACAACACACAACACATCACTTCTAGCACTTCCCCCACATCGCTGTATACACTGTGTGAAGCTACCTCCGTACTTCTACAACACACAAAACATCACTTCTAGCACTTCCCCCACATCGCTGTATACACTGTGTAAAGCTACCTCCGTACTTCTACAACACACAACACATCACTTCTAGCACTTCCCCCACATCGCTGTATACACTGTGTAAAGCTACCTCCGTACTTCTACAACACACAACACATCACTTCTAGCACTTCCCCCACATCGCTGTATACACTGTGTAAAGCTACCTCCGTACTTCTACAACACACAACACATCACTTCTAGCACTTCCCCCACATCGCTGTATACACTGTGTAAAGCTACCTCCGTACTTCTACAACACACAACACATCACTTCTAGCACTTCCCCCACATCGCTGTATACACTGTGTAAAGCTACCTCCGTACTTCTACAACACACAACACATCACTTCTAGCACTTCCCCCACATCGCTGTATACACTGTGTAAAGCTACCTCCGTACTTCTACAACATACAACACATCACTTCTAGCACTTCCCCCACATCGCTGTATACACTGTGTAAAGCTACCTCCGTACTTCTACAACACACAACACATCACTTCTAGCACTTCCCCCACATCGCTGTATACACTGTGTAAAGCTACCTCCGTACTTCTACAACACACAACACATCACTTCTAGCACTTCCCCCACATCGCTGTATACACTGTGTAAAGCTACCTCCGTACTTCTACAACACACAACACATCACTTCTAGCACTTCCCCCACATCGCTGTATACACTGTGTAAAGCTACCTCCGTACTTCTACAACACACAAAACATCACTTCTAGCACTTCCCCCACATCGCTGTATACACTGTGTAAAGCTACCTCCGTACTTCTACAACACACAACACATCACTTCTAGCACTTCCCCCACATCGCTGTATACACTGTGTGAAGTTACCTCCGTACTTCTACAACACACAAAACATCACTTCTAGCACTTCCCCCACATCGCTGTATACACTGTGTAAAGCTACCTCCGTACTTCTACAACACACAACACATCACTTCTAGCACTTCCCCCACATCGCTGTATACACTGTGTAAAGCTACCTCCGTACTTCTACAACACACAAAACATCACTTCTAGCACTTCCCCCACATCGCTGTATACACTGTGTAAAGCTACCTCCGTACTTCTACAACACACAAAACATCACTTCTAGCACTTCCCCCACATCGCTGTATACACTGTGTGAAGCTACCTCCGTACTTCTACAACACACAAAACATCACTTCTAGCACTTCCCCCACATCGCTGTATACACTGTGTGAAGCTACCTCCGTACTTCTACAACACACAAAACATCACTTCTAGCACTTCCCCCACATCGCTGTATACACTGTGTGAAGATACCTCCGTACTTCTACAACACACAAAACATCACTTCTAGCACTTCCCCCACATCGCTGTTTACACTGTGTGAAGCTACCTCCGTACTTCTACAACACACAAAACATCACTTCTAGCACTTCCCCCACATCGCTGTATACACTGTGTGAAGATACCTCCGTACTTCTACAACACACAAAACATCACTTCTAGCACTTCCCCCACATCGCTGTATACACTGTGTGAAGATACCTCCGTACTTCTACAACACACAAAACATCACTTCTAGCACTTCCCCCACATCGCTGTATACACTGTGTAAAGCTACCTCCGTACTTCTACAACACACAAAACATCACTTCTAGCACTTCCCCCACATCGCTGTATACACTGTGTGAAGATACCTCCGTACTTCTACAACACACAAAACATCACTTCTAGCACTTCCCCCACATCGCTGTATACACTGTGTGAAGCTACCTCCGTACTTCTACAACACACAAAACATCACTTCTAGCACTTCCCCCACATCGCTGTATACACTGTGTGAAGCTACCTCCGTACTTCTACAACACACAAAACATCACTTCTAGCACTTCCCCCACATCGCTGTATACACTGTGTAAAGCTACCTCCGTACTTCTACAACACGCAACACATCACTTCTAGCACTTCCCCCACATCGCTGTATACACTGTGTGAAGCTACCTCCGTACTTCTACAACACACAAAACATCACTTCTAGCACTTCCCCCACATCGCTGTATACACTGTGTAAAGCTACCTCCGTACTTCTACAACACACAACACATCACTTCTAGCACTTCCCCCACATCGCTGTATACACTGTGTAAAGCTACCTCCGTACTTCTACAACACACAACACATCACTTCTAGCACTTCCCCCACATCGCTGTATACACTGTGTAAAGCTACCTCCGTACTTCTACAACACACAACACATCACTTCTAGCACTTCCCCCACATCGCTGTATACACTGTGTAAAGCTACCTCCGTACTTCTACAACACACAAAACATCACTTCTAGCACTTCCCCCACATCGCTGTATACACTGTGTAAAGCTACCTCCGTACTTCTACAACACACAACACATCACTTCTAGCACTTCCCCCACATCGCTGTATACACTGTGTGAAGTTACCTCCGTACTTCTACAACACACAAAACATCACTTCTAGCACTTCCCCCACATCGCTGTATACACTGTGTAAAGCTACCTCCGTACTTCTACAACACACAACACATCACTTCTAGCACTTCCCCCACATCGCTGTATACACTGTGTAAAGCTACCTCCGTACTTCTACAACACACAAAACATCACTTCTAGCACTTCCCCCACATCGCTGTATACACTGTGTAAAGCTACCTCCGTACTTCTACAACACACAAAACATCACTTCTAGCACTTCCCCCACATCGCTGTATACACTGTGTGAAGCTACCTCCGTACTTCTACAACACACAAAACATCACTTCTAGCACTTCCCCCACATCGCTGTATACACTGTGTGAAGCTACCTCCGTACTTCTACAACACACAAAACATCACTTCTAGCACTTCCCCCACATCGCTGTATACACTGTGTGAAGATACCTCCGTACTTCTACAACACACAAAACATCACTTCTAGCACTTCCCCCACATCGCTGTTTACACTGTGTGAAGCTACCTCCGTACTTCTACAACACACAAAACATCACTTCTAGCACTTCCCCCACATCGCTGTATACACTGTGTGAAGATACCTCCGTACTTCTACAACACACAAAACATCACTTCTAGCACTTCCCCCACATCGCTGTATACACTGTGTGAAGATACCTCCGTACTTCTACAACACACAAAACATCACTTCTAGCACTTCCCCCACATCGCTGTATACACTGTGTGAAGCTACCTCCGTACTTCTACAACACACAAAACATCACTTCTAGCACTTCCCCCACATCGCTGTATACACTGTGTGAAGATACCTCCGTACTTCTACAACACACAAAACATCACTTCTAGCACTTCCCCCACATCGCTGTATACACTGTGTGAAGCTACCTCCGTACTTCTACAACACACAAAACATCACTTCTAGCACTTCCCCCACATCGCTGTATACACTGTGTGAAGCAACCTCCGTACTTCTACATCACACAAAACATCACTTCTAGCACTTCCCCCACATCGCTGTATACACTGTGTAAAGCTACCTCCGTACTTCTACAACACACAAAACAACACTTCTAGCACTTCCCCCCACATCGCTGTATACACTGTGTGAAGCTACCTCCGTACTTCTACAACACACAAAACATCACTTCTAGCACTTCCCCCACATCGCTGTATACACTGTGTAAAGCTACCTCCGTACTTCTACAACACACAACACATCACTTCTAGCACTTCCCCCACATCGCTGTATACACTGTGTGAAGCTACCTCCGTACTTCTACAACACACAACACATCACTTCTAGCACTTCCCCCACATCGCTGTATACACTGTGTGAAGCTACCTCCGTACTTCTACAACACACAAAACATCACTTCTAGCACTTCCCCCACATCGCTGTATACACTGTGTGAAGCTACCTCCGTACTTCTACAACACACAAAACATCACTTCTAGCACTTCCCCCACATCGCTGTATACACTGTGTGAAGCTACCTCCGTACTTCTACAACACACAAAACATCACTTCTAGCACTTCCCCCACATCGCTGTTTACACTGTGTGAAGCTACCTCCGTACTTCTACAACACACAAAACATCACTTCTAGCACTTCCCCCACATCGCTGTTTACACTGTGTAAAGCTACCTCCGTACTTCTACAACACACAACACATCACTTCTAGCACTTCCCCCACATCGCTGTATACACTGTGTGAAGCTACCTCCGTACTTCTACAACACACAACACATCACTTCTAGCACTTCCCCCACATCGCTGTATACACTGTGTGAAGCTACCTCCGTACTTCTACAACACACAAAACATCACTTCTAGCACTTCCCCCACATCGCTGTATACACTGTGTGAAGATACCTCCGTACTTCTACAACACACAAAACATCACTTCTAGCACTTCCCCCACATCGCTGTTTACACTGTGTGAAGCTACCTCCGTACTTCTACAACACACAAAACATCACTTCTAGCACTTCCCCCACATCGCTGTATACACTGTGTGAAGATACCTCCGTACTTCTACAACACACAAAACATCACTTCTAGCACTTCCCCCACATCGCTGTATACACTGTGTGAAGCTACCTCCGTACTTCTACAACACACAACACATCACTTCTAGCACTTCCCCCACATCGCTGTATACACTGTGTGAAGCTACCTCCGTACTTCTACAACACACAAAACATCACTTCTAGCACTTCCCCCACATCGCTGTATACACTGTGTGAAGCTACCTCCGTACTTCTACAACACACAAAACATCACTTCTAGCACTTCCCCCACATCGCTGTATACACTGTGTGAAGCTACCTCCGTACTTCTACAACACACAAAACATCACTTCTAGCACTTCCCCCACATCGCTGTATACACTGTGTGAAGATACCTCCGTACTTCTACAACACACAAAACATCACTTCTAGCACTTCCCCCACATCGCTGTATACACTGTGTGAAGCTACCTCCGTACTTCTACAACACACAACACATCACTTCTAGCACTTCCCCCACATCGCTGTATACACTGTGTGAAGCTACCTCCGTACTTCTACAACACACAAAACATCACTTCTAGCACTTCCCCCACATCGCTGTATACACTGTGTGAAGCTACCTCCGTACTTCTACAACACACAAAACATCACTTCTAGCACTTCCCCCACATCGCTGTTTACACTGTGTGAAGCTACCTCCGTACTTCTACAACACACAACACATCACTTCTAGCACTTCCCCCACATCGCTGTATACACTGTGTGAAGCTACCTCCGTACTTCTACAACACACAAAACATCACTTCTAGCACTTCCCCCACATCGCTGTATACACTGTGTAAAGCTACCTCCGTACTTCTACAACACACAAAACATCACTTCTAGCACTTCCCCCACATCGCTGTATACACTGTGTAAAGCTACCTCCGTACTTCTACAACACACAACACATCACTTCTAGCACTTCCCCCACATCGCTGTATACACTGTGTGAAGCTACCTCCGTACTTCTACAACACACAAAACATCACTTCTAGCACTTCCCCCACATCGCTGTATACACTGTGTAAAGCTACCTCCGTACTTCTACAACACACAACACATCACTTCTAGCACTTCCCCCACATCGCTGTATACACTGTGTGAAGCTACCTCCGTACTTCTACAACACACAAAACATCACTTCTAGCACTTCCCCCACATCGCTGTATACACTGTGTGAAGCTACCTCCGTACTTCTACAACACACAAAACATCACTTCTAGCACTTCCCCCACATCGCTGTATACACTGTGTGAAGCTACCTCCGTACTTCTACAACACACAAAACATCACTTCTAGCACTTCCCCCACATCGCTGTATACACTGTGTAAAGCTACCTCCGTACTTCTACAACACACAACACATCACTTCTAGCACTTCCCCCACATCGCTGTATACACTGTGTGAAGCTACCTCCGTACTTCTACAACACACAACACATCACTTCTAGCACTTCCCCCACATCGCTGTTTACACTGTGTGAAGCTACCTCCGTACTTCTACAACACACAACACATCACTTCTAGCACTTCCCCCACATCGCTGTTTACACTGTGTAAAGCTACCTCCGTACTTCTACAACACACAACACATCACTTCTAGCACTTCCCCCACATCGCTGTATACACTGTGTGAAGCTACCTCCGTACTTCTACATCACACAAAACATCACTTCTAGCACTTCCCCCACATCGCTGTATACACTGTGTGAAGCTACCTCCGTACTTCTACAACACACAACACATCACTTCTAGCACTTCCCCCACATCGCTGTATACACTGTGTGAAGCTACCTCCGTACTTCTACAACACACAAAACATCACTTCTAGCACTTCCCCCACATCGCTGTTTACACTGTGTGAAGCTACCTCCGTACTTCTACAACACACAACACATCACTTCTAGCACTTCCCCCACATCGCTGTTTACACTGTGTAAAGCTACCTCCGTACTTCTACAACACACAACACATCACTTCTAGCACTTCCCCCACATCGCTGTATACACTGTGTGAAGCTACCTCCGTACTTCTACATCACACAAAACATCACTTCTAGCACTTCCCCCACATCGCTGTATACACTGTGTGAAGCTACCTCCGTACTTCTACAACACACAACACATCACTTCTAGCACTTCCCCCACATCGCTGTATACACTGTGTGAAGCTACCTCCGTACTTCTACAACACACAAAACATCACTTCTAGCACTTCCCCCACATCGCTGTATACACTGTGTGAAGATACCTCCGTACTTCTACAACACACAAAACATCACTTCTAGCACTTCCCCCACATCGCTGTTTACACTGTGTGAAGCTACCTCCGTACTTCTACAACACACAAAACATCACTTCTAGCACTTCCCCCACATCGCTGTATACACTGTGTGAAGCTACCTCCGTACTTCTACAACACACAAAACATCACTTCTAGCACTTCCCCCACATCGCTGTATACACTGTGTGAAGCTACCTCCGTACTTCTACAACACACAAAACATCACTTCTAGCACTTCCCCCACATCGCTGTATACACTGTGTAAAGCTACCTCCGTACTTCTACAACACACAAAACATCACTTCTAGCACTTCCCCCACATCGCTGTATACACTGTGTGAAGCTACCTCCGTACTTCTACAACACACAAAACATCACTTCTAGCACTTCCCCCACATCGCTGTATACACTGTGTGAAGATACCTCCGTACTTCTACAACACACAACACATCACTTCTAGCACTTCCCCCACATCGCTGTATACACTGTGTGAAGCTACCTCCGTACTTCTACAACACACAAAACATCACTTCTAGCACTTCCCCCACATCGCTGTATACACTGTGTAAAGCTACCTCCGTACTTCTACAACACACAAAACATCACTTCTAGCACTTCCCCCACATCGCTGTATACACTGTGTAAAGCTACCTCCGTACTTCTACAACACACAACACATCACTTCTAGCACTTCCCCCACATCGCTGTATACACTGTGTGAAGCTACCTCCGTACTTCTACAACACACAAAACATCACTTCTAGCACTTCCCCCACATCGCTGTATACACTGTGTGAAGCTACCTCCGTACTTCTACAACACACAAAACATCACTTCTAGCACTTCCCCCACATCGCTGTTTACACTGTGTGAAGCTACCTCCGTACTTCTACAACACACAAAACATCACTTCTAGCACTTCCCCCACATCGCTGTATACACTGTGTGAAGCTACCTCCGTACTTCTACAACACACAAAACATCACTTCTAGCACTTCCCCCACATCGCTGTATACACTGTGTGAAGCTACCTCCGTACTTCTACAACACACAAAACATCACTTCTAGCACTTCCCCCACATCGCTGTATACACTGTGTAAAGCTACCTCCGTACTTCTACAACACACAAAACATCACTTCTAGCACTTCCCCCACATCGCTGTATACACTGTGTGAAGCTACCTCCGTACTTCTACAACACACAAAACATCACTTCTAGCACTTCCCCCACATCGCTGTATACACTGTGTGAAGATACCTCCGTACTTCTACAACACACAACACATCACTTCTAGCACTTCCCCCACATCGCTGTATACACTGTGTGAAGCTACCTCCGTACTTCTACAACACACAAAACATCACTTCTAGCACTTCCCCCACATCGCTGTATACACTGTGTAAAGCTACCTCCGTACTTCTACAACACACAACACATCACTTCTAGCACTTCCCCCACATCGCTGTATACACTGTGTAAAGCTACCTCCGTACTTCTACAACACACAACACATCACTTCTAGCACTTCCCCCACATCGCTGTATACACTGTGTGAAGCTACCTCCGTACTTCTACAACACACAAAACATCACTTCTAGCACTTCCCCCACATCGCTGTATACACTGTGTGAAGCTACCTCCGTACTTCTACAACACACAAAACATCACTTCTAGCACTTCCCCCACATCGCTGTATACACTGTGTGAAGCTACCTCCGTACTTCTACAACACACAAAACATCACTTCTAGCACTTCCCCCACATCGCTGTATACACTGTGTAAAGCTACCTCCGTACTTCTACAACACACAACACATCACTTCTAGCACTTCCCCCACATCGCTGTATACACTGTGTGAAGCTACCTCCGTACTTCTACAACACACAAAACATCACTTCTAGCACTTCCCCCACATCGCTGTTTACACTGTGTGAAGCTACCTCCGTACTTCTACAACACACAACACATCACTTCTAGCACTTCCCCCACATCGCTGTTTACACTGTGTAAAGCTACCTCCGTACTTCTACAACACACAACACATCACTTCTAGCACTTCCCCCACATCGCTGTATACACTGTGTGAAGCTACCTCCGTACTTCTACATCACACAAAACATCACTTCTAGCACTTCCCCCACATCGCTGTATACACTGTGTGAAGCTACCTCCGTACTTCTACAACACACAACACATCACTTCTAGCACTGGACATGAAACTGATTGTCAGAATGTTGAGATCAATCTGACTTCAAGGCTACCACAGCATGTGTTGAGAGGAGAGGAGAAGTGAGTACCAACCTGTATCAGGACCTGGCCAACTTGATGCAGGGCGTCCAGCCTCTCCTGCAGAAGGGGTATCTCTACCTCGCCCCGGAACACCTCCGCTAGCTCCTGCAGACTCATCTTGCTGTAGTACTGCGGGTCTGTGATGGGGACCCCGTTGTCCAGGGAGCGGTTGAGAGCGGCACACAGAGACCAATACCCAGTCCACTTCCTGTCCCCCCACTCCACGCAGAACTTTGTGCTGCTCTCACTCGACCAGAAGCAGAAGTTGAGGGTGTCCACAACAAATACCCTGCACATAAACAGCAGGACTTGTCGATGAACCAGAGAACATCAAACATCATATAAAGGAAAGTAGATCAAATAACAGTATACATGGAAGTTAAGCCATTTGCACCAAATCATTGAGATTTAATGTAAATCTACGAACCAGTCAAGTGCTGGTTTGTCCATGGTTTTGGGGTGCAACTCATGTTCTCTCCAACTCTTCAAGCCATAGCCAGTGGCCTTCATTTCTTTGTAGATCTGTCAGCAACAAATTGGATTGATTTGTTTAGTGAATACTTCACTGTACAACAGGCTGATATGTCAAGATGATTTTGTACACTGTTATAGAGAGGTTTGTTATTTTTCACTCTGTTATAGAGAGGTTTGTTATTTTTCACTCTGTTAGTAGAGAGGTTTGTTATTTTTCACTCTGTTAGTAGAGAGGTTTGTTATTTTTCACTCTGTTAGTAGAGAGGTTTGTTATTTTTCACTCTGTTAGTAGAGAGGTTTGTTATTTTTCACTCTGTTATAGAGAGGTTTGTTATTTTTCACTCTGTTATAGAGAGGTTTGTTATTTTTCACTCTGTTAGTAGAGAGGTTTGTTATTTTTCACTCTGTTATAGAGAGGTTTGTTATTTTTCACTCTGTTAGTAGAGAGGTTTGTTATTTTTCACTCTGTTATAGAGAGGTTTGTTATTTTTCACTCTGTTATAGACCTTTTCTAAGGCTTATAAATTTCATGGGCACAGCCATTTTGTGGCAGCCTGCAACGTTAAACTAGCCTATGTTATTTGCAACGCTGCGGCAATCAAGTATGACGTAATCAAGGATAGACGTGCCTAGTCAACGCTTACGCTGTTAAAAGACGTCAAACTCACTGATCCCATAATAATTCATTTTAATGATATCTGATGTCATGTCTGCGACAAACAGTGAAATCAACAATTCATGAGTAATATACTGAAAACTAAAGTTAACAAATAATAACAGTTGTGTGTGTTGTTTCATTTAAATCAACGATATCAAAGCGGAAACTTAGGGTATTTGAATGGAGGCGAATATCACTTGAACGTAGTTTTGAACTAAAGCTTACTTGTATAACCTGTGAAAATAGTTGGGTTTTTTTCTGTCTTTATGTTTCAAGAATTGTCAATATTGACACATAGGCCTATCCACACATATGGAAATAGACTAGCACTATTCAAGATTATCTGAACCAAATTACAAACTTTTGTCTATCTTATTTTATTAGAACAGAATTAAATACTATATATTTGTACATTTGTTGTATGTACTGTCAAGACTTACTGTAGATGTTCAAAAAGATGTTTATATAATCTGTAAATATGTGTCTTCCTTCACCCACCTACACAATTGAATTATAACAAAGTCTGAAATATGCATGAAAAACTAAAAATTTAATTAACCTAATTGTTCAAGTATAGTTTATGTTAAATACTAATTTTGACACCAGTAATGTAGGAAGATGTCGCATATTTAGATGTACGCTTATGAAAATACCGGCTTTACCCTGTCACTCGATGAGAAAATAAGTGTTAGTGTTATTACACTGTAAATGCAAATTATGTTTATTATATGCTTTTGTGGTCAGAAATGTGGCATTTTAAACACCAATTAATCCTCTATTTATTTGGCCTACCAAACATATAGTTTATTATAGTTATAGTTTATCATGTTTGCAATTAGTTTTACATATTTGTGACATTGGGGGAATAGGATGGGAATCACAACTACACTCATCGGCAAAAGAAACTTATCACCTCAGTTGATTTTATCATATGTATGATTTTCAATTGCAAATATCTCAAGTTTTCAAAATGATAATCTAAAACTGAAAAGTACAGGTGTTTAGTCAGCAGTCAAAGAATACTTCTACATGTCTTTTTAATTTTAAAAAAAATATTAAACTTCTTCAAAAATTATTTTTGATCATACACAATTGTCCATTGACATATAAGACATATTCTATGTGAAAATTGAGAAATGTGCCTGATTCTGCACACATTTACGACATTTTAAACATGGTAGGGATCATGTTGATGAAAATTTCATTTCTTATCCCTGTCTTCATTAAACAAAGAAATTTTAACTAAAATGTAACCACAGTCACCAATTAATTCATCCAAACTACTGCAGATACGTATTATTGTATCATGTCACAGTCAAATGCATCTGATTTCTTTTAAATATTGCATTAATCAAAAACAACTGAGGTGATAAGTTAAATTTCTTTTGCCGATGAATTTATATATTTTCTCTTTCTAGAGTCTACATTTTATAACATATCATTCCATAATGCGTTTAAAACTTTTTAAAGAAGAAACTGTTGTTACTTGATTGCAAATTTTATGAGAAATGTTAAAAATAATTAGAAATACTTGCAAGAATTATCTCCCGTTGCTCAGAAAGAAAATTCACTCACGTTACGGAAATGCACATACCGGTAACTTTCTTGAAAATTGATGCAGTTTAAAAAATCCCATTTCTCATTGTTGTACATTCATCTGTTTCTTATACCATGTATTGAATTGGGGCTAAATAATTCATTTACTATTTAAAATCATAAATGAAATGTAACGGTTTGAGAACAAAATCATTATTATTAATTTTTTGGGGGCAGAAATTAACTAAGTTGGACCACACTATTTTGAAAGAACACATTTTCTCTTTCAGCAGATATGTCATTTGTGGAAATATATTAATAACTTTTGTAAAAAAAAAAAGATGTTTTCTATAGCTAAGAAGACTTTTTGCGAAACTTCTGATTAATCACTTTAACATGCCCTAATGTCATAATAAACAAGTATCCAGTGAAACATTGCATTTGTGGATGCAGTAAACAGTCAGGATTAAAATGATATAGTTTCTGCCTTCTCTCAAAACTCAGACCTAAAGCTACTTTAGAGGCAAGCTACAGCTTTTGACCCATGGCCTAATGTAAAACGTCATTTTGCAGCCGCTTAATGGCGGATGACGCTAGCACCGCCAAAAAGGGGGGTAACTGAGAGCGTTGTGACGCACTGCTCCGTGGAAAGGTCTATAGAGAGGTTTGTTATTTTTCACTCCATATCAGACTGATAACAGCAATCATGGACTTCTCAAAATGGCCTCTTTTTGCTGGAACATCAGAACAAGAAAGGAGGACTCACAAACTCTGCACACTTGCTGACACCCTCTGTCTGCACAGTCACATCTTCACTGGAATCGGCAATAATCTGGCCAGACTCTCTGGGGGAGAGTACGTGTGACATGGCGGCTGGCGGTCCTCTGTGTATCAGTTCCAGCCAGTTTCCACTCCCACTGTGTGCACCTAACAATTCCTGCCAGACAGCGTCAGACATAAATAATATATTGATTACATGATAATAATCATCAATCAATTCTACCTATCAGTAGCACAGAAATAACATACTGACATAAGTTGACACACAATATCACGATCTATCAACCCAATATTCAATGTAGACCCGAATTTGGAACATTTGCATAAAATGGGCATTTAAAAAGTCTAATTGACACTTCGTTGTACAGAGCTTCTGTATTGATATACTGTCTAAGTACTTACATAGAACCTATAGGTACTTATATTCTGACACCATTTATTTATTTTATGGTCTCTGGTACTAACAATGATGATTACTCTAATTCATTAATTTGGTTCGACACTCAAACATAAATAAAAAGTAAATTTTGTTTGATAGCAATGACGCTCATAAATAGATTTACAAAAGTTTGCCTAATATTCTAATCTTGCAAATCATGTTTTTCCAGATTATCCAAAAGGCTCTTTGACACCCTGTTGTCTCCTAATGTCAATACTAATGATAGAATAAGAAATTAAGCATTGGACTCTACTAATCCAGTAAATAAATGATAGATTACCCGGTTTTCTTACGAAAGAAGGGGTGTACAAAGTACAAACTTTGAAGAACTTTACTTACTCTGTCATACAATTGCGCAAAAAAGAAGTCGCATATTACGCTTTATCACAGTTTAATAGTAGACGCGCGATTTCCTGGTGAGAGTTATCTACTCTTGGGTAAGTATAAAATTAAACCCAAAGTGAGCGCAGAGGACTTTATGATTCAGGTAATCGTCATATTACTGATAATCGTTTAAGACACAGAATGATCACTGCCCTTCACCTTGAAACTCTTTAAATTGGTTGTTTGCCTTGACTCGTGTTTATTCAGATGTTCATCAATAGGTGAAGTTACTGATAAAGTACGAAAGGCTACAGTATGAAAGCAAAATATTATGTGAAGACTTCTTGACCAATGGGGATTCTAAATAGTAGATATTTAGGGTCGATGAGGGCATGACCTAACAACCTCTTCTCATCTTCTTCTCCAGTACGAAATGTTCTAGAAAGCTGAATTGTTATGTAGGCCTACACAGACTCCTTGGCCAATGGGGATTATAAATTGTAGATTTGGTGACCCTGTGACTCCAAATTTGGGTCACAGGGGTCATGACCTAAAAACCTATTTTCATCTTCTTCTGCAGCACGAAAGGCTCTAGAAAGCAAAATGTTGTGTAGGTACAGACTCCTTGACAAATGGGGATTCTAGATAGTAGATTATGGTGATCTTGTGATCCCAAATGTGGGTCACAGAGGTCATGATTTATAACAACTACTTTTCATCTTCTTCTGCAGTATGAAAGGCTCTAGAAAGCTGAAATGTTATGTACAGACTCCTTGGCCAATGGGGATTATAAATTGTAGATTTGGTGACCCTGTGACCCCAAATGTTGGTCACAGGGGTCATGACGTAAAACCTATCTTCATCTTCTTCTCAAATATGAAAGGCTCTAGAAAGTTGAAATGTTGTGTACAGACTCCTTGACCAATAGGGATTCTAAAGTGTAGATTTGGTGACCCTGTTACCGCAAATGTTTGTCACAGCTAGGGGTCATGACTTAATAACTTTTCTTGTTTACAATGCATTACTTGAGATTGCTTAGATCTTCAGCCTTAGATAATAAATCACTTAAGTCCTGATGAGCTGCAGAGCCCATGTCTATATTTTCACTATCTAAACAGGCTGTATTTGTAAAGCCTTATAAAAAGTTATGTTATTTTCAAGATTACCAAATACATTATCTCTTTATAAATGTGATTAATACCCCATCGTCCATTTAAAGCCTCATGCTAGGCGTTTGACTTTATATATAACATATATAACAGCATGTCTATCTCTTTATCAGACAATCAGGGGATGTGTAGTAGAATTGCTGACATATATAACCTGATGGAGCAGGATGAGGAGAAATATGATGGCCGGGAAATGTTTATGTCACAACAATATAGGAAGCCCAATTGTTGCCCTTATGTTATATATATATTATATTATGATGAATATCTACCTTGATATGTTTACCGTGTAGGAAATGATGTAACTCAGTGAAGACCACAAGTACAGTTGAGAAGCAGCGAGAGTCTAATGTTGAAGAGACTTGGAGGTTGTCTTCTGTCTGACAGCGTACTAGCAGGTTTGCACAGGACACTGAGGAAGATGTCCCACACGGGTGGCGGACCAAGACTCAGACCGTTGGTGGGCGTGTGTCAGATGACCGCCACCTCCAACAAGGAAGAGAACTTCAAAGTGTGTGTTGACTTGATCCAGCGTGCATGTGCTCGAGGTGCTCAGGTAAGAAGTAGTTAAGAAATAAAGTTCACTGTATCCCAATGTGTTTAAGAATTAGAAGAGGAGTTGGTGTGCTCTATCGTAAAATAAAACCTAGCAGGGAGCATCAAATACGAAGGGCGCAGCCACACTATCTGATACGCTGGCCATATAAACTCATTGGAAATGATCAGCTGTGTATAAAACTATTATCCCCTTCCAGGGTTGGCCTGCACTGCAGTGTTATTTGAATTTACCGTCTTCATCCTGGACTAACCAGGGTCTGGCAAGTTAAGGACAAACAATCATGTGAAGTGTTAAGTTAAAGCACATCATCTTTATTGTACAAATCATTCCAATGAACCTAATGATTTAGTAATGAACACATGATGCTATGTATACATTAGTATCATTGACATGACTTGAACAATCTGACTTGACAAAGTTTACTTTCCAGATGGTTTTCCTGCCAGAAGCATGTGACTACATAGCTGATTCAAAGGAGGATTCAATGAAAATGGCTGAAGCCCTTGATGGAGATATCATTTCTAGATATGTACACGTTGCTAAAGAGTCCAGTGTCTGGTTATCTATAGGAGGTTTTCATCAAAAGGTAAATGGAATGTTCACATTGATTCTGTTCAGTCACAGAAGTAGAAGTAAGCTAGGAGTAAGAGTTTTTACAATAAATGAAGTTTGGTTATCATGTATACCCTCCAAAGGTTTGGGAGACATATTGTCTTGGGACTTTTGGTTTTGGCCACTGATCTGCTAACAAAGTTTACAAAGATAATAACACACTATCAATTATATGTATTTTCATATTTAAAAATTTTAAAACAGAAAGAATCAATTGTTTGAGGTTTCTAAGGTGAATTGGGAGAAGGGGAGATATCTATTTTTACCAGTGAAAACTCTTTCTAAATTACTTGCGCTGAATAAAGTAGATTGACAGTCTGTTTATGTAGGATGATGCAGGTGTGTACCGCTAACACTGATTGATGTTGCAGGGAGACGACGAGACAGGTCGGGTGAGGAACACCCACGTGCTGGTCTCCAGTGATGGTGAGATCAAGGCGGCGTATGACAAGTGCCACTTGTTTGATCTGGACATCAAAGACCGGGTGCGGCTGTGTGAGAGTGACTACACTATTCCAGGTCGGAAGATCCTGCCTCCGGTCCAGTCACCCGTAGGAAGAGTTGGCCTCGCAACTGTATCCTTGGCTTTGTGTCTCTGTTTCACTCAAAACCGATTGATGAATATTGGGCTTTAAAGCGCTCTAGCACACTGTTCTTAATGAAAAAGTGCTTTCACAAAAAGGTAAATAAGTGTTGCCCATAATAATGATAAATAATGATGGAATGGTCAACCATCTTGCTGTCTGAACTTTCAAAATCTCGTGAGACATACAAATCTACATATCTCACGTACCATAAAATTGTAGCATTAAACGTCACACTATTTTCTTGCAATATGGATAACTGTTTGTTGTGGATACGACTTATTGGGTTTTGAAATAAGATGATTTACCCTCTAACATAACAATATATTGTATCAACTTAAATAATAAATGGCAAATTTGTGAAAAAATAATATTAAAAAAACATGCTACAGCCCCTTTAACATACCTTGCAGACAAAGAAACTGTGAGCAGTTTTTTTATTCAACAAAGAAGTTTCAAGAAGCAATTGTAAAGACGTTTTTCTGTGTTATTTTCTTGATGGTTTCTATTAGTGTTACGACGTGCGTTTCCCGGAGATGTCACTAGCGCTGTGTGCACAGGGTGCAGAACTCCTCACGTATCCGTCTGCCTTCACTCAAACAACGGGGATGGCTCACTGGGAGGTGACACCACTCAATATTTACCTTAGGCTGCATGAAAACAGTTTAAATGTTCTTGGCCTATTTTTTTCAAAAGTGACAAGGGCAGTCAGACTTTGTTTTTACTTTTTTCATCAAAATATAGCTTGGAAGTGGTTGAACTATACAAAACGGTATTGGGTTTAGCAAAAATGATGCAGCAAATTCTTAATTTATGTTTTTAAATGACAATGTTCGTCTGGCTCTGGGCATTGGGCGTCATCCATAAGCTTTCCACATTTCGACTTCTCCTCCAGAACCGCTACACCCCCAAAGCTGCTCAGCTGTATACAAGCTTTCATACATGATCTTCAGAAACAGCTCTAGATAAACTGTTGGATTGTACCAAAGAACTTACAGTCTGGATGACTGTCAACAAACTGAAACTGAATGAAAGCAAGACTGAGTCCCTTGTAGTCGGCACTAAGCAACAACTACTCAAATCTGATTTGTAGTCTCTTACTGTTGCGGACTCTCCTATCCAGACAACTCAAACCGTCAAAGATCTTGGTGTTCTTCTTGATCCTTGTCTCTCCTTAGAATCCCAAGTCTACAATGTTTGCAAAACTTGTTATTTTCACCTCAGAGCTATTGGCAACATTCGTCCTCTCATCACTGCGGAATCTACCAACTTGTTCGATCCCTTATTCTCAGTAGACTGGACTGCTGTAACAGTCTATACTCTGGTCTTAGTGACACTCTGCTGGACAAACTCCAGAAGGTTCAAAACACTGCGGCACGCATAATTACTCGTTCCTCCAAACAGAGTCACATCACCCCAATACTGAAACGACTGCATTGGTTGCCAGTGAAGGCCAGAATCCAGTTCAAGGTACTCTGTCTCACTTACGAATCCCTTCATGGCCAGACTCCTAGTTACATCACTGAACTTATCACTCCCTATGTTTCAGCCCGTGAACTGCGCTCGCAGCAAAAACACCTCTTGGTAGTACCTCCCTTTAAGTTAAAGACATTTGGTCAAAGATCATTCTCCCATACTGCTCCAGTCTTGTGGAACTCATTACCCCTTGACCTAGAGCTATCCCCAACACTGGACTCATTTAAAACTCGGCTCAAAACTAGGGGTGAAACGGTACGCCTATGCCACGGTTCGGTGCGTATTGCGGTACAGAGCTCTCGGTTCGATATTTTTCGGTTCGGTTCTTTAAAAGTTCAATACCACTCCTCAACAATGAAAATAACAGATGAACTGCACAGATAATTTTAATTGTGGAAATAGTTAACAGGAAAACATTCAAATAATTCAAAAGAGAGCACACCTGGACACTCAAAGAACACTAAGCACTTCAAATCATCTGGTATTCAAATTGACTCATCACACACTGAGAATAAAAAGGTTCAATTGGGCTTTGCATGTGCCATAAATTCTTATTTGTAATTTCATCTAAAATGACTAGACAGTAAAATAACAATTTGAAATCACATTCAACAAATTCAATAACAACATTCAATAAATCTTGAACACAAGAAAATCAGTAATATTAAATTTCATTAAGTAATTATTACGTTGTTCTTATTTTGTTTTTCAATATATGAAGGAATGTTTATTACTGTGTATAGCCATAACTTTTGTTATTTATATTAAACTGCTGTGAAAATGTTTCATTGCTATACTCCCGGAGCAAGTAAAATACAAGGTCAAGCTTAAAGTTAATTGCTTGCTTGTGATAAGTAATATCTTAAAAATAAAAATAAAAAGTACAACTGTTGACTTGTTGTGTCTATTTAATTATTGTTTTAATCATATACATATATCATTCTCCTCTCCGTAAATCGAAAGAACAAGTGTAAGCAGGAGTCAACATCAGAAACTCTATTGTTTGTTATTAGCCTTGTCATTGGTTAACTACGGGACTTCCCTTTTCTTAGCCAATCAGAAAATTAGATACAAAGCTCAATGCATAGTGTACGTAGTCTAGCATATAAAACGGGAAAATTATCAAACTTCTTTTGTCAAGAAATTCATTACTTCAGACGATTTTTATTTGATTTCTCAATTTATATTCAATAATTATGAAACAATTGCGTTCTTTAGCTATTTAAACTGTACTATAAATGATTAATAAAAACATCACTAACTTACCGACTAGCAAGATGTCGCCGCTTCTAGATTTGGAAATTAATTTAGCAATATTTTACTCACAGAAACTTGTGCAATAGTCGGTTATTTTTTAAATTTATGTGTTTGTTCATGAATTTGAATAAAGTACCTGGTGAAAACACTCAAATGTAACCCGTCAAAACTTTGTAGTAAACGGTCGACATGTCAAACATTCGAAATATAGAAAAGGTTTTCCAAATGAAAACTCAACACAAACATATTGTTACATTTCACCTGCCTTGAAGTTTAAATCTGAAAGTCGATTCCAATCTTTGAACCCCTAATTTTTAGAATCAACTTGATAATTTATACCTTGTAATATACGGTAACTTTCTGTCAAATAGTTTATTCATATCGCTGTTTTGACTTTTTTGACATGTCCACTCGAGTCATAACACGGAAGTTCGACCTACGACTACGTAAGTCGTAAGGATTTCTTGTGAACTTTGGACTAGTTTAGAATGAAATTTAATAGAATATGATAATTTGTGCTGAAACTTGAGTGACATTTTTAGTGCTTTTGACAGGGAAATGCACGAGTGTAGTGGATAAAAACGAACTTTACCAAAACCGAACGTTACGTTTTTTTCAAAGCAATTTTTCGGTGTACCGAACCGTCAATAAATACCGCGGTACGAATACACCGCGGTAAACCGTTTCACCCCTACTCAAAACACACCTGTTTACACAGTTTTACGACTAAAAGACACCAGATTTCACTGACTCTGATTTTTACTTTTAATTGTAGCGCCATGAGCATGCTTTTGAGCGTGGATGTTTGCGCAGAAGACATATGCACTATTATTAAAGCTGAAATATTGTAGATGGATACTGGTAAGGAGCACAGAGCATTGATAGTGAATGTTGCGCTATATAAATGCACCTTTATTATTATTATGGCAGGCATTTTTTTTAGTGAATCCTTTCGATGACTTCATCTCAAAAACCAGTTGACATAGGAAGCTAAATTTTTCAGATTAATAATAAATTAAATTTGTTCATTTTGGTCCATCAAATATGGGGCCAGGGTGTAACAGGTGATCCACCCTTGAATCTTTAAACAACTTTTCCTCAAGAACCAGCAATTCAGGAAGTTCAAATTTTGGGAAGATGATCTTTGTTTGATGGAGTCTCAGATTTGTATGTATTTGTATTATCCCGCTCCAAAAAGGAAGGGTGTGGCAGGGGTGCCATATAAGATATTTTTATTTCACCTCAAGAACCAGTAATGCTAGAAAGCTAAAATTTTAAGCATGTCAACTTTGTACAACTGATATCAAATTTTCCAAATTTCAAGTCTCATTAAAATTAACAAAAATACACCCATTATAGTTTGTCGCCATTCGGAAGGTTATGATCATTCCACAGCCCAGCAAGCCAGTCATTGTGATCCTTCAATATAAGCCAGTCTTTAACATATAAGTATTCATTATCTGTAATAGCATATATGTCATTAAATGTAAATTGAAAGCTCAAAAAGTCTTTGATCCTGTTATGCCATGATTAACGATACTTGCTTGACCAATGGTTGATTTTACAAGCGATTCTGTCAGAGTCCATAATACATAGTTTGCGCCAAAACTTGATAGATTCAATCTTGTGACTTGTGGAGGGCGTCGTCCAACACATTTCACCTCGTACAGACAGATTCGCTGTTTTTCGCACAACAGCTAGGAAGAAGCGACAGGCTTTGTTCTGTATTGCATTAATTGATGAATATTCTCTTGTCCCCCATATAGCGGATCCATAAGAAAGTATTGGCTGAACCAAGTTGTTATATAATGAAGTAAAAACATTGCATGCCATTCTACCAGCAGATTTAAATTTACATATTATTACTCCAAGGGCTCTATTTGCTGACTTTGCGATTTCCTTTGCTCTTGTAACCAAATGCTGAGGTACTTGTAGGCGTGGCTTACTTCAATGTCATCTTTTCTATTTTAATGTAAAGAAGGAGGGGCGGGGTTGTCCGTGAGATGGGTGTCGTGGTGTAAAGGGTACTCACTACCTAGGACACAATTATAGGTAATAAATTTCTTTAAAAAGATTCATTGTTTTTTTATCATGTATCATGTATCATGTATCATGATTTGGGGAATATACCATAACTTGTTGAATCGTATAGGTTATTTTGAACATTTGTTCTAGATCATTGAAGGAATGTTGATATTTAGACGACCATGTAATCCATTTTCTTTTATTATTGCATTTATTACAAGTCATGTTGGTCTCATGCACCTAGAGTTTTAGAGGTTTTTGTTTTAAAATTTATGCCAATGAACTGTGTTTTATCTGAACTATTTATTTTAGTGTACAACATCAATCACAATAACACAAGATAGCTACAGAGCCCATGGTTCTGTTTTTACTACTTTAAATGAACAAAAACTAAAAGCACTAGAATGCACAAATCTTGTGTAGACATATATTTGTAAGCAGTTAAAATAACATAATATAAATCTCTTATTCTGATTTAAGCAGTTGTTAAAAAATTCACCCATTAAGTCGTCAACCTGAGATATTAATCATGCAATTTCTGATGAGCTACAGAGCCCATGGCTCTATTTCATTTTTTTAGCCTTTAATCATTGAAATCAGTTCCATCTGTCGTTTCAATCGTCCTGAAATCTTGTCCAGAGTAGAACTTATAAACTATTATTTGCTGAACTGATACTCTTTGAAACTGTGGTATGTGGAACAATCACATGTAGATGCCTTTTCAACTCTCTCTTTTTTATAATAAAGCTTCATAATGATTTATTATTTATAATGTTTATTATACATTTAGCAAGGTCTAAGAATCCTAAAACAAAAAGGGCAATGGGTGTAGGTGACTCCTCAATCTCATTAAAACAGATCAAAAGTAACATTGTACTTCATTCATCGATCTGAATACTACCCCAAAAGAGGTCAGGTCCGGTGACCTTTCATCTTAAGTAATTCAGCCAATCAGAGACCTTACAAGATAAGACATCGAATGTGGTGTTTGCTGATTGGCTGGAGTGGAGGTGGGGAGAAGGTCATTTGACATGACCTCTTTGGTGCAGTGTTCAGATCAGATACTCAGCGATGTTTGAGTGTTACTTTCAATCTGATTTAAATGAGACTGTGTCTGCTTGTCAGTTCTCCACCTACAAATATCATCTAATTTGTTATCCTTTTGCTACAGTTCAGAATATCTTCCACTGCAGGTTCTGTTGCGGAGTCGTGCAATAGAGAACCAGTGCTATGTACTTGCTGCAGCTCAGACAGGCAAACACAACTCCAAGAGGTCATCATACGGACATGCAATGGTGAGCTATGTCACCTGTGTACAGTTAACACATCTCCCAAGCACAACAAGGGATAAATAGCTTGTCTTATGTAAATTAGTATATCTAGGATATGTGAAGAGTCTTGTTGCAGATTGTGGACCCGTGAGGGCGTGTGTTGAGTCAGTGTGGGGAGGCGGCTGATGTGAAGAGTCTTGTTGTAGATTGTGGACCCGTGAGGGCGTGTGTTGAGTCAGTGTGGGGAGGGGGCTGATGTGAAGAGTCTTGTTGCTGATTGTGGACCCATGAGGGCGCTTGTTGAGTCAGTGTGGGGAGGGGGCTGATGTGAAAAGTCTTGTTGCAGATTGTGGACCCGTGAGGGCGTGTGTTGAGTCAGTGTGGGGAGGCGGCTGATGTGAAGAGTCTTGTTGTAGATTGTGGACCCGTGAGGGCGTGTGTTGAGTCAGTGTGGGGAGGGGGCTGATGTGAAAAGTCTTGTTGTAGATTGTGGACCCGTGAGGGCGCGTGTTGAGTCAGTGTGGGGAGGCGGCTGATGTGAATAGTCTTGTTGCAGATTGTGGACCCGTGAGGGCGTGTGTTGAGTCAGTGTGGGGAGGGGGCTGATGTGAAGAGTCTTGTTGCTGATTGTGGACCCATGAGGGCGCGTGTTGAGTCAGTGTGGGGAGGGGGCTGATGTGAATAGTCTTGTTGCAGATTGTGGACCCGTGAGGGCGCGTGTTGAGTCAGTGTGGGGAGGGGGCTGATGTGAATAGTCTTGTTGCTGATTGTGGACCCGTGAGGGCGTGTGTTGAGTCAGTGTGGGGAGGGGGCTGATGTGAAAAGTCTTGTTGCTGATTGTGGACCCATGAGGGTGCGTGTTGAGTCAGTGTGGGGAGGGGGCTGATGTGAATAGTCTTGTTGTAGATTGTGGACCCATGAGGGCGCGTGTTGAGTCAGTGTGGGGAGGGGGCTGATGAGAAGAGTCTTGTTGCAGATTGTGGACCCGTGAGGGCGCGTGTTGAGTCAGTGTGGGGAGGGGGCTGATGTGAATAGTCTTGTTGTAGATTGTGGACCCATGAGGGCGCGTGTTGAGTCAGTGTGGGGAGGGGGCTGATGTGAAAAGTCTTGTTGCTGATTGTGGACCCGTGAGGGCGTGTGTTGAGTCAGTGTGGGGAGGGGGCTGATGTGAATAGTCTTGTTGTAGATTGTGGACCCATGAGGGTGCGTGTTGAGTCAGTGTGGGGAGGGGGCTGATGTGAAGAGTCTTGTTGCTGATTGTGGACCCATGAGGGCGCGTGTTGAGTCAGTGTGGGGAGGGGGCTGATGTGAAGAGTCTTGTTGCTGATTGTGGACCCATGAGGGCGCGTGTTGAGTCAGTGTGGGGAGGGGGCTGATGTGAATAGTCTTGTTACTGATTGTGGACCAGTGAGGGCGCGTGTTGAGTCAGTGTTGGGAGGGGGCTGATGTGAATAGTCTTGTTGCAGATTGTGGACCCGTGAGGACGCGTGTTGAGTCAGTGTGGGGAGGGGGCTGATGTGAATAGTCTTGTTGCAGATTGTGGACCTGTGAGGGCGTGTGTTGAGTCAGTGTGGGGAGGTGGCTGATGTGAATAGTCTTGTTGCTGATTGTGGACCCATGAGGGTGCGTGTTGAGTCAGTGTGGGGAGGGGGCTGATGTGAATAGTCTTGTTGCTGATTGTGGACCCATGAGGGTGCGTGTTGAGTCAGTGTGGGGAGGGGGCTGATGTGAATAGTCTTGTTGCAGATTGTGGACCCATGAGGGCGCGTGTTGAGTCAGTGTGGGGAGGGGGCTGATGAGAAGAGTCTTGTTGCAGATTGTGGACCCGTTAGGGCGCGTGTTGAGTCAGTGTGGGGAGGGGGCTGATGTGAATAGTCTTGTTGTAGATTGTGGACCCGTGAGGGCGCGTGTTGAGTCAGTGTGGGGAGGGGGCTGATGTGAAAAGTCTTGTTGCTGATTGTGGACCCGTGAGGGCGTGTGTTGAGTCAGTGTGGGGAGGGGGCTGATGTGAATAGTCTTGTTGTAGATTGTGGACCCATGAGGGTGCGTTTTGAGTCAGTGTGGGGAGGGGGCTGATGTGAAGAGTCTTGTTGCAGATTGTGGACCCGTGGGGCCGGGTGTTGAGTCAGTGTGGGGAGGGGGCTGATGTGAAGAGTCTTGTTGCAGATTGTGGACCCGTGAGGGCGCGTGTTGAGTCAGTGTGGGGAGGGGGCTGATGTGAAGAGTCTTGTTGCAGATAGTGGACCCGTGGGGCCGTGTGTTGAGTCAGTGTGGGGAGGGGGCTGATGTGAAGAGTCTTGTTGCAGATAGTGGACCCGTGGGGCCGTGTGTTGAGTCAGTGTGGGGAGGGGGCTGATGTGAAGAGTCTTGTTGCAGATTGTGGACCCGTGGGGCCGGGTGTTGAGTCAGTGTGGGGAGGGGGCTGATGTGAAGAGTCTTGTTGCAGATTGTGGACCCGTGAGGGCGCGTGTTGAGTCAGTGTGGGGAGGGGGCTGATGTGAAGAGTCTTGTTGCAGATTGTGGACCCGTGGGGCCGTGTGTTGAGTCAGTGTGGGGAGGGGGCTGATGTGAAGAGTCTTGTTGCAGATAGTGGACCCGTGGGGCCGTGTGTTGAGTCAGTGTGGGGAGGGGGCTGATGTGAAGAGTCTTGTTGCAGATTGTGGACCCGTGGGGCCGGGTGTTGAGTCAGTGTGGGGAGGGGGCTGATGTGAAGAGTCTTGTTGCAGATTGTGGACCCGTGAGGGCGCGTGTTGAGTCAGTGTGGGGAGGGGGCTGATGTGAAGAGTCTTGTTGCAGATAGTGGACCCGTGGGGCCGGGTGTTGAGTCAGTGTGGGGAGGGGGCTGATGTGAAGAGTCTTGTTGCAGATAGTGGACCCGTGGGGCCGTGTGTTGAGTCAGTGTGGGGAGGGGGCTGATGTGAAGAGTCTTGTTGCAGATAGTGGACCCGTGGGGCCGCGTGTTGAGTCAGTGTGGGGAGGGGGCTGATGTGAAGAGTCTTGTTGCAGATAGTGGACCCGTGGGGCCGCGTGTTGAGTCAGTGTGGGGAGGGGGCTGATGTGAAGAGTCTTGTTGCAGATAGTGGACCCGTGGGGCCGCGTGTTGAGTCAGTGTGGGGAGGGGGCTGATGTGAAGAGTCTTGTTGCAGGTAGTGGACCCGTGGGGCCGCGTGTTGAGTCAGTGTGGGGAGGGGGCTGATGTGTGTGTGGCGGAAGTAAACCTGGACTATCTGCGCTCTGTGCGGGAGGGGATGCCAGTGATGCAACACAGACGCCACGACTTGTACACTCAGATCCAGCTCACCTCCCCTTACTGTAAGTCATCTTACCTTTCTTATTATAGTCCTCAATATCTATCACAATCTCTGACATGAGTGAAATTGAGATCTTAAAGGCCAAGTTTAATGTGTCCACTTCTTGGAAATCATTCAATAATAATTCAACATGACAATGAAAACACGTTTCCTTTCTCTATACACCTTTTAACACCAGAGAACAAAATACTGTTGCCACTGAACCATGACTTAAGCTGGCCCGTCACATGTCTTAAGAATTGACTTTATATTAAGTTGAAATAACTTGTCACACTTCAATGATTTTGTATTCACCATGTTACCAAATTGGTGTGACAGGGTGATGAGATTGTGACTGAAACTGATCATCGTATTTCACCAAAGCATGACAAATAACACATCAACTCACATCACATAGTATCCATATCTGAAGTTCACGATAAGACGCCAATGGTCAGTGGTGATTGTAATGTCATTACATGTATAGCACAGCAGTAACAGCCTAATATTACAATTTTCCTTTAGAATGATAACAGTAAGATATATTCATTGATATTTGTAACTTCCTATTGTATTACTGCTACAATTCAGGCGACAGTGAGAGCCTGCTAGAGGACCGGTTACAGTACGAGTTTGGGCAGCACAAGGTGGAGAGCAGCTGTGTCTTCTACAGGACGCCTCTCTCATACGCCTTCGTCAACATCAAGCCGCTCCTTCCTGGCCGTATCCTCAGAGGACTACAGCTTGACTTGGTCCTTCAAACTATTACACACATAAGCATCTTTTTTAGTCAGAAAATATGTATAATTTAGGTTGAAGATTGCAGGTAAATTTTCCATCTTTGCATTAAATGAAAAGTTTCAGTGTAGTTCTTTTGAACATAGTGCAATGTGAGAGATGTCACACAGTTCAGATCTAGATACTAAGTTGACCTGGGGCTAGTAAACATTAACTTTGACTAACAAAAGTTGAATCTCTGAATCACTGGAATAATCACAGCATGAGACGAGTGACTTTCATCATCTGTCTCTCCCAGTAGATGTCACTTGTGTGAGATATGACTTTCGTAGATGAAGCGACATAGTTTGTGTGAGATATGACTTTCGTAGATGAAGCCACATGGCTTGTGTGAGATATGACTTTCGTAGATGAAGCGACATGGTTTGTGTGAGATATGACTTTCGTAGATGAAGCGACATGGCTTGTGTGAGATATGACTTTTGTAGATGAAGCGACATGGTTTGTGTGAGATATGACTTTCGTAGATGAAGCGACATGGCTTGTGAGAGATATGACTTTCGTAGATGAAGCGACATGGTTTGTGTGAGATATGACTTTCGTAGATGAAGCGACATGGTTTGTGTGAGATATGACTTTCGTAGATGAAGCGACATGGCTTGTGTGAGATATGGATTTCGTAGATGAAGCGACATGGCTTGTGTGAGATATGACTTTCGTAGATGAAGCGACATGGTTTGTGTGAGATATGACTTTCGTAGATGAAGCGACATGGCTTGTGTGAGATATGACTTTCGTAGATGAAGCGATATGGCTTGTGTGAGATATGACTTTCGTAGATGAAGCGACATGGCTTGTGTGAGATATGACTTTTTAGATGAAGCGACATGGCTTGTGTGAGATATGACTTCCGTAGATGAAGTGACATGGCTTGTGTGAGATATGACTTTCGTAGATGAAGCGACATGGTTTGTGTGAGATCATACGATATCATTTGAGTGAGATGAAGCCACATGGTTTGTGTGAGATCATACGATATCATTTGTGTGAGATGAAGCGACATGGTTTGTGTGAGATATGACTTTCGTTGATGAAGCTACATGGCTTGTGTGAGATATGACTTTCGTAGATGAAGCGACATGGTTTGTGTGAGATATGACTTTCGTAGATGAAGCGACATGGCTTGTGTGGGATATGACTTTCGTAGATGAAGCGACATGGTTTGTGTGAGATATGACTTTCGTAGATGAAGTGACATGGTTTGTGTGAGATATGACTTTTGTAGATGAAGCGACATGGCTTGTGTGAGATATGACTTTCGTAGATGAAGCGACATGGTTTGTGTGAGATATGACTTTCGTAGATGAAGCGACATGGCTTGTGTGAGATATGACTTTCGTAGATGAAGCGACATGGTTTGTGTGAGATATGACTTTCGTAGATGAAGCGACATGGTTTGTGTGAGATCATACGATATCATTTGAGTGAGATGAAGCCACATGGTTTGTGTGAGATCATACGATATCATTTGTGTGAGATGAAGCGACATGGTTTGTGTGAGATATGACTTTCGTAGATGAAGCGACATAGTTTGTGTGAGATATGACTTTCGTAGATGAAGCCACATGGCTTGTGTGAGATATGACTTTCGTAGATGAAGCGACATGGTTTGTGTGAGATATGACTTTCGTAGATGAAGCGACATGGCTTGTGTGAGATATGACTTTTGTAGATGAAGCGACATGGTTTGTGTGAGATATGACTTTCGTAGATGAAGCGACATGGCTTGTGAGAGATATGACTTTCGTAGATGAAGCGACATGGTTTGTGTGAGATATGACTTTCGTAGATGAAGCGACATGGTTTGTGTGAGATATGACTTTCGTAGATGAAGCGACATGGCTTGTGTGAGATATGGATTTCGTAGATGAAGCGACATGGCTTGTGTGAGATATGACTTTCGTAGATGAAGCGACATGGTTTGTGTGAGATATGACTTTCGTAGATGAAGCGACATGGCTTGTGTGAGATATGACTTTCGTAGATGAAGCGATATGGCTTGTGTGAGATATGACTTTCGTAGATGAAGCGACATGGCTTGTGTGAGATATGACTTTTTAGATGAAGCGACATGGCTTGTGTGAGATATGACTTCCGTAGATGAAGTGACATGGCTTGTGTGAGATATGACTTTCGTAGATGAAGCGACATGGTTTGTGTGAGATCATACGATATCATTTGAGTGAGATGAAGCCACATGGTTTGTGTGAGATCATACGATATCATTTGTGTGAGATGAAGCGACATGGTTTGTGTGAGATATGACTTTCGTAGATGAAGCGACATGGCTTGTGTGAGATATGACTTTCGTAGATGAAGCGACATGGTTTGTGTGAGATATGACTTTCGTAGATGAAGCGACATGGCTTGTGTGGGATATGACTTTCGTAGATGAAGCGACATGGTTTGTGTGAGATATGACTTTCGTAGATGAAGTGACATGGTTTGTGTGAGATATGACTTTTGTAGATGAAGCGACATGGCTTGTGTGAGATATGACTTTCGTAGATGAAGCGACATGGTTTGTGTGAGATATGACTTTCGTAGATGAAGCGACATGGCTTGTGTGAGATATGACTTTCGTAGATGAAGCGACATGGTTTGTGTGAGATATGACTTTCGTAGATGAAGCGACATGGTTTGTGTGAGATCATACGATATCATTTGAGTGAGATGAAGCCACATGGTTTGTGTGAGATCATACGATATCATTTGTGTGAGATGAAGCGACATGGTTTGTGTGAGATATGACTTTCGTTGATGAAGCTACATGGCTTGTGTGAGATATGACTTTCGTAGATGAAGCGACATGGTTTGTGTGAGATATGACTTTCGTAGATGAAGCGACATGGCTTGTGTGGGATATGACTTTCGTAGATGAAGCGACATGGTTTGTGTGAGATATGACTTTCGTAGATGAAGTGACATGGTTTGTGTGAGATATGACTTTTGTAGATGAAGCGACATGGCTTGTGTGAGATATGACTTTCGTAGATGAAGCGACATGGTTTGTGTGAGATATGACTTTCGTAGATGAAGCGACATGGCTTGTGTGAGATATGACTTTCGTAGATGAAGCGACATGGTTTGTGTGAGATATGACTTTTGTAGATGAAGCGACATGGCTTGTGTGAGATATGACTTTCGTAGATGAAGCGACATGGCTTGTGTGAGATATGACTTTCGTAGATGAAGCGACATGGTTTGTGTGAGATCATACGATATTCTTGTGTGAGATGAAGCGACATGGTTTGTGTGAGATCATACGATATCATTTGTGTGAGATGAAGCGACATGGTTTGTGTGAGATCATACGATATCATTTGAGTGAGATGAAGCCACATGGTTTGTGTGAGATCATACGATATCATTTGTGTGAGATGAAGCGACATGGTTTGTGTGAGATATGACTTTCGTTGATGAAGCTACATGGCTTGTGTGAGATATGACTTTCGTAGATGAAGCGACATGGTTTGTGTGAGATATGACTTTCGTAGATGAAGCGACATGGCTTGTGTGGGATATGACTTTCGTAGATGAAGCGACATGGTTTGTGTGAGATATGACTTTCGTAGATGAAGTGACATGGTTTGTGTGAGATATGACTTTCGTAGATGAAGCGACATGGCTTGTGTGAGATATGACTTTCGTAGATGAAGCGACATGGTTTGTGTGAGATATGACTTTTGTAGATGAAGCGACATGGCTTGTGTGAGATATGACTTTCGTAGATGAAGCGACATGGTTTGTGTGAGATATGACTTTTGTAGATGAAGCGACATGGCTTGTGTGAGATATGACTTCCGTAGATGAAGCGACATGGCTTGTGTGAGATATGACTTTCGTAGATGAAGCGACATGGCTTGTGTGAGATATGACTTTCGTAGATGAAGCGACATGGCTTGTGTGAGATATGACTTTCGTAGATGAAGCGACATGGTTTGTGTGAGATCATACGATATTCTTGTGTGAGATGAAGCGACATGGTTTGTGTGAGATCATACGATATCATTTGTGTGAGATGAAGCGACATGGTTTGTGTGAGATCATACAATATCATTTTTGTGAGATGAAGCGACATGGTTTGTGTGAGATCATACGATATCATTTGTGTGGATAAAGCGATATGGCTTGTGTGAGATAATACAATATCGCTTGTTTGAGATGGCTTGTTAAAACTAATATCACCCTCTGATATATCAAAATAATAGAAAGACACCAGTCATAATTGTATTTAAAATGTGATGGGTGAAAAAGACTTTTGTTGTTCAAAATTAAAAAGATTTGTTAGTACCTCATAGATGTTATGGGCTAGTGTTTCTTACTTTTTATTTTGGGCTATTCTTTAATCAAAATCACTAGCCCTGTGGGCTACCACTTATTCTCAATTCATTCCACTCCTACAATTATATAAGTTTGGTATTTCCTTACCGAGAGTAGATGTGTTGGTATCACCAGTGCGTGTTGTGCCTAGATTCGGTGAGCTGGAGAGCGGGGAGGTCGCGGACCTGTTCAGGGCAGTGCAGGAGGTCACGCGGGTCATAGAGCGGCAGTACGGGGGAACATCCGCCACCGTGGCAATACAGGACGGACCTCAGGCTGGACAGACAGTACAGGTCTCTCTCTCTCTCATCTGTTTCCTGCTGTAAAGTACTTGTGCAAAATTGGGGAATGGGGAGGGATTGGGGAAGGGCTATTTAAATATGACGTTCATTTGAAAGTTACAAAAGCAATAACTCAATCACGGTCATTGACATACATACATTATTATTTGATGATTGTGTAATTTCAGCATGTGCATGTTCATATCTTGCCAAGGAGAGAGGGAGATTTTGACAAAAATGATGCTATCTATACCAAGGTAGGGTTCCAAGTTTACTCTCTCTCATATTTCACATCTATACAGTATGCTGAATAGTTCTTGTTTCTTATTTAGTTAAGACATTCAAAATGGTTAATGCTGTTTTTGTCAAATTGCAAATTTAGACTTTATCAACTGCTGTAATGCTCTAATGGGGACATGTTTTAAAAACATTTTTAAAAGTTCCAAAAAATGTTTTTGGACACAATTAGGATGCTTGAATCTGTATTTAAACTTAGTGCCATTAAAACTATATTTTCAATGGGAGGATAGCTGATATCGGGTGTGACCTATGCTCACTATTGTCTTCTACATCATTGTCTCCTTACTGGACCCAACTTCAGGTGGAAATATCCATCTTGATGAAAAATTGAAATCCTGAAAGTGATAAGTTACATAATCAAATCATTCTTACCAACTGTCCAGCAAGCACCTGTGTGCATATACATGTGTGTGGGTGTACGTGTTGCACCCGTATATGTAAACATGTGTGTGGGTGTACGTGTTGCACCTGTATATGTATAAATGTGTATGGGTGTACTTGTTGCACCTGTATATGTATACATATGTGTAGGTGTGCGTGTTGCACCTATGTGCGTATACATATGTATGGGTGTACGTGTTGCACCTGTGTGCTTATACATTTGTGTGGGTGTACGTGTTGCACCTGTATATGTATACATGTATATGGGTGTACGTGTTGCAAATGTATATGTATACATGTGTGTGGATGTACGTGTTGCACCTGTATATGTATACATGTGTGTGGTTGTACGTGTTGCACCTATGTGCGTATACATTTGTGTGGGTGCACGTGTTGCACCTGTATATGTATACATGTGTGTGGTTGTACGTGTTGCACCTGTATATGTATACATGTGTGCGGGTGTACGTGTTGCACCTGTATATGTATACATGTGTGTGGGTGTACGTGTTGCACCTGTATATGTATACATGTGTGTGGGTGTACGTGTTGCACCTGTATATGTATACATGTGTGTGGGTGTACGTGTTGCACCTGTATATGTATACATATGTGTGGGTGTACGTGTTGCACCTGTATATGTATACATGTGTGTGGGTGTACGTGTTGCACCTGTTTATGTATACATGTGTGTGGGTGTACGTGTTGCACCTGTATATGTATACATGTGTGTGGATGTACGTGTTGCACCTGTATATGTATACATGTGTGTGGTTGTACGTGTTGCACCTATGTGCGTATACATTTGTGTGGGTGTACGTGTTGCACCTGTATATGTATACATGTGTGTGGTTGTACGTGTTGCACCTGTATATGTATACATGTGTGCGGGTGTACGTGTTGCACCTGTATATGTATACATGTGTGTGGGTGTACGTGTTGCACCTGTATATGTATACATGTGTGTGGGTGTACGTGTTGCACCTGTATATGTATACATGTGTGTGGGTGTACGTGTTGCACCTGTATATGTATACATATGTGTGGGTGTACGTGTTGCACCTGTATATGTATACATGTGTGTGGGTGTACTTGTTACACCTGTATATGTATACATGTGTATGGGTGTACTTGTTGCACCTGTATATGTATACATGTGTGTGGGTGTACTTGTTACACCTGTATATGTATACATGTGTGTGGGTGTAGTTGTTGCACCTGTATATGTATACATGGGTATGGGTGTACTTGTTTCACCTGTATATGTATACATGTGTGTGGGTGTACGTGTTGCACCTGTTTATGTATACATGTGTGTGGGTGTACGTGTTGCACCTGTATATGTATACATGTGTATGGGTGTACTTGTTGCACCTGTATATGTATACATGTGTATGGGTGTACGTGTTGCACCTGTATATGTATACATGTGTGTGGGTGTGCGTGTTGCACCTGTATATGTATACATGTGTATGTGTGTACTTGTTGCACCTGTATATGTATACATGTGTGTGGGTGTACGTGTTGCACCTGTATATGTATACATGTGTGTGGGTGTACTTGTTACACCTGTATATGTATACATGTGTATGGGTGTACTTGTTGCACCTGTATATGTATACATGTGTGTGGGTGTACTTGTTACACCTGTATATGTATACATGGGTATGGGTGTACTTGTTTCACCTGTATATGTATACATGTGTGTGGGTGTACGTGTTGCACCTGTTTATGTATACATGTGTGTGGGTGTACGTGTTGCACCTGTATATGTATACATGTGTATGGGTGTACTTGTTGCACCTGTATATGTATACATGTGTATGGGTGTACGTGTTGCACCTGTATATGTATACATGTGTATGGGTGTACGTGTTGCAGCTGGAGGAGAATGACGCCAGTCTTGGAGATGCAGCACGTCTCCGGTCGGTGGAGGAGATGAGTCTGGAGGCCAGTACACTCAGACGTTGCTTCAACATCTCCTAGACAGCTCGGGATCAACTCTTTATTAGCCAGAACTGTTCCAAGCAGAAATAGAAAACAGCCAAATACTTTCGTCCAATCATATGACTTTATTGTGTTGGAGTGGAGTACAATTATATTCTGACAGATGTACAGTTGTCAAGTCTTGTTCAGGTATCCTGCTAATAAAACTGGATCCAAGACTTGTAAAAAAAAACAATGTGCAATGTTAACTGAATGTTTTATTTGGATAATAAACAGGTACATACTCATAACCATGGGTCATGCAGGAGTGTGGACTGTTGCAAACCCCTTCAACAATTATTATTATTAAATTGTGTTGACATGGCTTGATCAATGTGGATTATGAAGTGTAAAATTTGGTGATTACCGGTAGGTCATGTCTGATTATCTATTATTTGATATGTTACTCTTTATCTTAGAGAAAATGAGTAATGTAATACCTTAATAATTCTACCTTATCTGCTCAAATGGGCTCCCAAAGTGTTTTCTGTAAGGACGTCAACATCTGAGGAAGTTGCTCCACCCTGCAGGGAAACATTATCTATTACCTCCAAGCATGCAGTCAGCCGTGTTCTGTCCTTGATTTGGATGGTCCGTCCTCTTCTATTCTCTTTACTAATAATGACTTATCATCGTCAGTACGACCCGGTATCATTCAGTGGATGCCACCTGCCACCACAAGGAAAACGCCACAACTGTGGAATAGAGCCACCTGTGTGGTTTTACTGTGGTTATTGAGGGAAGTGTATATATCACTGATATCACAGCATTGAGTATGCATGCAGACACAGAGCAAACCATCTAATGATTTATGTAAGATGGAATAAATAAAGCTTTTATTTATATCATATTGATAAGATGTTAGCTGATGCACAGAAAAGTTGGCAGTGCCAATATGTTGTGAGGTTGAATGGTCAAATTATGAAAATCATTGTAGCTTGTTTGATTGACTCAAATACCAGAAAGCCTGAATCACATTCAGTGGCGAAGATGAGAATTGATGTCTGGTCTTGTAATTTTCACATAACACAGACTATTTCTTGACTAATAATGTATTCAGTGTTTTATTAATTGTGATAAAATCAAAAGTGTGTGCTATTTCTTTAATATTTAAAACAATCAAAATGTTCATTGTTCAAATTTGAAATGAAAAATTGTGATTATTATTTACCATGTAAATAAAGTTCATTTTCCACAATTTGAATGACAAGTATGTATGTGTAAGTGACATGACAGATGTATGATGAACAGATATACACACATGTAAGTGCAAATAGTAGAGTCAAAGCAGCACATGCAAACATAAAGAGAGAGATTTATTCAGTAACAAGGTCACCGGCCCATTATACATTTCATATATTAGTACTAGTCGAATACATTTTCATGGATGTTGAGGACATCGCAGTTGTCTACATCGTTTCTTCATAGCAAGGACAATAATTTTCGCTAAAGAATTAACTACATCAGGATTAAAAGATTATAACAATTGGATAAATTTATCATAACACAGAATTTCAGTGTAATAGTTAGGTAAAGTAGTTCGTAAATCATTGAAAAATGGACAGATCATACAGAAATGATATTCTGACTCAATGCATAGGATAATACAAAAAGGGCAAAGTTTCGTCTCTTGAGAGTCCTAATTTTCTACCTTCTTCTATCATTAAGTTATGGTTTGAACATCTAAATTTTGTTTAAGCAATTCTGTATGTTCGGATCTTTACAATGGACAAGTACTGTTCATAACCAAAAACAACTTTCACATTTCTATACAATTGGAGTTTGGAATGTTTTGAAATGGTTTCCAACCACTTTGATTATCAATAAATGTACATCTCTCCATAAATATTGCTTTAAAAGAACTAATACAGCCAACAACTTGATTTTGCCACATAAACCCAAACCCATATTCAGGAAGAAGATTCTTGACATTTAGAGCCAAACATTTAATACCTTTTTCTGCTAATCTAAATTGAAAACTATAAGCATGTCCAATAATGTTATTATTCTGCTAGTATAATAATCTTATCCAGTATTTAATTATCTTTACATACTGATTAGTTCTAAATGAACAATATCCAAGTTCACCCCTTGCTACAATATTTGGGTTACTTCTACTGAGATTATTGATATTGATTTAAAACAATTATCATACACACGGGTTGCATCTGGACAAGCATGAAAGCCCCATATTTCACATACATATGATAATACTGGGAAGATTTTTACATCAAATATCTGTTGTAAAACTGACAGTGGCATTTTGAGATAACCAAATATATGGGGTAGATGTAGATGTAGATGTAAAATCTTAAAATATTCAAAACTTTACCAGTTTGTAATGACAAAGTCTTTTGTGTAACAAACCATGATCCTCTACATGAAAAATGAACACCTACGTATTTATATGATGAAACAATTTCAAGCATATTTGAATTAAGATAAAATTCCTCATATTTTTTCAACTTGCCTCTTTTCCTGAAAAAAAACGACAAAAATCATTGCAAAGAGATGAAAGAGATGATAGCGTTCCTACTGTCTTCGGCTATTGGGACTTCCCTTCAGCTCAACTGGTAGAGCCCGGACCCTCAACTGGAGGTGATCTCACTACATTTAAGACAGCTTACTCCTACAAGGTATAACTTGTGCCAGTCTCCATGACTAGCCTTGCTACATTTCCTTAACTTTCCTTTGATATCATGGTCGAGTACACTGTGAAGTTTAGGTTGAATGTGCCACTGCACTCACACAGGAAAGTTACGGAAATGCATCAAGACCTAAATTCACCAGTGATGCAAGGGAAGTTGCACTTGAGGGTGTCAAATTGAGGTGCTTTACTTAAAATTGCAACAGATTGACTTAAGAATGAGTCACTTTGTGGAGAGGGTGTATTTGTCAGGATGAGATGAAAGTGGTCCCTTTGTTACTGCACAGGACCTGGTGGTTCCCTGTCCAAATCCCACTGGATGTGATGTCACAAAAGGGATTGACTCTGTCACTCATCACAATAAACAATAGCTAAATTTATGTTTAAATGTCAGTTTTCCAGAAGAATGTATTAGAGGTATTACATATTTCAAGTACTTTATGTACTGGAGAAGATGATGGAAATAGGACAGGTCTTGAGTTGATGGCCACTGTGACCGATATTTTTGGCCTCAAGGTCACTAAACCTATCATATAGAATCCCCACTGGCTTGTAAGTCTGTACACACCATTTCAGCTCTCCAGAGCTTTTTCTACAGGAGAAGAATATGAAAATAGGTTTGTATACATATTTGGGTCCACATGATCACCAAATCAACAACAAATAATCCTCATTGGCTAAGGAGTCTGTACACAACATTTCAGTTTTCAGAGCTTTTAGTTTGGACAGAAGAAGATGAAATATGTTTTAGGTTGTAATTTCTGTGAACTGGGTAACATGGTCACCAAAATCTACATGCTATAATCACCATTGGCGAAGGAATCTGTACACAGCATTTCAGCTTTCTAGGCCTTTTCACACTAGAAAAGAAGATGAAAAAAAGGTGTTTAGGTCATGACCCCTGTGATCCATTTTGGGGGCCACAAGGTCACCAAATTACAATTTATAACTAACACGACGTGTGAAACGCAGTGGTCAAACAAAGTGTGTAAAATACAAATATGCATCTGATTTCTACATGCTCTCACGTTTATAAAAGTTGTCATCACGCCTCATGTGAACCAATGTGATGTTATGTCCAGACACTTGATTTCCTAGGAGAGGAAAATGAAATACCATATGACAGAGAAAAAATAATTGTGAACGTATTGAAGTTAACGTCATCCTACAGGACGAAACCTTCCAGCCAGAGAACGCCAACTGTAAGGAATAACTTACAAATAGTATGTGTTACAGAAACAACAATGGAGAAGGTAACTAATATTAACATGGACAAAATGAACGAAATGAAAACCAATAATTATCAATGCTAACAGTGACTCTTTTTAGAATGATAACGTGGTGCTGTGGTACTGTACCAGAAATAGACTCCAAACTGAACAGTTACGATATCCTGTGTCTATATGAACAGTCAGTGAGTGCCAGCATGATCATACTTCCCTGAGAGCAGCGAGGGGTGTTGCTTTATTTGTAAAGAAGACTGAAAACTTAAAACCTTGGTAATCCGTAGTCCATGCAACTTCCCAATGCAAGGCATAACTCTTGCCAGTCTCCATTACTGGCCGATTTTGGCTTTGCAGTATTTCCTGGGGAAATCTGTGCTTAGAAATCCAGGCCCACTATGCATTTTTGGTGCAGCGATTCACTATCTAGGCACAACAAAGCGAGTGAAATACTGCAAGGCTTAAATCAGCCAGTGATGCAGACTGGCAAGAGTTATGCCTTGCGTTTGGAAGTTGTAGTCCATGCAGTGAACACTTATCGGAATGACGCCCACCAACTGCTACCAGACACTGTCAATCATAGGTGCGCCTGCCTACTAAATCTCTTGGATAAGTGCTATATTGAGGAGCTGTGTAATGTGATCGAGCTATGTGATCAACGTTCAAATCAAGGTGTAACATTCTCATTGGTGACTTTAATGCTGAACTAGGTTGCCTTAAAGAGAGCGTAACCGTATCTCAGGAGCTCCTCGTGGTAACAAAGCTCAAATGTAAATATACCAGAACTATGTTCACATACACATAATTCAAGCTTGACTTATGAAATAATATGATTGGTTTTGACATTAATATTGCAGTACGTTACACTATCTCGGACCATTTCCCTGTATTCTTGTGTCTCTAACCGCAAGCAGCAAAATGACAAAATATATGAAGCAGACGAGGAGGATATCTAGGACCATATCAGAATCCTTACAATGCAAACGAGACATGTGACACGCAAGAAGATGAATGTAATTTTAACTGTTTTTCGATGTACATGTACTTTAATTAAAGACTTGACCAAACCAAACGATTACAGTTTTGAATTTAGCAATTTTGTGGATAGTTTTATTCATGAACTAACATGCAAGCAAGATGATGTACATGGAGATACTGGTTGATACTGATGATGAAGTTAGCTGCCTCTTGTTATATCCCTTTAGTTTTGAGTTGATCCAGACTGGTAAGTCGCTTGATTTAAGACTGGTAAATCACCTGGCCAGATCTCATTGTAAATGAACATGTTAGATTCTGCGGTAGATCAGTTTCACACCACCTCGTCTAGCTTTAGTATGAAATTATGTCGTAGAATCACTCTCACTTCTTGTTTAGGAAAAGTGTTTGAACGGTTTATTCTGAAAAAAATATATAAATCGGCTGCTGACGTCAAACGGTTCACTTTGTTTCAGGAAAGGGGCTTAATTGTGCATACTCGTAGAAAGTGTCGCATATTAGAACAAGAGGGATACACGTGTCTATCGTGTTGTTGCAGATAATTAAAAGGCGTTTGACAGAGTTTGGCTGAACGGTCTTTTTTTATAAGTAAGACAAGTTTTGGCTTAAAATATGGAGGTTAGTACGCGTAGTCATATTTCAGATTTATTTCCTATAACTCAAGGACATGTGCTGGTATCGGCATAACAATTACACTCACTCAGGGACCTCCTACATGATACTGATACACCTGGTAGAGGGTTAGTTGACTACAACCTAGTGTTACCCATTGATATAATGGACCCATCCCATAGACGTAAGAGATAGACAAAGTTATACATTCATATACATTTGTATAATAAATACATGGAAACAAGATTACATAACATGTACAATACAAAGAGTTTGATAATGGAAACATTAAGGTTTATTCAACAGAGATAGTGACTTTGGTACAAACGACATTTTATAACGTTTGGTTTTACACGTCGGTACATTATACCGACGGCCAGAGGGTAACAATTCAAAACACACATGTAAATTTTGAGCCTGTCCTTCATGAAGTTCATCTTATATCTTGATTTGAAAAAATGGCCGATATGGTACTGCTGTTGGCGACACGTTGAATATATTGCTATATTTGGAAACAAGAATTGACAATTAATGCACAGATACATGTTTATTTATTTATAGATTGTGAGATTCAAAAAGTGTAAGTGAAATTCTTTATCTATTTTCAAGGATATTACAAAAAGTAATCGATTGATGTTTTCATTTGCCGATATTTTCGCAAATTTGTCATTATTTTCTAACAAGATTATTTTCAATGTCTATATTTTTTAATAAACTAGATGACGATAATCTGAACATAATGATGTAAAATTTATGCATTTTGCATGCACTTACTATAGAATTTCAACCCTTTGAATCGAATAGGTAACATTTTACAACGACGTCAAACACGCACCTGCAGGCTATTTAATGTGAGTGAAAATACGTTCAAGATGTTTAATTCGTCATTTCTCAATAAAATAAAATTTTACAGAGATACTAATTACATCACGTGAAAGCCCATTGATTTCTGATTCGGAAAATGTTAACCTTTTCATGAATCACATAACTTTGTCACACATTTTTGTCGTATGTATGTCAAAGGGTTAAACGTCAATGACGTTTCAATATATGAAAACCCTTTGGGCCACACATGTGGCATCTAGCAGTCAGGATCTTAAAAAATCTCAGGAAAATATGTTTGGACACTAAACATACGATTGTACGAGTGTGACATCACCACTCATGTATACATATCGGTCATTTTAACTGAAATGGAAGGATAAGTAATTTCAAAACAGTGAGTCCAAATTATTTTTGAAGTCTAATAACATTGTTTTGGTGGCAGATTCATCAAATAACGTTACTTTACAATAAATCAGGTTGATGTTAAAAGTGACTGCAAGAACAGAGTACGGGGAGACTTTATCCATTATATATAAATTAAATTAAATTGTGTGATTCTGAGACAAGATCAGTTATCGTATTGTATTGTATTGCATTCTCTATAAATGATAGGCCTATTTCATATTGTTTGGACCAGTCCATTAGTTAGGAAAGGTAAAAGTGTAGTCAACTTCAGTGCAACCAACCATAACAGACGTTCTTTTAACGCGTCGGAGTTTTGGGCCGTCTGGTTATGAGAGTTTACCAGTAGGGGTAGTGTGCCAGGCATACTATTGGCAGATGATAGAACACTATTAAGCTGTACACTTGATGGTATCCAATGTCGACCCAATGTTATCCAGAAATATGCTCAAACCCATGGCATCTCAAGTTTAATGCTAGCAAACGTGTTTTCCTTTTGTTTGGTAATGCAAACAGTGTACATGTCCCAGTTATATCTCGGAGATCAACACGTTAGTTATAAAAGTGATGTATAAATGCTGGTCTATATCTCAATACTGCCAAGTCAACCAATCCTTTATATAAATCGTAAGTTACATTTATCCTTTAAGTATCCTTAACATTAAGTGTAGTATGCATATTAATAGTATATTAGAACATTAATTGTTGATATTATCAGTGTTAGCATTATCACATCACTGTCATAGGTAAATGTATTGGTATATTATATTGGTATTGTTTGTGGTAAGAGTGGATGGTTTAAGTTATATCGTTGCTACCCTTATTATTATATAACGGAATGAGTGTGAGTAACTATATATATATGTGTGTGTGTGTGTGTGTGTGAGATTATGTGGTTGTATGTAGCTTTAACCGTATTTATTCTTGTAATCATTTGTATACATTATCATCTGCATATGTATTATTCTTGCTGCAGATGACGTAGCTAGTGACGTAGCATATGTATCATTGTATCCTTTACGTCGTGCAATGTGTACCGTAGATTATAAATGTGTAAATACCATGTGTATTGTGTACCGTAGATTATACATGTGTAAATACCATGTGTATTGTGTACCGTAGATTATACATGTGTAAATAACATGTGTATTGTGTACCGTAGATTATACATGTGTAAATACCATGTGTATTGTGTACCGTAGATTATAAATGTGTAAATACCATGTGTATTGTGTACCGTAGATTATACATGTGTTAATACCATGTGTATTGTGTACCGTAGATTATACATGTGTAAATAACATGTGTATTGTGTACCGTAGATTATACATGTGTAAATACCATGTGTATTGTGTACAGTAGATTATACATGTGTAGTTACCATGTGTAGTGTGTACCGTAGATTATACATGTGTAAATACCATGTGTATTGTGTACCGTAGATTATACATGTGTAAATACCATGGCCATGTTCAAGAGAGGTTTCAAAGTAATCGCTCAATTAGCGATTACTTTTAAACCTCTCTTGAACGCGATTGCTCAATGTAGCGCTACGTAGCAAGTCGAGCAAACTTCGAGGAATTTGCACCGTGTCGTTCAAGAGAGAATGAGCGCTACTTGAGCGCTACATTGAGCAATCAATGAGCGTTTATAAGCGCTCGCTGTGTGTACCGTAGATTATACATGGGTAAATACCATGTGTATTGTGTACCGTAGATCATACATGTGTAATTACCATGCGTGTTGTGTACCGTAGATCATACATGTGTAATTACCATGCGTGTTGTGTACCGTAGATCATACATGTGTAATTACCATGCGTGTTGTGTACCGTAGATCATACATGTGTAATTACCATGTGTATTGTGTACCGTAGATCATACATGTGTAATTACCATGCGTGTTGTGTACCGTAGATCATACATGTGTAATTACCATGCGTGTTGTGTACCGTATATCATACATGTGTAATTACCATGTGTATTGTGTACCGTAGATCATACATGTGTAATTACCATGCGTGTTGTGTACCGTAGATCATTCATGTGTAATTACCATGTGTATTGTGTACCGTAGATCATACATGTGTAATTACCATGCGTGTTGTGTACCGTAGATCATACATGTGTAATTACCATGCGTGTTGTGTACCGTAGATCATACATGTGTAATTACCATGCGTGTTGTGTACCGTAGATTATGTAGTGGATAACACCTGAAAGCGATGGCGTTCTAGCAAAGACACCCCGTGTGAACGTGTACGCCAGAGCAATATTTCCAGAAGGGAAATGTACGCTCCCCAATGCTGGCGGTAACTTTCGTGTTGTCTGTTGTTAGTAGAATTTTATTAAATATCTCATGATATATACACTTTTAAGCAGAGATATTTCATGCTGTTAATGAGCATTCCATACATTATACGTATACCAACTTTCAATCATCAATTCATTGCATAGAGTTATCTGCTGAGACATTTGGACACTACCGTCAGTGCTACACGTGTGAATTTCGGATTTCAGTAAAAAATACTCTGACACCAACTGACCCAAATGTTTTAAAGTTCTAACATACTTTTCTATGACCTATTATCAGTAATCGTGCGAAATATAAAGACTGGACAGTTCACCGTTTAGGAGCATTTCTGGTTTAAAGATTACATGGTCATAAAATCAGTGTACACTTCCAAGACCCAACAACATTTCTTTTGTGTACGCTCTCAATTTATCTTGGTGTCCACTCCCAAGAGCGTAGTTTATTATTGAAAAATGAATGATAACATGTTTCCATTTAATAATGCTCAATTATTTACAGGGTAAAATAGTATGTGTCTGTGAGTGAGGTTTATGTGGCTGTCGGGGCAGGTTGGGTCGATTTTAAAATATTCGTCTTTCGCATTTTACGAAAATTAATTATGCTAAAATATTTGTGGAAACTTTAAGTCCCGATTTGTAGTTTGCGATGTAAAGAAAGTATGTAAACCAATTTTTAATTATTTTCTGTCAATGTACTTACATTACAACATAAATATGTTTTACTGACCCAACCTGCCCCGGTTTTCATACATATATATTAATGCATATTTTTTTTTCATTTGAGTCCCCCTAAATTTTAATACGAGAACTTGAAGCCGATAAAAAAAAGTGCATGAAGTGGAATGTCCCCTCGAATTTCGTTTCCAAAAAATACCCCGATAGGTCCCTTTGATTAAACAGATATTGCTGAATAGAGAATATCGTCCAAGTGTCTTCAGATATCATATATATCAACACGAGTTGACAGGTCCATATATTTCTGGTCTCATGGTAACCTCTGTAATATACGGGGGGAAAATCAACAAGCATGTTTTCTTTTGAGATAACTGAATTTAACAAACTAAAAAACAAATAAATTAAAAGCATTTGTCCTTTTATAGGATATAAACAAACATGTCAAGAGACTTGCCACCTTTCGTGACAAAAACAATGAACATAAATAAACAGAAAATGTTAGATCACAATTCCTACAGCAATGTCCATGATTGTATATAGTTCACCATTCTGTGATCCAAATAAAACGTGTAAAATTGAATAAACAGCGACTGGAACGAACATATATATACTGTTTAGCGCAGTTGGTACACTTGAACGGTTTCATCTGTGCATGTGTGTTTATGTGACCATGGTAGTCCCTCTTGCTCATGCATATCTGCATAGGTTGCATCCTTCTCGTGCTTCTCTCGTATGTGAGATCTTAAAGGATAGATGCAATGACATATGGTCAAATCGGATTCATTAAAATGTGATGTTAATTTGACAATTGCTCGATTTTAAATTTCTGAAATCGGTCCATAAATTACTTATACATGGCTTTTTTTTTAAAAAAACCCGCCTAATTTAGCCCTGGCGACCAGAATGAAAGTCTGCGGGGGTGTGGCCCCTGAAGGGATAACTTCTGTGACGTCACGTGAGTAATCTAATTATTGGTGATAGTCATAATTCAACGTAATTTCGCAACATTTTGATTGTTAATTTCACAAAGAAATCTTCAATAAACCAACTTAAATTTCCCATATATCGAATGTTTAGATATCCAACTAGGTAATTCCGCAGATGACAATTAACATGACTTTTTGGCGGTGTAATTCACCTCATAAATTCATTTAGCGGCAGTGATAATCATCATTAATTAATTAACGAGGCTTGGCGAAGTAGCTGTCTAGCCGGCCCCGTCTGTCGCTTCATTCACGCCTCAGTGAGCATTTTCAAAATGAATCGCCCCACTAATTGCGGTAGTGTTAAAATGTGAGAATTAAAATCGTCTTAATTATCAATTGCATGAGTCGATTTTTTGCTCAATTGATTCCGATATACAATATACGTAGAGGTAATCATCTGTCATTCTTGAGAAAAAAGCATTTCATCAGATCTTTAAATTGGAGACAACTGTAGGTACGAACAAAATTGCCGCATAATGTGCGGCTTCTCTTGACCTTAAGAGGCGTTGAAGTTAACGGAGGTTCAGCTTTATCGGTTATTTCTTCAATGTGGTTGAAGCTTTCATCAGCAAGTGTCCATTTAACACAAATATGACACGCATATGTGGGTTACAAACGGTTAATCTGTAGAAAAGTTCTCAAATTACCTACTTGGAAGCGTACAAAAAATGGCTATGACGTGAGTTGAGAGCGGACACTTGCGTGAATTGGAAGCGGACACCACGCGACCACGTGGCGGGATGAAAATCTGTAATTTTCTTCATAGTCCAGAAACGCATTGACTTCAAATTTTACAGATACTCTCATCAATACCCTTAAAACTTGCTGTTTCAGTATCAGCTCTAAATAAAGTGTAATTATTATGCACGGATGGAAAATTGTGAGTGACTGTCGGATTTCCTGGCCAAGACGTCGTAGATTTTCATACGTAGAAAAATAACCAGGGCATAAATTCAGCTGCAATCTGGTATGATAGATTATGGATATCCACTATTTTACAGCATGGAAGGATTTTGGATAATTGTATCTATGAAGATCAGTAACATAAAAAAGGTAACACTGATTGATGAAAACGAAAGTTACCGCCAGCATTGGGGAGCTTACATTTCCCTTGTGGGAATATTGCTCTGGCGTACACGTTCACACGGCGTGAAAGAGGGGCCTATGCCCTAGGGAAGACCCGAGGGCGCGTTAAGATGTTATCTAGTTTATAAAACCTAAAAAAAATAACAAACTAACAAACAAACTTACGTGATATGAGTGCAGTTGTCTGAATGTTGTACTGCAGGTGGTCCGAGGTAAAATAAAGCGCACATAAAATATCATGGAAGCATCTCTGACAGCAGAATACTGACCAACAATCAACCCTTCTCAGTCAGCAACCCTTCGTGGTCTAGTGGTAGAGCTTTGGGCTACAAAGCGAAGGGTTGTGGGTTCTGCTATGAAATTTTAAACTGGGCAATTTTGTGGACTGTTTACCGTACTAAATTGGACTTAGAATCTCTTGGGTGCAAAGAATTGTACTTGGGGGTCCTAATACTGGATAATACCCTCTTGGAAGGTTATTATTCTGTTCAAGGCCCTCCCAGTGGGGTATTATCCGGTGTAAGGCCTTCTCAATTGGAATTGTAAGGCCCCAGTTCATTTCGCAGAGAAGTTCTCTGAAACTGAATTCACAGACTGTTAAACTTTGTAAGTGTATAATTATGATTAGCAAAACTGTCAGACAGTGGCAGAAATACTTTATGAAATAACGGACTTAAAGTAATTAATGTTATTTTAAGTCCGTGATAAAAAACAATCTTAAGTATGTGCATTTATTATGTATAAACTCTCTATTCATGTTCTGACATATAAACTGTGATTTATATTAATTTGCATTTGTATCTTCAGATTTAAGGAAATAAATAACATAAACTGACAGGTAAAAGTACTCACCTCAGTTCGTTTCGATTAATTCAATATTTTAAAAGATTCAGATACATTTGGCTATGGCACGATACAATAATATAGTTATCTGCAGAGGTTTGAATGAATTAAAGGGTGACTGGTTAGATTTTAATTGAAATATCTTTGTTTTATGAAGACAGGGGTAAGAACTGAAATTTACACCAACACATATGACCACAGGGGCTGGTATATTGCTGAAAACAATACGTCTAAAATAAAAAAAACTCGTCCTCTGACAGCTACCTATTAGGCTTCCACGGGTCCAAAATATTGGACTCGAGTACTCGAGGGGTTGGACTCGACTCGGACTCGAGTACTCGAAATAAATACTTTTCAGCTAAGTGGCAGCATGTCACAATAACATTTTGTAAGTCTTTGAGGTCTTTGATTATGCATACAGTGGAACCCTGATACTAGTATACCACGAACTACTACCCATTTCGTGATACAATATGGGCATATGTCCCCCAAAATAATCAGTACCCATACAACGTTCAGCACTACCGTTGATGAATCTAACAACATTTCACGTTCAAATAAATAAAAATAATAAGGCTTATTTATATTCTGTCTCAGTGATAAAGACATGCAGATGACAGAGAAGCAAAATTCCATTAAAATAATATTTACTTATGTTCGCCTTCAGTGACAAAGGCATACAGTTTACAGATGACAGAAAAGGGTACCGTTGAACAAATGTATGACAGTGTCGTTGTTCTAATTTTCACATCAAGTGTGTGAAATCTAGATATGGAATAGTTAGGAAGGAATTTGACATCTAATGCTTATACATGTATTCGAAACCATAATCGATAATCTTGAAAATCATTGCAGTGTATAAGACTATGATCGCCATTTTTATAAACAAAGAATGGTCTTGATCATTTCATGAAGGGTAGCAAGTATAAAAGTAGAAATTGGTGCAGATTTAGATAATTAATATTAATAGTTAAGACATAATAAACAAAAGAAAAGTATAATAAAAAATAGTATCCCACTTGTACATAGGTTTAGAAAGATTCTATTTATTCAATGTCAACATCGTAAACAAATTCACATCCCTACTAAGAAATGGACCGCTTACAGATTTACATTCTTTCTAGATCTAAAATCCGTTTCATATTCCATATTTGGATTGAGTTATGTCATAGCAAACTTCTCGCATTTTGATTAGTTGTGCCCCTGGTGATTTGACTTGACATGACATGGAGTATTTTACCTCATATGTCGGTGTCATTATCATTCTGTAGTGATATAAGATTTCGATATTGCCTTTTTATTTCGCAAATATACTGAAATATTAACAGATTACATGTATTTTATTTTATGAAAAAGCGTAACATTCAGTATTATATATGAAACCTGTCTACTGTCGCTTGTAGACTCGACCAACATACAGTTAATAAACACAAGTTTAATTTTTAACATCACTATATCGACCAACTTGACCATATAAGCTTCATATTTATTTTTAATTGTTGCTATAAATTCCATTTGAAATCATGAATTCAATGTTTTATTTGATTGCATTGCACGATTTTAACTGAACTTTGTGACTGTGATAATGAAAGTAGCTGATGTGACCAAGGCTGATGTCACTGTTCACTTGTAACATGGTTTATAACTTGTCCCTCAGGTACCACGACATACGGGGTCCACTGCGGTTGTTGTTAAATCTTTTCAGGCACGACATGTTCAGTGTATATAACTTGTACAAGGTGACTAAAATTAATGTGAAATTAATGTGATCTTTAATCGAGTCCTCGAGTCCCAGAAAAAGGACTCAGTCCAGCTGAATCCGACTCGTACTCGAGTACTCGAGTACCCGTGGAAGCCCTACTACCTATACATATCAATATTTTATTTATATGTATAGGTAGCTGTCAGAGAACGAAGTTTTTGATATGTTATGTAGGTACCTGTCAGAGGACGAAGTTTTTGATTTAGGACGTATAATTATTTTCAGTAATACCAGTGCTATGACCAGTGCATATGACCCCTACCATGTTTAAAATGTTATAAATGTGTGCAGAATCAGGGACATTTATTGATTTTCACGTAGAATGTGTCTTACATGTCGATGAACAGTTTTCATCAAAATTACTTTTTGAAGAATTATTAAATTTTAAATTTCATTTTAATAAATAAAATAATAAAAAGACATTTAGAAGTATAAAATTGTAGTCTTTGACTGCTGGCTAAACGCCTTCAGTTTTAAAGTGTGACATAATTTTTTTAATAGATATTTTCAATTGAAAATCATACGTATGATGAAACTAACATAAATAGTATGTGCTTTCTTTTGCCTACTACATAGTTCATTTCTATCCGAAGTTATATATGCGCGTTCAAAAACACAATCATTTTCCGTATCCGCTCTAAGTCGGGGGTGTGTCCAAACCGCGGCTTATGATTGGTGAATCTTGCGACCTTCACATTGATTAAACATGGCTTCCATTGGGTCATTGAAGGTAATATAACCCAAGTAAAACAATACTATAATTGAAATAAGTATTTATTGACAGACTAGCCCTAGTTTTGTTTCAGTTTATTCATTCTAGTGTCAACTCTCATATTGATCAAACAAATGTGGACACACCTGAGTGATGTAGTAGGCCTATTTGACAGTCACTGTTTTCTCCAGTGTGGACTTCGGTCACCGTCTCATCATCACATGCATTGTCGGCAAATCACACGGAGGCTATTACTTTCGAATACCCGTCCGTGAACCGGGGGATCAAATAAGAATTTCTATTGAGTATTGTATGTCATTCAAGCTTGAAACTTAAAGGTACATCCATTGTGTTGGTGGGGTTTACATATTGCAAACGTTATAAAATGGTGATTGGTGTTACTTCATCAAGAAGTACCGACTGTTACCTAAAACTACCATTTTGATGATAGTACGTAAAGTACCTGGTCAAAAGTGAGTCATCAAAACTGAAATTCCCATAGACTTTCATGTTAATTAACCGTTGAAAAAATAATTTACATTAAAGGTACATCCATTGTGTTGTTTGGGGTCAAATATAGCAAACGTTATATATGGTCTTATTTCATCGAGAAGTATACCAACTGTTACCGAAAACTATCATTTTAATGATACTCGACTTAGTATAAGATAAGATAAGATAAGATAAGATAAGATAAATCTTTATTGCCCTTGGAAGGGAATTTGAATTGTCATGAATTGAGCACATTTGAAATACAAAAATATATAACAGGATATAAAAAGGCTAAAATATACAGTAATGACAAATTAACAATAATCACATGGCACATGGATATGACAGGCTGGAGGAGTATAATTTAGATATTTAAATGAGTAATGCTTGATGGAATAAATGACATTTTGGTGCGTCTTAATTTTACACTCGGAACTCGGTAGCGTCGTCCGGATGGAAGGAGTTCGTAACAACCATGCAGGTAGTGATCGCTGTCTGATATTATCTTTTTTCCCAGACGCATGAGACTATGAGAATATATTGATTCTAAAGTATCAAATTGTCTCCCTGAAATTTTTCCTGCAATGTTGATCACTTTTCTCAGTCTTCCTTTTTCCTGCAAAGACAAATTTCCACACCACGACTGAATGTTAAAACCGAGAACGGATTCAATGCTACTTGAATAAAATAAAGACAACAGGCGAGAGTCAATGTTAAAAGACCTAAGTTTCCGTAGAAAGTGGAGTCGCGTTTGGCACTTCTTATATACATAGTCCACATGTGGTGAGAAGGTTAATTTATCATCAATTATTGTACCCAAGTATTTGTAGTTGGAGACAACTTCTACCGTTTCCCCGTTAATGACAACAGGTGTAGTGGTCGATTTATTTCTTCGGAAGTCAATTACAAGTTCTTTTGTCTTCTTTATATTTAACTGGAGATAGTTATCTTCACATATTAACGATATGAAGGTAAAAGTATTAATTTCTGATCGAAAACCGGACAATGCACAGCGTGTGGCGCGCGCCAATGAGTCAAACGTAATTTTGGAATCTTATTTAAACCTGACAAAATAACAAATTTGGGTTGATAATGTTCAATAGGTCATATAACTACTGTGCATGTAAGTAGGTAGTGCACTTTCGGTTTCTGCACATGCATAATGATGTTTCTCGATTTTAATTGGAAACTAGTAATTATGATATGTTTGGCGATTGGGGATGAATATGCAAGCTGAGTGAATTTGTTTGCATTGTAAACAGCACATATGATGTGTTGGAACGTATTAAAGCCAAATAAATTTTTATGAAACACAATGGATGCACCTTTAATTAATTGTTGGCTGAATTGCTTACAAAAGGTATCTATACAAGTTGAGAAATCATCTCCGCTGTAATATCATCTCCGCTATCGCGCAAAGCGTAGTGTAGAAGATGCCACTCTAACTATGTTGGATAACTTGTATAATCACCTGGAAACTCCCAAATCGTATGCCCGTATCTTATTCGTTGATTTTTCATCAGCGTTTAATACAATTCACCCTCACCTCCTTGTTCGTAAGCTCATCAACATGAGTGTCAACCCCTCTATCATTAAGTGGATAAGTGAATTTCTCACAAACAGGACACAATCTGTTCGTGTAAATAATTGTCTATCTTCAACTGTTACTGTCAATACTGGCGCTCCACAAGGATGCGTGCTGTCACCTGTTTTATTTATTACATATACAAATGATTGTGTTGCAAAAGATCCATCCTGTTCAATTGTGAAGTTTGCTGATGGCGCTGCTCTCATTGCTCTGTTAAACGATTCTCATGAAGATGGATATCGATCAGAGATTTCGAATTTGTTGAATTGGTGCCATGACAACTTTCTTCAAATAAATGTGAAGAAAACAAAGGAAATGATATTCAATTTCAGATCCAGGGAAACCCCCTTAGAACCTATTAATATGAGTGATACTCCTGTTGAAATCGTGTCGAAATACAAATATCTCGGTGCCATTATTGATGATAAATTGAATTGGAAAAGTAACACTGAAGCTGTGTACAAAAAGTGTCAACAGAGACTATTTTATGAGGAAATTAAGATCATTTGATGTTGATGTGAAATTATTGAAAGTTTTTTTACACATGTTTTGTACAAAGTGTTTTGTCCTTCAGCATGCAATGTTGGTTCGGTTCCCTCAGTCTTCAAGATAAAAACAAATTAAACAGGATTGTTAATATAAGCTCAAAACTTGTTGGTACCATCCTTGATCACCCGGCGTCAATAAATGACGACAAAATAGTATCACACGCTCGGAAGATTATTTCAGATCCATCACATGTCCTGCACTCACAGTATTCACTTTTGCCATCCGGAAAACGTTTTAATATGCCTTTTCACAAATCCAACAGAACTCGGAAATCATTTATACCCTCAAGTATTTCCATTCTAAATAAACAGTCCGCATGAGAAATTTCAGATTCCAATACCAATTTTAGAACTTATCGAGATTCGAGTTGTACAATTATATGTGTTGTGTGAATGTGTACGTGTTTTTGTTTTAAAAATTTCTATGTTTAATAATCATGTATTATATAAATTTGGTATACATTTCATGTCATGCTCTGTTGGATGTAAGAAGAATTCCCTTTTGGGTAATAAAGTGTTATCTTATCTTATCTTATATCCATAATTTCGATTATATTTGGCGATTGGGGATAAATATGCAAGCTGAGTGAATTTATTTGCATTGTAGACAGCATATGTGATGAGTTGGAACATATTAAAGCCAAATACAATTTTATGAAACAATGGATTTACCTTTAATTACAGCAAAATTATAACATTTTCTACCTCACTCGATGAGATAAACATGGTATTAGTCAAGAAAAGATAGATATATATATCCTCTAAATATATCCTAAGAGGTCAATCATATCGTCATCGAGGTTCATTTTTTTCATACGATGCCCTTTGAGGGCAAAATATCACTTTGTCAGGTTGATAAACAATGTTATGATGTCAGTCACGTTTCGTCTACACCCATGGTTCCAGCCGATGCTCGCAGGTTTCACCGCAATGCATAACCATGCATAATAATGCTTTCTCCCTGCCATAATACTAGCAGCCGCGATATAGTGAGTTGGGCTTTAACGCCGCTTTCAAGAATATTTCACTTATATCGCGGCTGCTAGTATTATGGCAGGGAGAAAGCCAGCAACGCCATTTGTTGCTATGCATTGCGGTGAAAGCCACGATATACCGGTAAGTGAAATACTCTTGAAAGCAACGTTAAACCCCAACTCACCTCACCTCACATTTTGTCTATGACATTGCATTCTAATCCCTGCAACAGCAGGTTGCCAGTCTGTGGTTGAATGCGGATTTTAGTATGACATAAACAACAGTCTGATTGAAATCAACCATTTTCCAAGGAATTAAAGTTGCAAAATAGTGCATCTACTGGGATATACGAACTCTTATATCGTTCGGAGATTTCCCCGCAAAAACAGCCCAATATGCTTGTATGTTCTGACGCAATTCAGGTAGCCAAAGAAAGACGTCCAACAAATACTTTCGGTGCGTGAATCTACGGGCAGATAACTCCAAACAGCTTTTCTTTTGTCTGTTCCGAATGCTTTCAAAACGGCGACTGTAAAAGTGTTTAATGTGATTAGGTCTTTGAGGGGTATTTAGAGGGCTTTACCTCCCTCATGTTTGTATTACAAATCCCAATTGTATACCATTCTCATGCATGTTAATCTCCGTTTGAGTTTCCTCACTATTGTTTTGTTTGCTATATAAATGTATCATATTTTGTTATTTCCTTACATTCCACCTGATGAAGGAGTGAGCATATTCTCTGAAACGTAGTGTATTTTCACATTAAAGAAGTTGTTATCCAGAAAATCTTCCTGTTCTTGTGATTGGTCAACTATTTGACTGGACTTTGGCTGCGCTAAACTGGTACTGAATACACAAATAAACAGGATGTTTTCAGACCTTGTGTTGAGGAATCTACAGAACTTGTTCGTATCCCGCTAGATGCATTATTTTCCATAGTTTATAACACTCATATGATATTTTTTTTTACTCCCCCAAATTATTTAAGACACATGAGAAAGGCATCATGAAGTTTCTTAATGAATATTGTGAGGAAATATATGCTATTCGGACATTTTTAATGCCGGAGTCTAAAGACCCCTCACAGTTGGAAGGGGTGTGTGACTTTAAAGTTATGTTCATTTGTAAGTAATAAAGATGAACAAACATCAATACTTTTTTGTGTAAATATGGTCAAACATAATATCATAAACAAAACCAGGTTAAATTGAATAATTTTATGAATGTTTTACAGGTATTTTTAAAAAGCATACAGCTGGGGTCCAATAGGTTCCTCCCTTAAGTCGTATTTGGGTTAAGTGGTCTTAACTTAAAAGGAGGGCTCTATCATGGTAATTTTTGTGGAAACGAAATTCGAAAGGATATTCTAGTTTACATAAATACATGAATAAAACACAGAAAAAAATGAAATATATTAATTAAGTTGAATTAAGTTAATGAAAAATAAAAACAATGAGAACTGAAGCCAATCATCGGCGCTGCGAGTGGGGAAAACTTCACTGAACTAACAGCATATTGTTTATTGGTTTTAGTATATGTTATCTGTTAATATGTAAATTTTCTTTCATTGTATATGTTTTATTTTTAAAAAAGTGTAAAATTGGGTTAAATATAGCATGTTTTCATTTCACGTAATGCCCAGAACCCAAGATGGCGGATGCTGCCGATAGATCGATGATAGAACTTTCCCTTTAAGGTCTTTGCTCTGTTGAAAAAGTCATAAGGATGTTGCAGATACATTGTATGTGTATGTCAGATTATAGAATCGTTGTATCATTTCACTTTGTCTGTGACAGGGACTGGTAGGTCTGGTGACGGGAGGAGCATCTGGCTTGGGACGCGCTACCGTAGAGCGTTTTGTCAAACAGGGAGCACGGGTTGTACTGTGCGACCTGCCCGCCTCAAATGGAGAACAAGTTGCACAGGACCTGGGCAGTGACTGCATATTCTCACCAACAGATGTAAGTACAGAACGTCCTCACAAGTGGTCATTAAGGCATTAGGAATTTACATAAGTTCAAGCTTTTTCTTTTTACACTATTTGATCACAATCAATAGTGCCTTTTTAATATTATGAATTTTTTATACATTGTTCAGTTAAAATGGCAATACGGAAACAAAGTTGAAAGAAACTTGACCTCATCATTGTAATGTTCAGTGGGTGTGTTGTTTTTACACCTGTACTTGTTGGGACAGGTTACCTCAGAAGCTGATGTGACAAAAGCTCTTAATGTCGCGAAGGAGAAGTTTGGACGTCTTGATGCAGCCATTAATTGTGCTGGGATTGGGGTGGCATTCAAGACATACAACTTCAACAAGGATCTTCCACACAAGCTGGAGGACTTCCAGAAAGTGATAATGGTCAGACAGTCTCTTTACTATATTCAGTTCATTCATTATACCCCCTCTACGAAGTAGTCAGGATTTATCACAGTCTGCGTGTCCATCCATCCATCTGTCACATTTGTGTTCTGTTAATTATAACTTGAAGAAGAAAAATATTTTATGGATGATCAACTTCTTTATTAACAATAGCGACGTTTCAGTATAGATCCTTATACCGTTATCAAGCATATGGAATGGATGGTGAAACAGCAGATTATATACAGGATACATGTTGGTATTATAACTTGTCTGTTGAATGTTAAGAAACAGTAACCACTATGGTGACATTCTGGAGATCTGCCTTTTGCATTCTAAGTACCCTAATTTGCAAAATTTATGAAAATTTTACTTTATTTTCTTGTGATACTAGAGTACTCAAAAAATCTTACAAGTGACTGTTTGAAGAAATGCTAGTTTCACCAATCCTGACATACATGTCAACCAAGATCTGTAGATGTGCCTTTTGTGGGTTATCACTTGTGTTTAAACCTTTGATGTCATTTTGTCTGGATAACCATTACCATGACGAATGTAAATAATGTGCATGTATGAAGTTAGATATTTGAGTGAGTGATTTACAATGAGAGATGTCACTGCAGGTGAATACAGTAGGAACATTCAATGTGATCCGACTCTCGGCGGGACTGATGGGTAAGAACGAGGCCAACGCAGACAAACAGCGTGGAGTGGTGGTCAACACCGCAAGTGTGGCAGCCTTCGATGGACAGATGGGTCAGGCAGCCTACTCCGCCAGCAAGGGAGCCATTGTCGGGATGACGCTTCCCATAGCCCGAGATTTAGCCAAACAAGGGATCCGAGTATGTACCATTGCACCAGGTATGGAACTTGCAGCTTACTGGAAATTCATCAATTCTTATTCAGTATGAAGGCCATCGGGCCCATATACATACAGTTTCCTACATACAATATATAGTTTACATATGTACACGCCCATCTGCATTCATATATTATATACATGATATACAAAACACACAGCTGAGATAGGTATGGCTAAATTAAAGGAAATATATAGATACCACGTAAATATGTCATGTTGTTAAACATTCTAGTTATTATTATGGAAGGGGGATATAGGTTTGGGCTCCGTCCGTCCACTATAAAGGGGACAGCTTTTCTCAGAAACTATTTAAGATAGGACAACCAAATTTGGTGTGTGGCTTGTGGACATAAATACCTTGATGGAGTTCAAAAATAAGAACCGTGTGATTATTTTTTCTGGAGTTATTGCCCTTGTTCCGTATGTTTGGACTCGGTTCATGCTATCTCTAAAGGGGACAGCTTTTCTCAGAGACTATTTAAGATAGGATTACCCAATTTGGTGTGTGGCTTGAGGGCATAAGTACCTTGATGGAGTTCGAAAATGAGAAGCACACAATTAATCTTTGTGGAGTTACTGCCCTTGTTCCGTATATTTGGACTCTGTTCAAGGTATCACCAAAGGGGACAGCTTTTCTCAGAAACTATTTAAGATAGGATAACCAAATTTGATGTGTGGTTTAAGGCCATCGATACCTTGATGGAGTTCGAAAAAAAGAAGCATGTGATTATTTTTTCCGGAGTTATTCCCCTTGTTAAACTCTGTTTCAAGTATCCAAGGATATAGCTTTTCTCAGACATTGTTTAACATCAAATCAGTTGTGTGGCTTGAGGATATCGTTACCTTAATGGAAAGAAAATGAGAAGCGCACAATTATTTCTTCCTGAATTATTGCCCTTGTTCTCATTTCTTGTGTCTGGCGGGGGATGTTGATGACTATGTCTTCTTGTTCTTGCAATAACATATATTGTCGCTCATACGAGTGCATAATATAGAGACAGAGCATTTTTAAACTATGTGCGTTAGTTGTATTCAGTAATTTCCTAAAGTTAGACATATTTGTTGTTAACCTGCTCGGTGAGTACTTACAGCGCAAATTTTGGACAAATGAGAGTAAAATGATATTCGTCTTCTAGGCCTCCATTACAAACACTTAAAATTTCCAAATTTTTTTTTAGTTTTACACCATCTTCCCTCATTGAATTTCAACCTTAACAGTCTAGCTCTAAATTTAACTAGATATTTGTGTAATTTATAATCTTAAATCTCAAAAAAATATTTTTCTGGGTTTAATAGACTTGTAATGGTCACACCCTTAAAAACCCATTTTGGTCTTTTCCATAGGCACACGATATTTGTTGATAACAAACGAATTCAAATCCATATGAAAAAAGCAAAAAGCAAATTTTTGAAGCCCATGTATCATAGCTTAAAGAGCCGTCAAGATGTTCATGAACATATCGGAAAATTGCCAAAACATAATCTCCGTGAAATTTATACACTTAATTTTTCACAGATGTTTTTGACTCAAAATAAGTCGAGAAATTGCACTAATTAGTAAAGGTGTTTTCCAGTCTAAATATAGATCAAGTATATTATTTTCAAGCGCAAAGCATTGTGGTCTAGCTCACACACGGTATACAAAGACACGAAAGAAACATAAACTTTATGAACAATGAAAGAAATTAAAATATATAATTTTTTGCGATTATTTATTTACCATTTCAATTAATTATTTATTTTCTACAGATATTGGAATAAATGTTTTACCCAACTAGGTAATTTGCTTGAATTTTATAATCAATGAGAATATATTTGTCATAATTTGCTGGTACATTAAACAGGCAATAATTTGTATGATCGCAGGACATTTTGAATCAGTGTTTATAAACCAATCGTCACATTCAGTAATGGATGACAAGGGTAGCCTAACTTCCAACAGAAGCACGTGTAGCACGTGGGTTGCTTTGGCGACTTGCGCTAGAGACGAGCCTTCACGCTTCGTAAAGGCTAGTTGTTGAGTAGTACGTTTTATGCAATAAAGGGAAATCGGTTTATATGACGTCATATACCCTTGGCGCGCGCTACTCAAAGGGGAACCTATCTTTGAAACCAAATATCATTACATTGTCGCGATATGAAAATTATTTATCACATGTCATGTTGTAGATAACAGATTTCTCTAGCGATTGACGTTACAAGTAGATTTTCCACAATAATTTTGTATTTGAAACACTAGCATCCTTGATGGCTCTTTAAATTATCTAGATTCAGCAACATTTTGTAAACTTTTTTTGGTATACGATCGCTATGCATTCTTGTAATTTCAATCCAGTAGTTAAGACAACAAACTGCTGTATTTGCAAAAGTAGGGAAACGGTCACACTCACCTTACACTATAGCCGACTCTTAATATTTATGCATAGCGGTGACCTAGATATCGAAAACGAGGCTAAGCCCTCAAGCTTCCAAGATGGCAGACGAAAATGCCGTAATGCGACGTGCGAGTCCGATATCGTATTTCATGAATAGCTTTACTGAAAACTCACAAAAAGTTTTCTACTTTTGCACAAAAGTCTGTTGCTGTTTTCTAAAGGAGTCCGTGTAAAATTTGACAACAATGATTAAAATTTTCATTCATAAAGTGCCTTGCTGAAAAGTCAAAGCATCGTGGAATGTTGATTCGCAGATATGAGTACTTGTCAAATATCTCAATTTTTTACAAAATTCATGTGATATTATACGATAAGAAACACAATTTTACGTTGGAAATAGATTTTGTGTTTTTTGGAACAATCTATTATCATCTTGTCATATTAATGATTGATATATTCGCTTTTTTCTGCCGTTTGTACGTAATCTCTAACATTCGATCAACTTCCGGGAGGCTTGCAATCTCACAATGCGTCACCTGTGCAACTTTCCTACATAAACAGGTTTATTATCTATGTCGTATATCTACCTAAAAAACAAAATAATAATAATACTCAATTTGATATGTTTCTATTAACGAGTTCACGCGCTATACAGGCCGACCAACGGGAATAGAATTGACCTTATTCAGGAGCCTGTACATAGTCCAATGCAGGTCTAATGTGCATGTATAATTGTATATTTAATAGATTTACAAACGAACCTTCTTCAACTATAAAGTTGTAAACACATTTTAATTTTAAGTGTTTGGCGTGTTTAAGTATATATGATTTTTGTTATAGTTTTAACAATTATTTAAAAATTCTGTATTATTGTTATTGCAAATACTTTGAGGGGAAATGGGTAAAAAGTAAACTTTCAACTGCCCTTTTCATTGGGAAATACAATTCTACAAGTGCAAATTGGTTCCTGATTTTTTAAAGTAAAACATCACTCAAATAACAAAATTATATAATGTCTGTACCTGAAACCCTTATATCAATTTAGAATTGTATGGATATAATTCATATATATCTTAATCATGTTTTGGACCTGACTCAGAAATTTACATGGATAGATCATGTTGATACATGGACTTAAGTTGATCTGTTTTGCTTTAGTAATGATTTTCTATTGAGTAGGGGGAACCATATAGAGGTATACATTACTCAAATTGATTTATCAAAATTAACTACATTTTCATATTATTTTAAGAGTTTGGTTTGACTCAATCACGGTGATACCTGACAAAATAAAGCTACACTTTGTAAAGATATTAACAGTGTCACAGTCTAATCTAATTATTATATTTTATCACTGAAGGGTAGCATATTTTCAAAATGGTCAGATTCCTTTAGATATAATATAATTGCAGCAAATATTAATTAAGATAGTATAGCCTTATTTATGTAACTAAATCTTATCTAAAACTCCTAATTAAGAGATTAATTTTAACTTGACATGTAAATATTTTATTATTTTTTTCATATATTTTAGTTGAAACTTAGTTCTTTATCTAAAATTTACTTGACCTTTCTGTAAGTTTCCAAGGCATAATTTTGTTTATATATGTCTACAGCATCAATGTTAAGAACATGAAAATTCTATAATTTATGGTCAAACTTTCTTTTAATGAAACTTTCCATATCATTTATGCCAAATCTATTCAACATCACAAATTTACAAAATAATTTTGTTTATAATTTAGACCAATTATATAGTATGCCTCAAATCTCTGATTCATTATATTTTTACAAGACCTGAATAATGATGTGTATATATATAAACTGACATCAGCACAATCACAAAAAAATTACAAGTAAACTATAAATCCATTTGTGTACATATTTCAATCCAGATTATATTTGGTTTTGATTGTGACTTTGTCATATTTTTCATCTTATTTGTGAACAAAAAATCTTATATGAAAATTATATATTACAAATGTACCATGTTAAACAAAATATAAAATTCGTCACATATTATGATTTCCCATGTAACATTGTTATTAACTTGAGATATAATTAAAACCCAAATATTTAATGCATAATAAACTCAGATAATATTTTGTATAGGCCTACACAATTAATTTTAGTTATTTATTTTCTTGATTTTCTGTAGAATTTACAGTTTAAAAAAAAATCATGCAGATGCTTTATATTAAAATTATATTAAATATATAACTACTTAATTACCTTATAATTGATTTATTCAAAAATATTCACATCTGCCAGCATGAAAGTACAAGTCAAGTACTACTATATAATAGGTCTGCTTGAATCAATTCCGCCGGCTAATTTAAGTCAGCACATTTACGAAATTATAATATTATTTTTACATTTAGGCCTATAAGTTTTCACAGAAATCGGCATGGTAACAGAAACATGTTTTTGTCAACATCACTGGTTGGCGAGACACGGCATGCGAGTTCATGTCGAGTATCTTCATGGCTACTTCGAAGAAGTCGGGAAAATAAATAAGCTCACAATGTATTTTATCATCACGAACCAATTGGGCTTACATCAATATCACAATCGTATTTAGTACTTTGAATTTAGTATGAAACAGCAATATTGGATATTCGTAAAAAAAATCTAGTATGAGCGCAAGTTTACTTCGGCCAACGTTGTCATCCGGTCAAATACTGAATTTACACCACACGTATTTTGAGTCAAATAAACATTTTAGATGTTATTTTAGCTTTTAGTTCCGTCAGTAACTAGTGACAATGTTTGAAAGTGGTATAAAACGAACTTTTTGGCGACATGTTACGAGAGAAAACTGCGATCAGTCACTTCCGGGATCACGCTGTTCTTCCATGCGGGCTTAGCCTCGTTTTGGATAGCTCATGAATATTCATGACGTAATATTAAGAGACGTCTATTGCAATACGTGTCTGAGGTCCATCATTTAGATATAATTTACGTGCCGCAAGGTGAATTTTTTCGATACTTTCGTATTGTTTATAACCTCATAGTTCCGAAGAATACAATAATATAGATTGAATTTGACTATCAAATATTTTGAAGAAAATATCTGGTGATAACAAAACAACTTTCCTTAGGTTACTATTTAATTCCATCAATGGGTTTTTGCCACGTAAGGATAGATCGGATACTGTTTTGCCCAGGCTTACAGTACACGTTAATAAAAAAACAAGATGCTTATAACTGGATTTCCGGTATGGCGCTGCTTGCATAGAGACGTGAATCTAACGGCTCTCTTCAATCCGTCTAATTTATCAGCATCAATTACGTTATAATGTCCAACAACCGATCGAAAAGCAACAAGAAGGGAGACAGTTCCTCCAAGAACACTATGGACAAGTTTGTTGACCCTCCACTGAGTTCTACTGGCCTGAAGCAAACTGAATCGACGCCGGGTCCCGACAACATGGCTACCGCACGTGGCGCTGCCACTATATCGAAAGGATATCTAGACGAAGCTATGGAAAAGCTGGCGAGCCGCATTATTACAAGGGTCGACACCTTAAAAGATGAACTGAAAGAAATGAAAGACCGCCTAATTGTGACCGAGAATTCCCTGGAGGCGATGGACGCGTCAGTTACCGACGTGCGGGAGCAGGTTGCCACCCTCCGGGCCGAAATGCGTCAAGAAATCGACGATGTGAAGAAAGAACTACTAGTTCAAAGAGTTTATATGAGAAAAAGAAACCTCCTGATATTTGGAATACCTGATTCAGTAACCAACCTGAGTGTGGCGGCCAAGAACATCTTCAACCAGAAACTTTTAATCAATGAGGACCGTGTGGCGCGCATGATGTTCGTCAACATTCACCGTTTGCCCCGTCTAAACACTGCCGTTCCCGGACCAGTACCAGTTATTGTCAAATTCGTTCAAATGTTTGACAGGGACATTGTGTTGACTTCCGCAATCAAGATGTGGAGAACTCTTAAGAAAGAAAATATTTCGATCAGGTCGGACCTTCCACCTCAACTTAAAATTCTTCGTTCAAAACTGAACAGCAAAGCTTATCACATGCGAAAAGACAATAAGTTCTTTACCAAAATAGTCGAGAAGGGGATCGACGTGTGTTTGTACTACCGAAAGTCACCCCAGGAAACCTGGAAGAAAATCGCCGTCGATGAGGATCCGAAATAACTTTTACCACATTATTCTTCTCCTTCAGACTGTTCTCCAGTCCAGATGTAGTTCCTTCAAATGACTGAGTGTTTACTTAATTACTTATTTCCGTTAACAAGATTTGGACATGGAAGCGAAACTGTGCTAAAAATTAGGTTGAACTTTCGTTTCATAAGTATTGTCAAATCGTATTAAGCAACTGTGTGTAGTTCAGTTGCTTACGTGACAGTTAAATACTCTGGAATTACTATTGAACTTTGATCAGTAAGTATTATTTAATTATAACATGATTTACTGCTATTGTAACTTGTCATTATCATTTCCCATTTATTTACCCATGATCGTGTCGATAGTCACTTGCATGCTGATATTTCACTGTTCTATATTTTGGATTAACTATTGATCTTTACCAGCGAGTGTTATTTTGCTATACTTGATTTACTCATCAACTACTGCAACATACTTCATTAATTTTGTCATTTGCTTTATTTATGATCAGTTCGCTACTCAACATTGTTTCGTACTGTAAACATGTGATTTGCTATAAATAGCATTGACCTTCACCCTTCAACGAAGGCTTCCCATTGGTTTAGCAGAGTCGTGTTACTCCGGAGATACTATCCGGTTCCTTCTTACTTTAACGAAGGCATCTCATTGGTTCAGCACAGATTCGTGTAACTCCGGAGGAACTTTCTATCCGGTCGGATGTAGTTCTTCCGGTTAGAGCTTGTTTACATTTTTTATTACTACACGTGTTCGTATGTTATATGCACATGCAATTTCTGAATTTCAACGACAACATCGTGAGTAAAGGTTATTAGGTTAGCAACATATTTCTTTTTCCTTGTAGATATATAGATGCTTTTCTCCTTCACAGCCGTGTTAGATGTAGATCTAGTTGCACCATACAGGAAATACTTTTGACTGTTTTATGTTTCATGTTTGTTTTGTTTGTGCAGAATAGTGTTTGCTTGAATGAGAATTTTATTCCTATTTACCTTTGTCTACAAATATATTATGACGATGGATAATCTAGATATATCTATTTGTTCAGTCAACTGTCGGGGCCTAAATGAATATACAAAAAGAAAGGATGTTTTTAATTCTTTGAGAACCAAGAAATATGAAATCTATTTCTTGCAAGACACACACTTCTTGAAAGAGAAAGAACCTTTTATAAGAAGTGAATGGGGCTCTGAGATACTATTCAATAGTAATAATGGACAATCGAGAGGAGTTGCCATCTTATTTTCAAATAACCTTGACTGTAAGGTCCACGGCAGTTTTAGTGATGACAAGGGAAATCTTCTGATGTTGAATGTTACCACGTGTGAGAAAAATATAACTTTAGTCAATTTATATGGTCCAAATACAGATGAACCTGAATTTTATGCTCTGGTCATGGAACAAATCAAAGCTTTTGGAAACTCCCATTATATTTTAGCTGGGGATTTTAATCTTTGCCTTCAGCAGTCACTAGATACTTTCAATTATAAACATGTGAATAATCCCAATGCTAGAAAGCAAGTGATTGAACTGATAGGTGACCTTGACCTTGTAGATGTTTGGAGAGACCATAACCCAGAAACTCATGGCTTTACCTGGCGGCGCCCTAACCCTATAAGACAGGCAAGGCTTGATTTCTTTCTTGTGTCTCAAAATTTGTACTCATATGTTTGTCAGTCCTCCTTAAACGTTGGGTACAGAACAGACCACTCACTTATTGATATTAAAATGAAATTTGTCCAAAATGAAGAAAAGAAAAGTACTTATTGGAAATTCAATAATTCTCTTTTAAGGGACCCAAAATATGTTTTATCTATCAAAGAAACAATCAGTAATGTTGTCAAACAATATGCCCCATCTTTAGAACAGGATAGGAATATTGACGGAGTTGACTTATCGAACATTGAATTTAATGTTAATGATCAATTATTTTTAGAAACTCTTCTAATGGAAATCAGAGGAAAGTCCATCTCATATTCATCTTTTTTGAAAAAAAATAGATAAAATAAAGAACAAGTTTTATTGAATGACATTAAGACTTTAGAAGCTAACTATTCAGGCAATAATAAGGAATTGGAGGAAAAAAGAAAAGAATTAGAAGACATCAGAAAAGCCAAAATTTAAGGTATCATCATTCGGTCAAGAGCAAAGTGGATAGATGAAGGGGAAAAAGTTAGTCGATATTTCTGCAATCTAGAAAATAGGAATTTTGTAAGCAAAGGCATGTCTCAATTGGAGCTGGAAGATGGGTCCATCTTAGAAAACACTAATGATATTGTTATTGAAGCAAAATCCTTTTATGAAGGATTATATTCTTCCAAGGAACATAAGTTGAAAGACTGTAATCTGGATGAACTTTTTTCGGATGAGGATGACATGTATAAGCTTAGCGAGGAAGAATCTAGTTCTTTAGAAGGTCCTGTGTCTTATAAAGAAGTCTTAAACTGCTTAAAGAAGGCAAAGAATAACAAAAGTCCAGGTTCAGATGGGTTCACCTATGAGTTCTATAAATTTTTCTGGAAAGATTTATCCCCTTTCTTGTTGAGGTCATTTAATTATACTTTTGCAAATGGTAACTTGTCGGTGACACAGAAACAAGGTATTATTACCTGTATCCCTAAAGGAGATAAACCTAAGCGCTTTTTGAAGAACTGGAGACCTATTTCACTCCTCAACACTGCTTATAAACTTCTTTCATCTGTTATAGCGGAAAGATTGAAACGTGTTCTTCCAAAACTGATCAGCTTCGATCAAACTGGCTTCATGTCTAACAGATATATTGGTGATAACATTAGACTTATCTATGATTTGATGAATTACACAGAGTCTAATGATATTCCGGGAATGTTGCTTCTTGTAGATTTTGAGAAGGCATTTGATTCTGTTTCGTGGTCATTCATAAATAAGACATTATCATTCTTTGGATTTGGAAAGGACATTATTAAGTGGTTTAATATCCTTTACAATGATGCGAAATCTTGTTTGATTATTAATGGCTCTTTATCTCCTTGGTTTTCTGTGGAACGAGGCTGTAGACAAGGTGATCCTCTTTCACCGTATATCTTCATTCTCTGTGTCGAGATCCTGGCTGGGCTTGTAAGAAAGAACCCTGATATTAAAGGTATCACAGTTGATGATGAGGAGTACTTGTTGACACAGTATGCAGATGATACAGAGTTTATTCTTGATGGTTCTCAGAAATCCTTTGAAGCTACAATTGACACATTGAACTACTTTGCTGACATATCTGGTCTTAAAATTAACTTTGATAAGTCTCAGGTGGTATGGATAGGTGCAAGAAGGAATAGTTCCGTCAGATACTTGCCTTGTTTAGATCTTCAATGGAATCCAGAATTTTTCAAGCTTTTGGGTGTTGTCTTTTCAACAAATTTGAAGCTTATGGCCAAAAAGAATTTTGAAAATAAGCTATTTGAGATTCAAGTAATAATCAATCGATGGATGAAAAGAATAATCACACCTATTGGCAGAATTGCTATTATAAAATCTCTGCTTATTTCCAAATTGAACTACCTTTTCCTTACTCTCCCAAATCCACCAGGTACGTTTCTTCAGGAACTAAACAAAATGCTCTTTAAGTTTCTCTGGAGTGGAAAACCTGATAAAATAAAAAGAGTTGTTGCTTGTAAGCCCGTCAAAGAGGGTGGGCTTGGTATGGTGGAATCTTTTTGCTATGTGAATTCTTTGAAGTTGTCATGGATGAGAAAGTTGTTAGATGTTTGTCATGAATCAAAATGGAAACAACTATGTTATGCTTCCAACCCAGGACTACAAAATCTTGGTGTATTTGGTAACGTTTTCCCCAGTGAACTCGCCAAGGATATTAAGAATGAATTTTGGCGTGATTGCATGTATGCTTTCGACAAATTTTCCCAAAAGATCCAACCGAATTCCTTCGATGAATTCATTACAGAACCAATTTATTATAACATGCACCTGAAAATTGGCAAAGAGGTAATTTTCTGCAATTCATGGTTCGAGAGAGGTATTACCCAGATCCGTGATTTTCTCAATTCAGATGGTACATATCTTTCCCTTGAAGAATTTCGGAGTATTTTTGAACTTGATATAAATTTTCTACATTTTAATGGTCTTGTCATGGCTATAAAAAGTTACCAGTCCAAACTAAAGATAAGTAAACCAAGTTCCTTTCAACAGTTGGATGACAATACAATCACTCGAAAACTTTTGTCTGTTAAAAAGGGTGCAAAGTGCTATTACTACGTCTTAAGTGGAACTGATGTTTACTCAAAATTCAAACATAAATGGGAAGAATGCATCCTGGCTGAATTGGACTGGGAAAACATATTTTTGAAGCCAATAAGGACCACGTTAGATACAAAATTAAGATGGTTCCAGTTTAGAATTATTCATGGTATATTGACAACAAACTCTTTCCTGTATAAGATTAAATTAGCTGAAAGCAACCTATGTACATTTTGCCACTCTGAAGTTGAAACCATAAGTCATCTTTTCTGGAATTGTCATCATGTTCAAACATTTTGGCAAACTTTTTTAAAATTACTTTGTGACAAATGTCCACATGTACACAACATGAACTTTGACTTGCAACTTATTTTGTTTGGGTTGAGGAAGAATATTTTCACTGATGATGTGTTTGACCTACTGCTGCTGTTAGCTAAGTTTTTCATTTATAAATGTAAGGTTTTAAAAACCTCCCTCAATTTTAATCATTTTAGACATTATATCTGTAACAGGTATCTCATTGAAAAACAGATAGCTTTTAGCAAAAGTAAACAGGACAAGTTCTACCAAAAGTGGATGTTGTATCATGATATAGTTAATTTAAAGTAATCTCTCTGGAATTGTTGCTTCTTGTATCCTGTCCATCACATAATGCATATATCATATCATCGTTTCTTTTCAATGATTGATTGAAATGTTCAACTTTGAAACTTTATTGTATTAACATAGGGATAAAAGTGTGAATGGGTGAGTGAATGTGTTGTCTTTGTATCGTTTGTAAATAATAACAAAAGTCAGAATCCTGAACTTCACAAATTTATCCTTGTGGGGCTCCTACTACCCTGGGTAGTAGTCTCTGGTCTTGTAACAGGGTTGCTGAAATAAAAAGTTGATTAAAAAAAAAGAAAAAAGATGCTTATAACTATTTACTATTTTCAAGTTATTGCCCTTGTAATTTTTTCTCGTAAAAGTAAACATTTAAGAATTAAGCATTATTATGTCTTCCCCCGAAGGGTCGGGAGACATATTGGTTTTAGCCGAGTTCCCGTTGGCGTCGGCTTTGGCGTCGGCGTTGGCGTTCCCATTTTGTTTCCAGAGCAGATCTCTAAAACTATGTGACCAATCATCACCAAACTTGGTATACTGTCTCTCCATATCGTGTAGATGTGCCTTTTGGGGGGTTTGAGATTTTTAAAATTTTTATATTTTTTTATTCCCACCTCATCGATTTGTATTTAGTCTTTTTCAAGGGTGTATTCGTTTCCGGAGCAGATCTCTAAAACTATGTGACCAATCATCACCAAACTTGGTATTCTGTCTCTCCACATCATGTAGATGTGCCTTTTGGGGGTTAGAGATTTTTTGAAAAAAATTATTTTTTTTATTTCCATCTCAAGGATTTGGATTTAGTCTTTTTCAAGGGTGTATTCGTTTCCGGAGCAGATCTCTAAAACTATGTGACCAATCATCACCAAACTTGGTATGCTGCCTCCCCAAACCATGCAGATGTGCCTTTTGGGGGTGAGAGATAATTTTAAAAAATTCTTTTTTTATTTCCATGCAACTAATATTTTGTTTGCTACAATTGTGGAGTTGATAGGTTATTTATTCAAGTTGAATTATACAGAGAACATTAATGGTGCTTTATGATAGTATTGTTTAGAAGTTTGGAGCATTTGAGGAAGAGGGAGACATCTGTTTTTACGGGTAAAAACACTTTCTAGTGTTTAATTTATTACATATTCATTTAAGTTATTGAATGAGTTTTTGTTTAGTGCTGCTAGGACAATATTGCAGCCATTAGTGGCCACATACCCATGTAAACTTCAGATACAGCATGCAATAAGGTTTCCATGGTTGACTTCTCAAAGCCAACAACTAAAACGAAATTAGGTGTATTCTTTTTTCTTACCAATGGGGGAAGGTGGTCCAGGATCACTGGAGAGTAGGGCTGACCATGGGTCGGTTGAGGGTTTTACATATTATTGTACAAACCTCTTAACCTAGGGACAAAACAACAGAGGTCACACCTTTAAACATATGTTTATGACTAATTATTATGGATCTCAATTTCTTCTTTATTTTATAAATGCACAGATTTCTTGGCTGTTCCTTCCCAAGTCATAAGGTGAACTTTACTTGTTACTTATTCCTTAGGATTATAAATTTATAGATTTGGAGTTTCTTTGGGCCCTTGTAATGGTCACACCCTTAAAAATCTATTTTCGTCTTTTCCAGAGGCAAAAGCCCTAGAAAGCTGTATGCTCCTTAGCCAATCAATGGGGATTATAAATGGTGACTTAGTGGCCCCACATAAGGAGCTCCCAGTTCATGACTTAAAAACCTATTTCATCTTCTTCTCCAGAACAAAAAGGCCTAGAAAATTGAAATGTTTTGAACAGACTATTTAGCCAATGGGGATTATATATATTGTTATTTGGTAAAACCTGATGAGCTACAGAGCCAATGGCTTGATTTTTAATAAATTGTACATGCATGCTTTTCTATTTATATGTATTCAATTGTAATTTGAATGCAAACAGACTGTATACAATGAGTAATATCTTATATCTAGTATCTGGATGTGTGCAGGTTTGTTTGATACGCCGCTGCTGGCCAGCCTCCCGGAGAAGGTGCGCAGCTACCTGGCCAGTACCATCCCCAACCCCAGCAGGCTCGGGAACCCCGACGAGTACGCTCACATGGTGCAGTGCATCATTGAGAACCCTCTCCTCAACGGCGAGGTCATACGCCTAGATGGGGCCCTACGCATGATGCCCTGAACTGAATAGACACTGTTAATAAACTGTGTGCCTGGACCGTGTGAACTACATTCAAATATATAGAGGAGAGTGAGTGTGAGCCAGCAATGATTGACTTCATTCTGGATGTATAACTGTAGGAACTGTTGTCAGCAGGTGATATCGCTAGTCTGGACCTAACAAACCAATCACAAACCTAACTTTCAAGTATAAATCGGGTATGAATGTGACAACATTATGATCAGACTAAATATTAAAATAGACAAAACCTGATTAAGAGTTGGAGTGTGATCTTTTTTGTAGTTATGACTTCTTTCCAGCAAGAGAGTTGAAGCAACAAGGGAGAAACAACAACTATTTATTCAGTTTATTTACAATAGAATATGGGCAAGAAATATTTCAGTGGTCAAATGCAGAAGTTGCAAATAGGAGGAAAAGTTTGACACTGGCAAGTAGATTTCAACAGTTAAAATTTGGTAGATATTCATCCATTATGTAACTAAAACCATATATATAAGAATGAAGGCAATCACTGATGAGTCACTGAAGTGTGAGTTGTCGTGTAACAAAATGAATGACACAATGAACAGGTGCTTGTATCAGAAGATCTAAAAAGAGCAAGATTTCATCCATCATTCATTGGTTTTCAATGAAAACTGCACATAACACAAATCATGGAAAGCCTGATGAGTCTGTAGAACAAATGACTAATTTATGTGGATGATGTAACCATAAACATACAAATTATTGGGAATAGTGCTCGCTCTGTCTCACATTACTGGAACATGTCTACAACACTTTTGATATGATCAATACTAGATTGTTGTCTGCTTTTAAAGGTATTTATCATCTTTGATTTGAGCACTTTTTTTCTTCAAAACTTGTAGGTGCTTACTTTTGTCTGTGTTCATACTACAGCCAAGAAAGGTATATGTGGTTACCCTGAATCCAACCAGAATAACTCTTCACTGCTGATGTGCACGGTATTTCTCATTCAAGGAGGATGCAGACACAGATTTTGGTTTAACTCCCACAACCATGCTGAGAAATAAATAATAAATAATTGAAGTTTCACCAGTGAAACGCTACTGGGAAAAGTCTGTGACATAGATCTTGGCATGTGTGATGTGTCTGGAGATGACCTGTGTGCGTGAGAAGTCCCTGTTCTCCAGTTTCATGGTCACCAGGTGCTCAGACGGACCTGACAGTGGCTTCAGCAGCTTCAGGAACGCTGAAACACAGACAGAAAGTTGGCATCATTCACAAAGAGTATTGAATTTAACCAGAACGGTGAGAAGACAATATGTCGTGCTCTGGGATGTATCGAACTAGAAATAAGGTCTGGATAGTGCTCATAGGACAAAATCTGAATACTTGATCTAGAAGATTCAATCTGGTCGTTAGTTTTGAGAACCACCACTCACCCTGGTCTCCCTTGACAACAGTGGTAAAGAGTCCGTCCTTGTTGCCGTCGATGATCTGGAGGTCGAGGTTGGGGTAGATGGAGTAGCCGATGGTGCGGATGTTCAGCAGGGTGAGAGGTTTCTGGAGCACCTCTGCAGGCAGGGCCAAAAACTGCCATGAGATCGTCTTGGTTTTGTTGTAGTGGCAGCTAACGTCTGTCGGAGGACAGGATCGACCACATACCACACCCCCATCGTCAGCAATCAGCTCACTCCTACCCAAACTGTCAGTACACTTACTTTAGCTGACAAATTTTCAATTCGCATTAGAAGCTCAGAATACCGTTCTCATTACATGGAGAATGAAGGTTGTTCACTTGGTCTTAATTAACCCTCAAATATGAGCATGGCAATGTCAAACTCCACAAAGTCTTGAAATAGATGCCGATTATTTTGCTTTTACCATTTATATGCAAATTTCAATCAGATTATTGTTAAATTGCCAAAATCAAAGCATAACAGTTGGCTGAGCCCATTACACCAACGAGCAGGGTCTCCATGACATGCACACAGTGAGGGGAACCATGCAGTTAATGTCCACAGTTTCCAGTAGTGTTAATGTATGAGCAAGATGCAAACAAAAGCAATCCGTCTTAATGATTACTCATAAAAAAAAATAGAGCATAAGATCACCATAGTTTATTCACATAATTTATCTTAAAATGACAGTTTGTTTGCATACATATGAACCAACCTACAGAGGTTGACGATTCTTTGAAGAAAATCCACCTTGGGGTACTCATTAGCATAAAAAGGTACTTTACTTTATGACAAGTTGTAACTATATTTTTACACAGAAATGGACAATATATACAAATTAGGTGACCACCCTGTATATATTTTTTCTTTTTCCAAGTCATGGATGTGACCATCTTGATGTCACATGACGGTGCTATAAATAAAAATCTTCAAAACTTGGTCAAATCTGGCCTAAACCCAAGTATTTAGTATATTGATTTTCATATATAATGTGTGTGTGGAAACACACACGTGGGAGAGGAAAATGAAGTTAAAACCTTGCGACCTGTAACATTCACCTCTATGAACAAAAATATAAAATAACATTTCTATAAGATTTATAAGTGGTGAGATAAGAGTTACAGTCCTTAGTAGACATAGCAACCGTCCGGAATTTGGGCTCAGTACTGGGTGGTCACACATACGAGAAAACATTTTAGTTTTTTTGTATTATTATATTTTTTATTTCTGGGTAAAAATTAGTTACAACCTGATTTTTATGCTAATGAATACTCTCAGGAGCATCCATCATGAAAAGAAATTGTTATTGAGAAGGCATGTGATGAAGTATACAGACTTGTGAGTAGCGGCCTGGAATGTCTAACACCATTAGCTGCCATATCTGGATCAAAGAACATATCGTAGCTAATTTAATTCTGAAGCTAGCAACAACTTATAGTTAAAACAATTTTACCAGAATAACATCACTGTTCTGTTTTATTGATTTCAACATATACACAGAGTATATAAAATATGTTCTGGTTAGGCATTGGTTGGATTCTGTATTACTAAGCAACATTATCGTCAGTAATGAATAGGTAGAGGCGAGACTCTGCATATCCCTCAAAGCCCTCCAGATTGTTGATGGTCATGCGGAGTTGGAGGATGACGTCTTGAGGCCCCTGGATGCGCTTGATGAGACTGACGACAGCCTGGTTGGAACTCTCCTCCAAGGAGAAGTAGTCGCGTCCTGCCCGCACAACACCTGCACTGCGCGGATCTGCGGACAGCACCGTCAGCTCCCAGGAATAAAATTTGTCCTCGTCATTTGCACCCGTCATTGAGAAGAGCGCGGCGGGAATGATGACATTGGTGGGGAATGTGAGGAAGTTGTAGGAGAGAGATAGCAGCCCTTCCTGACAGCGCTTGCAGTCCTCACGCTTCTTCTTACACCGGAAACTGCAACATGGAGTCATCACAAACTCTAACAAATCTCAGAAATCAAAATATGAACAGTTGAACCATGGTAGCATCTGAACCATTTAATATCTCCAAAAAAGATGACACAAAAGCAGAACCATGGTTATATCGAGATTTAAAGATGACAGTATATGACACATGAAAGCAAATCCAGAAAAATCCCCAATCACAATGCTGCAAAAACTTTATCTCACCATATGTGATGTTGAAATGAAAGCCTTGATACCTCAGTAAGTTGTCTGTCTGACTTCCTCTACTCTTCAGTCTAACTTGTCCACGCAAATGTAGAAGTCCTGCTTATCCTATGCATCATCTAATGAATTTCTATTTAGCAAAGGAAAAGCCTGTCCCAGCATAACCTAGGTCCGATGATGGTTAGTGTATTATTTGCCTTTGCTATGCATCACATACTCCCCACAGTGACTGTTCTCCACAACAACAAAGCATGCACCACACAGCAAGGAACTCACTGTTACCTGAATATGGACTACCCACCTGTTCTGTCGACCTCCGGATGGAATCTTAACAAAACCATCGGGACATCTGACCAGGGGACACTTGAAGCCACCACGTACATTCACACAGAACTCGTCCCGTTTGCGACAGCTGGCCACGCCACTATTACACTCGTCCACATCTGTAACACACACCAGTATAGCCGTTTTCAGAACTGTCTGTCACTTGGGGGCTAATTTCTTTCTGGTAAAAGAACAGTGCCATGTCAGTACACGATCATGAAACGTGCAATGTACATACCCTCACAGGACCGACCATCAGACTTGAGTCTCCAGCCCTTGGGGCACTCACAGCGGTAAGAGCCCTGAAGGTTCACACAGCGCCCGCCGCATACACCCCCTCTGATACCTCCCCGTCCCCCACGACCCCCGAACTGTGTGCACTCATTGATATCTGAATAAAAAATACAATGCATGCATCATTCAAAGTAAAGTTATAACATGGCATATATTGAAGTCTTGATAGTTTGTCAATTTATTATTTGAAATAATAGAGCCAGTGGCTTTGTAGTTAATTATGCAATGCACTAACTAACTAACTAAGGTGTCTTTGAAATCAAATATCATCAGTTTAAAAATTATGTCGTGTTATTCATGAAAGATTGTCCCTCAAACCTTTGAAAAACTTCTCTGAAAGAAACTGAAATCGTCAGAATAATTTGTTTCATGGAATTTGTTCCCTTCTCAAATATGGTCGTCATCAAACGTCCTTCCAACTTCTCTTTAGACACAGGAAGCTAAATATTTGTTAAATGAAGAGTGGGATGAGTAAATTTCATGTTAACCAACATTATTTCCTCAGACAGGATGCAAAATGTTTTTTAATTTGCCGAAATCATAGTTCTAATTCAACTTTGAGTAAGTTTTAAAAGCTTTAAAATTGGTTTTATTATTATTAATAAATCAAATTTTATTTATCCTTTTTTATAGGGCGGGGTGTGAAATGGTGTTTTTATACTGAAACAATATTGAATTTATCTGCATTCATTAAAAACCTTGATTACCTTCACACAATCTCTTGTCTTCTGCTAGCTGGTAACCACGGTTACAGGAACAGAAGTATGAACCAATCACATTGACACAGCTGTGGTGGCAGATATTGGGGGTCTGGCATTCATCAATATCTGGAGAAGAAGGATTTGTACATCATAGCATGACATATGATAGAAATTTGGTATGAGAATTTCAAAATAAAAATTACCTGAAAAAATATGAAATCAATAAACGTATTGACACCAACACACATATACAAATCATAAACATGTTTTACACATGCCATCATTACTTGTCAACCTTTTATCCAGAATCAAAATACTAGAAGGATAGACAAAATCTTAGTCTTGTTAGACTTGCACAACATATTACAACATATTCCAATGGCAAAAATAGATTCTTCCATGCGTGTGGAGCATAAATCCACTTAATGGAATGCCACTGACAGTGAATACCCTGCATTGGACTAGCTCTTACAACGCTACCACACTTTACCCATTCCTTTCCCAGTGAGGTTACTCCACTCAGTTCTTCCATCCTTACTTCTGATGCATATGGGCAATATTTCACAATTCTCCCTACACTGGTAACATTGTTTTACACACACGACTGATTTCTGCCTTGTACAAGATATCTGTGCATCGTACAGATGAAGCAACTGAAACAATGTCTCTCATCACACAACTGATTTTTTATGCAACCAAGAAAGAGTCTGCATTTCTAGCCCAGAAATATTCTATTATCTTATTCATAACCAAAACTTCATTCTTGAATCACAGTCAGCTCTGTATACTCAATCTGACAACCATTCGGTATGAGGCAGTCAACTGTTAACACAACAGAGTGATGTCATCATAAACCTTTCAGCTATTTAATTCCTTTGGTTCCAAATGAAATTGTTCTTCTCAGTGTGACTTATTTTCAAGGAAACACCTAATTAGATAGATTGGAGGGAGAGAGGGAGGGACTGACCTGAGCAGCTGCCCTGACCAGCATCCTGCAGCCCCTCCTTGCAGGTGCAGGTGTAGCTCCCCGGCGTGTTGGTGCATCGAGAGCTGGACGGACAGATTGCAGCGCCGTATGCACACTCATCCACATCTGCAGCAACCAGCCACTCAACAAGCTTCATACAAGTGCTAACTTAATTAGACCTTGCATATCTTTATAATAATTCTCAAGATATTAGCTAATAACTAAGGGATGAGAACTAAACTAAACGAGAATATACTTTTGACTAATAATTATCATGTAAGTTTGTTGTTTTATATATACTTGATTCATGCTCCCAAGTGGAGGCCGGCCCTATGACTTGATTCAAAGAGAAATGATAATCGAGAGAATAAGAATTTATATTTGAGAAAATGAGCAATGATATTGTGTATGTTGATGAGACGAGGAAGATACCTTCACACTGGTTGGTGGATGTGGTCCTGTAGCCACGCTGACACTGACAGAAGTAAGAGCCCTGCCTGTTGACACACTGATGGTCCGAGCCACATCGGTGGGAGCCCACCTCACACTCGTCTATATCTGTCAAACACAAACACAACTTGTATATATACTTCCAAAAGCTTTCAATTACTGTCATTGAGAAAACAAAAGCACCACAACCACTAAGCACTTGGTTTCTCATTAGTTGAAACTAACTGGACTTGGGTAGTAACTGAGCCACAGTCAACCTAATGAAGCCCTCTGTCACCCTCTCACCCAATACACACTTCATTTCACATATACTTCACCAACACAGAGCTCCGAACCTGTATAGCAATATATCCAAGCCAATACCTGTATATATATATAGTGAGTACACAATGCTTGGCTGTCACTGAAGACATGCCACTGAATCATAATGAAATGCCTCTATTTTCTTTATATATGGTGCTTTAGACATGAAATTAGGCTTGTTTGAAAGCTGTTGATCATGTTATCAAAGGGAGGTATGTTGGTAATCAAAGTTTAGTGAGTAGTCTCCATCCAAGAAAGATGATGAAATATTTGTCCCAGTAGTTCCTTGTGAAAGAAAGAAGGTTTGAGGGTTGACACCCTGCCATTGCATGTTCTTATATCAGGGGATCAATCTCCCATGTAACAAAGTTGTTATTCTGAAAATTTCAGCTTCCTTTGCTGACCAGTTTTGGAGGAGAAGTTGTTGAAAGATTCTAGAGACAATACCTGCCATGCCTCATCAGAAGCTCCCCTAGGTGTACACCAGGGTTGCAGATTCAAATTTTTGCCAGTGGGACATTTCATCTTTGACTTTGACTTAGACTGATTTCTGCATCCCTGGTGCAAAGTACATCCCCACAAAATTACAGCTTTGTGTCTGCGCAACAATAACCAACAGAATGTACATGAAAATATATTTATCAATATCCAATATGGATTAAATGATATAAAATAAATTGCATACATTGAGAGCCATCTCTGAAGATGAGTTTATGAATTTGGAATTATATTTACTCAAGTCTCCCAGTTTCATAAATGTTATTAAACGGAAACGAGTTTAGTATTTTATTTATTACTCACTGATTTAAATGGTACTTAATCACCCAAACTCGTCGATAAATGAGACACATTCCACCGCGCCGCTGACATTGTGACGTCATATTTTTGCCATTATGACGTCACGAAAATCGGCAGCACGCGATGTTATTACACTAAGTGTACGGGTGAGTAATAATAGTTGTTATCTCACCAACACAGCGCCCGTTGTCAGCAGGTTGGAAGCCGGTTGGACAGTTGAGTGTACTGTGACACTTGTAGGAGCCGCGTGTATTGCGACACCGCTGGAAGTTGCCACACACGTTCTTGTAGTCCTTGCACTCGTTTATATCTGTGAAAGGGAAATATAGACAGCATGGAGGGACTGGACATTTGATTTCCCTTTCATGGAACACCATAGGGCAGTCTATTGATCCTAATTAGCTGATGAAATGTTACTGTGGTATTAAAAAGTAGGGGGGGGGAAAGTGTGAACAATTTGTTAAGGTTTGGAGTTGAGTTGTTCAGGTTTTAGATTCGGGCCAGGAGGTCCGAATCCTTAAGATAAGTGCCTAATTATAATGCTTGAAAGGTACTTTGATTATATTTTGGGGTTTAAAATTAGATGAATGTTTTGTGGTGGGATGTTATTGGTCCTGAGAGTTAGGTTAAGTATTTGGCGGAAGGCCGCATACTGTGGGCATTCTGTGAGAATGTGGTGAATTGTTTCTGCTTGTGGGCAGTGTGGGCATGCTGGGGATGCTTTTAGTTTTGTTTTATGGAGATGAGAATTTAGTTTAGTATGCCCCGTTTAGAGCTTAATTATTGCCCTATCAATATTTTTATTTTTGGAGTAGATTTTTTGTTTTGAGAGGGGTTTTGAGAGAATTTGTTTGGTGTGGTAAGCCTTAGTGGAGTTGGCATATTGCTGATGCCATGCATGCTTAACATATGATTTTGAAAGGCTTTTCGCCTCTTGTTTCGAATGGTAGATAGGTAGAGAATTTTGAAGTTTAAAGCCCTCCTTTGCTGCTTTGTCGGCTTTTTCGTTGCCAACTATGCCGACATGGGCTGGTACCCATAGAAGTTTTACTGCCTTGCCCTGATTGTTAAGAGATTGGATGGTATGAAGAATTTTGGAAATTAAACCAGGACGGTTTTTGGTGGATGTGTTTTTGAGTGCTTCTAATGCACTGAGTGAGTCCGAAAGGATGAGAATTGTGTCCTGGATTTTTAAATTTTGATGGCTGAAAGCAATTGCGATGGCCATAAGCTCTGCCATGTAGACCGATTGGTCGTTGGGAAGCCTATTGGAACAAGAGGAGGGTTGTGGGTGGTGGAAATGTATGTCAACATCTGTTGTGCGTGCTTCCGGGTCCCTAGACCCGTCTGTGTATATGTGACACCAGTTGGACCAGTGTTCCTGTATGTAGTGAAGTGCGGTTGCTTGCGTGAGTTTAGGGTTTTTTTTAGAAGTTATTTTGCTAAGATGGAGATTTATTTTGGGAGCCGGAAGTGGGGGGATTGGGTGATGCACCGTGTTTTTGGTGGGGAGTTGAATATGGCTCATCTTAGCTTGGGAATTAAGTGATTGTATGCGGTGAGAGATGGGTGCGCGGAGAGGGTATTTATTGAATAATGCAGTATGGAATTTAAAGGTATTGCTGATAAGCAAAACCCTTATAAGGGGGTCCTCTGAAGTTCCAGCCCAGAAGTTTATAGTGAGTTGGTCCCCTCTCATTTCGAGTGGAATTTCACCAGTTAGGGCTTGGAGTGCTTCGAGGGAGGTACCCTGTTGAGTGCGGGTTGCTAATTTTAATGCCTGGTATTGAATAGAATTAAGGGGGTTGATAAGAGTAGGTTTTAGGGTGTTATACATGGGAGCGCCATAGTCCAGTTTGGACCTTATTAGGGAGGTATAGAGTTGGAGTAGGGTTTGCCTATATGCTCCCCAGCCTGTGCCGGGATTGCTCTCATGACATTAAGGTCTTTTGAGCATCGAAGTTTAAGGTCTTTGACATGAGCTTCCCATGTGAGATTAGGCCTAGGAATTTAGTTTGTTTTTGGAAGAATTTTTTATATCTTTGAGATAGAGATTGGGGGAGATAGGGCGCATATTTTTATGTTTAAATACTACCCCTATGGTAAGTAGCAGTATGAAGATGTTTACAACGTGCCCATAGGGCACCGTCGTCTGCAAATTTGGAGGTATTAATTTTTGGTGAGATGCCTTCGAAAAGGTCATCCACCATAATGCTGAATAAGGTAGGGCTGATGATGATACCTTGTGGGGTGCCATTTTCCAAAAGGAATTTTTAAGATTTTTGGTTTTCGACCCCGACAGTTATTTGCCCTATGTGTAGGAAATCCTGGATGTAATTAATTATGTTGCCTGTGAGGCCTTTTTTAGTTAACTTTTGGATGAGGTCGTTATGACACACCATATCGAAAGCTTTGGAAAAATCCAGGAAAATTGCGAGTGTATAATGCTTTTGGTTTTGTGCTTTTTTAATATCTTGCTCTAGGCGAGCAAGATAATTTGAGGTAGAACGACCCGGAGTGAAGTTGTTTAAGGGGTTGATGATTAAGTGAGATTGGAGGTGATGTTTTACCATCGACTCCATTACTTTACATAGATTTGAAGTTAGGGAGATGGGCCTATAGGAATTGGGGTCCCCGGAGTGTTTATTTGGTTTTGGTATTGGGATTACTAAAGCTTCTTTTCAGTTGGTAGGTAGCTTGCCCTGTTGCCAAATGATGTTATAAAGATTTAGGAAAATATTAAGGGTGGAGGGGGTAGCTTCTTAATGATTTGGTAGGAAGTTAGGTCTAGCCCTTGCGCTGTTCCTTTCTTCCTATTATTTAGTACAAAATGAAGCTCCTCCATATTGAATGCTTTGTTGATTGGTTTGTTATCTGTAGGTTGCTTTGCGGTGCCTGCGGTATTATTTTTGTGTTGTAAAAACTCTGGTGAGTTATTACTGTTGCTGCTTGCACTAGCGAAGTGTGATGCGATTGCATTAGCTTTATCTTTAGATTTTTGGAGATTATTTATTGGTGGGATTTTGCCCCTGCGTTTGCCACCACGTATGACTCTGAGTTTATTCTAAATTTCTTTTGAATTGGCCCTGCCATTCAACTCCTCGCAGAAATTTTCCCAGTGTTGTGTTTTGGTTTGTTTGATAAGTGAGTTTACTTTATTTTTTAGTTGCCTAGCATAAGGTAATTTTGAGGTGTTACGCTTTGCCTTCTTAAGGCCGCTTTACGCTGTTTGCGCGCAACTTTAATTTCCTCAGTCCACCTGGGAACTGTAGTTTAGAGATTTTAGGGGCGGAGAAGGGGATGGATTGTTTGGCAGCATTTATGATAGCATTAGTGAAGTTATTGGAAAAGGTTTTGCATTGAATTTATCCCAGTCAGCCTTGTTATAATGGAATTTAGGGTTTTGGGGACGATTTTCAATGTTTTGATTATTTGAAGGAAGGAAATTATTAAAGGTGCATCCATTGTGTTTCATAAAATTTAATTTGGCTTTAATACGTTCCAAATCACCACCTGTGCTGTCTACAATACAAATAAATTCACTCAGCTTGCATATTTATCCCCATTCGTCAAATATATCATAATTACTAGTTTCAAATTAAAATTGGGTAACATCATTATGCATGTACAGAAACCCAAACTGCACGTCCCATTTACATGCAGAGTAGTTATGTGACCTTTATTATCATCAACTCAAATTTGTCTTTTTGTCTGTTTTTGTAAGATTCCAAAATTACGTTTGACTCATTGACGCGCATCACACGCTGTGCATTGTCCGGTTTTCGATCAGAAATCACTACTTTTACCTTCATATCGTCAATATGCTAAGTCTACTATCATCAAAATGGTAGTTTTCGGTAACAGTCGGTATTTTTCGATAAAATAACACCATTTATAACGTTTTGAATATGTGACCCCCAACAACACAATGGATGTATCTTTAAGAGTAGTAAGTATGGGAAAATTTTCACTTCCCCACAAATCATCATATACCTGCCACCCGGTATTGCTAGCGATGTCCAGGGTAGTGATCAATAGCAGTCCCTGTAGCTATCGAACCTAGTTGGAATGTTAGTGTTATGGATTACAAAATTGTTATTTATGACCCAATTGGCAATTAGTTTGCCGTTGGGATCAACCTTATCATTTACTCCCCAATTCAGGTGGTGGCTATTGAAGTCGCCCAAGTACATGAAACGACCGGCGGCTGAATTTTTTAGGACCTGAAGGTCCTCTATTTTAAAAGTTAGTTTAGGTTTATTATATATATTATATATATTAACCCTATCGTTTTTGTGTTTAATGGTTACGGCATGCGCCTCTAGCGAATTTAAATCTAGGTTTATTAAGTTGTTCTTGGAGAAAAATAGCTAGGCCTCCATAGGAGCGACCGGGACTGGTTTTGGGCCGGTCGAGTCTGAGCAGTTTATATCCTGGAATATTAAAGTTAGACCTAGGGCCGAAATAGGTTTCCTGAATGGTAATTACATGGGGGTTTAAATTGTTAAATTGTTACAGCCATTAAATGTACAATTATATAGATCTGGTCAGGGTCACACAGGTGAGCATTAGGGGTAAAGGGTAGTCAGGGGAATTAGATCTCCTTTTATCTGCTTTATCATTGGTGTTACAGAAATAAAATTGGGATGTTAAATAGATCATCCAACAAGAGTCAATACCTAAACAAGAGTCATCAGAAGATGACATATCCCACCGGTTCCACAAAATTTGTAAAACACATCTTTGACAGATACTTGTGTATCTACTACCGTACTTCAGTTAGTGGGTATTACAGAGTTTCAGGAATGTTAAGGGTTTTAGACTTCTGCTCCAGAAGCAGTCAAAATCAACAACAACCAACATCCCTCTCATGTTTCTATGGAAACAGAAAACAAAAATTCAGAAAAAATCTGATAATATCAAAAGGCACCACTTCAGTCAATGGGTAATACACATGCAAAGTTTCAGGAAGATATGATGAACGGTTTTGAAGCTGTGCTCCGGAAACGAACCTGTCTCTGAACAAAGTCCAAATTCAACAAGTTTCTATGGAAACTAACAAAAATTAAATTTTCAGAAATCTGGAAATATCAAAAGGCACCACTTCAGTTAGCGGGTAAAACACATGCAAAGTTTCAGGAAGATATGATGAACGGTTTTGGAGCTGTGCTCCGGAAATGAACCTGTCTCTGAACAAAGTCCAACTTCAACATGTTTCTATGGAAACGACGAAAAATAAAATTTTCAGAAATCTGAAAATATCAAAAGGCACCACTTCAGTTGGTGGGTAATACACATGGAAAGTTTCAGAAAGATATCATGAATGGTTTTCGAGTTCTGCTCCGGAAATGAAATGATTACGGACGGACGGACAGACGGACGGACGCAAGGACGGCCGGGGTGATGACTATATCCCACGGTATTACATACCGGTGGGATAAAAAGTTATTTAGTGATTTCAGAAATGGTGACCTTGACCCTATCTTGTAACATTGACCTTTAAAATTCAAGGTCACACAATCAGTGACACTTTTCATTGTGTATAACAATCATGTAATGATTCAAAGTGTTAATAGTTGAAATAAGACATTTTCGGAAAGCATGCTTAAGTTGTGACCTAGCTATGACCTTGACCTTTGACAGACGTTAGCGAAAACCTTTTCAAATCTTGGCCTTTCTCCATAGTTCATATACACCAAATAAGAGCCTGATAACACAAATATTTTTCAAGTTATCATGTTTACAAGGATTGTTTTAGCGATTTCAGAACTTGTGACCTTGACCTTTGATCTTGAATGTGAACATGTCAAAAAAATTCCCAAGGGCATAAGTAAGAAGTTATTTATATGAGTTCTTAAAACCTTCTAGGAAAAAGGTATAGCCAATACAAAACACGCTGGCGGCGGTGGCGGCGACGACGACGGAAACTACTCAAAAACTGATAGCAGTCCCAACTAAGTCGGGGCTGCTAATGATTTTGGAGAAGGAGTCATTTAAAGGAACACTGTGCTCCTGAATAAAACACTGGAAAGCGTAAATTCAATTAGTGGGAAAATGGAACTAGCGTTACTCCTACGCAGCTATGTTTCCGTTGCGCAGTGGCCTACTCGCCACTACTTGCCGTACAAGCGCGAATATGAATGCATTTTAATCGAAACAAATACTTCTAACTGTCTGTTTTGTTTTACATGGTAATTGTCTCTTATCATGATAAAAAAAAGAAGGGAATCGGCAAACTAGCTAAAGGACTTACGTATCGCTCTTCAAGAAACATGTATCTATATATCATTTTGTAAATAACAAAAGTACAATTGTGATGATTTTGCAAGTATTTCGCATGCGAATTATAAGATAAATAGTTGCGTTTGTAAAATTTCCGGGATTCATTGCTATTCAACACCCGCAAATTTAGTTTAAAACCGACGGCGTAAGCGTAATCAATCTTTGTTTCTTAATTATTTCTTATCATCTATTGCCTTGCTGTTATGTAACGTTCAACATCTTTAAAGTTTAACGCCTTCAATTGTGTCTTGTAATCTGGTACCATATACATGCCTGTTGGTTTAATATTTTATGATTGTTCAATGTATGTAACTTATTTGTTTGTTTGTTTGGTGTGTTTGCAGTTTGTAGGGAGAGGCATTTATGCAAGCATTTTTTTGCTTGTTTGCCGATTCCGTCACTTTTTCAGTGTTTTAATACGTTTAAACTATATCAAGCGTTATAGCAACAAATAAAAAAACTTTAAATGAAATGTAAGATTAAACCTTGATTTTTCGGCAAACACGGAGACATATTTTCAGGAAATCGATGTCACACTATTACCTCTCTTATGCATTCCTTGAAATCATCCAGTAGCATTTTAATTCTATTATTAGTATTATTAAGCACCTTGATAAACTACGGCTTTCTTTGTGAAATATCGTAATAAATTTGTTGAAACACAATCATGGATGAACATCACATGAAGTATGGTTATAATAAACAACATATACGCGTGTATATGTACTTGTAACCCTGTTTGTCAACCCATCTTTCCATGTAAGATCCTGAAATAAATGCCGTTTAAATAATATACGAGTACTTACATTTACATTTAATCCCGTATGTGAAGTTGTATTGTGGAAGAAGACTCCGTAATATTGTATCAACAACCTGTCAATTAATTGCGAGTTGAAAATGGTTATATTAATTTTGTCTCATGATGATATAATATTATCAGTAATAATTATGTTAATAAATGTATAAAAACTTACTCTTCAAATACGTCATCTGAAGCCTGAACAACTCAGGAAGAGGTGTACATATTGGTGTGTGGTGAGATGTTTTGGGTGTAAATTACTTTGCCGGCGACTTATCTTTTTCTCTTCACCAGCATTTTCTATTTGTCACATCTTTGCTGTTTTGTCAGACACATGATTTTATCTATTTCACATTTTATGATGCTAATACAACCTGTACCCACACCGTTTTCTTATTGTACTAATTGTCTGCAAAGGTAAGGATAATAAATGAATCTAAATCTGAAATGTCTCGTTTGTTTGAACAACCAATCGTTCAGTTACCTACCAAACTATTTATTAATATATGCAAAGCAAAATATAACCTATATCCAGGCATTTTGAGTACGAGTTACGTTTTGATTACGAATCCCGATTAAGACGAGTTTACTTTGGATACGAAAAGCCAGCGATCGCTCGCCTGCACCTAGTTTGCGTCACGTGACCTCGTTACACATTGCGTAACGGTCTCTACCGCAGTCTCAAGATCGCTTGGACCAGAGTTCCTTTAATGGCATAATACCACATCCATAGTTCAGGAGCATCAGGACCAAATGTACAAAATTTAAACTTTTTGGGTGCAGAGGTTCAGAAATGATGAAAAAAACTCAAAAGATACAGATGACGAATTTCGATCGATGTCTTAAGCCCATCTGGCCTTATATAAAGTACAAAGTGTTTTAAGATTTCACTTATAAACTTCCAGTGATGTCACTCTATTGTTCCTCTAATGTCTCGAGCTCTCTGCCCCGGGCAATATCTTAGTAATGCCCTCATCTACATTTAAACGCTCAAATGTCAAACTTCTTTGTATGTGAGAAATATCTATTGAATCAAATACCATCAGCAGATATTTTGATGATAGGCTGTCTCGAACCTAAAACTTTCATAGTGCTACACATCAATCCCAGCGATCATACCATTACACGGCGGCTGTACTGAAACATTTGAGTTCATAAGCCCCTATTATACTTGCTGCCTTAAACCAACGGCGATATTTTATGGATGACCCTTTTACTTTATTGGGTAATCTATTATTTTTTTTATTAATTTGCAATAACTATTCGGTTTATCTTAGTTGCACATGTAACACATACCCGGCTGTGTTCGCGTGAGGCGTTTCACAACCAGGAACGACATGGACACCTAGACAGAGCTACATTTGAAAGAGTCCCCACGTTGATTTTTTTTATTAACCCTTAACATGCGGGTCCCGGAATTATCCGGGCGGGCTATAAGCGATTCCGAGGTGTCTGTATACGGATCCCGGATCGCTTACTTAGAATAATTCACGGCTGTCTATGTACTGTGCTATCTGCCATACCGGGTCCCGAGTCGATTGTTTCCGCGACTCGCTGCATGAGAATGGCTGTATTTATGCCTCGCAGCCCGCAATGAGAATAAAACTTTCTTCAGTGTCTGGTCAGAACGTCCAGCAAAATTCACACCAATTTGCGTGTGCATTGTTGACCCGTAACGCATCGATAATTAGCTTTACAAAAGGCCAATTTTGTCCTGCTTCGCTCCGATGGCTACACTGCCCAGCGGCTAATTAGCACCTAAGTGTCTGCACTGCCCCGGGGTGAGATAGGCCCGTACAGGCTTATCTGTCTCGCATCCCGCCACATGGGCAGATAGCCTATGCTTATCTGTCTCGCATCTCGCCACATGGGCAGATAGCTTCTAATTACGGGAAGATATTGCGATAAGCTACCTTTCTCTCGCACTTCGTATCATATGAACCAATTGGTTGTTTTCATTTTTTTTTATACCAAAATAAAGAGGAAAGAATGGCCTTTATTCCCATATAAAAATCGCAATTGCGCTAACATAACTGAAAATACAGCAATCGCACAGAGATAGCCGACTTTCGCACTTTTGAATTTTGATACATGTGGCGCATTTACCCCAACATGCCTCGGCGCTCTATTTCTAAGAAACTACTTGGGATATTTTCATAATTTTTTTATCAGTATATAGATAAAAGAATTGTCTTCAATTCCATATAAAATACGTGTATTTTCGGCAATAACTTTTGATGCGCCAGGTGTCGCGCAGAAGGTGATATTCGGCTTTGAATAAGTGGCGCTCTTAGCATATACCATCATTACGGGCTTTATAACTTGTGAACCGCAAGTCCGATTTTTATAATTTTTACATCATTGTAAAGAGAAAAACATTGTCTTCAATTCCATGTATAATGCGCATGTTTTCGGGAAGAACTCTGCATGCGCAAAGCGCCGCGCCATAGGTATAATTTTCGCACTTCATAACTTTTGAACCGCAAGTCCGATTTTTATAATTTTTTACATCATTGTAAAGAGAAAAACATTGTCTTTAATTCCAGATATAATGCGCATGTTTTTGGGAAGAACTATGCATGCGCGAAGAGCCGCAATATTGATGTACGCATAAGTGAAGAAGTATGATAATATATAACTAAAATACTGTTCTTTTGATACGCAAATATAGAGCTTTATAAACGATGAACAACTGTCATGACGGAATTTTGTTTCCAGTTTTGGAAAAAAAAATATAACATAAAAGTGAAAATATATTTGAGTACGGGACCCGCCGCTCGGGGAAAAGCCTTTTCGTGGGAATATTTTCTCAGGAAAATATTTCACTTTTCGGAGTTTCTAAAAATGCGTGAACATTTTTGTTACTGATGCCATTTGCGAAAGGTTTTTATTTCTAAAATTCAAATGCGAGGGCGCACCTTTCCAAACCATTTGAATTGAATTTATTATTTTATCTTTTACATTATTGAATAAAAGACGTTTCATTCAATAAGATTTGAAGAATTATTTATATGTGTAGCGGACTGAACTGAGCATATGGAGAATTTGATTCCTCACCACTTTTATTACCAAAGTTCTTTTGTATCACAATTACTTTTTTAGGTATTAGTTTTTTCGTGAGCAGGGGAATTTCCGACGGGATTCGCCATGACATAATGAGAAAAAATTCCCATGAACATGGGCGTGGTCCGTTATCTTCGGGACCGACCCACAAGTATAAATATCTACCGGGGGGTGCGCGGACCCCCCCGCTTTTGGTCGCCACCCCCCAAACTTTTTGTGCAAATTATTATTTTTTTTCTACTTTGAAATAAAGGTTCGTGTCATTCCGAGGTATGAAGGTTTCTGCTATATATGTCGAGAGGGCATGGGAACCCATTCCCAATAGAATCCGGGGTTCGTCCCATAGGATTGTTCCTCGGGGTCTCTCGTTCTCAAAAGAGAACATGGGAAACCTGTCCCGCGATTGAATCCGGGGTCCGCCGCGGAAGACGGGGACGGGAATTCCCGGAGAGCATGGGAGTATGCTCCCATGGGTCCGGGCTCCGCCTCGAGAGACCGCTCCTTGGATGCTCTGCTTCTCGAAAAGAGAAGTCATTCGGCAACTGACAACCCGAGCTTCCCTGACATAGTAGTTTATTTTCCGGGCCTCGCGCCCGGTGCTACACGTCGCCGAGGAAATCAGAAAATGGTCCGTTTGACATATGCGTCGGAAAAATCGGCGCGATGTCAGAAGCCGTCGGCGCTTGCGGCGCAGTCGTCCTAGATGCGCCGGGAGGTTCTGAAACTGGCAAATGAACGTCCATGAAGCTCACATTCATTATCTCTGTATGTTTATTGTCTCTAATCACATGTTATATGTTGCATACATCTAACGCATTTTCAATCATTTACAGGTTGAAGCAGAATGCTGCGCGGACGTGGACGCAAGGCCCTGCGACGGCCTAGGACGTTGCATACTAGGACACGCAGCTTTGAAGCCGTTTCAAGCGACGACGACTTCATCAACGAGATCCATGCTGATGAAGCCTCTGATATGGAGTCAACTGACAGTGATGGTAGCAGTGGTTTAGACAGTGATGATGCATATGATCGGGACACTGTAATAGATAGTGAACATGGTGACACAGATGCTCTGAGTGATATAGAGACAGAGATTGCCAGAAAGATTCTAGCCGCCGGTAATTCCACCAAAGAAGACTTTAGTGGTTTTGAGGAGGAGTTTGCCGAAATACCACAATATAATCATGATAATTCACAGACGTTTGATGAGTGGGTGGATGGTCCGCGGCCACGTGTAAACTTGCCTTTCACTGGTCAAACTGGGTTGCGCCAGTTCATAGAACTTCCTGAGAACCCTGAACCTATTGACTTTTTCAATTTGTTTATACATAATGATGACTATGAGGATATGGCAACGGAAACCAATAGATATTTCAAACAAGCAATGGAGGACAAAATTCTAAGACCCCGTTCAAGAATGCAACAGTGGCAAGACACTAATGCAGAAGAGATGAAGGTATTTGTAGCCATGACAATTGCCATGTCATTGGTTGTGCAGAGAAACTTTGCTGATTACTGGTCAACAAGTGATGTTACCTCAACGCCTTTCTTCGCCAAGTGCATGCCCCGAGACAGGTTTTGGCTTCTTATAACCTACCTACACTTGGCTGACAACAGGAGGATGCCGGGCCGTAACACCCCGTGCTTTTCACCAATAAATAAACTGGGACACTTGTATAACCGGATAGTTCACCGTTTTTCAAGAGTGTATAAACCGCATCAAAACATTTCAGTCGACGAGGGCATGGTGCCCTGGAAAGGTAACTTATCTTTCAAAGTTTATCTTCCCGACAAGCCTAAGAAGTATGGGATAAAGGCTTTCATGTTGTGTGACTCGCACAACGGATACGTTTGCAAGTTCAAACTCTACACTGGAAAAACGAATGAACCGGTTTCTGAAGGTGGCAAAACTTATGATGTAGTCATGGACTTGGTGAACGACTACGTTGGACAGGGGCATCACATCTTTATGGACAACTACTATTCGTCCACAAATCTGTACATAAATTTGTGGGAGCGGGGAATAGGTGCCACGGGGACGTTGAGAGCCAATCGAAAGGGACTTCTTGATTCAGTCAAGAAACCTAAAAAGAAAGCCAAGCAAGGGGACATGACAGTTTCTCACAACCATGGCCTACTCGTTCTTCGCTATGAAGATAGAAAATCAGTGCTTCTCATGTCTACTGTTGAAGATACACAACTTGAACAAACAGGGAAGAAGAACCGGGCAACAGGGGAACCAGTTCTCAAGCCGCGCATTGTAACAACGTACAACAAGTACATGGGAGGTGTTGATCGGGCCGACCAGATGTTGTCGTACACGCCGTTCCGAGTGAAGACCCTGAAGTGGTGGAAACGGGTTTGGTTTCACGTTCTCAACGTTGCCATGTTGAACTCTTACATCGTTTATAAAGAATACAGCAAAGATAAACCTCTAAAAACAAGTCGGGAATACAGGAAGGCTTTGGCGCAACATATAGTAACATTTGCGGACAAGGAACAAGTTCCATCACTTTGCAGACGTCCCCGTGGTCGGCCGAGCACGAGCGACGAGAGTGTCACTCGTCTTCATGGACGTCACTTTCCGACGAAGATTGAGCCTGTCGGAAGGAAGAAAAACGTCACAAGGATGTGTGTGGTATGCTCTAAGGCAAAACGCGCCGTCCTCGCAAAACAGATTGAAGAAGGCAATGGGCCAGCAAGGAAGAAAAAACGAGTAGGCAGAGAGTCTTCTTATGAATGTACAGATTGTAATGTTTCTCTGTGCGCCGCACCATGCTTCAAACTGTACCACACCGCCACTGACTATTCCAGGGCTTACATCACTGCCACGGAAAAAGAAAGAAATGAAGAAGGGAATGAAGAAGAAGAAAATTGAAAGTAAAGAGAGCCGAAGTGTGGACAACCAGTATATACACATTATATACATACCTTGTTAGGTCCCTAAAGCTGTTCTGCGCACAACCGCAGGTAAATATTGTGTATATTTGTACGTAAATGCATTGTAATTTCATTGTAATACATGTCATTGCAAATAAAATATTTTTTATTTTATCAAAGAGACAGAGAAAGTGAATGCGAGCTTTCATTGGAAGTTCAGCCAGAACCGCATCATAAAAAACACCCATAAATGCTGAACCGGGTGGCCGATTTTCATAAAACTTACATGGGGTAAAGAGGAAAGATTCGGCTTTGATTCAATATAAAATTTATACATGCGCACGAAAAACTAAAGTTGCGGCACGTGCCCCGATATGTGCGATAGTCAAAAAGTTGCCTCAAAGTACCGAGGGTACCTTCATTTGGCCCGCTATAGCTTCCGAACGAAGTTGCGCATTTTTTTTCTTTTTACATCATCGTAAAGAGCAATAAATTGTCTTCAATTCCATGTATCATATGTATATGCGCAGCGAAAAATAAACATGCGGCAAATGATGCGCCAGATGTCGCAAAAAGTTAGTTTTTCAAAAATGAATTTTCTAAGTACTGGGGGTGCCTTCCTTACGCTCTTCATATATTGCGAACCATTTGACGTATTCCAATAATTTTTATATCATTGTAAAGAGGAATAAATTGTCTTCAAGTACATACGTGTTTCGCATGCGCGCGAAATAATTTACGATTTTATAAAGCTGGAAATAAAGACAAACTTTACACCGCGCAACATGTATTGCGTTCGCCGCGGTGATTAGTGTATGCTGTGCTCATTAGTACCCATTAGTTCCACGCGCGCTCGGCTCTGGCACCCTCGAGGAGGTCTCGAGGAGGTCTCGAGGAGGTAACGGTACTGTAATTAGCACAGTCCCGGGGGGACCAAGCAGTGCCAGTAACTTGGTGCGCGTCGGGACCATTCACGTGGTACTGTCGGGGTAGCGTCACTCTCCTTTGGTTGGTTATATTTTCTGAACCATAAGTCGTATTCTAATAATTTTTACATCATTGTAAAGAGGAATAAACTATCTACAAGCACATATAAATTTCGCAATATGCGCGCTCAGGAGTTTTGATTTCATGAAGCTGGAAATAAAGACAAACTTTAGATGACAATAGAATTATAACCATAGGTCGCATTCTAATATTTTTTTATATCATTGTAAAGACAAACATCTGGTCTTCAAGTCCATATAAAAATTTCAGTAGCGCGCTCCAAATTCATGATGTTATAAGGCCCGAATTAAAGACAATCTTTACAAAGTAATAGAAAAGTAAAGAAAAATCGTAAAAAAATAATTCAAAGATGCGGGTATAAAGCAACCATTTGTGTACGGGTGCCGCGACTTGAATTTGTATTCAACGCCCGTATATAGCCCGTATTCGCCATGTAGATGCGGTATATTTCGTAAAAACGGTACCGGAATCGCCGCCTGGAAATTCCGCCAGCAGAGCTCGTTAGTGCCTAAGCTCAAACTACTGCTGCGAGCTGCGAGCCTGTAAATTCCGCCACAGGGGCTAAAAAGGGTAAAATATATATACGCAACGTAAGGGTTAAACACTGTTTCTGTCAGTTTATAAGTTGGATAAAAAATTACTCATGGGCATTATTTAAAAATATGCCCTAAACCCTTAGGGAAATGTCTGTGGGCCTTCTGGAATTGGGCACAGTTTTAAATAATGCCCGCCGGTCATGTTATATCCTACTATTGCACATTGCATTTGCGATAAACACAAATTTGCCAATGATCTCCAGCAGAGACACGAATGTACCTGAGGCAATCTCACTGATGTCATTGTGCTCACAGCCTGTAGCCAGCTCACTGATGTCATTGGGCCCACACAGCCTGTAGCCAACTCACTGATGTCATTGGGCCCACACAGCCTGTAGCCATCTCACTGATGTCATTGGGCCCACACAGCCTGTAGCCAACTCACTGATGTCATTGTGCCAACTCACCTACACAGACACCATTATGGGAAGGTCTGAAGCCACGCCGACAGGACACCCTCTGACAAACACCCTGTGCCTTGTTGAAGCGCTGCCCCTCTGGACACTGGTCGGGGATGCAGCGGAAAGATCCGTTAGTGTTTTGACACTGATACCCATTCCCACAGTTGTGAATACCTAGAGAACACTCATTTGTATCTGAAACAAAAATAGAGTTACCTGGAGGGATCTGTTCAACACACCAACACTGAGTGCATAATTCACCTTGAGAAATCAGCATGAGTCATTTGATCATGTATTTGTAATGTCAATCAGAAATAAATCATTTCGGACAAGTTTGCCTCACATATTAATGGCTAACAATTAATTCAGAAATTCTAGGACATGTGAAGACAATGACCACATGATCACTATGGTGGTACAATCCCTATATGCAGCCATGTCTATTAATGTTGTGTAGCCGAACCTAACAACAGAACCAATCATGCAGCATGTCAGCAACAGGTACATGGCTCAACACTAAATATCAAGAAAATTACATAATTATCTAAATATCACAATTCCTGCAACAATCTTGACAACTATTCATCTGAATCACAATTATACCTCCTTCTTTCCAGAAGTATTAAAGTTATTGAGAAGAAGATTGAAATAGGTTTTTTAGGTTGTCAACAAATCTACCAGTTAGAATCCCAAATCCCAAATACTGGCCAAGGAGTCTATACACAACATTTCAGCTTTCTTGAGCTTTTTGTACTGAAGAAGAAGATGAAAATAGGTTTTTTTTCAGTCGTAACCACTGTGACCCCTATTTGGGGTCATAGGGTCACCAAATCTACAATTTAAGAACGGATGGACAGACAGACAGACACCATGCCATAAGCCCATCAGGCCTTTCAGGCGTGATGAACTAAAAAGTGAGCATCCATTGGCTCACATATCCCGCTATCTCCTATCTGTCCATTGAGCTTCATAGCTGTTAATGTTTAATTACAGATTCAAGCATCATAAATTTCTCAAAAATATCTTTTTTGAACTGGTTTTGATACAACAAAACTTTATTCAGCTATATTAAAACTTTATTCAGTTTTATTTTTCAGGTAAACTTAATAGTCCCCGTTGGAGTATCACAGAAGTTTAAATCGTACCATATAAGTAGGATTACAGATTCAAGGGCAATAACTGGAGTAAACAGGAAAATATTATTTCGGAAATGACTTTCAAACTGGATCAAGAGTGTCATCAGTACTATCCCCATGCTACATTTCATACACCTAGACGTAAAAGTTTCTGAGAAAACTTGTTCCAGTTGGAGCATCACAGCAACCATAACTTCATAAAAATAAAGATAATTTGTTACTGGATGTTTAACTCGAAAAAGAGCATGGTCAGAAGTACTCACAACCATAATTTCATTTAGCTAGGTTCCATTGTACACTATAATATATATATGTTTCATGGAACAACAAAAGATATGAATCGCATTAAACTGAAAATGGGTCATGCATGATAAGAAAAACATGGTTAACAAAAGTAAAGTTTGGTTGATCTACACCTTACAGTTTTTGAACAAATTTACCAGAAGGACGGACGGAATGACCGCTACATATATAAATAAGGAATAATATTTGGACACCAAAGATGCATGACCAAAAACGGTACCCACCAACACAACGCTGTGACTCTGTATCCAAGGTATACCCGGTCCCACACGAGTAGATGCGGCGACATATGTACGAGCCAACCTTGTTCTCACATCGCTCTCCCGACTGGCACGCGTACGCTCCGATGGCACATTCATTGATGTCTGAATGTGAAAGAAAGTGAAAATGGTTTGATAAAACATTGCAAAAGGATTGATTTCAAATTCAATTGAAGCTATGATTTAAGCTGGTGATCTTGAAATATATCATATTCAGTTACATTATTTTGCACATTGGGTGAATGAGTGAGTTTTTACTTTGACAACCTCCAGGAGCCAGGAGCTGTTACAGCTGTGCTAATCACAACACGGACTGCTTTACATTTACTACTTATACTTTACAAGAAGTTGTCAGTCAGCCACCATGTGTAGCAGTTTCCCTTTAACATTACATTCACATTCAATGCATTCCTTCACACAACATACAATTGGAGCAATGACTAGTTGCACTTGGATGACATCCATTGTTAAAACATGGAACTTGATGGATAAGTTGGAACACAGTTTATCTGAAATCGAGATGACCGCTTCACTGATGAGATGTATAAAGGATTTATGATGACCATCAGGTCTGATTATAATGTATCAACCTGGATGACCGCTTCACTGATGAAATGTATAAAGGATATATGATGACCATCAGGTCTGATTATAATGTCTCAACCTGGATGACCGCTTCACTGATGAAATGTATAAAGGATATATGATGACCATCAGGTCTGATTATAATGTATCAACCTGGATGACCGCTTCACTGATGAGATGTATAAAGGATTTATGATGACCATCAGGTCTGATTACAATGTATCAACCTGGATGACCGCTTCACTGATGAAATGTATAAAGGATTTATGATGACCATCAGGTCTGATTATAATGTCTCAACCTGGATGACCGCTTCACTGATGAAATGTATAAAGGATATATGATGACCATCAGGTCTGATTATAATGTATCAACCTGGATGACCGATTCACTGATGAGATGTATAAAGGATTTATGATGACCATCAGGTCTGATTATAATGTATCAACCTGGATGACCGCTTCACTGATGAAATGTATAAAGGATTTATGATGACCATCAGGTCTGATAATGTCTCAACCAGTGGATGACCGCTTCACTGATGAGATGTATAACGGATTTATGATGACCATCAGGTCTGATAATGTCTCAACCAGTGGATGACCGCTTCACTGATGAGATGTATAAAGGATTTATGATGATCATCAGGTCTGATAATGTCTCAACCTGGATGACCGCTTCACTGATGAGATGTATAAAGGATTTATGATGATCATCAGGTCTGATAATGTCTCAACCTGGATGACCGCTTCACTGATGAAATGTATAAAGGATTTATGATGACCATCAGGTCTGATAATGTCTCAACCAGTGGATGACCGCTTCACTGATGAGATGTATAAAGGATATATGATGACCATCAGGTCTGATTATAATGTCTCAACCTGGATGACCGCTTCACTGATGAAATGTATGGATAAAGGATTTATGATGACCATCAGGTCTGATTATAATGTCTCAACCTGGATGACCGCTTCACTGATGAAATGTATAAAGGATTTATGATGACCATCAGGTCTGATAATGTCTCAACCAGTGGATGACCGCTTCACTGATGAGATGTATAAAGGATTTATGATGACCATCAGGTCTGATAATGTCTCAACCAGTGGATGACCGCTTCACTGATGAGATGTATAAAGGATTTATGATGATCATCAGGTCTGATAATGTCTCAACCTGGATGACCGCTTCACTGATGAGATGTATAAAGGATTTATGATGATCATCAGGTCTGATAATGTCTCAACCTGGATGACCGCTTCACTGATGAAATGTATAAAGGATTTATGATGACCATCAGGTCTGATAATGTCTCAACCAGTGGATGACCGCTTCACTGATGAGATGTATAAAGGATTTATGATGACCATCAGGTCTGATTATAATGTCTCAACCTGGATGACCGCTTCACTGATGAAATGTATGGATAAAGGATTTATGATGACCATCAGGTCTGATTATAATGTCTCAACCTGGATGACCGCTTCATTGATGAGATGCATAAAGGATTTATGATGACCATCAGGTCTGATTACAATGTCTCAACCTGGATGACCGATTCACTGATGAGATGTATAAAGGATTTATGATGACCATCAGGTCTGATTATAATGTCTCAACCTGGATGACCGCTTCACTGATGAAATGTATAAAGGAGTTATGATGACCATCAGGTCTGATAATAATGTATCAACCTGGATGACCGATTCACTGATGAGATGTATAAAGGATTTATGATGGCCATCAGGTCTGATAATGTCTCAACCTGGATGACCGCTTCACTGATGAAATGTATAAAGGTTTTATGATGACCATCAGGTCTGATTATAATGTCTCAACCTGGATGACCGCTTCACTGATGAGATGTATAAAGGATTTATGATGACCATCAGGTCTGATTATAATGTATCAACCTGGATGACCGATTCACTGATGAGATGTATAGATAAAGGATTTATGATGACCATCAGGTCTGATTATAATGTATCAACCTGGATGACCGATTCACTGATGAGATGTATAAAGGATTTATGATGACCATCAGGTCTGATTATAATGTATCAACCTGGATGACCGATTCACTGATGAGATGTATAAAGGATTTATGATGGCCATCAGGTCTGATAATGTCTCAACCTGGATGACCGCTTCACTGATGAAATGTATGGATAAAGGATTTATGATGACCATCAGGTCTGATTATAATGTATCAACCTGGATGACCGCTTCACTGATGAGATGTATAGATAAAGGATATATGATGACCATCAGGTCTGATTATAATGTATCAACCTGGATGACCGATTCACTGATGAGATGTATAAAGGATTTATGATGACCATCAGGTCTGATTATAATGTCTCAACCTGGATGACCGCTTCACTGATGAGATGTATAAAGGATTTATGATGACCATCAGGTCTGATTATAATGTCTCAACCTGGATGACCGCTTCACTGATGAGATGTATAAAGGATTTATGATGACCATCAGGTCTGATTATAATGTATCAACCTGGATGACCGATTCACTGATGAGATGTATAGATAAAGGATATATGATAACCATCAGGTCTGATTATAATGTCTCAACCTGGATGACCGTTTCACTGATGAGATGTATAAAGGATTTATGATGACCATCAGGTCTGATTATAATGTCTCAACCTGGATGACCGCTTCATTGATGAGATGTATAAAGGATTTATGATGACCATCAGGTCTGATTATAATGTATCAACCTGGATGACCGATTCACTGATGAGATGTATAAAGGATTTATGATGACCATCAGGTCTGATTATAATGTCTCAACCTGGATGACCGCTTCACTGATGAGATGTATAAAGGATTTATGATGACCATCAGGTCTGATTATAATGTATCAACCTGGATGACCGATTCACTGATGAAATGTATAAAGGATTTATGATGACCATCAGGTCTGATAATAATGTATCAACCTGGATGACCGATTCACTGATGAGATGTATAAAGGATTTATGATGACCATCAGGTCTGATTATAATGTATCAACCTGGATGACCGCTTCACTGATGAGATGTATAAAGGATTTATGATGACCATCAGGTCTGATTAAAATGTATCAAACTGGATGACCGATTCACTGATGAGATGTATAGATAAAGGATATATGATGACCATCAGGTCTGATTATAAAGTATCAACCTGGATGACCGATTCACTGATGAGATGTATAAAGGATATATGATGACCATCAGGTCTGATTATAAAGTATCAACCTGGATGACCGCTTCATTGATGAGATGTATAAAGGATTTATGATGACCATCAGGTCTGATTATAATGTATCAACCTGGATGACCGATTCACTGATGAGATGTATAGATAAAGGATTTATGATGACCATCAGGTCTGATTATAATGTATCAACCTGGATGACCGATTCACTGATGAGATGTATAAAGGATTTATGATGACCATCAGGTCTGATTATAATGTCTCAACCTAGATGACCGTTTCACTGATGAGATGTATAAAGGATTTATGATGACCATCAGGTCTGATTATAATGTCTCAACCTGGATGACCGCTTCACTGATGAGATGTATAAAGGATTTATGATGACCATCAGGTCTGATTATAATGTATCAACCTGGATGACCGATTCACTGATGAGATGTATAGATAAAGGATATATGATGACCATCAGGTCTGATTATAATGTATCAACCTGGATGACCGCTTCACTGATGAAATGTATAAAGGATTTATGATGACCATCAGGTCTGATTATAATGTATCAAACTGGATGACCGATTCACTGATGAGATGTATAAAGGATTTATGATGACCATCAGGTCTGATTATAATGTCTCAACCTGGATGACCGCTTCACTGATGAGATGTATAAAGGATTTATGATGACCATCAGGTCTGATTATAATGTATCAACCTGGATGACCGATTCACTGATGAGATGTATAGATAAAGGATATATGATGACCATCAGGTCTGATTATAATGTATCAACCTGGATGACTGCTTCACTGATGAAATGTATAAAGGATTTATGATGACCATCAGGTCTGATTATAAAGTATCAACCTGGATGACCGATTCACTGATGAGATGTATAAAGGATATATGATGACCATCAGGTCTGATTATAATGTATCAACCTGGATGACCGATTCACTGATGAGATGTATAAAGGATTTATGATGACCATCAGGTCTGATTAAAATGTCTCAACCTGGATGACCGCTTCACTGATGAGATGTATAAAGGATTTATGATGACCACAGGTCTGATTATAATGTATCAACCTGGATGACCGCTTCACTGATGAAATGTATAAAGGATTTATGATGACCACAGGTCTGATTATAATGTATCAACAAGGATGACCGCTTCACTGATGAGATGTATAGATAAAGGATATATGATGACCATCAGGTCTGATTATAATGTCTCAACCTGGATGACCGCTTCACTGATGAAATGTATAAAGGATTTATGATGACCATCAGGTCTGATTATAATGTCTCAACCTGGATGACAGCTTCACTGATGAGATGTATAAAGGATTAATGATGACCATCAGGTCTGATTATAATGTATCAACCTGGATGACCGATTCACTGATGAGATGTATAAAGGATTTATGATGACCATCAGGTCTGATTATAATGTCTCAACCTGGATGACCGCTTCACTGATGAAATGTATAAAGGATTTATGATGACCATCAGGTCTGATTATAATGTCTCAACCTGGATGACTGATTCATTGATGAGATGCATAAAGGATTTATGATGACCATCAGGTCTGATTATAATGTATCAACCTGGATGACTGATTCACTGATGAGATGTATAAAAGATATATGATGACCATCAGGTCTGATTATAATGTCTCAACCTGGATGACCGCTTCACTGATGAGATGTATAAAAGATATATGATGACCATCAGGTCTGATTATAATGTCTCAACCTGGATGACCGATTCACTGATGAGATGTATAAAGGATTTATGATGACCATCAGGTCTGATTATAATGTCTCAACCTGGATGACCGCTTCACTGATGAGATGTATAGATAAAGGATATATGATGACCATCAGGTCCGATTATAATGTATCAACCTGGATGACCGATTCACTGATGAGATGTATAAAGGATTTATGATGACCATCAGGTCTGATTATAATGTATCAACCTGGATGACCGATTCACTGATGAGATGTATAAAGGATTTATGATGACCATCAGGTCTGATTATAATGTATCAACCTGGATGACCGCTTCACTGTTGAGATGTATAAAGGATTTATGATGACCATCAGGTCTGATTATAATGTCTCAACCTGGATGACCGCTTCACTGATGAGATGTATAGATAAAGGATATATGATGACCATCAGGTCTGATTATAATGTATCAACCTGGATGACCGATTCACTGTTGAGATGTATAAAGGATTTATGATGACCATCAGGTCTGATTATAATGTCTCAACCTGGATGACCGCTTCACTGATGAGATGTATAGATAAAGGATATATGATGACCATCAGGTCTGATTATAATGTATCAACCTGGATGACCGATTCACTGATGAGATGTATAAAGGATTTATGATGACCATCAGGTCTGATTATAATGTATCAACCTGGATGACCGCTTCACTGATGAAATGTATAGATAAAGGATATATGATGACCATCAGGTCTGATTATAATGTATCAACCTGGATGACTGATTCACTGATGAGATGTATAAAGGATATATGATGACCATCAGGTCTGATTATAATGTATCAACCTGGATGACCGCTTCACTAATGAGATGTATAAAGGATTTATGATGGCCATCAGGTCTGATTATAATGTCTCAACCTAGATGACCGTTTCACTGATGAGATGTATAAAGGATTTATGATGACCATCAGGTCTGATTATAATGTCTCAACCTGGATGACCGCTTCACTGATGAGATGTATAGATAAAGGATATATGATGACCATCAGGTCTGATTATAATGTATCAACCTGGATGACCGATTCACTGATGAGATGTATAAAGGATTTATGATGACCATCAGGTCTGATTATAATGTATCAACCTGGATGACCGCTTCACTGATGAAATGTATAGATAAAGGATATATGATGACCATCAGGTCTGATTATAATGTATCAACCTGGATGACTGATTCACTGATGAGATGTATAAAGGATATATGATGACCATCAGGTCTGATTATAATGTATCAACCTGGATGACCGCTTCACTAATGAGATGTATAAAGGATTTATGATGACCATCAGGTCTGATTATAATGTATCAACCTGGATGACCGCTTCACTGATGAAATGTATAGATAAAGGATATATGATGACCATCAGGTCTGATTATAATGTATCAACCTGGATGACTGATTCACTGATGAGATGTATAAAGGATATATGATGACCATCAGGTCTGATTATAATGTATCAACCTGGATGACCGATTCACTGATGAGATGTATAAAGGATTTATGATGACCATCAGGTCTGATTATAATGTATCAACCTGGATGACCGCTTCACTGATGAAATGTATAGATAAAGGATATATGATGACCATCAGGTCTGATTATAATGTATCAACCTGGATGACTGATTCACTGATGAGATGTATAAAGGATATATGATGACCATCAGGTCTGATTATAATGTCTCAACCTAGATGACCGTTTCACTGATGAGATGTACAGTCAGACCCTGTTTATCCGCACAGTTACAGCATGTCCAAGCAAATCATCATGGAATGCAAAGGGGTATGATTATTATGTCTACAAAGAGAAGATTTGAAATACTACTGTGCGGATGGTTGGGTTTCCAGGTATAGGGGGTCCGGTTAAACGAGGTCTGACTAAGACTGTATAATGTTGAGGTTAGAACAGTACCACACAGCAATCACAAGTCAACAGTATGTGAGTGGAACATGCTACACGGACACACAACACATCTAGTGTTGGGAAGGACCTTGGCAGTGTCCCTCTGTGATGTTGTAGTGGTAGCCCTCCACACAGTCGCACTTGTACGAGCCGTTCAGGTTCACACAGATCTGCTGGGCCCCAAAACATGAGTGGCGGTACACCGTGCACTCGTCGATGTCTTGCAATTGTATATAAACTTTATAATGAGCTTCATAATATGTAGGCACTACATCTTATTACTCATAAGTTAAACATTAATTGTAACTAATATGGATCTTGACAAATACAATAAATGTAACAGAATTTCTTATCGCTGGCGGTGTATTTGAGGAGTCTCACCTTCACATCTGCCTGACAGCTTGTTGAGACCAAAGCCCGGACGACAGTCAATCTTCTGCTCACATTTGCCAGTGATTGAGTTTTTGACATAGCCAGGGGGACAGGAAGTAAGTTGACAGGTGTAGCGCCCCAGTACGTTGACACACTCCTCCAGTTGGCCACACTTTGCATATCCAAGGGCACACTCATCAATGTCTGGACACAACAAACATATGTTATCCATTTGACTTTTGTCTGCACAAAACATAGACAAAATCAAAGTTCTACCAAATACTTATCAGTAGCTCTGAAAAGTGTGTTAATAACAATGAAAATGAACATTCCTGTCATATTTTTTAATTTAGTTTTTTTGTTATGAAGAGTTTCATCTGTGCAAGCCACTACATGTGTGTGTGTGTGCAGCTGGTACCTGAGCATGTGCTCTGATCCTCGTTGAGCTGATAACCGTCCTCACAGCTGCACATGACCCCATCCCCGTCCTGCTGACACCGCTGCTCACACGGGTTCTTGTCGGCGCAGTTGTACCCCTCTGAAAAATTCACATTGTACACTACAGTGTTTCATCCAGGATTTGATGTAAGTGGGGGAGATCCCCCCTTCTTTCATAAAAGTGGTAAAGGACACACATACAAGTGGGGGAGTACCTAAGCTGTGACCTAAATCACTGTATGAAAGGCATAATATAATTGTACTTACATATTAACCCTTTGAACCACGGATAGTCTTTCATCCAAGAACTTTTTGAATTTTGGATCATATTTGCGCTTTTTCGGGTTCGGCGCCGATGCTAAAGCATTGGTCAACACTCGAGGTCGAAGTCGGCCTATTTTCACTTTCAGTTTCAATATTATTCAGCTCTGGATTGTTTGAATTCTCAGAATTAGTGGTAGTAATGCTCACAGAATCTCTGTTGGTGAAGAAATCCGTTATTCTTTTTTTTTTTTTTTGACATTTTGTCTAGCAGATGCCACACTGATCAAATTAACTTTGGGCGGAAAAGATAACTGCGCATGTCATAACATTCGGAAAATAGTTGTTTGAATTTTTACCCTCGAAAGTAATGTCAAAGCAGAGACCTTACGGAAAGGAACAAAGTTAATTGATTGATTTTACGGGAACATAAGAAGATTTGTTTTGAAACAGGAAACGATATTCTTTCGTTGGAAAACTACTTATTGGTCACGATGTTGATGAAATGATATTGATAATAAAATATACAGCGGGAGGTACCGCACATGTTAAAATTGTGTGAGATCATGCTTGTTTGCACGATTTCTCCCCCACTATGAATGTAAAATTGTGTGATTGATTAATTAATGTGCGAGAATCCCGCAATCGTTCACTCTGAATGAAATACTGCACTATATCATACCATTCAGAACAAAGGTTTGCCACTAACATGGCAATGTCCCCTTCCGCTAATGATGATTTGATTGAAACGACATTACTAGTTTTTATAATTTAATCAGAAGGTGGTATTATGTTAATATGTTGCATCACTGCCAACTAAAATGATTGACAATGAATATATGTGCTATAAGGGGGCTGCAGTTGCCGGCAGGTGACATAAGTCCAACATATCTGCGATGTTAAATTGCTACCTCCAATACAGTGTTAATTGCTTTCCCATTCTCTTTATCAATAGAGAGAAACTTAATGCAAAAAGCCAACAGAGAGAAACAAGTGGTGAGTTATCTGCCCCTTGCTTGCACATTAAACAGTAGGAGTTGAGGCTCTACAGAGGGTGGCCACGTGTACGAGAACACTATTTGAACACTGATATATAAAGCACCCTGAGGGGCAGGTCAAACTGAGGGAGAGACTAAAGATTCACAGAATCTCCTCTGTCAGCAGTCTCCTGAAGCATGAGTTAACGATTAAATTTGAAACCACACACTATAGTTAGTGAATACTAGTAAAGACAAACACATGCCATAAATCCATGATACACTCATCAGTGTGGTCAACCTGTATATCAACAGATTTTTCTAACTTATTGGGAGACCTGAATGTTTCACCTTGTGTAAGCCGACACGTGCGTCCGTCTGCATCCAGGATGTAGCCAGGGTTACACTCACAGCGGAAGCTGCCAGGTGTGTTGACACAGTTGTGAGAGCAGAGCTTTCCGGGGAAGAGAGCACACTCATCTTTGTCGTCTGTCAGCATCCCAGACCTTCCTGGCTGACTGCCGGAACCTGCCACACCCCCTGTCACACACACATGCATCAATACAAACATTAGTCATACAAAGCCTGAAGTCACATACAAGTGCTATTAAAGTTTCATGCAGTGTTAGTTTTGTTTCATGCAAGTACTGCAACATGGGAGAATTAGCCTCCATCTTGTATCTGACGAGAATATAACTAGCAGTATCGTAACACCTTTTCAGAGCTATACATTTCAAGAAGCAATGTAAATATATGAGACCTCTATAATCTCCCTAGATTCAGCTGGTCACTAACTTGGAATATACCACCCTTTACTAGAGGTTTTGTCTTCTCGAGACATTATATCATAAACAAAACCTTAGTATTTAGATATTTTATAACTGCTTACCCTACACCTTTATAACATTAATTCCCTAAATGATGATAAGCTAGCCAAAGGTTGAAGAGTGAATCCGGTAAACGGTCCTTGAGATAACAAAGTTTTGCTGTGAGTATAATGTTAATATCACCAAATTAGCTTCGCATCTTCCCTGGTAGAAGCTTTGTGTAAGATATAAAGAGAAGCAAGTGAATAGTTCTGTAAACTAACAAGCTGGACATGAAGAGAAACAAAGTTTTGCTGTGTTCTTGAGGATAAATCAAGGTCATCAAATCTAATCAATCCTTCCTCTTTCCCAGGATAAGCTTTTCATAAGATATGAAGAGAATACGGGAATTCTTGGAATATATTGCTAACAATGGTGAAATGGCAATTAATGTCTCATGACCTAAGAATGAAGGTCAATGTCACAGACTTACTTCTTGAGTTATTCCATTTTGTATATAGATACGTACGCTGGTATGCGCTAAACTTGTGATAATCAAGGGATAATTAAGGGATAACCAGACAAGTTGGTCATTAACACCCCCACCATATCGGTTCTCATTAAGCTTTTAATTGTTTAACTCCATCAAGGTATTAATGTCCTCAAGCCTCACACCAAATTTGGTTAACCTCTCTGTAGAGATACCTTGAACAGACTTATAAACCTGGAACAAGAGCAATTACTCCAGGAAAACTATTTGACCGTTTCTCATTTTCAAACTCCATCAAGGTATTGATAGCCTGAAGCCACATGCTGCATTTGGTTGTCCATGTTGGTTTCGTCTAAAGCTCAGTCAGGTTGGCCCAATAAGGTTGGTCTAGAAGCTCTGCCAGAATGAATGGATTCACTCAAGCATGTTGTATTCAACTCAATCTCTATATTTTCATTAAGCCAGGTGTTCTATTTTTCTGTCAAATGTAAAAAGTTCATGGATTGATGAAACGATGTTTAAATGGACACAATGACAGACCGATGCCATGCCATAAGTCTATAGGGTCTATCAACTCTATGAAGCTTATAAAACAAGATTAATTACATGCATAGCTCCTCATCTGTTGATGTTAGAGAGCCTGTACAGGAGATGGGAACTGACCTGTTGAGCGGTTGTACGAGACTTCACGGCCGGTGCAGCACTCAACAAACATAGTGTCACACGGCACTCCGTACACCGGACTCTCACACGACAAGCCAGACCTGCGTGCCGTCCTCCCCAGCTTACAACAGTGACAACACTCCTGCAAGAGACCTCAACACCCTTCAGTGACCATCACAAACATGCATCATAACAACACAGGCATGTTAATGTGAGAAATACAGTCATTACTTTTTGAGTAAAACCCTGATAAGTAAAAACATTGATCACTTGAGACATTCGCCTTAATTATTTATCATCATTTGATATCGGATAACTAATGTACCATTTTGAAAAATAACTTGTTAAAGGTGGACCCATTGTGTTGTTGGGTGTCAAATATACCAAACATTATAAAAGGTGTTATTTTATTGAGAAGTACTGACTGTTGCTAAAAATGAACATTTTCATGATAGTAGATTCATTATAGTGAGGGTACAAGTGGTGATTTCTGATCTAAAATCGGACAATGCACTGGATTGACGGGTGTCAATTAGTCAAACTTAATTTGGGAAACTTATTTACAACAGAGAAAAAGATAAAGTTGTGTTGATAATGTTTAATAGGTCATATAACTACTGTGCATGTAAATGGGACATGTAGTTTCGATAATGATGTTACTAGATATTGATTGGAAACTAGAAATTATGATATATTTGCTGATTGAGGAGTCAAATCAAATTTTATGAAACAAATTAGATGCACCTTTAAGTGCCAACATCCGGCTCCAGTCAATGAGTGAGGGAGGGATTATTCTGAAATGTCAGTGATCGCTTGGTGTGACAGTGAGTCACACTGTGCATTTCATCAACAACATAACTTAGCAGGGAACAACACTTTGTTAACTTCAAGGAATTGTCAGCCATTTATCACTTATCAAATTGAGGAGTTAAACCAACATGTTCTTTTACAAAATTGTTGACTGGGATTTAACTGATTATGAATTGTTATTTATACAATAACCATTTTTAGATTAGCGGAAAATAAGGGTTAATTATTTTGCTTGTACAAAAAATAGAGCCATTGGCTGTGAAGCTCAGCAGGAATTATGTTAATCATTATCTCTTAGGAAAAGATTCAGATATCACATATAGAAATAAGGCTTTGCCCAGTCATCAAATTTCAAATGTATTATAAAAAATAGAGCCATTGGCTCTGTAGCTCATCAGGCTAATAATTAAATAATAATAATTTTAATGTGAAATATGATAAAAGGTTTTTAGAAAATAACTTTTACATACAATTTTTGTTAGACCCTCAATTCTTAGTTTTCAAGTCTTAACTTCTCTTAAATTATCTGATGCTTCCTTGGTGACTTGTATATACATAAAACTCTAAAAATACATTTCTGATAGGCCCCTTTACAATATTTAATCAAATAGTGAAAATTTACGAATTACCGGTAATACTTTTTTCAGAGTCTGAGTGTTACAAAAGCAGGAGTTTGAAACTTGTATCGGTAATTAGAAACCTCTGTTTTAGCAGTGTAGAGATAACGAGGTGCCTTATGCATCTCTCCAGGCAGTGGGGTCAGCAGTCAGCTAAACCAGGTGGTAGGTTAACACATAACATTACATAATATACAGACCCTGGACTCCAATTACAGGCCAAGTATTTCACAGCTAGTGAAATATATCAAATGTTGTTTTCCCGACAATCATTTATGGCGCTCCATGCATATATATTATTTGTCTTGTTTGAAAGCTGTTATGATCAAAATCAATAGTATTACATTTGAATTTGATGATAGTCTTTTAATGGGCTCCACCACGTACAAATAGGATTTTAGCTCATGGCCTGTGAGGCCCTTATTTGGGGCCACAGGGTCACCAATTCTACAATTTAAAATCTCTGTTGGCTAAAGAGTCTGTACAAAACATTTCATCCTTCTAGGTCTTTTCATTCAGGAGATGAAGATGAAAATAGGTTTTTGGTTCATGGCCTGTGAAGAGTCTGTACACAATATTACAGCCTTATAGGTTTTTTTTGTTCTGGAGACGAAGATGAAAATAGGTTTTTAGGTAATGGCCTGTGAGGCCCTTATTTGGGGCCACAGGGTCACCAAATATACAATTTAGAATCCCCCTTGGCCAAGGGGTTTGCACCAGGGATGCAGAACTCGGTCTATTTGCCGGACATGTCCGATTGTAAATCCAGTTTGACCGAATGGAAAATTGACCTATCGGACATCAGTTGACCGATTGCAGAAAATAAAAGGAAAACTTAACTTACAAGCATATTAAATAAAGGCAAACGGCCCTGCTTGTGTCGGTCATAATTGTTTATGAAATTGAAATATGTTGATCCAGTCAAGAAGTCAAATTTTTTCTTCACAGCACGAGGCATGACGTCAATCGTCATTATCTTCAGTAAATCATAATTGTCGGCAGAAAAAAACACTTACCGTTTGATATTTAATTGAAATTTCCAGTGTCATTTAGTGACTGAAAGATATGACCCATTTCACAACATTATTTACGAAAAAGAGTTCATTAAAATCGCATTGTAAACAAATTTTGTCAAAGATAAACATTGCATGAACGTGTGGCTTCACCGTACCGGTGATTCATGAATTTGTTACAGATTAAGATTTTGCTACTTTGAATCTAGATAAATTGAATAATATCTCGTTCATAAAACATAGGTAACATATTGTAACAAAATATGATAGATCAATATCGATGTATGGTAAAGCTATTATACAAATTCAAAATAAATAAACCTATCAAAAACGAATAATTAGCAATATTATTTCACGAGACGTTATGTAGTCAAACACCGTTTGTATGACGCTACGAACACGCGATCGCATTTACATGATGACACACGTTATAAAGAGGTACGCTAATTCGTAACTACATCTTGAATAGGAAATAGTGGTATGGAAAATAGTTGGACCACGTGCTCTGCCGAGTTGTGAGTTTACGTAAATTATATCACTATTGAAAACGAGTTCCTTTGAATTTAAAATGATTATTTAGAAGGTATATATCATTTGGTCCATGATTTGAACTTCTGATGAACTATGTGCAATTAAATTATTAGAATTTTCTCGTCCATCTTGACGCAAATTCGCTTGTAAACTCGCTTGTGTAAACTCGCTCAAACTAGCACTGTCGGTAAATCGTAGTTGGTAAACATTGATTTTAAATTATGAACCATTTTATGCATGTTAATGATAAATTAATAGTTATCGTTAATTGCTTTCGTGTTATGTTTAAGAGTATGAAATGAATGAAGAACCAACAAATAGTAATACTTTCTGATACTTTATTCATAAAAAAATTTTACTTCCGGGTTCGTCTTTTTTGGTCAAAGATGAAATGTCCGACTGGCAAAAATTTGAATCTGCATCCCTGGTTTGCACACAATATTACAGCCTTCTAGGTTTTTTTCTTCCGGAGAAGATGAAAATAGATTTTTAGGTCATGGCCTGTGAGGCCCTTATTTTGGGCCCAAGGGTCACCAACTCTACAATTTAGAATCTCCATTGGCTAAAGAGTCTGTACACAATATTACAGCCTTCTAGGTCTTTTTGTTCTGGAGAAGAAGATGAAAATATGTTTTGGGGTCATGGCCTGTGAGGCCCTTATTTTGGGCCATAGGGTCACCAAATCTACAATTTAGAATCCCCATTGGCTAAAGAGTCTGTACATAAAATTTCAGCTCTCTAGAGTAACTGGTTCTGGAGAAGAAGTCGAAAAAGTTCACAGACGGACGGACGCCATGCCATGCCATAAGACCATCGGCTCTTTCAGGCCTAATGAGCTAATAATAACTAAACTTGACTATAAGTAGAAATGTGACCATGTAATTCTCAGTTCTCACCAAACAGAGTATTTCTGCTGATTTGAGGAACACTTGTTGATTTGAGATTGAGATATCATGAGATTTCATATCTTATGAAATAAAATCATTAAAGAATCTTAATTGTATCTCGTTTGTGCTGAAGTGAACACTTTGATAATTAGTTGTAACACATCTTGTCCAGGTGATCAGCTGATATTCCTGCACAACAGCATTGATGTCAAATGAGTAAAACATTGGATAGGTAATGACAGGTAATTTTACTGTATCAGCATATGTGAATGCAAACTAAGCTAAACAACTTTGATTGGTTTCTGAATCTTTCTTTTTATGATTACACCTACACCTTGTGGGCGAACCGCAGAAGATGAGCTTCTGGTATTTGCCTATGGAAGTGACCAGTTTCATCCTACAATTAGGACTCATCAGACTAGTTATTCCAAAAAAGAGATAAACCTTTACACTTCAATTCAGAAGGAAATGGCAAAAAATGATCTATAAGACCCTGATGCTGATGCTACCTCCGCTAAGAGGAAATCCTTAGAACTAAGGTGGATTTTTAAGCTCCACTCCTTCCAACAGCAATAAAACAATGATAAGTTAGCGGGCTGAAGTATCCATTTTGGTCATCCCTTCTCAATGAAGAGTTGAGGGAATTCTTTAATCATTCATCTATTAATTCCAATTAAAACCTTCTTTGACAGAATGTTCTTGTAGCATAAACTTATTTCACTATCTTTTATCTAGTTTTCCATTTAAACCTTTGAATGATTATTTAAATGATCAGTTTGATTGCCCATGCCCCGTGAAGAATGAAGGGTACTGACCATATACTGCTCGCGGCCAGGCTCGATGTCGCGCATGATGCACACCTGGTCTGTGAGTGCATGCTCCTTGCCGAGTGCACACTGCTGCAGGTGCAGCTCTTTCATACAGCACACCTCAATGATGGACATGCAGCTGGGCACATCTTGCCGCGACACGTTCAACTGGGCTCCATAGCTGTCACACCGCCCCCCTTCCTCCGCCCACTTGATGCCCTCCACGCAGCATGATGTCAGGATGTCGTTCAGGTCGCCTGAAACTCGTAACGTACATCAATCAAACAGAAAGCCTTCATGTACATGTGACTCTTATCTTGTGCCCCTCATTTTTGTCATGATGTTCCTTGGATTGATAACACCTTCTATAGTTCACATACAGTGAAATCACAATTGACACTACCTGAAGGAAAGAGCCAATTGGCTCTACAGCTCACCAGACTAATACAAAAGTCATATTTTAGAGAAGAAGTGAAATAATTTTTATCTATTCAGGGTCCCTAATGGCCAAGGAAATATGTATACAAAACTGAACATTTTGAGAGATATTACTTTTCAGGAAAAAGCAAAAGAAATGAGCCATAAGCCCTGTTTATACGGCGAACTTTGCACATATGCAATATTGCTTATGGTAGTAATATACACATGTGAATAAAAGTAAATTTACTTTGCGTTCATATGCATTTAATTTCTGCCTAAGCAAATGGGCTTCCAACTCTTTTAATATATGAATAGAGAATTCCTAAAACATGCCAATTAATATTTATTAGATGTAAACTAAAGAAATGACATTACTTTATATTTGTCAACATTGTTTTGACTATATCGCCCTAATTATATAATGAAAATCGGATAGTCAGATAGATTTTGAAGGTCATCGCGTGCAAGAAGGAGAATATCCAATATAGAGAATTTGAAAAACAGTTTCTAAAGTTCTCTACCGGTAATATATTTTCTCAACCTGTGTGAGGTCACTATGTCTGCATACGACGAACTTTACTAGAAAAGTGAAAATACCAAATTTACTCATGGTAGTAACAATTTTCACCTGCCCCTGACTAGGTGCAAATTTGCTTACGGTATGGAAAAATTTGCTTACGGTAGTAAAATATACATATGTGCAAATGCGTCTATACGGCGAATTTTGCTCATATGAGCAAATTTGCATATGTGTAATGCTTTACTCATATGCAAACGCTCGCCGTATAAACAGGGCTATAGATTCTGTAATTCATACAGATTGTCATGATTTAATATCTTAGGTTGAAGATCAACAAACAATTTTTTAAACTTTACATTGTTAAATTACATTCTCATCTTATATCATGACTTTCATTTTATATTGTCACTATACTGAATGAAGTAGCATTAAATTAATAATTTTCAGCAACAGTCAATAGTTTTCGATAAGATAACACTAATTATAATGTTTGACATAATGTGACTTCAACAACATATGATATATATATATTATACATAAAGGCTCTTTAAGTCCTTCTGGCCCTCTTTTGCTTGATGAATCAAAAGGATGATCTTTTTATTTTTTATTCTTGTTGGTAAATCTAGCAACAATTAAAATGGAAAAGTATTCTGAGTAACGTCTTCAAGGTAATCAAATAATGGCAGGAGATTTCCTAAAACAACTCAACAACTTTGTTTCACCCAAGCAAAGACATATCTGTATAAAAGTTTTCAGTTGTTCATGAGAAGAACTCTTATATGTTGTTGTTTTGTTGTTTTTGTTGTTGTTGTTGATGGGTTTTATTTAGGAGGGGGGGGGGGAGGGGTTACTTGGGTCTCAAAATCCACAAATTCTCCAGTCAGTAAAAGTACCTGTAAATTAAATTTCAGATCTGGCTGGATCTTAAAAAGCTATTGTAGGAAATTCAGTCAAGGGCTCTGTAGCTCATCAAGGTATTCATTTTTCATGTTCGAGTCTGTCAGTTAAAATGCTGTTAAAGGATGACTCACACACAGTAATTTAAAGGCACAAACATGCACACATTTGATTTCAAAACACAAATGAGTACATGTTTGAATGAAGCAAACATGAGTTTGTATCTATAAAATACAGCCCTATCTAATTACAGCAACTAACATTCAGTAATGCAATCCTATGCACTGACACCACCTGTGAAAAACCTGAACTTTATAATAGCTTCAAAATCTTTATCCTTAGGAATAAAACAATGAAATTTACGAGTCTTAGTCTCCATCACAGAAAGACGATATTCTCAAAGGTTCAGCGTCCTAGTATTACTAGTTTCTGGAGTGTAATTTAATGTTTGAGTTTAACATCCTGCCACGCCCATATTTGTAAAGAGATTTTGACCAAATGAACAAACTTAGGTCTACATGTTATAAAGATGTAATGTAATCAAAAGGTTCTGGAGAAGAAGTCGTTTTAATATTTGATGGGCGGTCAAGTTCAAATGAACAAACTTAAATCTTCATATAACAAAGATGTTAAATATAACAAAGGTGGTCTAAAACTTAAACATCTCAAGAATCTGCTGACAGTTCCTTTCTTTAGACTAGCATCACAACGGAGAAGATCTTTAGAAGTTGCTGCTGCCCACCTGTGGAATTGACTCCCCACAGAAATCAAACTGGCTACCTCCCTAGACTCTTTTAAATCTTACCTCAAGATATATCCATTCAACTCCGTTTTTCCGTAGTTTCCATGTACAGCTGTATATCTGTTTTCAAGCATTTTCTAATCCCTCTATGTATAATTTTATTCATATTATTTATTCCTATTGTAATCATGTAGCGCCATGATCATGCATTAGTGAATATCCAATTTTATTATTTATTCTTATTTTATTCTGAAAAATTCAGCTTCCTATGTCACCTGGTTTTGGAGAAAAAGTCATTTAAAGGTTTCGCTTATAATGCCTTTAAACCCATAGGTGCAGGGTACATGACAATTAATTTCAGCTCTGTGGGTGCAGCAGTTCTGGAGGAGAAGTTGAAAAAGTGAAAAGTTTACCGACACCGGACAACGCCCGATGGAAAATGGCCCATGCCATAAGCCCATCTGGCCTTTCAGGCCTAATAAGCTAAAATCCCATGGAAACCAAAATAGTTCAGTGTTAGTACATAAAGAAACTAGATTATAAGAAAATAGGTAATATAATTATCACAAATACTGGCCAAGGAGTCTGTCTTCAACATTTCAGCTTTCTAGAGCTTTTTGTACTGGTGAAGAAATTGAAAATAGATTTTAGGTTATGACCCCTGTGGCCCACATTTGGGGTCACAGGGTCACAAATCTAAAATTTAGAATCCCCATTAGCCAAGGAGTCATTACATAAAATTTCAGCTCTCTAGAGTCACTGGTTGAACTTGAGAAGAAGCTAACAGTTTAGAGATGGAGAGACGGACATTATGCTATGCCATAAAGCCCATAGGGCCTTTCAGGCCTGATGAGCTAAAAATGCAAAATGTTAATGAACAGAAGGACAATCGCCCATGCTAGAAATATGAAAGATTACATGAATGGAGTACAAGAAGATAATGTGAAGTATAAGACGTTTACAGAGCTGAATACTGCTTGTGAATCAAAGCAGCAGAAGGAAGTCGGCCAGCACTTGACCCCCTTCACATAATCAGGAGGAAGTGGGTCTGACTTACACACCAATCTACTCTCTCACTCAGGAAACTATTTCCACATGCAACAATTCATCATTCTCCATCTAGTGTAGATATATGCAACTGTATAAATTTGTACCTATCAACTATGGCTGAGTGTAAGATTAAATGCAGTAAACCGTTACCTATCAACTACAGCTGAGTGTAAGATTAAATGCAGTAAACTGTTACCTATCAACTACAGCTGAGTTTAGGATTAAATGCAGTAAACCTTTACCTATCAACTACAGCTGAGTGAAGGATTAAATGCAGTAAACCGTTATCTATCATCTACAGCTGAGTGTAAGATTAAATGCAGTAAACCTTTACCTATCAACTACAGCTGAGTGTAAGATTAAATGCAGTAAACCTTTACCTATCAACTACAGCTGAGTGTAAGATTAAATGCAGTAAACCTTTACCTATCAACTACAGCTGAGTGAAGGATTAAATGCAGTAAACCGTTACCTATCATCTACAGCTGAGTGTAAGATTAAATGCAGTAAACCTTTACCTATCAACTACAGCTGAGTGTAAGATTAAATGCAGTAAACCGTTACCTATCATCTACAGCTAAGTGTAAGATTAAATGCAGTAAACCTTTACCTATCAACTACAGCTGAGTGTAAGATTAAATGCAGTAAACCTTTACCTATCAACTACAGCTGAGTGTAAGATTAAATGCAGTAAACCTTTACCTATCAACTACAGCTGAGTGAAGGATTAAATGCAGTAAACCGTTACCTATCATCTACAGCTGAGTGTAAGATTAAATGCAGTAAACCTTTACCTATCAACTACAGCTGAGTGTAAGATTAAATGCAGTAAACCTTTACCTATCAACTACAGCTGAGTGAAGGATTAAATGCAGTAAACCGTTACCTATCATCTACAGCTGAGTGTAAGATTAAATGCAGTATACCGTTATCTATCATCTACAGCTGAGTGAAGGATTAAATGCAGTAAACCGTTATCTATCATCTACAGCTGAGTGAAGGATTAAATGCAGTAAACCTTTACCTATCAACTATAGCTGAGTGTAAGATTAAATGCAGTAAACCGTTACCTATCAACTATAGCTGAGTGTAAGATTAAATGCAGTAAACCTTTACCTATCAACTATAGCTGAGTGAAGGATTAAATGCAGTAAACCGTTACCTATCATCTACAGCTGAGTGTAAGATTAAATGCAGTAAACCGTTATCTATCATCTACAGCTGAGTGAAGGATTAAATGCAGTAAACCTTTACCTATCAACTATAGCTGAGTGTAAGATTAAATGCAGTAAACCTTTACCTATCAACTATAGCTGAGTGTAAGATTAAATGCAGTAAACCGCTACCTATCAACTATAGCTGAGTGTAAGATTAAATGCAGTAAACCTTTATCTATCAACTACAGCTGAGTGAAGGATTAAATGCAGTAAACCTTTATCTATCATCTACAGCTGAGTGTAAGATTAAATGCAGTAAACCGTTACCTATCAACTACAGCTGAGTGTAAGATTAAATGCAGTAAACCTTTATCTATCAACTACAGCTGAGTGAAGGATTAAATGCAGTAAACCGTTATCTATCATCTACAGCTGAGTGTAAGATTAAATGCAGTAAACCTTTACCTATCAACTACAGCTGAGTGTAAGATTAAATGCAGTAAACCGTTACCTATCAACTACAGCTGAGTGTAAGATTAAATGCAGTACCCGGTAAATCTTTACCTATCAACTACAGCTGAGTGAAGGATTAAATGCAGTAAACCATTACCTATCAACTACAGCTAAGTGTAAGATTAAATGCAGTAAACCTTTACCTATCAACTACAGCTAAGTGTAAGATTAAATGCAGTAAACCTTTACCTATCAACTACAGCTAAGTGTAAGATTAAATGCAGTAAACCTTACTGAAATAAATCTTACTGAAATATGTGAAAAATACTGATTGAGGTAGTTCAAGTGATCTAACTGATGTAGCAATGTAACCTAAGTAGTTACTCAGAGTAGTTTTAACAAGTGTAGAAGCGAGCAAAGCTCACATACCCCCGCTTCCCGCAAATTATAAATCTGTGGCTATTGGTTAACATATCAATACAGTTTGATGAAGTGGATCACATAGCTTCAGATGATTCTACATAACATTTGAAGATGTAAGCTATATAATTAAGGTCCAGTTGTCAAAAGGCACATCTAGGGATCATGGTTGACATATGTTTCAAGTTTGGTGGTGCTTTCAAATGTAGTACAGGAGATATGCTTAGGACAAACTGACTTCTACATAGTCACTGTTGAAGTCATGTTTCCATAGCAACCATCCAAAAATAGCATTTGCATATTGGTCTTACCCTCAAAAGACACATCTAGGGATCATGGTTAACCTCTGTATCAAGTTAAGTGAAGCTGACATGCATAGTATGGGAGATATGGTCCGGACAACAAGACTTCTCTATAAAGTCCCTGTTTATGTCACGTTTCCATGGAAACCGCAAAAACTAAAATTCAGATATAGGTCTAACCCTCAAAAGGCACAACTAGAGATCCTGTTTGACATGTGTATCAAGTTTGATGAAGCTAGCATGCATAGTTTTGGAGATCTGCTCCGCACAAAATGCCTTCCTCAAAGAGTCGCTTTTTAGTCACGTTTCCATGGAAACCGCAAAAACTAAAATTCAGAAATAGTTCTAACCCTCAAAAGGCACAACTAGGGATCATGGTTGACATTTGTATGAAGTTTGATGAAGCTAGCATGCATAGTTTTGGAGATCTGCTCCGCACAAAATGCCTTCCTCAAAGAGTCGCTTTTTAGTCACATTTCCATGGAAACCGCAAAAATTAAAATTCAGAAATAGTTCTAACCCTCAAAAGGCACAACTAGGGATCATGGTTGACATTTGTATGAAGTTTGATGAAGCTAGCATGCATAGTTTTGGAGATCTGCTCCGCACAAAATGCCTTCCTCAAAGAGTCGCTTTTTAGTCACATTTCCATGGAAACCGCAAAAATTAAAATTCAGAAATAGTTCTAACCCTCAAGAGGCACAACTAGGGATCATGGTTGACATTTGTATGAAGTTTGATGAAGCTAGCATGCATAGTTTTGGAGATCTGCTCCGCACAAAATGCCTTCCTCAAAGAGTAATTTTTTAGTCATGTTTCCATGGAAACCGCAAAAATTAAAATTCAGAAATAGTTCTAACCCTCAAAAGGCACAACTAGGGATCATGGTTGACATTTGTATGAAGTTTGATGAAGCTAGCATGCATAGTTTTGGAGATCTGCTCCGCACAAAATGCCTTCCTCAAAGAGTCGCTTTTTAGTCACATTTCCATGGAAACCGCAAAAATTAAAATTCAGAAATAGTTCTAACCCTCAAAAGGCACAACTAGGGATCATGGTTGACATTTGTATGAAGTTTGATGAAGCTAGCATGCATAGTTTTGGAGATCTGCTCCGCACAAAATGCCTTCCTCAAAGAGTCGCTTTTTAGTCACATTTCCATGGAAACCGCAAAAATTAAAATTCAGAAATAGTTCTAACCCTCAAGAGGCACAACTAGGGATCATGGTTGACATTTGTATGAAGTTTGATGAAGCTAGCATGCATAGTTTTGGAGATCTGCTCCGCACAAAATGCCTTCCTCAAAGAGTAATTTTTTAGTCATGTTTCCATGGAAACCGCAAAAATTAAAATTCAGAAATAGTTCTAACCCTCAAAAGGCACAACTAGGGATCATGGTTGACATTTGTATGAAGTTTGATGAAGCTAGCATGCATAGTTTTGGAGATCTGCTCCGCACAAAATGCCTTCCTCAAAGAGTAATTTTTTAGTCACGTTTCCATGGAAACCGCAAAAATTAAAATTCAGAAATAGTTCTAACCCTCAAAAGGCACAACTAGGGATCATGGTTGACATTTGTATGAAGTTTGATGAAGCTAGCATGCATAGTTTTGGAGATCTGCTCCGCACAAAGTTTTGGGACGGACGGACGGAAAGAATGAACGCTATATACCCCCGCTTACGCTGTAAGGCGGGGGTATAAATATGGTTATATTTGAATAACAGAATTGATAAACTTGCTTGTGTAAAACACAGAGTAAGCAGATTACAAAGATTACAAAGTGTTAGGAGTTGGTATAAATGTACTTAAACCTGTTTGATATTTTTAGCACTTTATATAATGAGTAAATCAGATTATATATGTTAATTATTTCTAAATAATTTCATACAAACGATGTCTTACTTATTTCCTTGAATATTTTGAGTTTAATCATTAGTCCATCTAACGACTGGAAGGAAGAAGAGGACTCACCCTGGACCTGTTGCATCACACCTATCACCATCAACAGCAGCACGTGGACTCCATGCTCAGTCCACTTCAATGTCGCCATCTCGTCTCGTCCACCACTGCACTAGATACACACTCTGTACCCGGAGGAAACAGTCAGGAAGAGTCGGCAGTCCCTTCTCTCTCTTGACCAGTCTCAGTGACCTGCTCACAGCAAGTACTACTCACTCAGACTGTCTCACCCAGTCAAGTGTGCTGAGTAATTATCAGTATTATACACACATGCACATTCACCAAGACTGTTCTCACAGCACTTGATTGTTGGCATCACAAGGCAGCTTTCTTGTGAGAACGATGTTCTTACAGCTAACACAACTCAGAGCTTCTATCTTATACCTAAGTTATTCAAATGATCAGATGTCTGAGGTCTTATTTTCAAACTGTCATTTCATCTTATCTTCCTTTTCAATATTTTTCACAAATGCATAGTCATTTTTCAAAGGTATTGTTCGTTGACAAGCGAGTGTGATGATGAAAATCTGAATTTGGTACAAAACAGAGGAGCATTATGAGAAGTGGGAAGTGAATCATGCTGAAACATGTGCTCACACAATTAGTGCTGGTGATAAGCCTAGTGTCCAGCATCTTCAGTTACACAAGTCATACAAGACGACACAGATCAAGGGAAACAATCAGTCATTGAGACAACTTCCAGACGCTAGTACAGAGACAAGTAGACACAGGAATCACTGAATCTTTTACAAATATTGTAGAACCCAATATTACCATATATTGCTATTATTATTAATATAAAACCACAGCACAAAAATACACAGAGACACACAAACACTGACAAATATCCAGAGAGACACAAACATTGACAAGGAGACTCATAGACATTAACTGACAGATATACTGAGGCACACAAGCACTGAAACAGAGAAACATAATATATTAACTGACTGATATTCTGAGGCACAAAAACACCGACACAGAGACACATTAGATATTAACTGACTGATATCCTGAGGCACACAAACAGTGACACGGAGAAACATAAGATATTAACAGACAGATATCCTGAGGCACTGAAACACTGACACAGAGACCCATAGATATTAACTGACAGATATCCTGAGGCACAAAAGCACGGAAACGGAGACACATAATATATTAACTGACTGATATTCTGAGGCACAAAAACACCGACACAGAGACACATTAGATATTAACTGACTGATATCCTGAGGCACACAAACAGTGACACGGAGAAACATAAGATATTAACAGACAGATATCCTGAGGCACTGAAACACTGACACAGAGACCCATAGATATTAACTGACAGATATCCTGAGGCACAAAAGCACGGAAACGGAGACACATAAGCTATTAACTGACAGATATCCTAAGGCACACAAACACTGACACGGAGACACATAAGATATTAACTGACAGATATCCTAAGGCACACAAACACTGACACGGAGACACATAAGATATTAACTGACAGATATCCTGAGGCACACAAACACTGACACGGAGACACATAAGATATTAACTGACAGATATCCTGAGGCACAAAAGCACTGAAACAGAGAAACATAATATATTAACTGACTGATATTCTGAGGCACAAAAACACCGACACAGAGACACATTAGATATTAACTGACTGATATCCTGAGGCACACAAACAGTGACACGGAGAAACATAAGATATTAACAGACAGATATCCTGAGGCACTGAAACACTGACACAGAGACCCATAGATATTAACTGACAGATATCCTGAGGCACAAAAGCACGGAAACGGAGACACATAAGCTATTAACTGACAGATATCCTAAGGCACACAAACACTGACACGGAGACACATAAGATATTAACTGACGGATATCCTAAGGCACACAAACACTGACACGGAGACACATAAGATATTAACTGACAGATATCCTGAGGCACACAAACACTGACACGGAGACACATAAGATATTAACTGACAGATATCCTGAGGCACAAAAGCACGGAAACGGAGACACATAAGATATTAACTGACAGATATCCTGAGGCACACAAACACTGACACGGAGACACATAAGATATTAACTGACAGATATCCTGAGGCACACAAACACTGACACGGAGACACATAAGATATTAACTGACACAAACGAAAAAAGAGACACACTGTAGGACACACTACACAGAGATGCAGACAAGGACAAGCAATCACAGAAAAGATATGAGACACTAGAGCCTAGAGAGGATAAAGAGACATAATCAGGAGAACCTCCTTGGAATGCCATTTCTTTATGTGTGCATTTCCCGCATCGACCGAGAATTCACAGAAATGGCCGATGTTGTTTCTGACATCAATGTTGTTCCTTCCAACATCAGACGTCTGTTTTTGTAATTACCATGGATTCACCGATATTGCTGTGATTGTTTCGAGAAATGGGTGCGTTTCTTTCAAATTTGGATGGATTTTCTTCAAAATTTACGCATTTCCTTCAAATACTTAGGGGGGCCTGATAATGGCACGGTGGATAAGGAACCATCTTGTGACACCAGCACATCTGTACCATGTCTCAGACATACAGTACTAGTGTTCATGTAGTACCCATAACATGTACCGTGGCTCAGACATACAGTGTTCATGTAGTACCCATAACATGTACCATGTCTCAGACATACAGTACTAGTGTTCATGTAGTACCCATAACATGTACCGTGGCTCAGACATACAGTGTTCATGTAGTACCCATAACATGTACCGTGTCTCAGACATACAGTACTAGTGTTCATGTAGTACCCATAACATGTACCGTGGCTCAGACATACAGTGTTCATGTAGTACCAATAACATGTACCATGTCTCAGACATACAGTACTAGTGTTCATGTAGTACCCATAACATGTACCGTGTCTCAGACATACAGTACTAGTGTTCATGTAGTACCCGTAACATGTACCGTGGCTCAGACATACAGTGTCCATGTAGTACCCATAACATGTACCGTGTCTCAGACATACAGTACTAGTGTTCATGTAGTACCCATAACATGTACCGTGGCTCAGACAGTGTTCATGTAGTACCAATAACATGTACCATGTCTCAGACATACAGTACTAGTGTTCATGTAGTACCCATAACATGTACCGTGTCTCAGACATACAGTACTAGTGTTCATGTAGTACCCGTAACATGTACCGTGGCTCAGACATACAGTGTTCATGTAGTACCCATAACATGTACCGTGTCTCAGACATACAGTACTAGTGTTCATGTAGTACCCATAACATGTACCGTGGCTCAGACAGTGTTCATGTAGTACCAGTACCAATAACATGTACCTTGTCTCAGACATACAGTACTAGTGTTCATGTAGTACCCATAACATGTACCGTGTCTCAGACATACAGTACTAGTGTTCATGTAGTACCAATAACATGTACCGTGTCTCAGACATACAGTGTTCATGTAGTACCAATAACATGTACCGTGTCTCAGACATACAGTACTAGTGTTCATGTAGTACCCATAACATGTACCATGTCTCAGACATACAGTGTTCATGTAGTACCAATAACATGTACCGTGGCTCAGACATACAGTACTAGTGTTCATGTAGTACCCATAACATGTACCGTGTCTCAGACATACAGTGTTCATGTAGTACCAATAACATGTACCATGTCTCAGACATACAGTACTAGTGTTCATGTAGTACCCATAACATGTACCGTGTCTCAGACATACAGTGTTCATGTAGTACCCATAACATGTACCATGTCTCAGACATACAGTGTTCATGTAGTACCAATAACATGTACCGTGGCTCAGACATACAGTGTTCATGTAGTACCAATAACATGTACCATGTCTCAGACATACAGTACTAGTGTTCATGTAGTACCCATAACATGTACCATGGCTCAGACATACAGTACTAGTGTTCATGTAGTACCAATAACATGTACCATGTCTCAGACATACAGTGTTCATGTAGTACCAATAACATGTATCATGTCTCAGACATACAGTACTAGTGTTCATGTAGTACCCATAACATGTACCGTGGCTCAGACATACAGTGTTCATGTAGTACCCAAAACATGTACCATGTCTCAGACATACAGTACTAGTGTTCATGTAGTACCCATAACATGTACCGTGGCTCAGACATACAGTGTTCATGTAGTACCCATAACATGTACCGTGTCTCAGACATACAGTACTAGTGTTCATGTAGTACCCATAACATGTACCGTGGCTCAGACATACAGTGTTCATGTAGTACCAATAACATGTACCATGTCTCAGACATACAGTACTAGTGTTCATGTAGTACCCATAACATGTACCGTGTCTCAGACATACAGTACTAGTGTTCATGTAGTACCCGTAACATGTACCGTGGCTCAGACATACAGTGTTCATGTAGTACCCATAACATGTACCGTGTCTCAGACATACAGTACTAGTGTTCATGTAGTACCCATAACATGTACCGTGGCTCAGACAGTGTTCATGTAGTACCAATAACATGTACCATGTCTCAGACATACAGTACTAGTGTTCATGTAGTACCCATAACATGTACCGTGTCTCAGACATACAGTACTAGTGTTCATGTAGTACCCATAACATGTACCGTGGCTCAGACATACAGTGTTCATGTAGTACCCATAACATGTACCGTGTCTCAGACATACAGTACTAGTGTTCATGTAGTACCCATAACATGTACCGTGGCTCAGACAGTGTTCATGTAGTACCAATAACATGTACCATGTCTCAGACATACAGTACTAGTGTTCATGTAGTACCCATAACATGTACCGTGTCTCAGACATACAGTACTAGTGTTCATGTAGTACCAATAACATGTACCGTGTCTCAGACATACAGTGTTCATGTAGTACCAATAACATGTACCGTGGCTCAGACATACAGTACTAGTGTTCATGTAGTACCCATAACATGTACCGTGTCTCAGACATACAGTGTTCATGTAGTACCAATAACATGTACCATGTCTCAGACATACAGTACTAGTGTTCATGTAGTACCCATAACATGTACCGTGTCTCAGACATACAGTGTTCATGTAGTACCCATAACATGTACCGTGTCTCAGACATACAGTACTAGTGTTCATGTAGTACTCATAACTTGTACCGTGGCTCAGACATACAGTGTTCATGTAGTACCCATAACATGTACCATGTCTCAGACATACAGTGTTCATGTAGTACCAATAACATGTACCGTGGCTCAGACATACAGTACTAGTGTTCATGTAGTACCAATAACATGTACCATGTCTCAGACATACAGTGTTCATGTAGTACCCATAACATGTACCGTGTCTCAGACATACAGTGTTCATGTAGTACCAATAACATGTACCATGTCTCAGACATACAGTACTAGTGTTCATGTAGTACCCATAACATGTACCATGGCTCAGACATACAGTGTTCATGTGAACCCATAACATGTACCGTGACAAAGACATACAGTGTTCATGTAGTACCAATAACATGTACCGTGTCTCAGACATACAGTGTTCATGTAGTACCCATAACATGTACCATGTCTCAGACATACAGTACTAGTGTTCATGTAGTACCAGTGTTCATGTAGTACCAATAACATGTACCGTGTCTCAGACATACAGTGTTCATGTAGCACCAATAACATGTACCATGTCTCAGACATACAGTGTTCATGTAGTACCCATAACATGTACCATGTCTCAGACATACAGTGTTCATGTAGTACCCATAACATGTACCGTGTCTCAGACATTCAGTACTAGTGTTCATGTAGTACCAATAACATGTACCGTGTCTCAGACATACAGTGTTCATGTAGTACCAATAACATGTACCATGTTTCAGACATACAGTACTAGTGTTCATGTAGTACCCATAACATGTACCGTGGCTCAGACATACAGTGTTCATGTAGTACCAATAACATGTACCATGTCTCAGACATACAGTACTAGTGTTCATGTAGTACCCATAACATGTACCGTGTCTCAGACATACAGTGTTCATGTAGTACCCATAACATGTACCGTGTCTCAGACATACAGTACTAGTGTTCATGTAGTACCCATAACATGTACCATGGCTCAGACATACAGTGTTCATGTAGTACCCATAACATGTACCGTGTCTCAGACATACAGTGTTCATGTAGTACCAATAACATGTACCATGTTTCAGACATACAGTACTAGTGTTCATGTAGTACCCATAACATGTACCGTGTCTCAGACATTCAGTACTAGTGTTCATGTAGTACCAATAACATGTACCGTGTCTCAGACATACAGTGTTCATGTAGTACCAATAACATGTACCATGTTTCAGACATACAGTACTAGTGTTCATGTAGTACCCATAACATGTACCGTGGCTCAGACATACAGTGTTCATGTAGTACCAATAACATGTACCATGTCTCAGACATACAGTACTAGTGTTCATGTAGTACCCATAACATGTACCGTGTCTCAGACATACAGTGTTCATGTAGTACCCATAACATGTACCGTGTCTCAGACATACAGTGTTCATGTAGTACCCATAACATGTACCGTGGCTCAGACATACAGTGTTCATGTAGTACCCATAACATGTACCGTGTCTCAGACATACAGTACTAGTGTTCATGTAGTACCCATAACATGTACCGTGGCTCAGACATACAGTGTTCATGTAGTACCAATAACATGTACCATGTCTCAGACATACAGTACTAGTGTTCATGTAGTACCCATAATATGTACCGTGGCTCAGACATACAGTGTTCATGTAGTACCAATAACATGTACCATGTCTCAGACATACAGTACTAGTGTTCATGTAGTACCCATAACATGTACCGTGTCTCAGACATACAGTACTAGTGTTCATGTAGTACCCATAACATGTACCGTGGCTCAGACAGTGTTCATGTAGTACCAATAACATGTACCATGTCTCAGACATACAGTACTAGTGTTCATGTAGTACCAATAACATGTACCATGTTTCAGACATACAGTACTAGTGTTCATGTAGTACCCATAACATGTACCATGGCTCAGACATACAGTGTTCATGTAGTACCCATAACATGTACCGTGTCTCAGACATACAGTACTAGTGTTCATGTAGTACCCATAACATGTACCGTGGCTCAGACATACAGTGTTCATGTAGTACCAATAACATGTACCATGTCTCAGACATACAGTACTAGTGTTCATGTAGTACCCATAATATGTACCGTGGCTCAGACATACAGTGTTCATGTAGTACCAATAACATGTACCGTGGCTCAGACATACAGTGTTCATGTAGTACCAATAACATGTACCATGTCTCAGACATACAGTACTAGTGTTCATATAGTACCCATAACATGTACCGTGGCTCAGACATACAGTACTAGTGTTCATGTAGTACCCATAACATGTACCGTGGCTCAGACATACAGTGTTCATGTAGTACCAATAACATGTACCGTGGCTCAGACATACAGTGTTCATGTAGTACCCATAACATGTATCGTGGCTCAGACATACAGTGTTCATGTAGTACCAATAACATGTACCGTGTCTCAGACATACAGTGTTCATGTAGTACCAATAACATGTACCTTGTCTCAGACATACAGTACTAGTGTTCATGTAGTACCCATAACATGTACCGTGTCTCAGACATACAGTACTAGTGTTCATGTAGTACCCATAACATGTATCGTGGCTCAGACATACAGTGTTCATGTAGTACCAATAACATGTACCGTGTCTCAGACATACAGTACTAGTGTTCATGTAGTACCCATAACATGTACCGTGGCTCAGACATACAGTGTTCATGTAGTACCAATAACATGTACCATGTCTCAGACATACAGTGTTCATGTAGTACCCATAACATGTACCGTGGCTCAGACATACAGTGTTCATGTAGTACCCATAACATGTACCGTGTCTCAGACATACAGTGTTCATGTAGTACCAATAACATGTACCATGTCTCAGACATACAGTGTTCATGTAGTACCCATAACATGTACCGTTGCTCAGATATACAGTGTTCATGTAGTACCCATAACATGTACCATGTCTAAGACATACAGTGTTCATGTAGTACCAATAACATGTACCATGTCTCAGACATACAGTACTGGTGTTCATGTAGTACCAATAACATGTACCGTGTCTCAGACATACAGTGTTCATGTAGTACCCATAACATGTACCATGTCTCAGACATACAGTGTTCATGTAGTACCAATAACATGTACCGTGTCTCAGACATACAGTGTTCATGTAGGATCCATAACATGTACCATGTCTCAGACATACAGTGTTCATGTAGTACCCATAACATGTACCATGTCTCAGACATACAGTGTTCATGTAGTACCAATAACATGTACCATGTCTCAGACATACAGTGTTCATGTAGTACCAATAACATGTACCGTGTCTCAGACATACAGTGTTCATGTAGGATCCATAACATGTACCATGTCTCAGACATACAGTGTTCATGTGAACCCATAACATGTACCATGTCTCAGACATACAGTGTTCATGTAGTACCCATAACATGTATCGTGGCTCAGACATACAGTACTAGTGTTCATGTAGTACCAATAACATGTACTGTGGCTCAGACATACAGTGTTCATGTAGTACCAATAACATGTACCGTGTCTCAGACATACAGTGTTCATGTAGTACCAATAACATGTACCTTGTCTCAGACATACAGTACTAGTGTTCATGTAGTACCCATAACATGTACCGTGTCTCAGACATACAGTACTAGTGTTCATGTAGTACCCATAACATGTACCGTGGCTCAGACATACAGTGTCCATGTAGTACCAATAACATGTACCGTGTCTCAGACATACAGTACTAGTGTTCATGTAGTACCCATAACATGTACCGTGGCTCAGACATACAGTGTTCATGTAGTACCAATAACATGTACCGTGTCTCAGACATACAGTACTAGTGTTCATGTAGTACCCATAACATGTACCATGTCTCAGACATACAGTGTTCATGTAGTACCCATAACATGTACCGTGGCTCAGACATACAGTGTTCATGTAGTACCCATAACATGTACCGTGTCTCAGACATACAGTGTTCATGTAGTACCAATAACATGTACCATGTCTCAGACATACAGTGTTCATGTAGTACCCATAACATGTACCGTTGCTCAGATATACAGTGTTCATGTAGTACCCATAACATGTACCATGTCTAAGACATACAGTGTTCATGTAGTACCAATAACATGTACCATGTCTCAGACATACAGTACTAGTGTTCATGTAGTACCAATAACATGTACCGTGTCTCAGACATACAGTGTTCATGTAGTACCCATAACATGTACCATGTCTCAGACATACAGTGTTCATGTAGTACCAATAACATGTACCGTGTCTCAGACATACAGTGTTCATGTAGGATCCATAACATGTACCATGTCTCAGACATACAGTGTTCATGTAGTACCCATAACATGTACCATGTCTCAGACATACAGTGTTCATGTAGTACCAATAACATGTACCATGTCTCAGACATACAGTGTTCATGTAGTATCAATAACATGTACCGTGGCTCAGACATACAGTGTTCATGTAGGATCCATAACATGTACCATGTCTCAGACATACAGTGTTCATGTGAACCCATAACATGTACCATGTCTCAGACATACAGTGTTCATGTAGTACCAATAACATGTACCGTGTCTCAGACATACAGTGTTCATGTAGGATCCATAACATGTACCATGTCTCAGACATACAGTGTTCATGTAGTACCAATAACATGTACCGTGTCTCAGACATACAGTGTTCATGTAGCACCAATAACATGTACCGTGGCTCAGACATACAGTGTTCATGTAGTACCAATAACATGTACCGTGGCTCAGACATACAGTGTTCATGTAGTACCAATAACATGTACCGTGTCTCAGACATACAGTGTTCATGTAGTACCCATAACATGTACCGTGGCTCAGACATACAGTGTTCATGTAGTACCCATAACATGTACCATGTCTCAGACATACAGTGTTCATGTAGTACCAATAACATGTACCGTGTCTCAGACATACAGTGTTCATGTAGCACCAATAACATGTACCATGTCTCAGACATACAGTGTTCATGTAGTACCAATAACATGTACCGTGTCTCAGACATACAGTGTTCATGTAGTACCCATAACATGTACCATGTCTCAGACATACAGTGTTCATGTAGTACCAATAACATGTACCGTGTCTCAGACATACAGTGTTCATGTAGGATCCATAACATGTACCATGTCTCAGACATACAGTGTTCATGTAGTACCAATAACATGTACCGTGTCTCAGACATACAGTGTTCATGTAGCACCAATAACATGTACCGTGGCTCAGACATACAGTGTTCATGTAGTACCAATAACATGTACCATGTCTCAGACATACAGTGTTCATGTAGTACCAATAACATGTACCGTGTCTCAGACATACAGTGTTCATGTAGTACTCATAACATGTACCGTGTCTCAGACATACAGTGTTCATGTAGTACTCATAACATGTACCATGTCTCAGACATACAGTGTTCATGTAGTACCAATAACATGTACCGTGGCTCAGACATACAGTGTTCATGTAGTACCCATAACATGTACCGTGGCTCAGACATACAGTGTTCATGTAGTACCCATAACATGTACCGTGGCTCAGACATACAGTGTTCATGTAGGATCCATAACATGTACCGTGTCTCAGACATACAGTGTTCATGTAGTACCAATAACATGTACCTTGGCTCAGACATACAGTGTTCATGTAGTACCAATAACATGTACCATGTCTCAGACATACAGTGTTCATGTAGTACTCATAACATGTACCGTGGCTCAGACATACAGTGTTCATGTAGTACCCATAACATGTACCGTGTCTCAGACATACAGTGTTCATGTACCACCCATAACATGTACCGTGTCTCAGACATACAGTGTTCATGTAGGACCCATAACATGTACCATGTCTCAGACATACAGTGTTCATGTAGTACTCATAACATGTACCGTGTCTCAGACATACAGTGTTCATGTAGTACCAATAACATGTACCATGTCTCAGACATACAGTGTTCATGTAGTACTCATAACATGTACCATGTCTCAGACATACAGTGTTCATGTAGTACCCATAACATGTACCGTGGCTCAGATATACATGCAGTGTTCATGTAGCACCCATAACATGTACCATGTCTAAGACATACAGTGTTCATGTAGTACCAATAACATGTACCATGTCTCAGACATACAGTACTAGTGTTCATGTAGTACCAATAACATGTACCTTGTCTCAGACATACAGTGTTCATGTAGTACCAATAACATGTACCATGTCTCAGACATACAGTGTTCATGTGAACCCATAACATGTACCGTGTCTCAGACATACAGTGTTCATGTAGTACTCATAACTTGTACCGTGGCTCAGACATACAGTGTTCATGTAGTACCCATAACATGTACCGTGTCTCAGACATACAGTGTTCATGTAGTACCCATAACATGTACCGTTGCTCAGACATACAGTGTTCATGTAGTACCAATAACATGTACCTTGTCTCAGACATACAGTGTTCATGTAGTACTCATAACATGTACCGTGTCTCAGACATACAGTACTAGTGTTCATGTAGTACCAATAACATGTACCGTGTCTCAGACATACAGTGTTCATGTAGTACCAATAACATGTACCGTGTCTCAGACATACAGTACTAGTGTTCATGTAGTACCCATAACATGTACCATGTCTCAGACATACAGTACTAGTGTTCATGTAGTACCCATAACATGTACCATGTCTCAGACATACAGTACTAGTGTTCATGTAGTACCCATAACATGTACCGTGTCTCAGACATACAGTGTTCATGTAGTACCAATAACATGTACCATGTCTCAGACATACAGTACTAGTGTTCATGTAGTACCCATAACATGTACCGTGTCTCAGACATACAGTACTAGTGTTCATGTAGTACCCATAACATGTACCATGTCTCAGACATACAGTGTTCATGTAGTACCAATAACATGTACCTTGTCTCAGACATACAGTGTTCATGTAGTACCAATAACATGTACCGTGTCTCAGACATACAGTGTTCATGTAGTACCAATAACATGTACCTTGTCTCAGACATACAGTGTTCATGTAGTACTCATAACATGTACCGTGTCTCAGACACACAGTACTAGTGTTCATGTAGTACCAATAACATGTACCATGTCTCAGACATACAGTGTTCATGTAGTACCAATAACATGTACCATGTCTCAGACATACAGTACTAGTGTTCATGTAGTACCCATAACATGTACCATGTCTCAGACATACAGTGTTCATGTAGTACCAATAACATGTACCATGTCTCAGACATACAGTGTTCATGTAGTACCCATAACATGTACCGTGTCTCAGACATACAGTGTTCATGTAGTACCCATAACATGTACCATGTCTCAGACATACAGTACTAGTGTTCATGTAGTACCCATAACATGTACCGTGTCTCAGACATACAGTACTAGTGTTCATGTAGTACCAATAACATGTACCGTGTCTCAGACATACAGTACTAGTGTTCATGTAGTACCCATAACATGTACCGTGTCTAAGACATACAGTGTTCATGTAGTACCCATAACATTTATAACTTATGTCCTTGAAATTACTGTCAGAAATTCAGATGGCAATACTCTACTTATCTGAGGTATGATATTTGGACCATATGTTTTTCATCATGGTAATTCTTAGTGAAAAGCAGCATGCCACAAACAATCTACGTCAACACAACCTATTGCGTGCCATATGGTTAAACCAATATTGACATATATTTCTTAATACATAGAGTTTTATGGGAATAATTTATTTTCTTGAAATATTCTCTTTTAAAATACAAGTTTGAACTATTTTTAAATATAAATGATAATTTAGAAAAAATAATTTCTAAACAAAGCCAGATTATTCTTATACTTAAGTTCATATAATATATTAAAAAATGTCTGTTATAGTTTAATGTCATTGGTGAGAAAGAGCCAATTATTTTCCCATTTGATGCTATAGTGTCACAAAATTTAATGATCACTTAATATCAATCAGAATAGAGCATTTAAGTTGTAAAGGAATTAATATTAATTCAGAAATCAGAATATTTAAATTCATGAAAACTTCTTTAATTGCTATTACATTTACTCAACACTAGATCTTATATATATATGTATGGTTTGACAAGACTTAAGTACTGTGTAGCACTGGGCAGTACTGGGTAGTACTGGGCAGTACTGGGCAGTACTGTGTAGTACTGTGTAGTACTGTGTAGTACTGGGCAGCACTGGGATGGAGGAGCTGAACCAAAAGAAGATTGCTTACTTGAAGTGGTAACTGGGGGAGGAGCAGGCAAGCAGTGGAGACAGCACTGGTCAGTGTCCGGTGGATGAACAGATGGACAGACAGCAGCCAAACTATCTCACTTGAAAGTTAGTAACACAAGACAAGACAAGACCTAGCTCCCAGGAGCCAGGTTGAGATAGAGATAGAGCTAGAGAGAGCAGAGAGCTGTGCTGAAAACTGGAAAAGCAATCACATATTACAATACCACCTGTAAAAGCTGTTTGTTACTCAAACCTAAACATTCTTGGAACCTTTACAGAACATCGTCTTACTTCTTCTCTCCAAACTTGACAGCAATTACTCAGTTACACCACAAAATATTCCTTAAGATCATGTAATGTATATAAGGGCTCATATTTAAATTTCTAAGGGTAAATGTAAACATTTTTTTCACTTATCCTTAGATATGTGGAAATAGATTAAAATCAATGTTTGTAAACATACAAGAAACATTGCAGTTGCCAATGGGCAAGTTGACAAAAGTATTCAAGTTGCAACACATAGATAGTTAATCAGACTTTGGAACATGTCATGCTTTTTTTAATCATGAACGTACAAGATGTCTGAATGTAGGTCAGATGTACTATATAATACAAAATACATATTAGATACATGAATATACACGTTAGAAAGCAGGTCAGATTTACTATATAATACAAAATACATATTAGATACATGAATATACACGTTAGAAAGTAGGTCAGATGTACTATATAATACAAAATACATATTAGATACATGAATATACACGTTAGAAAGTAGGTCAGATTAACTATTTAATACAAAATACATATTAGATACATGAATATACACGTTAGAAAGTAGGTCAGATTTACTATTTAATACAAAATACATATTAGATACATGAATATACACGTTAGAAAGTAGGTCAGATGTACTATATAATACAACATACATATTAGATACATGAATATAAATGTTAGAAAGTAGGTCAGATTTACTATTTAATACAAAATACATATTAGATACATGAATATACACGTTAGAAAGTAGGTCAGATATAACAGATACAAAATACATATAAGATATATTAACATACAAGATAGAATGTAGGTCAAATGTACTATATATACAAAATACATATAAGATACATCAACATACAAGATAGAAAGTAGGTCAGATGTTATATGTACAAAATACATATTTGATATATCAACATACACGATAGAAAGTAGGTCAGATGTACTATATACAAAATACATATTAGATACATCCAACATACAAGATAGAAATTAGGTCAGATGTACTATATGTACAAAATGGATACATCAACATACAAGATAGAAAGTAGGTCAGATGTACCATATACAAAATACATATTAGATATATCAACATACAAGAAAGAAAGTAGGTCAGATGTACAATATACAAAATACATATTAGATATATATCAACATACAAGAAAGAAAGTAGGTCAGATGTACCATATACAAAATACATATTAGATACATCAACATACAAGATAGAAAGTAGGTCAGATGTACCATATACAAAATACATATTAGATATATCAACATACAAGAAAGAAAGTAGGTCAGATGTACAATATACAAAATACATATTAGATACATCAACATACAAGATAGAAAGTAGGTCAGATGTACCATATACAAAATACATATTAGATATATATCAACATACAAGAAAGAAAGTAGGTCAGATGTACCATATACAAAATACATATTAGATACATCCAACATACAAGATAGAAATTAGGTCAGATGTACCATATACAAAATACATAATAGATACATCAACATACAAGATAGAAAGTAGGTCAGATGTACTATATGTACAAAATACATATTAGATACATCAACATACAAGATAGACATTAGGTCAGATGTACTATATGTACAAAATACATAATAGATACATCAACATACAAGATAGAAAGTAGGTCAGATGTACCATATACAAAATACATAATAGATATATCAACCTACAAGATAGAAAGTAGGTCAGATGTACCATATACAAAATACATATTAGATACATCAACATACAAGTTAGACATTAGGTCAGATGTACTATATGTACAAAATACATATTAGATACATCCAACATACAAGATAGAAATTAGGTCAGATGTACTATATGTACAAAATACATAATAGATACATCAACATACAAGATAGAAAGTAGGTCAGATGTACAATATATACAAAATACATATTAGATACACCAACATACAAAATAGAATTAGGTCAGATGTACTATATGTACAAAATTTATATTAGATACATTAACATAGAAGATAGAAAGTAGATCAGATGTACTATATATAAAATACAAAATACATATTAGATACACCAACATACAAGATAGAGTTAGGTCAGATGTACTATTTAATACAAAAAACATAGATACATCAACATAGAATATAGAAGGAAGGTCATATGTACATTCAAGCCCAGAAACGAAGAGTGTGGCCTTCAACTGTTCCGCCTTCTCGACGGCTTTCAAGGTCACACAATCAATGATCAATTTTCGTTGTGTATAACAATCATATAATGATCCAAAATGTTAATAGTTAAAATAAGGCATATTCACAAAAGCATGCTTAAGTCGTTACCTCATAGTGACCTTGACTGTTGATGGATTTTAGCCAAAACCTTATAAAATCTTGGCAATTCTTCATAGTTGATATATACCAAATAAGAGCTTAAAAAAATTCTCATGTTTACAAGGATTTTTTTAAGCAATTTTAGAACTTGTGACCTTGACCTTTGACCTTGAATGTGAACATGTCCAAATAATTCCCAGGGAGTATAATCAACAAGTTGTTAATACAAGTTATTTTCACCGCCGTCGGCGCATTTTGTTTTGGCTATAACTTTTTTCAATTAAGGTTTTAAGTACTCATATACATAACCTCATACTTTGACATGTTCACATTCAAGGTCAAAGGTCAAAGTGACAGTTCCGAAATCACTAAAAAAAATCCTTGAAAACACGATAACTTGAAAAATATTTGTTTACCAGTCATTATGGACCTCGATAGTGTGTTTAACATTTCTGTAATGTGAATTTTCTTATGTTTTTGTTGTAAAGACCTCAGCAGCCATACTCATTCACCTTATTTATCCATTGATCTTAGTGGACTTTCATTCTACAATTAAACCTTCAATTTGTGTCAAAATTGGGTCTTGTGTTGTCACTTTTGAAACTGAACCTTCACACGAGGCCATCTAAACAGTTTAAGGTGTTTCCACAGTACCAATTGTTTGGGTTGAAGATCCAGTTTTACTTACTGATTAAAAGTTGGTGGTGCAATATTTATGACGAGGTGTATACATTGAAATCTAGATCTGTTGCAATCTTTCTCAAACACAACCTGTCCATCCACAAAATGCTGTCTTAGATTATTGACCTCTTGGCCATGAGGTCTTAAATACTAAACAAGCAAAAAAGTGAGCGTGGCTTTTTTATTTCAGTTATAGAAAGAGGTGTCTGCATACCTAAGGATTGAAAAGCTATGAAATGTAATTGCTAAGATTAAAGATTAAAGGGTAGGACAAGTCTCTTCATGTAAAAAAGGTGGTTTAAGTAAAAGTAGGAGTAAGAATAACTTGAAAAGGTATGGGTAATATAATAAACTACTGCCATTACCACTGATTTCAACTTTATTTTGGAAATTAATCCATCATAATGATTCATTCGAGTGACTTGAAACAACAGGCCAGGTACATGGAAGCAAACCCCTGTAAGCACAGTGAGGGATATACAGCAGTTTATGACTGAAAGGAAAGAAAATTTAACTTTTTCCAAAATATAACCAGTGGAAATATAAAATAGTAAAATCAACAAGAACACAGAAGTAGCTTTTGATGAAAGAAAATGATGAAGTCAACAAATGACAACACAGAGGTAGCTTCATTTATTCTAGCTCCGAATATGACGACGTAAAAAAATGTTAAAAATCGCCAAGAATTAAAAAATTCACCAAATCGTGTTACATTTTGCACTGCACCTCTCATAGTGGTGAAGAAGACATATGCCAAATTTGAAAAGGATGAGATGAACAGTTTTTCTGTAACCAATCAACCAAAAATTGCTCAGAATTTGACTACCGGTAAGTTAAAAAATCAAAATAATCGCCAAAAATTAAAACATACACCAATTCGATTTAAATTTCACACTGCACCTCTCCTAGTGTTGAAGAAGACATGTACCAAATTTGCAAAGGATGAGAGGAAAAGTTTTTCTGTAATTGATCGGACAAAAATCGTCGGACGGACGAACAGAAGGACGGACGAAATCGTTGGTATTACTATATACCCCTGACCTTTTTAGGTATAATAAACTACTTCTAGTACTGTATTGTACACATAATTGTTGAGTTGAGACAAGTTATTCATGAGGCTACATTCCTTGCAGTGTGAAAAAAGGGAAATATATTAAACAGTTTATGTAACTTAATGTTTAACCAATATTTAATCATTCATTTTTTTTTATGTGAAAAATTATTTTAACAGTCATTTTCAGAAAACTGATTTACATGGTAGAAGAGCGCATAATTTACTTGGAAATAAGGGCTACGAATTTTAAATCAAGGTGAGGTGAGCCGCTCTCAAGAGTATTTCACTTACATCACGGCTGCTAGTATTATGGCAGGGAGAAAGCCCACAACACCATGTGGCTATGCATTGCAGTGAAACCTACGAGCAACGGCTGGAACAAGCGAACCATGGGTGGTACTGCTCTGAAATTCAGTGTAGCATCGATCCAAACCTTAACCCTTAACATGCGGGCGACGGAATAATCCGGGCGGGCTATAAGCGATTCGTAGGTACTCCAGTACGGATCCCGGATCGCTTACTTAGAAGAATTCACGCCTGTCTATGTACTGGGCTAGCCTCCATACCGGGTCCCGAGTCGATTGTTTCCGCGACTCGCTGCATGAGAATGGCTGTATTTATGCCTCGCAGCCCGCAATGAGAATAAAACTTTCTTCAGTGTCTGGTCAGAACGTCCAGCAAAATTCACACCAATTTGCGTGTGCATTGTTGACCCGTAACGCATCGATAATTAGCTTTACAAAAGGCCAATTTTGTCCTGCTTCGCTCCGATGGCTACACTGCCCGGCGGCTAATTAGCACCTAAGTGTCTGCACTGCCCCGGGGTGAGATAGGCCCGTACAGGCTTATCTGTCTCGCATCCCGCCACATGGGCAGATAGCCTATGCTTATCTGTCTCGCATCTCGCCACATGGGCAGATAGCTTCTAATTACGGGAAGATATTGCGATAAGCTACCTTTCTCTCGCACTTCGTATCATATGAACCAATTGGTTGTTTTCATTTTTTTTTATACCAAAATAAAGAGGAAAGAATGGCCTTTATTCCCATATAAAAATCGCAATTGCGCTAACATAACTGAAAATACAGCAATCGCACAGAGATAGCCGACTTTCGCACTTTTGAATTTTGATACATGTGGCGCATTTACCCCAACATGCCTCGGCGCTCTATTTCTAAGAAACTACTTGGGATATTTTCATAATTTTTTTATCAGTATATAGATAAAAGAATTGTCTTCAATTCCATATAAAATACGTGTATTTTCGGCAATAACTTTTGATGCGCCAGGTGTCGCGCAGAAGGTGATATTCGGCTTTGAATAAGTGGCGCTCTTAGCATATACCATCATTACGGGCTTTATAACTTGTGAACCGCAAGTCCGATTTTTATAATTTTTACATCATTGTAAAGAGAAAAACATTGTCTTCAATTCCATGTATAATGCGCATGTTTTCGGGAAGAACTCTGCATGCGCAAAGCGCCGCGCCAAAAGGTATAATTTTCGCACTTCATAACTTTTGAACCGCAAGTCCGATTTTTATAATTTTTACATCATTGTAAAGAGAAAAACATTGTCTTTAATTCCAGATATAATGCGCATGTTTTTGGGAAGAACTATGCATGCGCGAAGAGCCGCAATATTGATGTACGCATAAGTGAAGAAGTATGATAATATATAACTAAAATACTGTTCTTTTGATACGCAAATATAGAGCTTTATAAACGATGAACAACTGTCATGACGGAATTTTGTTTCCAGTATTGGAAAAAAAATTATAACATAAAAGTGAAAATATATTTGAGTACGGGACCCGCCGCTCGGGGAAAAGCCTTTTCGTGGGAATATTTTCTCAGGAAAATATTTCACTTTTCGGAGTTTCTAAAAATGCGTGAACATTTTTGTTACTGATGCCATTTGCGAAAGGTTTTTATTTCTAAAATTCAAATGCGAGGGCGCACCTTTCCAAACCATTTGAATTGAATTTATTATTTTATCTTTTACATTATTGAATAAAAGACGTTTCATTCAATAAGATTTGAAGAATTATTTATATGTGTAGCGGACTGAACTGAGCAGATGGAGAATTTGATTCCTCACCACTTTTATTACCAAAGTTCTTTTGTATCACAATTACTTTTTTAGGTATTAGTTTTTTCGTGAGCAGGGGAATTTCCGACGGGATTCGCCATGACATAATGAGAAAAAATTCCCATGAACATGGGCGTGGTCCGTCATCTTCGGGACCGACCCACAAGTATAAATATCTACCGGGGGGTGCGCGGACCCCCCCGCTTTTGGTCGCCACCCCCCAAACTTTTTGTGCAAATTATTTTTTTGTTTCTACTTTGAAATAAAGGTTCGTGTCATTCCGAGGTATGAAGGTTTCTGCTATATATGTCGAGAGGGCATGGGAACCCATTCCCAATAGAATCCGGGGTTCGTCCCATAGGATTGTTCCTCGGAGTCTCTCGTTCTCAAAAGAGAACATGGGAAACCTGTCCCGCGATTGAATCCGGGGTCCGCCGCGGAAGACGGGGACGGGAATTCCCGGAGAGCATGGGAGTATGCTCCCATGGGTCCGGGCTCCGCCTCGAGAGACCGCTCCTTGGATGCTCTGCTTCTCGAAAAGAGAAGTCATTCGGCAACTGACAACCCGAGCTTCCCTGACATAGTAGTTTATTTTCCGGGCCTCGCGCCCGGTGCTACACGTCGCCGAGGAAATCAGAAAATGGTCCGTTTGACATATGCGTCGGAAAAATCGGCGCGATGTCAGAAGCCGTCGGCGCTTGCGGCGCAGTCGTCCTAGATGCGCCGGGAGGTTCTGAAACTGGCAAATGAACGTCCATGAAGCTCACATTCATTATCTCTGTATGTTTATTGTCTCTAATCACATGTTATATGTTGCATACATCTAACGCATTTTCAATCATTTACAGGTTGAAGCAGAATGCTGCGCGGACGTGGACGCAAGGCCCTGCGACGGCCTAGGACGTTGCATACTAGGACACGCAGCTTTGAAGCCGTTACAAGCGACGACGACTTCATCAACGAGATCCATGCTGATGAAGCCTCTGATATGGAGTCAACTGACAGTGATGGTAGCAGTGGTTTAGACAGTGATGATGCATATGATCGGGACACTGTAATAGATAGTGAACATGGTGACACAGATGCTCTGAGTGATATAGAGACAGAGATTGCCAGAAAGATTCTAGCCGCCGGTAATTCCACCGAAGAAGACTTTAGTGGTTTTGAGGAGGAGTTTGCCGAAATACCACAATATAATCATGATAATTCACAGACGTTTGATGAGTGGGTGGATGGTCCGCTGCCACGTGTAAACTTGCCTTTCACTGGTCAAACTGGGTTGCGCCAGTTCATAGAACTTCCTGAGAACCCTGAACCTATTGACTTTTTCAATTTGTTTATACATAATGATGACTATGAGGATATGGCAACGGAAACCAATAGATATTTCAAACAAGCAATGGAGGACAAAATTCTAAGACCCCGTTCAAGAATGCAACAGTGGCAAGACACTAATGCAGAAGAGATGAAGGTATTTGTAGCCATGACAATTGCCATGTCATTGGTTGTGCAGAGAAACTTTGCTGATTACTGGTCAACAAGTGATGTTACCTCAACGCCTTTCTTCGCCAAGTGCATGCCCCGAGACAGGTTTTGGCTTCTTATAACCTACCTACACTTGGCTGACAACAGGAGGATGCCGGGCCGTAACACCCCGTGCTTTTCACCAATAAATAAACTGGGACACTTGTATAACCGGATAGTTCACCGTTTTTCAAGAGTGTATAAACCGCATCAAAACATTTCAGTCGACGAGGGCATGGTGCCCTGGAAAGGTAACTTATCTTTCAAAGTTTATCTTCCCGACAAGCCTAAGAAGTATGGGATAAAGGCTTTCATGTTGTGTGACTCGCACAACGGATACGTTTGCAAGTTCAAACTCTACACTGGAAAAACGAATGAACCGGTTTCTGAAGGTGGCAAAACTTATGATGTAGTCATGGACTTGGTGAACAACTACGTTGGACAGGGGCATCACATCTTTATGGACAACTACTATTCGTCCACAAATCTGTACATAAATTTGTGGGAGCGGGGAATAGGTGCCACGGGGACGTTGAGAGCCAATCGAAAGGGACTTCCTGATTCAGTCAAGAAACCTAAAAAGAAAGCCAAGCAAGGGGACATGACAGTTTCTCACAACCATGGCCTACTCGTTCTTCGCTACGAAGATAGAAAATCAGTGCTTCTCATGTCTACTGTTGAAGATACACAACTTGAACAAACAGGGAAGAAGAACCGGGCAACAGGGGAACCAGTTCTCAAGCCGCGCATTGTAACAACGTACAACAAGTACATGGGAGGTGTTGATCGGGCCGACCAGATGTTGTCGTACACGCCGTTCCGAGTGAAGACCCTGAAGTGGTGGAAACGGGTTTGGTTTCACGTTCTCAACGTTGCCATGTTGAACTCTTACATCGTTTATAAAGAATACAGCAAAGATAAACCTCTAAAAACAAGTCGGGAATACAGGAAGGCTTTGGCGCAACATATAGTAACATTTGCGGACAAGGAACAAGTTCCATCACTTTGCAGACGTCCCCGTGGTCGGCCGAGCACGAGCGACGAGAGTGTCACTCGTCTTCATGGACGTCACTTTCCGACGAAGATTGAGCCTGTCGGAAGGAAGAAAAACGTCACAAGGATGTGTGTGGTATGCTCTAAGGCAAAACGCGCCGTCCTCGCAAAACAGATTGAAGAAGGCAATGGGCCAGCAAGGAAGAAAAAACGAGTAGGCAGAGAGTCTTCTTATGAATGTACAGATTGTAATGTTTCTCTGTGCGCCGCACCATGCTTCAAACTGTACCACACCGCCACTGACTATTCCAGGGCTTACATCACTGCCACGGAAAAAGAAAGAAATGAAGAAGGGAATGAAGAAGAAGAAAATTGAAAGTAAAGAGAGCCGAAGTGTGGACTAGTATATACACATTATATACATACCTTGTTAGGTCCCTAAAGCTGTTCTGCGCACAACCGCAGGTAAATATTGTGTATATTTGTACATAAATGCATTGTAATTTCATTGTAATACATGTCATTGCAAATAAAATATTCTTTATTTTATCAAAGAGACAGAGAAAGTGAATGCGAGCTTTCATTGGAAGTTCAGCCAGAACCGCATCATAAAAAACACCCATAAATGCTGAACCGGGTGGCCGATTTTCATAAAACATACATGGGATAAAGAGGAAAGATTCGGCTTTGATTCAATATAAAATTTATACATGCGCACGAAAAACTAAAGTTGCGGCACGTGCCCCGATATGCGCGATAGTCAAAAAGTTGCCTCAAAGTACCGAGGGTACCTTCATTTGGCACGCTATAGCTTCCGAACGAAGTTGCGCATTTTTTTTCTTTTTACATCATCGTAAAGAGCAATAAATTGTCTTCAATTCCATGTATCACATGTATATGCGCAGCGAAAAATAAACATGCGGCAAATGATGCGCCAGATGTCGCAAAAAGTTAGTTTTTCAAAAATGAATTTTCTAAGTACTGGGGGTGCCTTCCTTACGCTCTTCATATATTGCGAACCATTTGACGTATTCCAATAATTTTTATATCATTGTAAAGAGGAATAAATTGTCTTCAAGTACATACGTGTTTCGCATGCGCGCGAAATAATTTACGATTTTATAAAGCTGGAAATAAAGACAAACTTTACACCGCGCAACATGTATTGCGTTCGCCGCGGTGATTAGTGTATGCTGTGCTCATTAGTACCCATTAGTTCCACGCGCGCTCGGCTCTGGCACCCTCGAGGAGGTCTCGAGGAGGTCTCGAGGAGGTAACGGTACTGTAATTAGCACAGTCCCGGGGGGACCAAGCAGTGCCAGTAACTTGGTGCGCGTCGGGACCATTCACGTGGTACTGTCGGGGTAGCGTCACTCTCCTTTGGTTGGTTATATTTTCTGAACCATAAGTCGTATTCTAATAATTTTTATGTCATTGTAAAGAGGAATAAACTATCTACAAGCACATATAAATTTCGCAATATGCGCGCTCAGGAGTTTTGATTTCATGAAGCTGGAAATAAAGACAAACTTTAGATGACAATAGAATTATAACCATAGGTCGCATTCTAATATTTTTTATATCATTGTAAAGACAAACATCTGGTCTTCAAGTCCATATAAAAATTTCAGTAGCGCGCTCCAAATTCATGATGTTATAAGGCCCGAATTAAAGACAATCTTTACAAAGTAATAGAAAAGTAAAGAAAAATCGTAAAAAAATAATTCAAAGATGCGGGTATAAAGCAACCATTTGTGTACGGGTGCCGCGACTTGAATTTGTATTCAACGCCCGTATATAGCCCGTATTCGCCATGTAGATGCGGTATATTTCGTAAAAACGGTACCGGAATCGCCGCCTGGAAATTCCACCAGCAGAGCTCGTTAGTGCCTAAGCTCAAACTACTGCTGCGAGCTGCGAGCCTGTAAATTCCGCCACAGGGGCTAAAAAGGGTAAAATATATATACGCAACGTAAGGGTTAATGCGTGTAGAACAGTTCTATACTGCAGACAAAGTTGCCATGCCCCTGGAGGGATTCGAACCACGGACCCCTTGATCCGAAGCCGAATGCGCTAACCACTGTGCTATCAAGCCCACCTTTGAAAGAAGGCAATGCTTATGAAGTTTGTGAAAATGAGTAGAATGTTTGAAGTCCTATAACAGGCGTAGTTTAAGAAAAATTATTGCTAGTTTCTCTCACACTTACTGATCAGGCTCAGGCAGAAGTTTAGGAAATTGATGTGAACAGAGAAAGAAAGCAGGATTGAAAACCCTAAAACCTTTAAATAACGTCTTCAGGAAGCTGAAATTTCCACAATATCATCTTTGTTACATGAAGAATAAAGTTTGTTCATACAGTTTTGATCCCCCTAAAATATGGGCCTGGCTGGGCATCCACCAGTAATGCGAGAAAACTAAACTGGGAAAAGGACTAAGAACATCCTTACTGTAATAAACAACAAACACATTCTTCAGGAACTTATTTTCATTACCGAACAATTATGAAAGACTTAACAAGACAAACAGATAATAAGAACAATCTAATAATTTTGGAGGGTATAAAATTCATTGTACACTAGTCACTGTCATTTCATAGAATAGCTGGAGTGTTACACAATTTATATGACACTATCACCTGTCACCAGGGACTGTACACACACTACGTTAGAAGAAACAAGTGTTTGCCACTGACATGGCAATGTCCCCCGCCGTTAACATTGAGTTTAGTAAGACACATCATTTGGTCAAGTGTCATAGTCACCTTGAAAATAAGGTCAAGGTCCCCAAAATCAACTGGTGTCTGTGTCATCCCCTTATGTAGACTGACACCAACTTTGACAACTTTGGGTGCTTGGGTTCATGAGATATTGCGTTAACAAGAGTTCAAGTGGTCAAAGCATTGTGGTGACCTTGCAAATAAGGTAAAGGTCACCCAAATCGACTGGTGTCTGCGTCTTCCCCCAATGTAGGCCGACACAAAATTTTAAAAATCTTAATACAAAGCTTCATGAGATATCGCGTTAACAAGAGTTTGAAAATTGGTCAAAGTGTAGTGGTGACCTTGAAAATAAGGTCAAGGTCACCAAAATCGACTGGTGTGTGCGTCTTCCCACAATGCAGGCTGTCATTATAGTCATCATTCCCCCCATTCCGCGTTGCGGCGGGGGACAATTATGTCTACCACATCCCCAGGCATGCCGTTCTTATTTTGATGTCCCTTGATCTGTATCCAAAGATGATTGATAGCAGTCCCCTCGTCTGATTGTGTGCAACTATTTATTGTCCAGAGCATATCTTCAAGTTGTGAATTGCTGGGGAATTCATTTGAGTATTAAACAAATGGCCTTGGCAAGATTTTCAAGCTCTTTCTGCTGTTCCTTGTTGATAACATGATCAGGTATATGATTCCAAATAGCATCAGTCAAGACCTATCCTTTTTATTCTTGGCAAGATGGATGCTCTACCTTTGCCATCCATGAGGGATGAAGATTTCAGGATCTCTGATCTCTAGACCTCCTTCTCCGCTTGCATTGAGAACCTAGAGGAAAAAACCCATATCAAACATCAGTCAACAATGCAACAAATAAGGGAACAACACACTACTAAAATATCATCACAATCAATCCAAAGGAAGTTGTTTGAACTCAAACGCATTGTGATGTGTGGGTGTTTTGGGACCTGAAAGTTACCTGATGTGTAAGTGTCTAGGGACCTGAAAGTGAACTGATGTATGAGTGTTTTGGGACATGAGAGTGAACTGATGTGTGGGTGTTTTGGGATGTGAGAGTGAACTGATGTGTGGGTGTTTTGGGACATGAGAGTGAAATGATGTGTGGGTGTTTTGGGACATGAGAGTGAACTGATGTGTGGGTGTTTTGGTACCTGAAATTACCTGATGTATAAGTGTTTTGGGACCTGAAAATTACCTGATGTATAAGTGTTTTGCGACCTGAAAATTACCTGATGTGTGGGTGTTTTGGGACCTGAGAGTGACCTGATGTGTCGTGTTCTGGGACCTGAAGGTTACCTGATGTGTAAGTGTCTAGGGACCTTAAAGTGAACTGATGTGTAAGTGTCTAGGGACCTGAAAGTGAACTGATGTATGAGTGTTTTGGGACATGAGAGTGAACTGATGTGTGGGTGTTTTGGTACCTGAAATTACCTGATGTATAAGTGTTTTGGGACCTGAAAATTACCTGATGTATAAGTGTTTTGCGACCTGAAAATTACCTGATGTGTTGGTGTTTTGGGACCTGAGAGTGACCTGATGTGTCGTGTTCTGGGACCTGAAGGTTACCTGATGTGTAAGTGTCTAGGGACCTTAAAGTGAACTGATGTGTAAGTGTCTAGGGACCTGAAAGTGAACTGATGTATGAGTGTTTCGGGACCTGAGAGTGAACTGATGTGTGGGTGTTTTGGGATGTGAGAGTGAACTGATGTGTGGGTGTTTTGGGACGTGCGAGTGAAATGATGTGTGGGTGTTTTGGGACATGAGAGTGAAATGATGTGTGGGTGTTTTGGGACATGAGAGTGAACTGATGTGTGGTAGTTTTGGTACCTGAAATTACCTGATGTATAAGTGTTTTGGGACCTGAAAATTACCTTATGTATAAGTGTTTTGCGACCTGAAAATTACCTGATGTGTGGGTGTTTTGGGACCTGAGAGTGACCTGATGTGTCGTGTTCTGGGACCTGAAGGTTACCTGATGTGTAAGTGTCTAGGGACATTAAAGTGAACTGATGTGTAAGTGTCTAGGGACCTGAAAGTGAACTGATGTATGAGTGTTTTGGGACCTGAGAGTGAACTGATGTGTGGTTGTTTTGGGATGTGAGAGTGAACTGATGTGTGGGTGTTTTGGGACGTGCGAGTGAAATGATGTGTGGGTGTTTTGGGACATGAGAGTGAAATGATGTGTGGGTGTTTTGGGACCTGAAAGTGAACTGATGTATGAGTGTTTTGGGACATGAGAGTGAACTGATGTGTGGGTGTTTTGGGATGTGAGAGTGAACTGATGTGTGGGTGTTTTGGGACATGAGAGTGAAATGATGTGTGGGTGTTTTGGGACATGAGAGTGAACTGATGTGTGGGTGTTTTGGTACCTGAAATTACCTGATGTATAAGTGTTTTGGGACCTGAAAATTACCTGATGTATAAGTGTTTTGCGACCTGAAAATTACCTGATGTGTGGGTGTTTTGGGACCTGAGAGTGACCTGATGTGTCGTGTTCTGGGACCTGAAGGTTACCTGATGTGTAAGTGTCTAGGGACCTTAAAGTGAACTGATGTGTAAGTGTCTAGGGACCTGAAAGTGAACTGATGTATGAGTGTTTTGGGACATGAGAGTGAACTGATGTGTGGGTGTTTTGGTACCTGAAATTACCTGATGTATAAGTGTTTTGGGACCTGAAAAATACCTGATGTATAAGTGTTTTGCGACCTGAAAATATCCTGATGTGTGGGTGTTTTGGGACCTGAGAGTGACCTGATGTGTCGTGTTCTGGGACCTGAAAGTTACCTGATGTGTAAGTGTCTAGGGACCTGAAAGTGAACTGATGTGTAAGTGTCTAGGGACATGAAAGTGAACTGATGTATGAGTGTTTTGGGACCTGAAAGTGAACTGATGTGTGGGTGTTTTGGGACCTGAAAGTGAACTGATGTATGAGTGTTTTGGGATGTGAGAGTGAACTGATGTGTGGGTGTTTTGGGACGTGCGAGTGAAATGATGTGTGGGTGTTTTGGGACATGAGAGTGAAATGATGTGTGGGTGTTTTTGGACATGAGAGTGAACTGATGTGTGGGTGTTTTGGTACCTGAAATTACCTGATGTATAAGTGTTTATGGGACCTGAAAATTACCTGATGTATAAGTGTTTTGCGACCTGAAAATTACCTGATGTGTGGGTGTTTTGGGACCTGAGAGTGACCTGATGTGTCGTCTTCTGGGACCTGAAGGTTACCTGATGTGTAAGTGTCTAGGGACATTAAAGTGAACTGATGTGTAAGTGTCTAGGGACCTGAAAGTGAACTGATGTATGAGTGTTTTGGGACCTGAGAGTGAACTGATGTGTGGTTGTTTTGGGATGTGAGAGTGAACTGATGTGTGGGTGTTTTGGGACGTGCGAGTGAAATGATGTGTGGGTGTTTTGGGACATGAGAGTGAAATGATGTGTGGGTGTTTTGGGACATGAGAGTGAACTGATGTGTGGGTGTTTTGGTACCTGAAATTACCTGATGTATAAGTGTTTTGGGACCTGAAAAATACCTGATGTATAAGTGTTTTGCGACCTGAAAATATCCTGATGTGTGGGTGTTTTGGGACCTGAGAGTGACCTGATGTGTCGTGTTCTGGGACCTGAAAGTTACCTGATGTGTAAGTGTCTAGGGACCTGAAAGTGAACTGATGTGTAAGTGTCTAGGGACATGAAAGTGAACTGATGTATGAGTGTTTTGGGACCTGAGAGTGAACTGATGTGTGGGTGTTTTGGGATGTGAGAGTGAACTGATGTGTGGGTGTTTTGGGACGTGCGAGTGAAATGATGTGTGGGTGTTTTGGGACATGAGAGTGAAATGATGTGTGGGTGTTTTTGGACATGAGAGTGAACTGATGTGTGGGTTTTTTGGTACCTGAAATTACCTGATGTATAAGTGTTTATGGGACCTGAAAAATACCTGATGTATAAGTGTTTTGCGACCTGAAAATTACCTGATGTGTGGGTGTTTTGGGACCTGAGAGTGACCTGATGTGTCGTGTTCTGGGACCTGAAGGTTACCTGATGTGTCAGTGTCTAGGGACCTTAAAGTGAACTGATGTGTAAGTGTCTAGGGACCTGAAAGTGAACTGATGTATGAGTGTTTCGGGACCTGAGAGTGAACTGATGTGTGGGTGTTTTGGGATGTGAGAGTGAACTGATGTGTGGGTGTTTTGGGACGTGCGAGTGAAATGATGTGTGGGTGTTTTGGGACATGAGAGTGAAATGATGTGTGGGTGTTTTGGGACATGAGAGTGAACTGATGTGTGGGTGTTTTGGTACCTGAAATTACCTGATGTATAAGTGTTTTGGGACCTGAAAATTACCTGATGTATAAGTGTTTTGCGACCTGAAAATTACCTGATGTGTGGGTGTTTTGGGACCTGAGAGTGACCCGATGTGTCGTGTTCTGGGACCTGAAAGTTACCTGATGTGTAAGTGTCTAGAGACCTGAGAGTTACCTGATGTGTGGGTGTTATGGAACCTGAGAGTTACCTGATGTGTGGGTGTTATGGGACGTGAGAGTGACCTGACGTGTGGGTGTTATGGGACCTGAGAGTGACCTGACGTGTGGGTGTTATGGGACGTGAGAGTGACCTGACGTGTGGGTGTTATGGGACCTGAGAGTTACCTGACGTGTGGGTGTTATGGGACGTGAGAGTGACCTGACGTGTGGGTGTTATGGGACCTGAGAGTTACCTGATGTGTGGGTGTTCTGGAACCTGAGAGTGACCTGACGTGTGGGTGTTATGTGACCTGAGTGACCTGATGTGTGGGTGTTATGGGACGTGAGAGTGACCTGACGTGTTGGTGTTATGGGACCTGAGAGTTACCTGACGTGTGGGTGTTATGGGACCTGAGAGTGACCTGACGTGTGGGTGTTATGGGACAAGAGAGTGACCTGATGTGTGGGTGTTATGGGACAAGAGAGTTACCTGAAGTGTGGGTGTTATGAGATAAGAGAGTGACCTGATGTGTGGGTGTTATGGGACGTGAGAGTGACCTGACGTGTAGGTGTTATGGGACCAGATAGTTACCTGAAGTGTGGGTGTCGGGGGACCGGCTAGTCCTGTTACGAGACGGCCGAGTGTTCTGTTCAGAATCCTGGGCTGGACAAACCACCTGACTCCAGATCTCAATCTCATCTGTTCAACAAACAACATGATCTTTGAGTACTGCATATGAAAATTGATAGATTGAACAAATAACATCAAAAGGGAAAATTTGAGACAGGTCTTCAAACTTTAGCCACATAACTGGCAGATCCGTGGTAAGTCCAGGATGGACGTAGTAAATTCATATTCCTGAAACAGGCCTACCAGTACCATACAAACAGTGAATAAATCAGCAGAATAGAAGGCAAATACCCTCAAAATCATGCATATGTAAAAATAATTCTTCAAAACATGAAGAAATAGTTTCTTAAACAGAAAAGTAATCTTCCGTCACAGAAACCATATCAGCGAAAGAGCAACGCAAACAGACGAAACCGAGAGCTTATCGGCCAAAATGGCAGCACATGCAAACGTATACAAACAGCTGAGTGGCAATTTGCCATCACTATGTAAATGTATAGTCACTATACATTTACAAATTCACTATTGACCTCGTCATATAGCTGAATGATTGGTGAAACAAGTGCTCTTTTTATATAGATTTACGTCTCGAGCCGTAGGTTGAGTGAACATCAGTACACAAACCTCGAACTGCCAATTACACATTGCTGCTGTCAATATTACTAAGTTGGATATGTGGTAGTTTCGGTTTTAACATTCAGGTTCTTTATCTGTTACGATGGCTACAGTCTGTTTTTTGTGTTTTTGAGAAACCTTTCTCATAGAAAGAAGATTTGTACTGAAAGACGTTATATTTGGGACACATGAATAAGTAATGAAAGGCATCCTCATAGTCATGCTGATAAAAGTTACAAATATCCAAGATTTGTGAGACTTTTATCAACAAGTGTTGATATATTTGATATCACGAGATACTAGGGTGAGATTCTATTTATCATCCAAAATCAATTTTCATTAGCAGAGCAGAGCAATGCCACTTGACTTTCAATGCGGTGATGCCATAGCATTGTGACATCATTATGTTTATAACGTTATAGAATTGTGATGCCATTACTCAATCATGTAAAAGCATTGTCAAAACAATATCTCCTAGAAGATATCACTTGATGTCACACAAGAAATATCTCCTGTGGAAAACGGTTTTGAATGATAAATCCTTTAGTCAACTGAATGGTGAGGTAAGATTGATGGGAAATACACAGCTGAAAAGTTACACCGGTATTTGTATCACAGAGGGTTTTTGACGATAGTAGTATAAATATGTGTGTTTTGTTGAGTCAAGAACTCATGCATGTGACATGAACCAGAAATGCTTTTTGATAGCCATTATTGATAAAAGAACTGTAAATAGAAGTAATTGTCACAAACGTGACCATGTCCCCCGCCGCAATTAAGAAATGAGCTAAAGGGATGGACACACAGCTTGTACCGAATAGTGACCATTACATGTTTGATTCAATTGTTATTATATCAGGTTAAGAACATTTTAAAAAGTGATCAAAGTATCGTAGTGATCTTGAAAATGAGGTAAAGGTAACCAAAATCGACTGGTGTCTGTGTACTTCCCAAATGAAGACTGGTACCAAATTTGAAGACTCTAGGTCCAGCGTTTCATGAGATATCGTGCTAACAACATTTTAAAAAGTGATCAAAGTCTTGTATTGACCTTGAAAACAAGATCAAAGTCACCCAAATCGACTGGTGCCTGCGTATTCCCCTAATGACGACTCTAGGTCCAGCTATTCATGAGATATCGTGGAAACAAGATTTTGTCCCCAAAAATTTCAAAGTCTTGTATTGATCTTGAAAATTAGGTCAAGGTCACCCAAATCAATTGGTGTCTGCATATTCCCCTAATGAAGACTAGTACCAAATTTGAAGACTCTAGGTTCAACAGTTCATTAGATATCGTGGTAACAAGAAACGGGATGGACGGACGGACATACAGATGTACGGACCTGAATACTATACTAAGGGACAAATTAAATTGAGAGTATTCACCGAAGTCTTCTTCAGCCAGTAATGGTACACAGTTGATGTCCTGAGCTGTGGAGAGTTTCTGCGGTGGAACGACACGGCCAGCCAGTCTGGTGTTGACTGCTGCAGGGGTGGAGCTGGCTACAGGTTGCCCGAGAGTTGGGGGGACATGAGTCTGGACAGGTACATCACCCTCCTGTCTCTCTCTCTCCAACACAGGACTCCCTGCTCTTCTGGGTGGTGCAGCTTCAGTATGTGGACAGTGACAAAACATCCTTACATTCAACATTCTAAAATAAAGCATCATTCACACCTTGACATATTGGGGTCATTGTAGGTACAACATATATGCAGAAGAGTTACAGCATACAATTCTTTTGGAGTCCTGAAAGTAGCATATTCACAGAAGAGCTAGAGCCTACCGTTATTCTTGAATCCTAAAGGTAGCATATATACAGAAGATTTAGAGCATTTTATTCTTGAATCCTAAAGGTAGCATATTCACAGAAGAGCTAGAGCCTACCATTCTCCTGTTCATTGTCACTGCTGACGGTCTGCTTCTGTTTGAGTTTCGCCATGAACTGCTGCTGCTTGAGTCTCTGGCGAAGGATACGTTCCTGTCTCGCTCTCTCTTCCTCACTGGCAAACTTGCTGTAGGTGAAGCACTCACATAGAAGTATATTCAGCAATTAACCCTTTAGTTGCGTATTTCTATTTTACCCATTTTAGCCCCTGTGGCGGAATATTCCAGACGGTGAACCCGGTGCCGTTTTTAAGAAATATATGATGTCTACATCGCGAAAACTGATTATATACGGGCGTTATATAAAATTTCAGGTTGCGGCACCCGTACAAAAATGGTCAATTCATATGCGCATGAATGAATTTTCTACGATTTTTCGTTTTTATTCTATCAATTCGAAAGATTGTCTTTAAATCGGGCCTCATAATATCGTTAATTCGAAACGAGAATATTCAATTTATATATGGAATAGTAGACAAGATGTTTGGCTTCACATTGATATAAAAATTATTAGGATGCAACCTTTGGTTATAGTTCTATAGCCATGTAAAGTTTGTCTTTATTTCCACCTATGAAATCGTAAATAGTTTGTGTCGTTTGGTTTTACATGCCTCTCAAAAAGGTAAACTTGTATCTTTTTTTCTGTGTGTAAATACGTGCATTTTATATAGAATAAAAGATCATTCTTTTCGGTTTATTGTGATATGAAAATTATGAAAATGCATTAAGAAGTTTAGCAGTGATAATTTGTGCAAGAAGTTGTGAAAACAACCAATTGGTTCAGATGATATGAAGTGCGCAAGTAAGGCGGGTTACCGCTATATGTTCCCATAATAGGGACACTGTTATGAGATGCGAGTCAGATAGCATGTACAAGCGTGTGGGCCGAGGCAATGCAAACACGTGGGTGATAATTAGCCCCCAGGGAGATTAGGCTTCGGAGCGAAAATTGGCCTTTTGTAAAGCTAATTATCGATGCATTACGGGTCAACAATGCACACGCAATTTGGTGTGATTTTTGCTGGACATTTCAACTCGACATTGACAAAGACTCGTTATCGTGGCGAACTGTGAGATGTATATAAACAAGATTTCATGTGGCGATCCACGTACACACACACCGTCTTGCATTTCGCCTGGAGGTCAAATATAATATTTACTGACCCAGTATATGCGACGTATGCATCTTGCCAAGGGGTAAAAGATTATTCTCTATGAGCTTCCCGGACCAATACGGGACCCGCAAGTTAAGGGTTAAGTTATACAGTATACAGTCAGACCACATTTATGCCAACAATTTGGTTACATTTGAAAGCAAGTCTGGAAAGAAAGTTGTTTAGTTCAATGAACATCATTTGCATGGAGAAGATTGTCGGGTTTCCGGATATATACGAGGTCCAGGTAGATGAAGTCTGACTGCATGTACGCTTTTTTTTATTTTTAATCACATTTTGCTATTTTATACATTTTTCTGATTTCTTCATTTGAGTGATTACTGAGCTGGCAAGCTCAAGTTATGTTTACACGCTTTGTTTTCAAGTCAGTGTTGTTTACATTCTGCTGTTCTACTTCTGCTGTATGCTTTTTTGATGTCACTTGTCCCTGCTTGTTTGTTTGTAGTATTTGCAATGATTGTTTACATTCTATACATACATGCATGACCAACTCTTGTTTTTAAAACTGATAGTCGTGCCGTTGTGCTAAAGGTTAAGATCGTCATGATAGGTGCTTGACAACAACTGCTCCATACTTCACACCTCTAGCAAAGAGTCAAGAAGAAAGGACATCAAGATGTGCTTTACTTCATCAAGCTGCTTGAGTACAACCCCTCTAAGCTTATACATCAGGGTGAGGGGTAAAGCTACCACCTCTGTCATCAGATCCGATGAGTCAGTCTGATGAGGCACAGCAACCATCACCATCACAACCACTTTGATGTACATGCACTTCAATGGCTATGCTTGATTCGTTTTGGCGGCGTATACACCGGTCACATGTCCAGCGTACGCCGTTCCTCTACTAGGCTCAGTTGAAACAAGTGTATCGGCGTACAGACAGGGGGAGGTCATCATCCCTCAAACTAGCTTAAAAAAACATATCATTTATATTATATAACTATTTTTAAAAAATTATTTCAAAACATTGATTAATATTTTATTAGCGTGTAATGCAATGTTTTAAATAAGCAGTGACATTTAAAAATAAATCAGTCAACTATTTAATTGTACAACGCAACTTCATAAACAAAAGGGTTATTGAATGTCGCAAGGGTAACATTTGTCCGCCATTACACGCTGCCTTCGCCGGTCATTTCCAACCGGCGCATTCGGAGTACGCCTAAGGCGTACGCCGGGTTCCAATCAAGTGATTTGCCGGTTGCGCCGCTTCCGGCGGCGTACGCCGGGTAGTGCGCCGCGTCCCGAATCAAGCATAGCCAATGCCTAATGATGAAGGGCCTCCCTGATGCGGCCATTTTGTGCTCTGTTAACATTTCAAAATTGCTTCATGAGCAGAATGCCCTAAGGGTAGGCCCCAGGACAAGTCATGGTTGAAGAGGCTCCAGATTGTTCATTCCTGATACAAACTATTGAAGGGGTTGGTCTGTACCACGTTGTCATTGATGGAAAAAGAAACATGTCAGGGTTTGTTGATTTGGTAAAACCTCCATAATTCTTTCCTAGTGTACTATGATTCCCCAGTCAAACAGCGTTTGACCAATATCCACTGCGGTCATGTAAGAGTCAATAGAAAATGATCCCTCAGTTATCTTGACTATATCATGTTCCTCAGCTGTACTGTCTGCCATGTTGGAACTGGTACTATCAAGAGACAAAGGGGGAGAATGTCTTCTGGCATTTCTTTGAGATTTGTGCAATAGCTTTAGCAATACCTGCAGGTTTTCTTCCTCAGGGCTTATTCTCACACCTGAAGAATGTCAGAGAGAACCGAGGAATGGTAAAACAACTTGAAACGGAATGAGTGCTGACACCTAACTTTGGTCAAACTATGCTAGGGGGAAGGGAGTTTCCGCATGACAGAGATCAGTACTTTGACAGCAGACATTAAAACCCCAACCCAACAATAACAGTAATCAGGAACTGACACACCAGACATATAGTAACAAATATGTAAGTGAATTTGTTTGTTTTATGTAATTGATAATTGTAGTACAATTTTGGTTTCAGACCTGCTTGAGTAAGTAATCTGTGTGCTATTTTGTTGAGAATGTATTCTTTAGTTCATAACATTGCTTCCTTCTTTCTTTAAATCCAAGAATAATTGTTTCTGCATTTAATTTCAAATTAGTGTTTTTGTACATCCATTCCACAAGTTGGTCTGACAAGGTGACTACTATATGTTTTATCATAGGAAGATAAAAGTAAAAAGAATTCAAAAATGAAAGGCATCAGCGCAGAATTACATCTAAAGTCATACTTGTTCACTTCGGTGACTCCATGCTTGACAGATGTATTTCTGTACATATAGTAGGAGCTATAGAAACCATAAAGAGATGTACCTACCCCTTGGAGAGAGTCTGTTCCAACAAGAAGGCTGTATGAGTTGCCTCCCCCTCTCTACTCTCCTCAGTCCCCCCGGCCTGCCCCGACTCCATCACCTCCTTGAGCGGACACGCATCTTCACTCACCGAGGCGCTCGTCACCTCTCCACCTCCTTGTGCTACTGCTAGCGGCTGAGGCGCTTGAACGCTCTCTGTCTTGTCTGGACGTGCTTGTTTAGACAGAGTCTGCTTCTGTTCTATCACTGCCTGAGCAACAATTTTCTTTTTCCGCAGTTGCGCTATGGTGTCATCAGTGGTTTTCCGTTTTAAATCTTCCATCTTGTACACCTCGACTTGCTATAGAACAGAGACCAAACTTATCATTCAGTGATTGAGTGACACATACAATGAAAATAGTTTTTGTTATTTGATACATACAACTTGAGTAAGTTTTAAACTTCTCTAGATAAGTTACTTGCTTGAAATTACATGACACAATGATCTTTGACTGTAAATAAAAGCAGTGTTATAAGATTAGCTGCTTAGAGGTTTATTGGCATGTTTTCAGAAGCGTTCCTTGTGATGTCATATAAAAAAAGCCAAAATGCCGATCTTATTTTCGCTTGACTTATTCTACAGATTACATGGCCCTACTCCTTGGTCACAGAATCATCATGTTCGGTTATGCAACCTCCACCCCAAATTTTTAACACAAGAGAAGAGAGAAGCAATGAAACATACTGCTTTGGGTCCCTTGCTGATACACTTCAAGTACTCCTTGTCACCAAGACAGTTTCCTAAAGAATTGCCAAAGCTCCTGTAAGGAGACAAGGTTTGGTGATTCACTTCCTACTCATATTCACACAACTGATTCTTGACTGGAGGCTTGAATATTTGAAATGTTTAGTAAGCATCCACCAACAAATAGGCAGACATTTCTGAACTGGCTATCGAACTTGATTAACGACATCATGATGAGTACTGATCTAAACATTTCATTCATACAGGTGTAATAGGTTTCAAGAAAACTTGCCCCCATTGGAGCATCACAGTGGTTTGTCCCACAAAATTCAATAACAGATTCTATGGCCATAAAAATAATCAAGATCAATTAAGAGTATGGTTGGGAATATTTGCTCTAAACATTTTTTGGCATAAAAAAACATGTCCCCATTGAAAACTATAGAACTAAGTATAATAAATGATGTTTCCATGGAAACAATAACAATTTTAAAAATAAAATCCAGAAACTTTAAAGGTGCTACATGTGTAATGTGCTATGTGTAAGCACAGTATAAAACTGACCGGAAGGAACAATGGATGGACAGGGCTAAATGAACCAATCATAAAAGGTAAATTGTGCCTAAATATAACAAACCAAGTTTGTTAATCATGGTAAAATATTTAGCAAAAATAAGGCTGAAAAAAAAGAGTTAAATGTTACTCCGGTACATTTCTTTAAAAAGTGACAAGGGCAGTATAGGATTGTTTTCTCTTTTTTTAACAAGATGTGTTTGTTAAACACGGATGCCCCCGGATGTAGCAAAAGTTATGGCCAAGGTTAAAGTTTTCTGAATATTGTCCACTGCGGCAAGGTCAAGGTCACAAGGTCAAATATGATGACCTCATCTGAAAGGTCTCATCACAAGGTATGCACATACCAAGTATGAAAGCCGTAGCTCTGAGCAATCCAAAGTAATGGCCAAGGTTAAAGTTTTCTGAAGATGTGACCTTGACCATGCCGCAGTGGCCAAGGTCAAATATGATGACCTCATCCGAAGGTCTCATCATTAGGTATGCACATGCCAAGAATGAAAGCCGTAGCTCTGAGCAATCCAAACTTATGGCCAAGGTTAACGTTTTCTAAATATTGTCCACTTCGGCAAGGTCAAGGTCACAAGGTCAAATAGGATGACCTCAATTGAAAGGTCTCATCACCAGGTATGCACATGCCAAGTATGAAAGAGGTAGCTCTGAGCAATCTAAAGTTATGGCCAAGGTTAAAGTTTACTGAAGATGTCCACTGCGGCAAGGTCAAGGTCACAAGGTCAAATATGATAACCTCATCTGAAAGGTCTCATCACAAGGTATGCACATGCCAAGTATGAAAGCCCTAGCTCTGAGCAGACGGACAGACGGACGGACAGACTGACAGACAGACAGACAGGTGAAAAACAATATACCCCGGAATCTCTGATTCGGGGGCATAAAAAAAAAGTAATGACGGAAGAGGAGTATATTTGATTTCAAATTATAGCTTGGAATTGGTAGACGCACATCCATTCCTGTAGACCCATATATATTTTGTAGACAAATGGATTTTGGGGTTGCAGCAAATTCTCAACTTATTTTTTCAAATGACAATAAAAAGCTGTCTTGCACATAAATAAAAGTGATGCGCCAGTGCCGGAGAAACATTGAATTTTTTATTCAGCCTAATTTAAATGAATCAAGGTTGTGAACAATATGTACACATCTCAGAGGCTCTTTTTATTTTATTTTATTCAAATTCTGAAATTTAAACAAATATTCATTTCAGAGGCTAAATTTCAGACTAACATATAATGTGGGATAGTTTGCGGTCATCTGGAGCAATAATCACAATTACAAATTTCAAACACTTTAAACACATTTAACTCTGCAATTATTCAAGGTGGGCGACTTTTCACGGTGGTGATTATCGTTTTTATAGCCACAGAATATGTGTACAATTTTTATGAAACCAAAAACATCATTATCAGTGATTTCTTGTCGTGATTATTGTATAAATATATCAATATGCTGGAGCCTGGAACTATGTTGAAAAGTGAGATATTTACAACTTTCTTTACATGACTAAATTTAACCACGTAATTATTCAAGGCCAATTATTAACTTGGCCATGTCCTTGATGAAATGATATAAGGAAACCAACTTCAAAGCACGCTTGAGTCCGTCTGTAACAGCCTCCTTCCTGGCCTTCTCAATGGAGAGAGCTTTAGACCGCTGCCCCTCGCTGACCCCATACCCAATATCCTCGTGGTACACACCGTCCTGAAACAACATGTCTAGTCAACCACTGCTTCCTAGTCTAAAGTGTACATTTTCTGTATTAAGGTCAAACAAAATAAATTACATGGCTTGATTGTTTAGATAAGGTAAGGCAGGAGAAAAAAATAATCCATCGGCTCTGTAGCTTATCAGACTTTGTACTGTTTCATATTTCTGTAGATAAAGCACTTTTCAATCCACCTGCTGACAAACTGAACCACCAACACTCACCTACACTTTTCAATTGTGAGAAGAAGATGATAAAAGATTTCATGTTGTGGCCCCTAAAACATTCACCCATTTACCTACACAGTAGTCACCCTTCACAAGCATCCCTCCATTATGGTAGGTAGGTGTCGAAGCCAGGGCCCGAATCTAATGAGGGTTGTTGACTACGGGAACAGGTAAACCGGCAGCGTAGTTAGCGGTCAAGAACAGAACAGCAGGGCTATAGTGTTGCAGTTTACCTCCCCCTTGGTCACAAGAGAACGGGATGAAAAGTCTCTAACAAGACTCTCTCCTTGCTGCAGAACGAGAGATATTTTCCTTGAGAGCCCACACAGGACAGAAAGAGAGTTCCTCTGCATCAGAATTGCCAACAATGAAGAAAAGGGGAGGAACGACGAACATCCTATTTGTAGTGGGTCCTGGTCACAGATCGGCAGCAGCAGAAAAGCAATCTTACAGGAAAGATCCTGAAAGGTCGTCTCAGTCAGAGGTTAGAAAGGAGCGCTGTGAAAATGACGAAGGACGACATTCAGGTAACAAGCTCGAAGATGGAACTTGACCTTCTGATCCTTGACCTTGAAAGACTTCAACATGGCCACCAGCTCAGGAATCTTTGAAATCTACCGATCAACCTTGACAGCCAGGACCGAGTTCAATGCCAAAAGTATGTAGAGATGATGCCCCGTGATGTGTCTCGAGGATCAGCAGTAAGTGGGTCCTTTTTATGATCCTTGCAGAAGCACCTTGAGCTGCACCTTCACCATGACATGGTGGAATAAGCAAGAGGAGGAGGACTAACCTTGAGCTGCACCATCACCATGACATGGTGGAGTAAGCAAGAGGAGGAGGACTAACCTTGAGCTGCACCTTCTCCATGACATGGTGGAGTAAGCAAGAGGAGAAGGACTAACCTTGAGCTGCACCTTCTCCATGACATGGTGGAGTAAGCAAGAGGAGAAGGACTAACCTTGAGCTGCACCTTCTCCATGACATGGTGGAGTAAGCAAGAGGAGGACTAACCTTGAGCTGCACCTTCTCCATGACATGGTGGAGTAAGCAAGAGGAGGAGGACTAACCTTGAGCTGCACCTTCTCCATGACATGGTGGAGTAAGCAAGAGGAGAAGGACTAACCTCGAGTTGCACCTTCTCCATGACATGGTGGAGTAAGCAAGAGGAGGACTAACCTTGAGCTGCACCTTCTCCATGACATGGTGGAGTAAGCAAGAGGAGAAGGACTAACCTTGAGTTGCACCTTCTCCATGACATGGTGGAGTAAGCAAGAGAAGGACTAACCTTGAGCTGCACCTTCTCCATGACATGGTGGAGTAAGCAAGAGCAGAAGGACTAACCTCGAGCTGCACCTTCTCCATGACATGGTGGAGTAATCAAGAGGAGGAGGACTAACCTTGAGTTGCACCTTCTCCATGACATGGTGGAGTAAGCAAGAGGAGAAGGACTAACCTTGAGCTGCACCTTCTCCATGACATGTAGGAGTAAGCAAGAGGAGAAGGACTAACCTTGAGCTGCACCATCACCATGACATGGTGGAGTAAGCAAGAGGAGGAGGACTAACCTCGAGTTGCACCTTCTCCATGACATGGTGGAGTAAGCAAGAGGAGGAGGACTAACCTTGAGCTGCACCTTCTCCATGACATGGTGGAGTAAGCAAGAGGAGAAGGACTAACCTTGAGCTGCACCTTCTCCATGACATGGTGGAGTAAGCAAGAGGAGGAGGACTAACCTCGAGTTGCACCTTCTCCATGACATGGTGGAGTTAGCAAGAGGAGGAGGACTAACCTTGAGCTGCACCTTCTCCATGACATGGTGGAGTAAGCAAGAGGAGAAGGACTAACCTTGAGCTGCACCTTCTCCATGACATGGTGGAGTAAGCAAGAGGAGGACTAACCTTGAGCTGCACCTTCTCCATGACATGGTGGAGTAAGCAAGAGGAGGAGGACTAACCTTGAGCTGCACCTTCTCCATGACATGGTGGAGTAAGCAAGAGGAGGAGGACTAACCTTGAGCTGCATCATCAACATGACATGGTGGAGTAAGCAAGAGGAGGAGGACTAACCTCGAGTTGCACCTTCTCCATGACATGGTGGAGTAAGCAAGAGGAGAAGGACTAACTTTGAGCTGCACCTTCTCCATGACATGGTGGAGTAAGCAAGAGGAGGAGGACTAACCTTGAGCTGCACCATCACCATGACATGGTGGAGTAAACAAGAGGAGGAGGACTAACCTCGAGTTGCACCTTCTCCATGACATGGTGGAGTAAGCAAGAGGAGGAGGACTAACCTTGAGCTGCCCCATCACCATGACATGGTGGAGTAAACAAGAGGAGGAGGACTAACCTCGAGTTGCACCTTCTCCATGACATGGTGGAGTAAGCAAGAGGAGGAGGACTAACCTTGAGCTGCACCTTCTCCATGACATGGTGGAGTAAGCAAGAGGGGGAGGACTAACCTCGAGTTGCACCTTCTCCATGACATGGTGGAGTAAGCAAGAGGAGGAGGACTAACCTTGAGCTGCACCTTCTCCATGACATGGTGGAGTAAGCAAGAGGAGAAGGACTAACCTTGAGCTGCACCTTCTCCATGACATGGTGGAGTAAGCAAGAGGAGGAGGACTAACCTTGAGCTGCACCTTCTCCATGACATGGTGGAGTAAGCAAGAGGAGAAGGACTAACCTTGAGCTGCACCTTCTCCATGACATGGTGGAGTAAGCAAGAGGAGAAGGACTAACCTTGAGCTGCACCTTCTCCATGACATGGTGGAGTACGCAAGAGGAGGAGGACTAACCTTGAGCTGCACCTTCTCCATGACATGGTGGAGTAAGCAAGAGGAGAAGGACTAACCTCGAGCTGCACCTTCTCCATGACATGGTGGAGTAAGCAAGAGGAGGAGGACTAACCTCGAGCTGCACCTTCTCCATGACATGGTGGAGTAAGCAAGAGGAGGAGGACTAACCTTGAGCTGCACCTTCTCCATGACATGGTGGAGTAAGCAAGAGGAGAAGGACTAACCTTGAGCTGCACCTTCTCCATGACATGGTGGAGTAAGCAAGAGGAGGAGGACTAACCTTGAGCTGCACCTTCTCCATGACATGGTGGAGTAAGCAAGAGGAGAAGGACTAACCTTGAGCTGCACCTTCTCCATGACATGGTGGAGTAAGCAAGAGGAGAAGGACTAACCTTGAGCTGCACCTTCTCCATGACATGGTGGAGTTAGCAAGAGGAGGAGGACTAACCTTGAGCTGCACCTTCTCCATGACATGGTGGAGTAAGCAAGAGGAGGAGGACTAACCTTGAGCTGCACCATCACCATGACATGGTGGAGTAAGCAAGAGGAGGAGGACTAACCTCGAGTTGCACCTTCTCCATGACATGGTGGAGTAAGCAAAAGGAGAAGGACTAACCTTGAGCTGCACCTTCTCCATGACATGGTGGAGTTAGCAAGAGGAGGAGGACTAACCTTGAGCTGCACCATCACCATGACATGGTGGAGTAAGCAAGAGGAGGAGGACTTACCTCGAGTTGCACCTTCTCCATGACATGGTGGAGTAAGCAAGAGGAGGAGGACTAACCTTGAGCTGCACCTTCTCCATGACATGGTGGAGTAAGCAAGAGGAGAAGGACTAACCTTGAGCTGCACCTTCTCCATGACATGGTGGAGTAAGCAAGAGGAGGAGGACTAACCTCGAGTTGCACCTTCTCCATGACATGGTGGAGTTAGCAAGAGGAGGAGGACTAACCTTGAGCTGCACCTTCTCCATGACATGGTGGAGTAAGCAAGAGGAGAAGGACTAACCTTGAGCTGCACCTTCTCCATGACATGGTGGAGTAAGCAAGAGGAGGACTAACCTTGAGCTGCACCTTCTCCATGACATGGTGGAGTAAGCAAGAGGAGGAGGACTAACCTTGAGCTGCATCATCAACATGACATGGTGGAGTAAGCAAGAGGAGGAGGACTAACCTCGAGTTGCACCTTCTCCATGACATGGTGGAGTAAGCAAGAGGAGAAGGACTAACTTTGAGCTGCACCTTCTCCATGACATGGTGGAGTAAGCAAGAGGAGGAGGACTAACCTTGAGCTGCACCATCACCATGACATGGTGGAGTAAACAAGAGGAGGAGGACTAACCTCGAGTTGCACCTTCTCCATGACATGGTGGAGTAAGCAAGAGGAGGAGGACTAACCTTGAGCTGCCCCATCACCATGACATGGTGGAGTAAACAAGAGGAGGAGGACTAACCTCGAGTTGCACCTTCTCCATGACATGGTGGAGTAAGCAAGAGGAGGAGGACTAACCTTGAGCTGCACCTTCTCCATGACATGGTGGAGTAAGCAAGAGGGGGAGGACTAACCTCGAGTTGCACCTTCTCCATGACATGGTGGAGTAAGCAAGAGGAGGAGGACTAACCTTGAGCTGCACCTTCTCCATGACATGGTGGAGTAAGCAAGAGGAGAAGGACTAACCTTGAGCTGCACCTTCTCCATGACATGGTGGAGTAAGCAAGAGGAGGAGGACTAACCTTGAGCTGCACCTTCTCCATGACATGGTGGAGTAAGCAAGAGGAGAAGGACTAACCTTGAGCTGCACCTTCTCCATGACATGGTGGAGTAAGCAAGAGGAGAAGGACTAACCTTGAGCTGCACCTTCTCCATGACATGGTGGAGTAAGCAAGAGGAGGAGGACTAACCTTGAGCTGCACCTTCTCCATGACATGGTGGAGTAAGCAAGAGGAGAAGGACTAACCTTGAGCTGCACCTTCTCCATGACATGGTGGAGTAAGCAAGAGGAGAAGGACTAACCTTGAGCTGCACCTTCTCCATGACATGGTGGAGTAAGCAAGAGGAGGAGGACTAACCTTGAGCTGCACCTTCTCCATGACATGGTGGAGTAAGCAAGAGGAGAAGGACTAACCTTGAGCTGCACCTTCTCCATGACATGGTGGAGTAAGCAAGAGGAGGAGGACTAACCTTGAGCTGCACCTTCTCCATGACATGGTGGAGTAAGCAAGAGGAGAAGGACTAACCTTGAGCTGCACCTTCTCCATGACATGGTGGAGTAAGCAAGAGGAGAAGGACTAACCTTGAGCTGCACCTTCTCCATGACATGGTGGAGTTAGCAAGAGGAGGAGGACTAACCTTGAGCTGCACCTTCTCCATGACATGGTGGAGTAAGCAAGAGGAGGAGGACTAACCTTGAGCTGCACCATCACCATGACATGGTGGAGTAAGCAAGAGGAGGAGGACTAACCTCGAGTTGCACCTTCTCCATGACATGGTGGAGTAAGCAAAAGGAGAAGGACTAACCTTGAGCTGCACCTTCTCCATGACATGGTGGAGTTAGCAAGAGGAGGAGGACTAACATTGAGCTGCACCTTCTCCATGACATGGTGGAGTAAGCAAGAGGAGGAGGACTAACCTTGAGCTGCACCTTCACCATGACATGGTGGAGTAAGCAAGAGGAGGAGGACTAACCTTGAGCTGCACCTTCTCCATGACATGGTGGAGTAAGCAAGAGGAGGACTAACCTTGAGCTGTACCTTCACCAGCGCACTCACACCCACGTAGAAGCGTCCGTTGATGTGGTCCACAAAGTCTGCACCAAACACATGTACAAACATAGCTCTCATATCATATATACAGATGAGAAGAACACATTTTGTTTTAAAACACATTTCTCTCAAATAAAGTAGACAACAATATGTTTTGTTTTAAGCTTTATTTTTAAGATTTATAGACTATTTTTTATGAAAACTTTGTAGTACTTTTCTTAGAAATTGAGACTACAAGGCAGGTGATGATTAAAAGTATGAAATTAACACACAAGCCCCAGTCAATAGCTGAACTGAAGGACAGTGGACTGTGAAGACAACTTACCAACTGTCTGATGGGACACAGAATGAGACCAGCCATTAAAACCAAATGTTTCATTGGCTAGATTTATCAGGCGCCAACCCTCGATGTAGGCCAACTGAAGAAAAAAAGAATACAAGAGTAATATAACTTTAGTAATTTTGGACATCATGAGCTAGATATTACCAACATTCTAGTAAAAATATCTCATATAAATTAGGGGAAAAAATGTCTACAAATTATTCAAATTAGGGCTGAGTCCCTTGCAGGAGGCTGAGTGGGTAAGCTGTTGGGACAGTCAGTGCTGGCGACTGGTGCCTGACTGAGGGTGGAGCTTCACATCCTGTTGGGATAGTGAGTGCTGGCGACTGGTGCCTTACTGAGGGTGGAGCTTCACATCCTGTTGGGACAGTCAGTGCTGGCGACTGGTGCCTGACTGAGGGTGGAGCTTCACAACCTGTTGGGACAGTGAGTGCTGGCGACTGGTGCCTTACTGAGGGTGGAGCTTCACATCCTGTTGGGACAGTCAGTGCTGGCGACTGGTGCCTGACTGAGGGTTGAGCTTCACATCCTGTTGGGACAGTCAGTGCTGGCGACTGGTGCCTGACTGAGGGTTGAGCTTCACATCCTGTTGGGACAGTGAGTGCTGGCGACTGGTGCCTGACTGAGGGTGGAGCTTCACAACCTGTTGGGACAGTGAGTGCTGGCGACTGGTGCCTGACTGAGGGTTGAGCTTCACATCCTGTTGGGACAGTCAGTGCTGGCGACTGGTGCCTGACTGAGGGTGGAGCTTCACATCCTGTTGGGACAGTCAGTGCTGGCGACTGGTGCCTGACTGAGGGTGGAGCTACAAATCCTGCAAGTGACTCACTCGGAAAAGAAAGTACAAGAATTTGTACTTTTGCAGATAGAGAGATTCCAAATATAACATTGTTACATATGTTCACTACTTAAATGGCATGTGTTTCTAGTATTATGAGATCATGGTCCGTTGGAGTAAATGTAGGCTTCAACTGTCATATAACACTTTTGTTATTATGTTGTTGTAAATATTGTTTCTGTGAATATTGCATGCATAATTTTGCATTTCTTCTGCCGAGAGCCTAATTCTCTGTTAATCTAAAGAGCCTGTTCATCAACACGATGACGTGTTGAGAATATTCAAAAAGATCCGGAATACAAATGGCATGCCAAAATTTTCATGGACATACTTACTGAGAATACATCTGCTAATACTAAAGTATCCCAGATAACATTACAACGTAGTATCCACTGACCCTAAACAAAACCCTCAAGATTCTTGATTCTTGTCAGTATGTTTAATTTAATTTCTTTGAGCTATTGTTTTTGTAATCAAAATTTTGTTTCATGATAAGAATTTTCCATTATTCATAAAGCAAAGCTGTTACCAGCTGTCTCCAGCAAACCGTTTTCAGATTGCTTTCAAATTCATTTCAAGTCCTCAAACTAGTGTAGATTGAAAGTGAAAGTGACAAAGGAACAGGTTTCTGACGAAATGAAACCAGATAGAGTAACCATGTAAATTGTTGACTTGGCAGCGCCAATACGATACAGTAAATTTGTTTACCCATATGGTTGAAAATAACCGACGTAGCTGTAGCTATCTCTCACTAGAGAAGTGCACCCTTTTCTGGCAATTTTTATGTGAAAGAAATGGAATAAAATGGGTAATGAAGAAATGCACTGACACCACACTTCATTTCATAACAGCTTTAAAATCTTTATTATTTATAGGAAGTCTTTGTCTTCATACAAAAATGATATTCTCAAAATTTCAGCTTCCTAGCATTATTGGTTCTGGAGTGAAATTTAAAGTTTGAGTTTAACACCCTGCCACATCCATATTTGAGAAGGGATTTTGACCAAATGGACGAACTTGAGTCTACATGTTATAAAGGCGTAATCCTGAAAAATTTAGCTTTCTGTATCAAATGGTTTTGGAAAAAACGTTATTTAAAGATTTTAGGGTGTACCCACTGCCACACCCATATTTCAATGAACAAACTTCAATCTTCACATAACAAAGATGTTATTCTGAAAATTTCAGCTTCCTAAAGTAACTGGTTTCAGAGAAGAAGTCATTTAAAGGTTTCGTGCCACGCGCATATTTGACGGGGGCGGGGTCCAAATAAACAAACATTGATCCCCTAAGTGCAAGATACATGCAAAAAAAAAATCAGTTTTGGGGATGCAGCGGTTCTGGAAGAGAAGTCGAAAATGTGACGATGTGACAGACGACGGATAACAAGTCAATCTGTGAGTCTACCTTGAGTGTGGGTAGACCCAGAGTGTAGGAGCCTACCTTGAATCAATGAATGTCGGCAAGCCGTGAGTGTAGGTAGACCGTGAGTGTAGGTAGCCAATGAGTGTGAAAGCCTACCTTGAGTGGAGGTAAATCTTGAGTATGGGCGCCTACCTTGACTGTGGGAGCCTACCATTGAGTATGGGAGTCTATCTTGAGTGTGGGAGCCTACCTTGAGTGTGAAAGCCTACCTTGAGTGTGTGAACCTCCCTTGAGTGTGTGAGCCTACCTTGAGTGTGGGAGTCTACCTTGAGTGTGAAAGCCTACCTTGAGTGTGTGAACCTCCCTTGAGTGTGTGAGCCTACCTTGAGTGTGTGAACCTCCCTTGAGTGTGAAAGCCTACCTTGAGTGTGGGAGGCTACCTTGAGTGTTGGTAGGCCATGAGTGTGGAAGCCTACCTTGAGAGTGGGATCCTACATTGAGTGTGGGATCCTACCTTGAGTGTGGGATCCTAATTTGAGTTTTGGTAGTCCGTGAGTATGGGAGTCTACCTTGAGTGTGTGAGCCTACCTTGAGTGTGAAAGCCTACCTAGAGTGTGTGAACTTCCCTTGAGTGTGTGAGCCTACCTTGAGTGTGTGAACCTCCCTTGAGTGTGAAAGCCTACCTTGAGTGTGTGAACCTCCCTTGAGTGTGTGAGCCTACCTTGAGTGTGTGAGCCTACCTTGAGTGTGTGAGCCTACCTTGAGTGTGTGAGCCTACCTTGAGTGTGGGATCCTAATTTGAGTTTTGGTAGTCCGTGAGTATGGGAGTCTACCTTGAGTGTGTGAGCCTACCTTGAGTGTGCAAGCCTACCTAGAGTGTGTGAACCTCCCTTGAGTGTGTGAGCCTACCTTGAGTGTGTGAACCTCCCTTGAGTGTGAAAGCCTACCTTGAGTGTGTGAACCTCCCTTGAGTGTGAAAGCCTACCTTGAGTGTGTGAACCTCCCTTGAGTGTGTGAGCCTACCTTGAGTGTGTGAGCCTACCTTGAGTGTGTGAGCCTACTTTGAGTGTGGGAGCCTACCTTGAGTGTGGGCAGACTGTGTAAGTAGACAATGGGTGTTGGAGCCTATCTTGAGTTTCGGTAGACTTTTGGTGTGTGAGCCTACCTTGAGTGTGTGAACCTCCCTTGAGTGTGAAAGCCTACCTTGAGTGTGGGAGGCTACCTTGAGTGTTGGTAGGCCGTGAGTGTGGAAGCCTACCTTGAGAGTGGGAGGCTACATTGAGTGTGGGATCCTACCTTGAGTGTGGGATCCTAATTTGAGTTTTGGTAGTCCGTGAGTATGGGAGTCTACCTTGAGTGTGTGAGCCTACCTTGAGTGTGAAAGCCTACCTAGAGTGTGTGAACCTCCCTTGAGTGTGTGAGCCTACCTTGAGTGTGTGAACCTCCCTTGAGTGTGAAAGCCTACCTTGAGTGTGTGAACCTCCCTTGAGTGTGTGAGCCTACCTTGAGTGTGTGAGCCTACCTTGAGTGTGTGAGTCTACCTTGAGTGTGGGATCCTAATTTGAGTTTTGGTAGTCCGTGAGTATGGGAGTCTACCTTGAGTGTGTGAGCCTACCTTGAGTGTGTGAGCCAACCTTGAGTGTGTGAACCTCCCTTGAGTGTGAAAGCCTACCTTGAGTGTGTGAACCTCCCTTGAGTGTGTGAGCCTACCTTGAGTGTGTGAGCCTACCTTGAGTGTGTGAGCCTACCTTGAGTGTGTGAGCCTTAGACCTTGAGTGTGTGAACCTCCCTTGAGTGTGTGAGCCTACCTTGAGTGTGTGAGCCTACCTTGAGTGTGGGAGTCTACCTTGAGTGTGGGAGCCTACCTTGAGTGCGGGAGGCTACCTTGAGTGTTGGTAGGCCGTGAGTGTGGAAGCCTACCTTGAGAGTGGGATCCTACATTGAGTGTGGGATCCTACCTTGAGTGTGGGATCCTAATTTGAGTTTTGGTAGTCCGTGAGTATGGGAGTCTACCTTGAGTGTGTGAGCCTACCTTGAGTGTGTGAGTCTACCTTGAGTGTTGGTAGACCGCGAGTGTGGAAAACTTCCTTGAGAGTGGGATCCTACTTTGAGTATTGGATCCTGATTTGAGTGTGGGATCCTACTTTGAGTGTGGGATCCTACTTTGAGTGTGGGAGCCTACCTTGAGTGTGGGCAGACTGTGTAAGTAGACAATGGGTGTTGGAGCCTATCTTGAGTTTCGGTAGACTTTTGGTGTGGGAGCCTATCTTGAGTGTGGGAGCCTACCTTGAGTGTGGGAGCCTATCTTGAGTGTGGGAGCCTACCTTGAGTGTGGGAACCTATCTTGAGTGTGGGAGCCTACCTTGAGTCCTGCTGCTCCCGTCCTCTGACTGATGAACTCAGGACCCAGGCGCTGACGCAGAGCATTCTGAATGGCCTCATGTTCCTCTGTGCTGAAGCTATTCTGTGGAAACATACACATAACGAAATCAAACTGAGCAGTAAGCACAGAAGTGGCAAGATTGTGTGAGGGGCCAAGGCAAATGAAGAATTGCTGTAAACCATATGAAAGGGCAAGTCGATGTGTATTTACTGTAACACGAAAGAGCAAGTGCATGTGTGTTTACTGTTACACAAAAGGGCAAGTTGGTGTGTATTTGCTGTTACATGAAAGAGCAAGTGCATGTTTGTTTACTGTTACACGAAAGGGCAAGTCGGTGTGTATTTGCTGTTACATGAAAGAGCAAGTGCATGTGTGTTTACTGTTACACGAAAGGGCAAGTTGGTGTGTATTTGCTGTTACATGAAAGAGCAAGTGCATGTTTGTTTACTGTTACACGAAAGGGCAAGTTGGTGTGTATTTGCTGTTACATGAAAGAGCAAGTGCATGTTTGTTTACTGTTACACGAAAGGGCAAGTCGGTGTGTATTTGCTGTTACATGAAAGAGCAAGTGCATGTGTGTTTACTGTTACACGAAAGGGCAAGTTGGTGTGTATTTGCTGTTACATGAAAGAGCAAGTGCATGTTTGTTTACTGTTACACGAAAGGGCAAGTTGGTGTGTATTTGCTGTTACATGAAAGAGCAAGTGCATGTTTGTTTACTGTTACACGAAAGGGCAAGTCGGTGTGTATTTGCTGTTACATGAAAGAGCAAGTGCATGTTTGTTTACTGTTACACGAAAGGGCAAGTCGGTGTGTATTTGCTGTTACATGAAAGAGCAAGTGCATGTGTGTTTACTGTTACACGAAAGGGCAAGTCGGTGTGTATTTGCTGTTACATGAAAGAGCAAGTGCATGTGTGTTTACTGTTACACGAAAGGGCAAGTCGGTGTGTATTTGCTGTTACATGAAAGAGCAAGTGCATGTGTGTTTACTGTTACACGAAAGAACCAGTCGGTGTGTATTTGCTGTTACATGAAAGAGCAAGTGCATGTGTGTTTACTGTTACACGAAAGAACCAGTCGGTGTGTGTTTACTGTTACATGAAAGAAGAAGTCACTGTGTGTTTACTTTTACATGAATCTCCAAACCATTTCTGCGAATAAAATTATCAATAAGATGTATATTATAATCAGACTGGAAAACACTCACTTTAATTACATCAGCCACAAGAAGTAAACCCAACAAAACATCCCAATGTGAATGTTGTTTTTGCAGTGTAGCCAAAGTAACTGACCTGACCAAAGCAATCTGTTTTTTTATCCATTGATGATGAAGACCTGGATCACATTTCTTGGCAGAAGGTAGACTTTACACTGTAAGCATAAAATAGAGCCATTAGCTCTGTAACTCAACAGAATTTGCATGATTTAAGGTTGTAGATATAAAAAATAGTAATCAAAATTTCAATGGCATGAAGCTAGCAAATAGCAGAACATCATTAGTATTCCCATCCAAACCCCATCAAATTACCCCCTCCCAGTATTGCATCACCCCTCCCAATATTTAACCACTTGTGAGGGACAGTAAGTGTCTACTACCACTAAGCCCTTGGTTTCTCATTGGTTGAAACTGGGCAATTAACGCTTGGGTAGTACTTGCGCCCCTGCCAACCTAGTGAACCCCTCAGTCACCCAACACACACTTCATTTAAGGATTGTTTTACATGTTTTGTGCCTCTATCGCAGTATAACAGCTACATGATTTTATACAACATTTATTGCTGTTTTACTTTGATAGAGGCACAAAACATGTATATCCCTATAATTACAAAATCAACAAGTTTTTCCATAAATAATTACACAAATCTAATATCTTTGTCATTCATCACGGAAGGCAGGAACTTGTTACACACAACAATACATGGCTGAAACAAGATTGAGGAATCCTTATTCTAAAACGACAGAATATTTGAACCAACCTGCAGAGGTTGCAGATTCTTTGAAGGGGATCCTCCTTGGGGTATATATAGCATTAAAATCCTAATTTTTGAGATATGACAGTTGAAATTTAAATTTTTAATAAAATAACCGTAAAAATAATAAATTACTGAAAAACAAACATTTGGACCACCCTAAGTGGGCCCCAACCCTGGCGGTTGCTAACGAGGCCAAGGGCAGGTAACTCTCATCTCACCACTTATAAATCTGACAGGCAGACAGAATAAGGAGAGGCGGTGGCCCTACCCCAAGGAGGGTCCTCTTCAAAGAATCTGCAACCTCTGTAGGTTGGTTCGATTCTTTTTCAGAAGGGATCCTCCTTGGGGAATATATAGCATAAGACAGACTCCCAAAGAAGAGTCCTGGCAGTGGAATTCTGTCTGTTAGACCATATGTAATACATTGCTCGCAGATAATTTCTAAGACGAAAAAAGAGGAGCAACTTACCTTGACCAAATATCAACGACTCCAAGGGTTGGAACGTACCGGTAGACCAGGGACTAACCTCAACAAAGCCCTAAAACGGGCTTAATTAGTGATTAAACGAAATGTCCATATACAGGGATTTTAATTTTTCTTTTCGGGACGGAACATTGTGGAGTTAGTATAAAATGAACAGTGCCATTAAAAACAACCTCAGAAAGCTCATTCAGCTAGAGGAGTTAGGACTCTGCCCACTGGAGAGAACTGTCTGACCGAACCAATCCCATTCTCTGGAGTGCTTATCCAACTTGTAATGCCGAATATACATGCTGGGACGGCTCCAGATAGCTGTGGAGCAGATCTCTTCAATGGGCAGGGCCGCAGCGAACGCTTTGGACATCGCTACTGCCCTAACTGAATGAGCCTTCAGACTTTCTGGTGGGCTCATACCCTTGTGAACGTAAGCCAAAACTACGGCTGACACAATCCACCTGGAAATTGTCTGCAAAACAGCAAAACAACTGCTTGTCCCTCCTGATGAAGGCAGTTCTGGACAAATACTTTTTCAGTGTTCTTCGCACGTCAAGGATATGAGGGCGAGTAACTAACAGTCCCTGTAACTCCCGGCTGGTGTAGCGCAGAAAGTTCAATGGGAGCGGTGACATGAAAAGAGTGATCGACTTTCGGGCGATATGAGTCCGGCAGCCTAATGCTGACTCTGTCCTTGTGAAAGACAGTCAGCTCGGGATCGGAGGACATCGCATGGATGTCTCCTAGCCGCCTGCCGGAAGTGACCGCCACAAGGAAGGTCGTCTTCCATGTCAGTAACTGCAATGAAAGGCTTGACAGGTCCCCAAAAGTGGGCCCTGAAAGCCAATCCAATACTATTGATAGATACCACAAGGGGCTAATCCGCCTTACAGGAGGCTAAGGATTCTGTCCACACCTGCGAAGAAGCCCTGGACCAGGGGATGGGCCCCTAGGAGAGCACCATCCACTGGTATGTGGAAGGCAGAGATGGCTGTAGAGTATCCCCTGACTGTTGATACGGCTAAGCTAGCATACAGTCTAGATTGAAGATGAAAACGATAATTACGAGGTAAGGAATGCGAGGATGAAAGGAAAACTCTGCTGAGACAATAGAAGAAAAGGTTACCACTCCTACAGTATTGAGGTCTTGATTCATTTTCTTAAATATCTGCGACAACGGACTAGAAAACACAACACATCTATACTCTCCAAATGACAGATTTATAAGTGGTGAAATTGAGAGTTACCTGCCCTTGGCGTTGTTAGCAACCGCCAGGGTTGGGGCCCACTCAGGTTGGTCTAAATTTTTATTTTTTAGTAATTTATTATTTTTACGGTTATTTCATTAAAAATATTAAATTTCAACTGTCATATCTCAAAAATTAGGATTTTTATGCTATATATACCCCAAGGAGGATCCTCTTCAAAGAATCTGCAACCTCTGCAGGTTGGTTTCCCAGCATTCACATACATACAATCAGAGTTAATTTTTTCTGGATTCTGCATTTTTGGATTAACCGTCATTAGCATATCACTCGACGTTCAAACATGGCTACTGTTTGTGAAGCACTGTGAGCAAACTCTTTTGGGGACTTGTATCTATTAAAATGAAGGGTTTCCGGGGAAATTAATTGTCTCATTCGGAAAAAAAATGTATATTCAAGTTATGGACGTAGTTTTGAAGACGATATTACATATGTATTTGTTATGTTCCATAAAAATTAATGTCTCGGTCAGTTGTAAGTACAGGCTGACCCGACCGTTTGTTCGAATGATTGTGACATCACAAGGTACGAATGGTAAATGGTTCCACGTTTTAACTGCATTTATCGAGAAATGCCACCAGGTTTTTTAATCAGAATCGCGGAATGTGTATCAAAATCATTTGGTAATTATTCCACATTAAAGTGAATAATAATTATTGTAAATCCTTTATTAAAAGCAAGGCTTCTATTTTTTAGGATGGACTGCATTTTACCAGGCACACATCAATCTGGTTAATTTCATACTATCTTCTTAAGCCTTGGATTCCATTTGGACTGTCTTCTTTAGCCCTAGGATATCTGTAGACTATCTTTTAATTAACCCTTGGATCTCTATTGACGATTAAAGTGCAGTACTCCCATATTTCAAATTGTCTACACCATAGGCGTCAATTGATGCAGATTTCTTTTCAATACATTACAGCCTACTCAGCTGTTACCTGCAGAATTGTAACTACAGCACTCTGCCAAAAGTGTTGCAAGAATCACTGTTTTCCCATAAGATCCCATGTTATTTCAGTGTAGCATAGATAATTTCAATTGTTTCATAATTTCAAAATATTTTACTGAAAATTGACATGGAAACAGAAAATCTACTCTGCAACACGTACAAAACTTATGGTTTTGGATACGTTATTTACACAACATTTCAGCTTTCTAGACCTTTTGGTACTGGAGAAGAAGATGAAAACAGGTTTTTAAAGGTAGGGTTATGTCGCCATCTTGGATATTTTGCATTACGTGAATTGAAAACACGCTATATTGTACCCAGTTTTGCAACTTTTAGAAAACGAAAGACAAACACTGATAGAGTATTCACATAGTAACACATAACATGTAATAAAATTAATAAACAAGTTGTTGTTATGCTTTAGCGAAGTTTTCCCAACTCGCAGCACCGATGAATGGCTTCAGTTCTCATTGGTTTATTTTTCAACAAATGTGCGCTTGTGTTTATCAAGTTGTGAAATATAAAGTCATAAAAATATTACCTTCATAAGGATATTTAAAAAAACTGTGTTTTAATCATGTATTACTAACATATATATGTGTAAACAGGAATATCCTCCCGAATTTCGTTTCCACAAAAAATACCCCGATAGAACCCTCCTTTTAAAACGTAGGTAAAAACAAGATGTGTTTGTTAAACACGGATGCCCCCGGATATACCAAAGTTATGGCCAAGGTTAAAATTTCTGAAAATGTCCACTGCGGCAAGGTCAAGGTTACAAGGTCAAATAGGATGACCTCATCTGAAAGGTCTCATCACAAGGTATCCACATGCCAAGTATGAAAGCCCTAGCTTTGAGCAATCCAAAGTTATGGCCAAGGTTAAAGTTTTTGTGGACAAACATACAGACAGACAGACGGACAGGTGAATAACAATATGCCCCCGGAATCTCCGATTCAGGGGCATAAAAACCTACACCTTATATACCATAGAATAAAGGAGCAAGGGCAGCCATGTTGCCAATCTAAGGGTCCATTAAACACTAGGTCAAAATTTACGCTAAGAATTAGTGACATTCCCAAATGAACGTACATGTATACCTATCACCTATACATTTCTTCACAAAACCCGGCTGATTTTTAACATATGTCACCCCTACGGTAAGTTTAATAGCCCTTCAAACGCGAAAATCGACCGCAAAAACCTCTCACGTGAACGTTAGTCCGCACTCAACAGTGTTGGAAGCTTTGAAATGTGAACTACTGAGCCAGCTCAACAGACCAATCAGATCGTTCGAATGGGTCTTGTGTCAACACCCATTCGACCGATCCGATTGGTCTGTTGAGTTGGCTCAGTTGTTCACATTTCAAAGCTTCCCTCTGATCAGGTGTTGAATTAAAGCTTAAAGAATTTTCAAAACATCTAACCGTTCTCATGTTGTTGTTTTTGTTTACCGATACTATATTAATAGTTTCCCTCAACGGACCAATCAGATCGTTCGAATGGGTGTTTAGTGCGGACTTACGTTCACGGGAGAGGTTTTTGCTGTCGATTTTCGGGTTTGAAGAGTTATTAAACTTATCGTAGGGGTGACATATGTTGGAAATTTTTTCATTTAGGAATGTCACTAATTCTTTGCGTAAATTTTGACCTAGTGTTGAATGGACCCTTAGATCGGCAACATGACTGCCCTTGCTCCTTTACTCTATGTTATATAGGCTGTAAGTTTTTTTTTACCTATGTTTTACCTACGTTTTAAGGACGATATCGAGTTCCTGTTGGGCTGTACTGTAGTACATGATCTAACATGAAATAGATATATAAGTAGGCCTACTACTTCTACGAATCCACCGGTTACGAATCCACCGCGTCTACGAATTCACCGCATCTACGAATTCACCGCATCTACGAATTCATCGCATCTACAAACTGGTCTGGTCTATGAATTCACCCCATCCCATATGAATATGATTTTAAATTTGCCGCCAACTTACTGACAGTCAAAACAGTCGAGATAAATGTTCTGTTTTGATCATCGGATCAAGTCGACATTTGACGGATATTATTTTTGCTGTTTTCGAATCATAATTCCAATGCGAAGAATTCCGTTGACAAAACCATGACATGATTTACGTCCCCATCTTCTGAATTAGAAACTTATTAGTTTACAAACAAATCTCTGAGCGGAAAAGGAAGTGTATAATTCGGAAGATTTTACCGGACAATAGGTCTGTAATAAGATTTTATTTCCAGCTTATCATGGCGATACATGGCCAGTTTATACAACAGTAAATTATCTATATATTTTAATTACAGATGTGTTTCATTATTATTCTCCATTTTCTGTTTAGGTAATAATGAATAATCATTCATTGTTAATATAATATTCCGGTTTTTAACGAAATTAAACTACTAGTTGTACAACTCATTGTAGTGAGTATAACGAAAGATGTCACACGGACGTCTAATCGACCCTTCGCCAATCTAATTTCGTTAATTCAAATCATAATCCAGATATCTATCTTGTTCTGCTATCTATTATTTCAGAGTTCAGGTTGCAGTGACTTACTTTATATTCTGTAATTATATTATATAACCAGGGACTCTCTAATTAATTAGACTACTTTATTATATTTTCTGTGGTTAAATACGGTATTTATCAGTTAAAATAAACTCCGTATTTTCACTGAGTGAAAAAAACATGTTATTCTATTCAATGAAATAACACTTTAAGTCATATGACGTCATCGTAACAATAGGATGACAGTGGAAAAGCAAGGCAATCAGTGATATCGCACTGAAAACACAAAATATTCTGATTATTATATGCTTCTGTGGTCGGAAATATGGTGCTTTACGTCCAAAACTGCTTCAATTGAGCGAGTTCTGGCGACGTTATACCACTGTACACATATAGAATACTAAACGATGTCCCGTTTGATAACATGTTTATGAAACGAGTGGATGGTTTGGTATTTTAACGAGCGACAGCGCCTAGGTGTAATATATAACGTTAATTATTACTATAATCACGGACTTATTTAAGTCCGTGCTATAATTAGCCAAATGATTCAATGCCATTTTAGTCCAAAATACTTTGCAGTGCTTACGCCTATGATATGCATATATATTGAGAGGCAGCATTTGACATTTCTCGTCGAATACCATGATATTATATCTCATCGAGTGAAATAGAAATGATTTATATTTTCACATTTGACGCATCAACCATGCAGTGTAGATATATGATTTCTGCTTCACGAGAACTCAGATGAGATACTACATTATTATAAGTATACGTGATATTCGACGAGAATGTAAATGACGTTCATTTTATGAGTAGGGCATCCATGATCGCTTTGATTTTCCACGGCCATCTTGTGACGTCATCCTATTGTTACGATGACGTCATACTGAGTACAATAACATGTTATTTCACTCAGTAAAAATAAGGCTTTTATTCTAACCGTTAAGTGCTATATTTCACCACAGAAAATATAATAAAAGAAAAGAATCATAACGTAAAATACAGTTGACATGGCTTCATGTTGACTACAGACAATTAGAACACTAATTTTTAGATTTAATAGTCTATGGACATATTATCTTGATTCTAGATGAATAATAATATAATATCATTTTGTTTATTTTACTACCGTAATCATAGTAACTCTTGAATGGCCACATGTAGAAGATACAAGAGAAACATTGACTTAAATTGTACTTTAAAGAAGTATAAATGTGATGTCTATGTACATGGCTATTGATATCATGGATATAGGCAAGTTACAATCGTTTGTGTCAATTTTCGAATTTCATATTTGGAATAGTGTATATAACTTGAGAATGAGTGTGCTGTCGCCAGCAACTGGTGTATGAGTGACCCCTATCGAGGTAACCCTATTACCGTGGCAAAAACATTGATGTCCCAGTGATTTGCAAAGCACTAAACAAATGAACAAACATCTAAAAAAGCAAAAAATGTCAAATATAAAGTCACATTTCCTTACATATACATGTATAGTGATTTGAAGTCTGTAGTGTAATTTAATTTTTTAATTGACTGCATGCATCACATCCTCGATAATCCAGCGCTTTTGTTCCGATAAATCTACTGTAGATTTATCGGAACAATAGCGCTGGATTATCGAGGATGCATGCATCATTGAATAAAAACATTATTTTTTTAAATAATGTCCAATGGGTTTCCAATATTGTTTGTGAATGGTTAGATATAATTATCAATCAAACATGTGTAAATTGAAGAGACATTGATGGCTTCACTTCAACTAACTGTTTTGGACAACTTACTCTCCAAATAAGGAAAATTAAAAACCGGCAAATGAATGTATCTGTCCACATATTCTCTGATTGGAGTCCCTGATCTGCCATATTTCAAAAGAATCTTAAAAGGTATCAAATAGATAGTGGATAATTATTTTCAATCATATCTTTAGAACATAATTGAAAACAATGTTAAGATGATTCAGAATCAACAAAATTAATACATTTAGCCGTTTGTTCATACATTGCCCAAGTTTACTTTAATATATCTTTCTCGTAAAAGTTATACACTTTTATGTAATAAATTTCTGTTTTTACTTTTGCAAAAATTATATTTTTAATATTATGATATCAATGATATATAATTGGATTTTGTCCTGATGAATTTAATTTAGTCATTTATTAATAAAATATATTAACCAACAATTAAAGACGCTTCTTTTGATCAGTCTCTGTGTTGATCAAGAAAAATATATTCCATAGATATGACTATAATTTTACATATTTTTAAGGATATTTGCCTTAGCTTTAAAAAAAAGTCATCTAAGATTTAATATTCTACTAAATTTCATGCAAATATACATATGAAATTACAAGACCACGATAACAGGGCCCATCTTCATACTTGTATGTAAGAAGTTGGAGAGAAAGTAGTATCCGGTCCTTGCTGCCATTTTGGGAGGATGGAAGCTGTGGGATGCATGAAAGAGAACTGTCATTTAAAATGAAAAAGATGTAAGACTGTGCAACCGGCCATAAGCGCTTTGGTTGGTCATTTCGAATTTCGTGCAATAAGAGATGCGGGGTTTTAAAAGGATAATTTATCTGTAAGTGACCCCGATTTGCATTGTTTACATTCAGAATCATGGTTGGAACATCTCCCTCTCACTCGCAGAATAAATATCTCTGCGTGGTGCCACAACTCCTGGAGTGATGTTAGCTGCAGGTTTAGTGATGATTATCAGGTCACAATGAAATATACAGAGACACTGCAGTGTGAGAGGATGTTGAAGACCAACTGAGTGCAACTACTCAGGGCATTAGATCGAACTACAGTAAAAGTTGCAGGTCGTTGCTGCTGAACCTATTGTTATCATGTTCAACCAAGGATCAAGTCGGCCATCCAGTGCTGGTAAAAAACTTGATCAGAGCCTGAACCTAGGTATGGGGCGATCAAGTCAGCGTGATATGAGTGGCATCGACAAGAATCAAAGCAGTCTTGGTCAGCGAAGCGCCTCGCTTGGGCGTGTACGAGGAAGGACATCGTCGGAGGGGTCGGGAGCGCAGATGTTTCCTCAGACGACCAGTCGAACAAGTCCACTCAGTCTTCCAACCGAGGGATACTCATCACTATATGGGTCAACAAATCAGGGATACATTATTGAGAACCTGGGTATATCTGGAATGAGTTTGAGTGGCAAGGTTCCTCTCGATACTGCAAGTCCAAGTTCTTCTATGCACAGTAGTAGAACAAACAGCCTGACAAGTGTACGAGACAGATCACTTGATCGCTATGAACGGGATCATATATTAATGGGAGAACGCTCCCTCGATAGAATGCAGTTGTCAACACCAAACATGTCATTTAAGGATAGTCCCCTCGATAAAGAAAAAAGAAGTTACAGTCGAGATCGTTCATTGGATCGGGATCGAGAGTACCCTCACATGGGAGCCAGGTCTCTCGAGCGGGGTGACCATCCTATGGGACGTTCTCGCTCAAATGAAAGAAATGGTGATTTTATTCCGCCGATGGGTCCATATCTTTCCCCAAGTCCTACTTCTCAGTCAGAATATAGAAACTCGTTGATCTTTGAACTTCAGGTTCAAGTATCTGAATATCACAAGGAATGTGCCAAACTACAAAAGGAGTTGGAATCAAGCAAGGAGAAACTTGCATCTAGTATGAACAGCATTAAAACATTTTGGAGCCCAGAGTTGAAAAAGCTAAGAGCATTAAAAAAAGAAGAAACTGCTAAATGCAGTCTAATGAATGAACAGCTGAAAGTTGCTCAGGCGGAATTAAAGGTAAGACAAATTATCTTTGATAGCAGCGTTTGAGAAAGAATTGCGATTACTAAATGCGAAACATTTTGTTTAGCAATTGAACAAATCATATCAACTTGCAGCTATCTTGGTAATATTGCAACTTCATATGGACATTTAATTATATGTCTTAATTAAACTTGTTAAAGTTTAATCTTTTGAATATGTCTACTTAAATTTGAATTAATTTATATGTTATGAATCAATTGATATATTATATTGAAAATCACTGCAGTATTTTCAATGGATGGCCAGTCTAAAAAAGTCATTGATAAGTGTCAACATTTTATTTATTTGTCCTCAACTTCCCAATGCAAGACATAACTCTTGCCAGACTCCATTACTGACTGATTTAGGCCTTGCAGTATTTCCTTAAAGAAATCCAGGCCCGCTATGCATTTCTGGTGCAGCGATTCACTATCTAGGCACAACAAAGCGAGGGAAATACCGCAAGGCTTAAATCAGCCAGTAATGCAGACTGGCAAGAGTTATGCCTTGCGTTTGGAAGTTGACTTGTCCTATGGTATGTGAAGTTTTGACAAAAATATAATACCCAAACAAGGATCAGTAAATTTTGAATTATCTTATACAGACTTTCTTTTTCCTGACCAAAATGTTCTTTGGAAGGACATTTGGTGCCTTATAGTGTCCAAATCATCTCCCTTGGTATGCTTTTGATCTAATGATATTGTTACGAATTTTCTTCTTTTTGGTTGTTCTATTTACTCTTGCAGTAGGAACCATTTAGTAATTTCTCAATGTTGTAACTCCAAGATGGTTGTTAGATTTTCTACAATGAAGCGCTGTGACCGATACTGGTGCAATATGGTGTTACAGAAGCATGCAGGTGCACTTCAGGATCTGCAACTGAGCAGCGCTGGGAAGGAGAGCAGTCTGGTGGATGTGGAGGAGTACGATACCATGAAAAAGGACAAGACTCGTATGAAGAAAGAAATAGTTATACTGCGCAGAACAATCGATGAGATGGAATTGAGGATTGACACTCAGAAACAAACTCTTGCTGCACGGGACGAGAGTATTAAGAAACTACTGGAAATGCTACAGAGTAAGGGATTATCAACAGGTAAAATAGATGAAGATCGCAAAGAGATGGAAACGTTAAAGTCATCATTATTAGAAGAGGAACGAAAGAGACAAAAAGCTGAAGAGTATTTGGAACTGAAAACAATTGAAGCCAGTAAATTAAAAGAAGTGAGTAAATTTATTAACATACTTGAGTCAAAATCCTGGAGAGTGCAATTTTATGGTCTTAGAAAAACAAAAAACAAAAGTGTATAAAACTCATCATCTTTTACTTATAAGTATTGAAATAACATTGAATAATCTGAACAAGAAATATGCAATCTTAACTGTAACTATTATTTAAGTAATTAGCCATACTTTGATGCAAACAATTAAAAAGGTCAATACTGCTACCAGAAAAAAATGTTTGAAATAGTAAAAATGTACATACACAAAAATAATGTTTGACTATTTGACATGTGTTAATGATGATGTGGTATATGTTTAAAGTCTATAAAGTAACATGTTTTAATAAATAGTTTATTCATGACCCATTTTGATTTGAAAATAATAATTAATTGATTTTTTAAATGAAAACATCTTCATATTTAACTCACCCAAACAAACTGTATACCAGCACTTTGACATATCCCTATTTAGAGACTTATCAAATCATTATCAAAATAATACAATCTTAAAAAAGTTTTATATTTCTTTCATTATATTTTTTAGTAAGAAGCAGTTAGTGACAGTGCTGGTAACAGTATTGACTCAATTTGTGACAGTATTGACATTCAAACGCAACTAAATGAGAATCTTGATGAATTATCAAATATTTTACATAAAACAGTTAGAATCAGGGATTACTCTGGAAATGTAATGATGTGGGCCAATGGCCCACAGTGTTTTATTGTAGTGGGCCCTGTGTCCTAGCCCCGGGTCTGCGCGCAGCGCTGGCCCGCCCGACAACGTACAGTTGTCGGGGGGAGGGTATGGGAGGGTGCGCCCTCCCATAGGTGGGGGTTTGCGGGGCCTCCCCCAAGAAAATTTTAGATTTTTCAATGAAAATGGTGACATTTGAGGGGTTGTGCAAACAAAAATATTTTTAAAAATTCCAACTAAAAAGTGCAGTTTCAGGGCTCATTTATTTTATTTTAGGTTGATCCGAACCTATAAAGGAAAACAATATTTTTTCCGGAGCAGTTGAAATGACAAGAATAAATAATGTTTAATGCTTTAATTTAATAAATCAATATAACACTCATTGAACAAGATCAAAATTTCATTTTTCAATGTGAATCGGATTGAACAAGATCAAAATTTCATTTTTCAATGTGAATCTGATGGTGTAATTGCAGCCATTTTGTTTGAAACTTTCGTTTCGGTTCATCTTTTTCTTCATTTGATTCCTTACCTTCAGGTTCTGTTACAGGAATATCTCTTTTATTTGGATTTTCTACACAAAATTGTGTAAGCTTCGCTTGCTTTCGCGGCAACATTTTAAAACCGGAAGCAAAACATTCAGAAGCGTCCCTGACTACATTGGGGAAACCGAACGAAATAACGAAGCATTTCCGATTGAGGAAAAACGAAGTTTTCTGAATGCAAAACTCGATTATGCACACCTGATTACTGTGTAAACGAAACTGACCGGATTTACTTCCGGGTTTGTTTCGTTATCATACGAGATCGATTTGAAACGAAAAGTATGTTATGGTTTCAAATAAAAGTTATGAGGCGCACGGTAGGTATTTTAATTGCGCCATATAGCATTGGTATGCGCCCTACGGGCTCAGACTTTCATTTTGTATGCGCCATTTCAATTTTCACTGCGCAATTGGCGCGATGGCGCGGTCAAAATGAATCCCTGAGAATGATCAAAACTAACATAAAACATCCCTGTTTATAATTTTACAACAATATTCTGTTCGTTCCCAGCTTAATACAAAATGAAGTAAACCGTGATGGTAACAGTATTGACATCTGCGATGACAGTATTGACCTGACTGGTGACAGTTTTGACTGCCATGTGTACAAATTCTATTCTAGATAAATATTTTATGATTAATGAACAGTTTTCGTGAAAATAATGTGATATCCAGTGTCTTGAAAGTCAGTTTGATATAGTTTTTATCAGTATTTAATAAATATTTGTATTTTGTGTTTATACTTGCGATGGTAGCAGTTATGGACAAGTATGGAAGCAGTATGGACAAACTGAAAATCATTTCAATAGTATAGAGTATATTTTTTCATTTCTTACATTAAATCTCTGTCAATATAAAAAAAAGTCTGTTACATCAAAAGTCTGTTGATCATTTAACAGTAAAACAGAAAAACTAACACATGTCAAGGTTTACGAAAATAGTTTTCCATATGTTTGTGTCCACTCCTTGTTGAAAACACATGATGCCTGTTGGTTCAGGAATTTTTGTTTGCTAACACATCAGCATAACTGTACCAACATCGATCTTTCATATGTGTTTATGGAAGCCTTTAGCTTTGATGACTGATGGTTCATGGACTGTAGTGGTAGCCTTGGTGACTGATGGTTCCTGGACTATATTGGTAGCCTTGGTGACTGATGGTTCCTGGACTTAATGGTAGCCTTGGTGACTTATGGTTCCTGGACTATATTGGTAGCCTTGGTGACTGATTGTTCCTGGACTATATTGGTAGCCTTGGTGACTGATTGTTCCTGGACTATATTGGTAGCCTTGGTGAATGATTGTTCCTGGACTGTAGTGGTAGCCTTGGTGACTGTTGGTTCATGGACTATATTGGTAGCCTTGGTGACTGATGGTTCCTGGACTATATTGGTAGCCTTGGTGACTGATGGTTCCTGGACTGTAGTGGTAGCCTTGGTGACTGTTGGTTCATGGACTATATTGGTAGCCTTGGTGACTGATGGTTCCTGGACTGTAGTGGTAGCCTTGGTGACCGATGGTTCCTGGACTATATTGGAAGCCTTGGTGACTGATGGTTCCTGGACTGTAATGGTAGCCTTGGTGACTGATTGTTCCTGGACTATATTAGTAGCCTTGGTGACCGATGGTTCGTGGACTATATTGGTAGCCTTGGTGACTGATTGTTCCTGGACTGTAGTGGTAGCCTTTGTGACTGATGGTTCATGGACTATATTGGTAGCCTTGGTAAACGATGGTTCCCGACCTACATTGGTAGCCCTGGCGACTGATTCTCCATGGACTATATTGGTAGCCTTGGTGACTGATGGTTCCTGGACTATATTGGTAGCCTTGGTGACTGATGGTTCCCGAACTACATTGGTAGCCTTGGTGACTTGGCAGTCTTACACATTGAGCCTTGGTGACAAAATTGTCCCAGAAAATGACGGGATTTCTCTGATGCACCAAGTGCCATTTTCAATGATGTTTATCTAAAATAAAAATAAAACAAATGCTGTTACATAGGAAACTATTACATAAAGAGGTTTCCCTTAACATTACGACTTCAAATTAAATCAAGACATAAAAAATGAAACTTCTCTAATTGTCACTTTGAAATAATATTTCAAGTTACTGAATTATTTTATTCATTATACATTCTTTCACATGTAACATAATTAATTGTATCATTTTGAAAAAGTTCTTCAGTACTGTGACAAAAGCTGTCAAAACTGCTACTGCAATTGTCAAGAGTGTTTTATAAAATTTGAACATGAATGACACTGATGTCAAGCAGATTAAGGCCAATATTTTCATCCAAATTTACAATTTATGCTTTATTCAAACCATTATCAATCAATAATTTTAAATATTTGATTGATTTGTCAATACTGCCACTTGCTATGTCAAAACTGCCACTACTCTCAGAAGAATACCAGGGATCTTCTATAACTGAACCTTGAACTTTTAAATCATGTTTATTCTTCAACTTCTTAAATGAAAATTTGTTTCGCCTCAAGAAAACCATAATGAATTGCATGAATATCTTAACATTGCTCCATACTGGAAAATATGTCACTACCGTCACCACATTTGTCCTAACTGCTACCAATATTTGTAAACAACTTTCTTAAAGGATGGATGAAATGACATATGGTCCAAATCGGATTCATTAAAATGGGATGTCAATTTGACAATTGCTCGATTTTAAATTTCTGAAATCGGTCCATAAATTACTTATATACGGCTTTTTTTAAATAACGCCAGATTTAGCCCCGACGACCAGAATGAAAGTCTGCGGGGGTGTGACCCGTGAAGGGATGACTTCTGTGACGTATGTGGAGGAATTTGATTTTCAGCGATAGTCACAATTCAACGTAATTTCGCAACATTTTGTTGTTAATTTCACAAAGATATCTTCAATAAACCAACTTAAATTTCCGATATATCGAATGTTTAGATATCCAACTAGGTAATTCCGCAGATGACAATTACACAATTATTACATAAACATGTCTTTTTGGCGATGTAATACACCTCATAAATTCATTTAGCTGCAGTGATAATTATCATTAATTAATTAACGAGACATCGGCGGAGAAGCTATCTAGCCGCCCCGTCTATCGCTTATCACAGTCACGCCTCAGTGAGCATTTTCAAAAGGTTTCGCCGAACAAATTGCGATAGTGTTAAAATGGGTGAATTAAAATCGTCTTAATTATCAATTGCAAGTGTATATTGTCTCGATTTTATGCTCCATGATTCCGATATACAATATACGTAGAGGTAATCATCTGTCATTCTTGAGAAAAATGCATTTCATCTATCCTTTAAAAGATAATCATTTAGACTTTTCGTTTCTAAGACAGTAAGTAATAATTATAATAACAAAAATGACAAAAAACATTTACTCAGTGCCTACTTAGGATAAGCACAGATGAATATTTTCACACAAATAGTTATTTTTGTCAATAACCACCACCAGTTTTGTCACTACTGCTACCGGTCAGGATGAATTTCAATATAGTTTGTAAATAAGTGTACACACCCAAAAGCAAACAAGTGTGTTATTATTGTTTTAAATAATGGTACACTTTAACATCACATTAAGATCCAAAAATATCATTGTTGTTAAAACTTACTATCAAAACCAACGAAAACTCTATACCGCCACCCCATGTGTCAAAACTGCCACTTTTGAGATGGTTGCAGTATTGACTGTAGCAGTATTGACGTTCTTAGATGTATATTGAAATTAAATACAATTAATGGTCCCCAAAGACAAAAAGATCATGTCATTACAAGTAAGTCTAAATGACTCCTTTAACCAGTTTAAGGTGAATGAACATTACTATTCTTTCTCTTGGAAATCTTGGTGACAGTTTTGACACACATAATTCATAGACTCATAACTTCACTTACTTGGAGGTTGATTATGATACACACTGATGAGAGCGGAAATCCATCATGCTTCCATGTTGAAGACAGTAAGTGAAGGGACCAAGGCAGGAACTGATCTTTGTGAATAACTTGAGGAGAGTTTATTTTTTTTACCATGTTTGGTCACGGTAGCAGTATTGACATATACTTCTGGGACAGCGTTCTTTATTGCGCAGAAAATTATAAGCAAGTCATATAAAGACATAAAACTGTACAATCTGAGCCTCAGTAGTTCCTGCATCAATGCAAAAAATTATAATGTTTGTAATACAAAACCATTTGACAGAAACTAAATTCTTAATACTTACCCTACCTCTAGTTAGTGCATTACCTATGTTCATTCGATACAAGATTGGAAAACGTGTTAGCGATGTTATCCTCCATAGAAGAAGTGAGATGTGAGGGTGACTAGCTGCTAATACGTGGCTGGTAGACGGAGGTACTGCCCCCCCAATCCCGTCACGTGACCACGTGAGCTAGTCACAATTCCTTTCATCGTGTCCTGATCGGACGTGTTTTTGATGGTTTTTGTTTAGAGAATTCGTTATTTTCCAAATTCCCAACCCCTTTGTATTGTGTTTGGTATGTATTACGTTTTCCTTTTTCCTCCCGTGAGATGTACTGTCAAATACATTTTTAGCTCATCAGGCCTGAAAGTTGTGTGCAGACTCCTTGGCCAGTGGGGATTCTAAATTGTAGATTTCGTGACCCCGTGACCGCAAATGGGGTCACCCGGGTCACATCCTTAAAAACCTATTTTCATCTTCTTTTCCAGTTCCAAAAGGTCTAGAGAGCTGAAAAGTTGTGTGCAGACTCCTTGGCCAATGGGGATTCTAAATTGTAGATTTCGTGACCCTGTGACCCCAAATGGGGTCACCGGGGTCACATCCTTAAAAACTTATTTTCATCTTCTTCTCCAGTTCCAAAAGGTCTAGAGAGCTGAAAAGTTGTGTGCAGACTCCTTGGCCAATGGGGATTCTAAATTGTAGATTTCGTGACCCTGTGACCCCAAATGGGGTCACCGGGGTCACATCCTTAAAAACCTATTTTCATCTTCTTCTCCAGTTCCAAAAGGTCTAGAGAGCTGAAAAGTTGTGTGCAGACTCCTTGACCAATGGGGATTTTAAATTGTAGATTTCGTGACCCCGTGACCGCAAATGGGGTCACCCGGGTCACATCCTTAAAAACCTATTTTCATCTTCTTTTCCAGTTCCAAAAGGTCTAGAGAGCTGAAAAGTTGTGTGCAGACTCCTTGGCCAATGGGGATTCTTAATTGTAGATTTCGTGACCCCGTGACCCCAAATGGGGTCACAGGGGTCACATCCTTAAAAACCTATTTTCAACTTCTTCTTCAGTTCCAAAAGGTCTAGAGAGCTGAAAAGTTGTGTGCAGACTCCTTGGCCAATGGGGATTCTAAATTGTAGATTTCGTGACCCCATGACCCCAAATGGGGTCACAGGGGTCACATCCTTAAAAACCTATTTTCATCTTCTTCTCGAGTTCCAAAAGGTCTACTAGAGAGCTGAAAAGTTGTGTGCAGACTCCTTGGCCAATGGGGATTCTAAATTGTAGATTTCGTGACCCCGTGACCGCAAATGGGGTCACCGGAGTCACATCCTTAAAAACCTATTTTCATCTTCTTTTCCAGTTCCAAAAGGTCTAGAGAGCTGAAAAGTTGTGTGCAGACTCCTTGGCCAATGGGGATTCTTAATTGTAGATTTCGTGACCAAGTGACCCCAAATGAGGTCACAGGGGTCACAGCCTTAAAAACCTACTTTTATCTTCTTCTCCAGTTCCAAAAGGTCTAGAGAGCTGAAAAGTTGTGTGCAGACTCCTTGGCCACTGGGGATTCTAAATTGTAGATTATGTGACACTGGACCCCAAATGGGGTCACAGTGGTCATGATCTAAGAACCTATCTTTTGCTTGTAAACAATAACTTAAATAACTTAAATATTCAACTTTAGATAGTAAATCAATGAAATCCTGATGAGCTACAGAGCCCATGGCTCTAATTTTTTTTACTCACCATGGTTTCCTTGCCGTAGTTTGCTTTGTGCAAATTTTCGTCTTGTCGCCCTTTGACCTGGTTTCGGCGAGGTTTGGGTTTCCCCTCCCCTGCTTGGGTCCCTTACCCTCCCTATTATCAAGTAATTTCTTACTTTTTACACCTATTTTCACTATATATCTGGTTTTTTCGTCATAGGATTACCATGGTATCCATTATGGCGTCTCCCGTTGGTACTTTTTTCACCTTCGTCTTGTCTTGTCGAGTGGCGTAGTTTTTTTGTAATTTTTCGTAATTACTTCCTTAACTTTGTATTTTCCCTTCCCTGTACCTTCCCTCTTCCAAGGAAATATGTTTCTTCCCTTTTTTTGGGTTTGTTAACCTTCGGTTTCCTTTTTTGTCTTGGTACTATTTTGTTTATCTGCAAGCCACCCGTTCGACGCACGTGGGTGGTAGCGCTCACGTCCCTTTGGGTTTGTTTACACTTGACAGGCTTGCTACCAGTCTCCTTTGGTAGAGTTTTAATTAACTCCACTGACTTTGTTGTTTTACTTTTTAGCTCATCAGGCCTGAAAGGCCCGATGGGCTTATGGCATGGCATGGTGTCCGGCGTCCGTCCATCCGTCCGTCCATCCATCCGTAAACTTTTCGATTTTTCGACTTCTTCTCCAGAACCAATGACTCCACAGAGCTGAAATATTATGTGCAGACTCCTTGGCCAATGGGGATTCTAAATTGTAGATTTCGTGACCCCATGACCCCAAATGGGGTCACAGGGGTCACATCCTTAAAAACCTATTTTCATCTTCTTCTCCAGTTCCAAAAGGTCTAGAGAGCTGAAAAGTTGTGTGCAGACTCCTTGGCCAATGGGGATTCTAAATTGTAGATTTCGTGACCCCATGACCCCAAATGGGGTCACAGAGGTCACAACCCCAAAAACCTATTTTCGTCTTCTTCTCCAGTTCTAAAAGTTCTAGAGAGCTGAAAAGTTGTGTGCATACTCCTTGGCCAATGGGGATTCTAAATTGTAGATTTCGTGACACTGTGACCCCAAATGGGGTCACAGGGGTCACATCCTTAAAAACCTATTTTCATCTTCTTCTCCAGTTCCAAAAGGTCTAGAGAGCTGAAAAGTTGTGTGCAGACTCCTTGGCCAATGGGGATTCTAAATTGTAGATTTCGTGACCCCGTGACCCCAAATGGGGTCACAGGTCACAACCCAAAAAACCTATTTTCGTCTTCTTCTCCAGTTCTAAAAGTTCTAGAGAGCTGAAAAGTTGTGTGCATACTCCTTGGCCAATGGGGATTCTAAATTGTAGATTTCGTGACACCGTGACCCCAAATGGGGTCACAGGGGTCACATCCTTAAAAACCTATTTTCATCTTCTTCTCCAGTTCCAAAAGGTCTAGAGAGCTGAAAAGTTGTGTGCATACTCCTTGGCCAATGGGGATTCTAAATTGTAGATTTCGTGACCCTGTGATCCCATTTGGGGTCAATGGGGTCACATTCTTAAAAACCTATTTTCATCTTCTTCTCCAGTTCCAAAAGGTCTAGATAGCTGAAAAGTTGTGTGCAGACTCCTTGGCCAATGGGGATTCTAAATTGTAGATTTCGTGACCCCGTGACCCCAAATGGGGTCACAGAGGTCACAACCCAAAAAACCTATTTTCCTCTTCTTCTCCAGTTCCAAAAGGTCTTGAGAGCTGAAAAGTTGTGTAGAGACTTTTTAGTCAAAGGTGATTCTTAATTGTAGGATTGGTGACCCTGTGACTCCAAATACAGGTCACGGGTCATGATCTAAAAACCTATTTTTTGCTTGTTAACAATGTATTACTTGAGATAACTTAGATATTCAACCTTAGATAATAAAGCAAATCCTGATGAGCTACAGAGCCCATGGCTCTATTTTAATTATTCATTGTGATTATTCATAATTTAACTTAGTAAATTTGTAATTGTTTTCAAATTTTAATATTTTTGAATTCATTCATGCTGAGTTTATTCCTGCATTGCATTACTATAACATGATTTTTTGCTTGCGCTTTAATCTTGTTTTTAGCTCATCAGGCCTGAAAGGCCCGATGGGCTTATGGCATGGCATGGTGTCCGGCGTCCGGCCATCCGTCCATCCGTCCGTCCATCCGTAAACTTTTCGCTTTTTCGACTTCTCCTCCAGAACCAATGACTCCACAGAGCTGAAATTTTATGTGCAGACTCCTTGGCCCATGGGGATTCTAAATTGTAGATTTCGTGACCCCGTGACCCCAAATGAGGTCACAGGGGTCACATCCTTAAAAACCTATTTTCATCTTCTTCTCCAGTTCCAAAAGTTCTAGAGAGCTGAAAAGTTGTGTGCAGACTCCTTGGGTAATGGGGATTCTAAATTGTAGATTTCGTGACCCCGTGACCCCAAATGGGGTCTCAGGGGTCACATCCTTAAAAACCTATTTTCATCTTCTGCTCAAGTTCCAAAAGGTCTAGAGAGCTGAAAAGTTGTGTGCATACTCCTTGGCCAATGGGGATTCTAAATTGTAGATTTGTGACCCCATGACCTCAAATGGGGTTACAGGGGTCACATCCTTAGAAACCTATTTTCATCTTCTTCTCCAGTTACGAAAGTTCTAGAGAGCTGAAAAGTTGTGTGCAGACTCCTTGGGTAATGGGGATCTAAATTGTAGATTTCGTGACCTCATGACCTCAAATGGGGTCTCAGGGGTCACATCCTTAAAAACCTTTTTTCATCTTCTTCTCCAGTTCCAAAAGGTCTAGAGAGCTGAAAAGTTGTATGCATACTCCTTGGCCAATGGGGATTCTAAATTGTAGATTTCGTGACCCCGTGACCCCAAATGGGTCACAGGGGTCACATCCTTAAAAACCTATTTTCATCTTCTTCTCCAGTTCCAAAAGGTCTAGAGAGCTGAAAAGTTGTGTGCAGACTCCTTGGCCCATGGGGATTCTAAATTGTAGATTTTGTGACCCCGTGACCCCAAATGGGGTCACAGGGGTCACATCTTTAAAAACCTATTTTCGTCTTCTTCTCAAGTTCCATAAGGTCAAGAGAGCTGAAAAGTTGTGTGCAGACTCCTTGGCCAATGGGGATTCTAAATTGTAGATTTTGTGACCCCGTGACCCCAAATGGGGTCACAGAGGTCACAACCCCAAAAACCTATTTTCATCTTCTTCTCCAGTTCCAAAAGGTCTAGATAGCTGAAAAGTTGTGTAGAGACTCTTTGGTCAAAGGTGATTCTTAATTGTAGGATTGGTGACCCTCTGACTCCAAATACAGGTCACAGGGGTCATGATCTAAAAACCTATTTTTTGCTTGTTAACAATGTATTACTTGAGATAACTTAGATATTCAACCTTAGATAATAAATCAAATTCCTGATGAGCTACAGAGCCCATGGCTCTATTTTTTTTTGTGCTGCAGTTTGTTTGTGAGTTTTTATGACAAGGGTCTTCTGTCTTAATTGTAAATCTCAGAAGTCGGCCAAAGATCCGCACCTCTTGTGCCCCGACTGTCTACGTGCCGACGAGTGTGATTGGGCCAGAAGGTGTCACCTGTGCAAGGGCCTCTCTGACATCGCTTTCAAGGCCTTTCTTGTCGCTCGGAGGAAGAGGTTTACTCAACGTCGCTCCAGGATGTCGTCTTCGGACTTGCACCCGGACGCCTTTGCTCCTCCTTCGAACCCTCCTTTGCCTGAGGGTGACCCTCCGCAGTCCTCTCAGCCTCCCCCGCCGAAGGAACCTTCCAGTTCTCTTCAGACATCAGCGCAGGTGCAGAGGACCTCCCTCTCGTCTCCACAGTTTGACGCTGCCTTCAACCCTGGAGCTCCGCCTATCCTTCGAGACCCCCGCTTCGCTAGTTTTCTCCTTGGAATTATGGAGGACCCCAGCAAGTTTGACCAGTTGGATCAGCGTCCCCCGCCTGAGCGTCCCACCTCTCCTAGGAAGGATCGTCGTTCGCCGGCGCCCAGGGATCGTCGCTCCTCTCCTTCTGCCTCTCAGAGCAAGCGTGCTCGGTCCCCGGCTAGGGACGATCATCACTCTCCAGCGCCCAAGGACAGACGCTCCCCTGCACCTAAAGACAGACGCTCTCCTGCTCCGAAGGGCAATCGTTCGCCAGCGCCCAGAGACCGACGTTCGCTGGCACCTAGAGATCGGCGCTCGTCTTCTCCTAAGGATCGTCGCTCGCCTGCGCCCAGGGACCGTCGCTCCCCGGCGCCCAGAGACCGGCGCACATGGACCGGCGCTCCCCGGCACACAGGGACCGGCGCTCATCGCCTAAGGACTATCAGGATCGGCGCTCCTCGCCCTCTTCGTCCAAGCGTCGGAGCTCTCGCTCTCCCTCCCCTAGGGACCGCCACTCTCCTGCAAAGCGCAGGGATCACGTTCCTGGACTGAGGACAATCGCTCTAGGATTTTGGTGTATGAAGATCGTCGGGACTATGATAAGCGCAGCTCTCCCTCTCGTGTTCGCGAGTATCGGCGCTCTTCTCCTAAACATACAGAACCGTCTGCCACTTCTCAACGTCGGGCTTCGGAGGATAGTAGGCTCTCTGAGGACAGACGTCACCGGCTGACTCTCCCTTCAGGAGGCGCTCTAGGTCTCCTCTTCGTCGCCAGTCTCCTTCCACTGTGACATCCGGTTCCCGACGCTCTAGGTCCCCTTCGTTTAGGGAGGAACATGAGTTTGTTCCAGATTACCAGGAGGAAGTAGAGGACCCGGATCAGAACCACTTGACTTTGCCATTGGTCTACTCTTGGATAGCAGATAGGTTGACCTCATGCCCTTCGCCTTCGACGGAAGCTAACCGGGCTGCTGCTATTTGGGATGACCCTGAGGTGATGATCCCCCCTCACCCTATGGTACTGGATGCCTTAGCCTCCGGGATGAGGACTTCCAAAAGTTGTCTCTCAACCCCTCGCTCCGCGCCGCTAAGAATACTTCTGCGGGCTTTAAGATTCACTCGTTTTCCATCTACGATAATGGTCCTGCCCAAGATGACTCTGCTAGACGCCTGTCGGTTGCGTCGCAGGCTCAGTACAAGGTGACGGACTCGAAGCTCTTAGCGATTCACACTGAGTTACGCCGTATTCTCAAGCCTCTCTCGGGTCTGGCCTCAGCCACGGAGGCGCTGGCCCAGGATTTGGCAGAGGACAATCTGTCAAGATTAGACCATCTTCAGACCATGTACCGTTGGCAAGCCAATTCGTTGGGGACAATCATGGACCATGTGCGGTCAGCCCTGGCGTCCATCACCATCATTCGTAGGAACGGGCTGTTGGCTCCTTGCTCATGGGAGGAAGAATTCAGGAAGACCCTAATCCGTGCTCCTCTGTCTTCTGGTTCGCTGTTTGCCGGCAAGATCCCTGAAGTCTTGAGGGAACACTCTACGATGGCGCAGACCGACTTTACGTTTCGTACCTTTAAGGTGCTCTCCACCAAGCTCATGCCCCAAGAATGGCGTTCCAAACAAATCTACCAGGGTTGTCGTCCCTCAGTCAGGGCATCCCTTCGGGGACGTGGACGAGGTGGCAAGACCAACACTGGTAACCAGCGCCCCCGCAAGGACCAGGACCCCCCTGCCTCAACCAAACCAGTGTACAAGCGCCGTTGAGGGCCAGGACAGTCACGACTGGGCCCTCCCGCCCCCAGTCGTCCATATCCCCGATATTCCCGTAGGCGGGAGATTAGGGGTCTTCTGGCCCAATTGGACAATTCTAGAAGACCCCTTCGTCTTGAACATCCTTCGATCAGGTTACAAACTGCCAATAGCCAGGTCGCCGCCTCTGACCAACCTGCCCCGGTCACGCGAGTACTCGAAAGCTCAACTAGTGCAGCTATCCACGAACATCCAGACGCTGCTAGACAAGAGAGCGTTAGAAAAGGTGCTAGATCCCAATCACTCCCCAGGGTTCTACTCTCCCATCTTCCTCGTCCCCAAGAAGAACTCGGACAAGATGCGGATGATTCACAACATGACGGTGTTCAACGACCGTTACCTGGAGGACCCGCATGATTTCCCTGGATCTACTGCGTTCAAAGCTTTCCTCGAACGACTGGCTTGTCAGTTTAGATCTGCAGGACGCCTACCTTCACGTCCCCATTTACGAACCACACAGGAAGTTCCTGCGTTTTTACTTCCAAGGGGAACATTACCAATGGAAGATACTCCCGTTTGGTATTTCCACGGCCCCGTGGCTCTTCACTCGCATCACAGCGCCGATTGCTCGGTTTCTTCACCTTCGGGGGATCGAGTTCGACCCATACATCGACCACTGCCTGATGAGCCACGCGGTGCCGTGGCAGCTTCACAAGCAAACCCAGTTTGTTCGCTAGCTTCTTCACCAACTGGGTTGGTTGTTAAACGAAGAGAAGTCCCACCTGGTCCCGTCCCAGCGTCTAACCTTCATCGGAGGACTGTTCCTCACGGACTTAGACCTGGTCAAGATTCCTCCGGACATATGGACCAAGATTTTGCGACTGGTTCAGGGTGGACTTCATCGAGCTCTGGCGCTCAGGGAGTGGCAGGCCTGCTCGGCCTCCTCTTGTCTGATCAAGCGTTGACCCAGAGGGGGCGCTTGATGCTGAGACCCCTTCAGGTGTTCCTGTCACCTTTCATTCGCCAGGAAGACCTGAAGGCCAGATACAGTCTTCCACTTCATCTTCATCCCTTTCTGAGGTGGTGGTTGAGCCCATCGAATGTTTGAGAAGGAGTCTCTTTGACAGAGTTCCTTCACTCGCACGAGATGTTCGTCGACGCCTCTCTTCAGGGCTGGGGAGCCCATCTGGACCACCTCACTACGTCGGGGCTGTGGTCCGACGCTCACGCTTCTTGGCACAGCAACAGTCTCGAACTACAAGCCGTCATCCTGGCAATGACAGAATGGCTTCCGACGCTACGCGGCTCACATCTTCTGATTGCTTCGGACAACTCAACTGTCGTGTGGTTGATCAAGAATCAGGGCACGACAGGATCTCGTCAACTGCTCGATCAGACCCTGGACTTGTTTCGTCTCCTCGACGAGAACGACATTCAAGTCAGAGCAAGGCACATTCCGGGTTGCAAGAATGTGTTGGCGGACGCCTTGTCAAGGCCAGACAAGCCCTCTCCCACGGAGTGGATGCTCCACCCGGAGGCATTCGCCCTCATCTGCAGTCTTCATCATCGTCCGCTGGTAGACCTGTTTGCCACCAAGTTCAACTCTCAGCTCCCGGTGTACGTCTCCCCTCTGTCGGACCCAGTTGCGTGGGCAGTGGACGCTCTTTCACTCTCGTGGGAAAATCTAGATGCTTACGCTTTTCCTCCACCTGTGCTTCTGCCCAAGGTCCTTGCCAAACTCAAGGAGACCAGATTGATCAGTCTGCTTTTGGTCGCGCCCTTTTGGCCGGCGAGGACTTGGTTTCCAGAACTGCGTCGTCTCGCCGGAAGAGAACCAGACCCACTTCCTCAGTGGCATCATCTTCTGCGGCACCCCCACAGTCGTCAAACTCATCCGGACCCAGATCGCTTCCATCTGTGCGTTTGGACCATTTGCAGAGGGCATTGAGATCGAAGGGCTACTCGGCTCAGGTGGCAAGCACCATTGCTCGGGCTCACAGGATCTCCACAAGGTCTCTTTACGACGACAAGTGGTTGTCTTTTGAGGGTTCTGCAAGAAGCATAACAAGAGTCCTGTTTCAGCCTCTCCTCAATTCATCGCGGAGTTTCTTCTGTATCTTCGCACTGATCGACACCTTAAAGGAGGCACCATCTCTACGTACCTTTCAGCTCTCAACTCTGTCTTGGCCGTCAAGAACGATCGGAAGATCTCCAAGGTTCCGGAGCTGGTGGCCATGCTGAAAGCCTTTAAGGTTGAAGACCAGAAAGCTAAGTTTCGTCCTCCTGCTTGGGACTTGAACGTGGTTCTTCGACACCTGAGAGGTCCTCCGTACGAGCCGTTATCTCAGGCTTCCTTCCAGGACCTCGCGTACAAGACCGTGTTCCTCGTGGCCCTGGCTTCTGCTGCTAGGGTTAGCGAGATTCACGCCATTGACGTCACCAGAATTCGCTTCGAACAGTCCCGCCATGGCGCAGTTCACCTGGGTCTTCTGTGGGACTTCGTAGCCAAGAATCAACTTCCAGGTCAGCCGGACAGAGTGTTCATCATTCCCCCTCTGTCTTCGATCGTTGGGAGTGCAGACGCTGAGGAACTCTCTTTGTGCCCTGTGAGAACCATCAAGGAGTTCATCGCCAGATCTTCAGCTAGGAGAAGGTCTCGCAAGAGGCTCTTCATTCCCCTGTCTGCGGCAGCCAAGGGTGAGGTAAACAGGAATACCATTTCGTTGTGGCTTCGTACGGCCATCCTGGCGGCCTACGACGCAGCCGGTTTACCGCACCCTGCTGCCAACAACCCTCATGAGATTCGGGCCTTGGCGTCTACGATGGCCCTTCACAGGAACTGTTCGGTACCATCGATCATGGAGGGCTGCTTCTGGAGATCCACTTCTGTCTTCGCAAGCCACTACTTGCGCGATCTAGCAGTGGAGGATGTCCAGGGCTTGCAGTCCTTCGGACCCTTGGTAGTTGCCCAGCAACTCACCCGTCCCTCTTCTCACTAGGTAATTATCCCTACCTCGGAGGCTTTTGGTTAGGGCTAACCCACTCCTTGTTGTGGTGTTTCCCTGCTGACTGGTGTGGTACATTGTCCCATGCTTTCTTCTTCCAGAAAGTAAGGCAAGGCCACCTCTCCTGGTGCTTTCGACAGTGGTCCTCGTCTGAGTCCGACCCACCTTCCTACTGTCGGATCAACATGCACTAACTAGAGGTAGGGTAAGTATTAAGAATTTATTAAAATCTAAATATTTTAGATATTTAAAAATACTTACCCTACCTCTAGGGTATATTTCCCCCCCATCTTTGGATCTCTTCCTCCCCTCTTGGCGGCCTCTACTCGGACTTGGATTCAGGAATTGTGACTAGCTCACGTGGTCACGTGACGGGATTGGGGGGCAGTACTTCCGTCTACCAGCCACGTATTAGCAGCTAGTCACCCTCACATCTCACTTCTTCTATGGAGGATAACATCGCTAACACGTTTTCCAATCTTGTATCGAATGAGCATAGGTAATGCACTAACTAGAGGTAGGGTAAGTATTTTTAAATATCTAAAATATTTAGATTTTAATAACTTTCAAAGTTGACAATCTTATCTTGGGACAATCAAATTTTGCTATTTTTACTGCTAAAAAATTGCTTCAAAGTTAATTTTTTCCGTGAACAAATAAAATTATACATGTGATTTGCTCAGATGTTATTGTTTCACGCGCTCAATTGAAAAACAGAAATAAAAACATAGTTTTAATTAAAAATTTATGACCGGACCGAAAAATTGCACTTTCCAGGATTTTGACTCACTTACAGTATACCTCTATCAAGTTTGTGATTTTGAATCTAGTTCAGAGGAATACATACTTACAGGGTAAGCTTAAGAATAAAGATAAAAATAAAAAAGTTTACATTTGGAAGATTTGCTGAATTAGTTCAGTCCTACCCCAAATAGGGTCACGGGTGAGGGGTCACAATCTTGGCCAATGGGGATTCTAGATTGTAAGGTCACAGGAGTCACAACCTTAAAAACTTATTTTCATCTTCTTCTCCAGTTCATAAAAATAGAGAGCTGAAAAGTGTGCAGACTCCTTTGCCAATTGGGATTCTAAATTGAAGATTTCGTGACCCCATGACCTCAAATAGGGTCACAGGGGTCACAACTTTAAAAACCTATTTTCCTCTTCTTTTCCAGTTCCAAAAGGTCTAGAGAGCTGAAAAGTTGTGTCCAGAATCCTTGGCTTATTGGGGTTTTAAATTGTAGATTTTGTGACCCAATGACCCCCAAATTTGGGTCACAGGGGTCATGACCTAAAAACCTATTTTCATCTTCTTCTCAAGTATGAAAAGCTCTAGAGAATGAAATTGTGTTAGCAGACTCCTTTGCAAATGGGGATTCTAAATTGTAGATTTGGTGACCCTGTGACCCCAAATATGGGTCACAGGGGTCATAACCCGAAAACCTTTTATCTTCTTTTATCTTCTTCTCCAGTACAAACAACTCTAGCAAGCTGAAATGTTGTGTACAGACTCCTTTGCTTAAGTCTAAGGAGATTATAAATTGTAGATTTGGTAAATGTATTACTTAAAATAACTTAGATATTGAACCTTAGATAATAAATCAAGGAAGTCCTGATGAGCTACATAGCCCATGGCTCTACAAAAACTGCTGCTCATGAAAACTGCCAATACTTTCAATGGGAATTCCAATAATTTTTGAAGAAATGTAACAAATTTAGAGATTTGTTTTTTATTTTTTAACAGACATGTTTCCGTAAAAACTCAAAAAAATTATTGTAACCACACTTTGAATATAAGTTTGGTTAAATAACCTCAAGATAGTTTGATCTATTTGATCTATTTTAAAATGTTTCAATTTCCACATAAAATTGCAGGTCGTCCACCTTCAAACCTTCTATCGGTTAACCCTTTCCTCCCCATGCAATGGCAGTTTGATAGTACTTGTTTCAATGACGTCAGTATTTAATTATTTGTTATGAATGTTGCAGGAGGTTGGTAGGATGAGAGATGATGTGAGTGATGCTCAACTCAAGCTTCGTCAGCAGCCGGCCAGCAGTCACACTTTGCAAGCACTACTTGAGTCCAAGGTGAGTACAAACTTACACTTTGCAAGCACTACTCGAGTCCAAGGTGAGTACTAACTCACACTTTGCAAGCACTACTTGAGTCCAAGGTGAGTACAAACTCACTTTGCAAGCACTACTCGAGTTCAAGGTGAGTACAAACTCTCACTTTGCAAGCACTACTCGAGTCCAAGGTGAGTACAAACTCACACTTTGCAAGCACTACTCGAGTCCAAGGTGAGTACAAACTCACACTTTGCAAGCACTACTTGAGATCCAACTGTTGACTTGATAGTATTATTATCCCCCGCCACGCGTTTAGCCAGAGCGGGGATATAGTATTCGGCTGCGTCCGTCCGTCTGTACGTCCGTACGTCCGTACAAAATGGAATAACTCAAATACTATTCACTGGATTCTTTTCATATTTTGCATATGGGTTCATCATAGGAAGAGTAATGTTCCTACAGAGGTTTGTGACCTTGACCTTCATTTCAAGGTCACAACAAGACTGTCATTTTACCCTTGTCAGCGGGATATCTCAAGAACCATTTGCTGGATTCTCTTCATATTTTACACATAGCTTCTCCAAGGAAAGACGACGAGCTGATTAGATTTTGGTGACCTTGACATTATTTTCAAGGTCACAGCGGAACTTTGAATTTTTCGACATGTTAATGTTCATGTAAAGCTTGTCAGCGGGATATCTCAAGTACCATTCACCGGAATTCTATCATTTCTTACACAAAGCACCTTCTAGGGAAGACGACGGGCTGATTAGATTTCGGTGACCTTGACATTATTTTCAAGGTCACAGCGGAACTTTGAATTTTTGGACATGTTAATGTACATGTAAAGGTTGTCGGCAGAATATCTCAAGAACCATTCACCGGAATTTCATCATATCTTACACAAAGCAAAAGGACTGATTAGATTTTGGTGACCTTGACATTATTCTCAAGGTCACAGTGGAATTTTAAATTTTTCGACATGTTCATGTAAAGGTTGTCAGCGGGATATCTCAAGAACCATTCACCGGCATTCCATCATATTTTACATAATGCACCTCCTAGGAAAGACAAAGGGCTGATTAGATTTTGGTGACCTTGAAATTTTTCTCAAGGTCACAGTGGAGCTTTGTTTTTTTCGACATGTTTGACAGTCGATTTTGCTGATCTTGACATTATTTTTAAATTTTGAAGTATTATTTTGCAGCGGGGGATCATGTCACCTTAGTGACAACTACTTGTTTAATATTCAGTATTAAACAATTTATTGTACGTCTCACTACCTATAGTTTCGATAGTTTATTAAATTCAGTTGTTGAATCTAAAAGTATAAACATATCTTTGAAAACTAATTACCGGTATTTTGAAAACTAAGTGTCACCTTCCAAGTAGTCATTTCAAAGTAAAGGCAATAAAACAGTGTTGGAGCCAGCTTTTCCAAACATGGGGACCCTCAGTTTGCCTTTATTTAATGCTTGTAAGTTTAGTTTTTCCTTTTATTTTCTGCAATCGGTCAACTGATGTCTGATAGGTCAATTTTCCATTCGGTCAAACTGGATTTACAATCGGACATGTCCGGCAAATAGACCGAGTTCTGCATCCCTGCTCAGTCCCCATGTGTCTAAAAAGTGGGAACATTTTGTCAATAGTGGGGACAAAGGGTTTTTGAAATTTGTGTTTATTGATTTCGATGATAATCAATGAGTCCTGATAATCATGTAGATAAATGTATAAAATGAAACAGTACTGTACCTGTTGTTTGTGTTTTGTTTAATATAGAATATATAGTTATGATTATGCAGTACTTACAGTGTAATTACAGATTTTAAAAGAGTCAATAAAGATTTTTTATTGAACCATTATGAATTAAACAAGAAATTCTGAAAATGTGAATTTATAAAGTCTAATAAGATATTATATTTAACACTCGCTCAGTCTGTCTCAGAGTCTCTCGTAACTTGAACATTATGGTCTGGGTTGAAACTTAAATAATGTTCATCTCATGAAATTTACACCAGGAATCCTGTCAAACTCTGTCATGTTTACGTTTTCAAGATGCGTGTTACTCTGGTTTGACAGTGCCATCGTCAATGTCTGACTCACTGTCACTTGAAAATTCACGTTCATTGCTATTTTGTTCAATGTCTGGCACGCTTCGTTTTAGAAAATAAGATAGTCGAATCTGTTTTTGGGCATAATAAGGACTGTTCAACTTCCATGTCACTTCATGATGATAAACGCAAGCAGACAGCGTACTTTCGATATCACATGGTGACAATATTTTTACAAGAATTACGGGAAAACCCGAAGGTTAGATTATTATGCAGCGAGTACACGTGAAACACACTGAAACTAACTCTCATTGGATACTGACAAACGTAATCGTATATTTGTAGCATTTTAATCTCGAACAAAGTTCATTAATGATCGTTTTCTAAGCTGGTTACAGGATATTGATAAAACCGAAACCGGTTAAGTAATAAAGGGACGTAACTCTAAATGTGCCGATACAGGCATCGTTAGCAACTGAAACCGGTTTCAGAAAGTTTTAGTTGTAAACTCAGTGACAGGAGAGCTAGCAAAATTGCCGATCAATGTGATTAAAAATTATATCTTGCAGTAAGTAACACGTTATATCTATGTATTATTTGTGCGGGCCAATGCCGCATTAGGTGATTTTAATGGGGACATTTGATTTTTATGCGCGGCATTGCCGCATGGCCGCGCTCTAGCACGAACACTGATAAAACATTGTTTATTCTGGATTTTGTTTTAATTTGTTTATTGATAAACTAGAGCAATAGTAAGTCATATAGACTATCACTATCGCAATCGCAATAGCTACAATGTTTACAAGCTGGCTTCTTATCCTGCGATGTATGATATTGATTAGGTTGAACTGTTTGCAATAGGATTCTCGCATCTCAGCTCTGGAAAAGGAAGTGAAGGACCTTGAAGATCAGATCTCACGGATATGTGAAGATGCAGGGGACCGGGAGAGGAGGGATGGATCTCTGAAGAACAGCCCCAGTGCCAAAGATAAAATTTTGAAAAAAAAGGTAAACTTTGATAATAACCATAAGCATAAGCGTTCAAAACATTCATTAGTTTATAAACCCGGCGGTTACAGGGTTTTACACAGCAACTCAAATTTGAGAGACCAGGGGACTCAGGATATATATTTTTGGGAGTCCTTTTCCTAAACTGGGGATCCTCCAAAACAAGGACACATCAATCTTTATAATTACAAAATCATGTCTTTTGAGTCTGGTCACCGAGACTATTAAATCAGTCACAGTATTCGTTATAAAGACAAGAGAATATTCAAACAGTAAATTAAAAATTTTTAATCAATTATCAACAGTGATTGAATGAAAGTTTGAAGAAGTCAAGAGACAATAATAAATCAATGTTCAATATATTGAATAAGCATGTATATACTGTCTAGGGCCTACAATGCTCAAACTGTAAACAACACTAAAACACATAAAAATTATTTGGAGGGGTGATCTTAATATTTCATTACCAATTTACAGAGTAAATATTTGGAACAGGCAAACTATCCTACATAGAACCCATTTTAACTATGTAATGTTATTACTTACGTCATAACGATGATCTTTGCTTGTGTCAAGTTGTGAACAAACAATATTTTATATTTTGTTTAGGTTGAGTCAGTGTCTCGATACATTTAAATTATATCTGTCATAAAAAATAGTACTGCAAATATGATAGATCAATAGCAAAGCTAATTTACAAGTTGAAATCCTATCAAAGGTAAGATCCATGTTAAATGTCCTGTTTATCTAGTGGACCCTCATGTTCAAAGTTTCATATAATATCATAATTATGTTATAATTCCTTTTAGCAAGCCAATTAAAAACACAAAATTGGTTAATAAGTAATGTTTTTCCTTGCCATTCCAATTATTATGTAATTTTATTTTTTGCAAACTTTTGTCTTTGATAAAGTTTCACAACTATCATATTTAGATTATGATTCCTTCTAAAAAAAAAAGCCTGATTTGATGCCGTTAACATTAGTATTAAGGTAGATATTGCTTATTAAGTGATTTATTTTTGCTGACATAAGTATAACAGTCTGTCAATGATGACCAAAATGTATTGCATGCATTTCAGACACAATGTTCACAATTAGTCACCATCCAATGGATATATATACAAGGGTGTCATACCAGCATTATACAGGGTCACACGAACGAAACAGACATCGAGATAATGATGACGGTGCAGTTCTTTGCTCACATTGGGGATATGTGTTTTAAGGTTGTTACGATGAACAAATGTATATATTTTTACTACCGATACAATACCAATACCTGAGTGTATTGATTCACTTTACATGAACTTTATTGATACATTTATTTTCCTTTATCAATCTCTTTTAATTTCAGTTTAAACAGTTACAAAGTACACACATAAAGGTCTTTCTAAAATTTGAACAAAATATATATATAGTAAACGTGTCGTATCGTCACCCTGTTATCATGATACATATCGTATCGTAAGGCTGTTGTATTGTGACACCCCCAGTGTATATTGATGTTGATGAGTGTGTTTGCTGATATCTGTATGTGTATACATGTATAAAGTTTGCTGGTCACAGGTTGAGGAGATGAAGAGTGAGCTGGGGAAGAAGGAGACAGCGATGGCCGGACTGAAGATGAAGGTGGAGACACTGGAGCGGCAGCACTCCGAGCAGAAGCAGTACATCCTAGTCCTCAAGGAGCAGATCACTGCCAAGGAGCTCCACACCGGCATGCTGCAGACTGATGCAAGTCTTACTTCCAGTACTGTTTTCATGTATTACAGGGGACTGGACGCCTCATTATACCCCTGCTACAACATTTATATTGTTTCTGTTGCATATTTTATGAACTCCACAACTTTTTATTGAAATTTTCAATTTCTTATGGAAGTTACTGATGTGGTGCTGTTGTGGTTTAGAGGGTACTACTCCAGAGTGTCTATTGAAAGTTATTGTCATTTATTGACATGATTGACTACACATGTTTTCAAAGGTCATGTGAAGGTGGTCAAACTACAGACAAGGGGTCTGAACTGGCCAATGGGATTCTGAACTGTAATTTTGGTGAACATGTGAACCAAATATTGGTCCTAGAAACTTATTTTCATCTTCGTCTTCATTACGAAAGGCTCTAGAAAGCTGATATGTTGTGTATTGATTCCTTAGACAATGAGGATTCCAAATTGTAAAGTTGGTAATCCTGTTACCCCAAATATAGGTCGCAGGGGTCATGACCTAAAAAGCTATTTTCATCTTCTTTTCTACAAAAATATCTCGAAAGCTGGAATTTTGCTTACATACTCCTTAGCCAATGCTGATTCTAAATTGTATATTTGGTGACCCTGTCCCCCCATATATATGTTGAAAACCAACACGTTTATAAATGACAATAAGTTGAATAAAAGTTTCTTTAAACAAAAGTTCATGAGCTTGAATGGTAAAAATATTCATATCAGTTTATTCAGCTGTAAACACACAAGTTTCTGATTTGATTTAGGCATGCACAATTAACCTATCGCCAGACACTTTCCTTTCCACCAATCAGCAAAAAGCATGCCGTTAGCTGCGAACAGCCATTTAAGCTGACACCATTTTGTCCGACAAACAACGAAACTATGGCTTACTTCCTGGTTTGATTTCCACTGCATTCAAATTTAGAGAATGGGACACATAAAGTGTGAGATTGGTCAGTTGGATAGTATGAATACTATATAAATACCTTGATGGATGACCCCACGTCCTGAGTGTGCGGTACATTGAAGGATGGTATAACAACGTTACAAGGGACCACTGTATTTGTTATACCAATAGGTGGAATCCTAAAATTGTGGTCAAGTACAGTCAGTATGTGGGTGAATGCATAGAATGAGTTGCAGTGTTGCAGTTTCTCACTTAAACAATGATGTAGATGACAGTTTTCTTGTTTATGCCTTTGATTTACATATTGTTTTTAAATTCATTGATTAAATCCTACAATACAGATAGAAGACCTACAGGATCGCATGAAGGAGAAGGAGTTTGCTATAGACAAAAAGAACAAGCAGTCCCACAATGCAAGTACAGAGAAGCGGCGCCTGGAGGCGGAGACATCAGAACTGAGAGACCATCTTGACATCAAGGAACGCCGCGTCAACGTCCTACAGCGCAAGGTGCTTCTTTGTATACCTTACCTCATATCTTAGTTAATATTTTACTTCATTTCTTACTTCATATCTTACTTCATATCTCTCGCCCTAAATGCTTACGTTGTACCTTAGTTCATAATTTATATATCTGCTTTTAGAAAAGTGATCTACATGCGGTGAGGTTAGGATACTACATAGATGCGTCATGAAATTGAAATTGAAAATCTCTTGAAAGAGAGTCGAAATGATGTCTCACATTAAATAGGGGCCACAGGGCCATATGGTGGCATGATTTATGCAGTCACATGTGTCACAACTTGAGTTGTATGTTGTGCAGATTGAGAGCCTGGAGGAGCTGATCAAGGAGAAGGACGAGCAGCTGAGTCAGACCAAGATGCGTCTCTCCTCCACCTTCACAGACTCGAGTGACAGTGCAATATCTGGTTTAGAGGAGTCACTTAATGAGAAGGACAAACAGATTGAGAGGTTAGCGCTGAACTTTTATCATATCAGAATGACAACAGAATGAGGTATCTGCTTTTGACCAACACACCGCTTGAACTTGATAGTCAAGTCAAACCTTCTCCAAAATTGAAAACTTTTGCATCAAAGCGATAATGCAATAATTGGAAATACACTAGTTACTGCTGTTTGTGTTTATATACAAAAGCTTTCTAGATTGTTAGATATATGAGGATATTAGACTTTAACATGGTTTTTGTAATTTGTTGAGTTAGCTAGAGAGATGTATTTTGTGTAGTATATCATTGACCTAATCAATGCTGTTGCAGACTGCGTGAGCAGCGAGAGCGAGTGGACCGCGAACATCAGGAAGAGGTGAGCAGTTTCCTCAAGGACACTCACGAGATGAAGTCCAAGCTGGACTGTCTTGAGCAGCAGCTCAACGACAAACAGGTAGGTCTCTCATCTTGCTCACAGCTTAACCTAGAACAGACATGCGGTCACTATCGATGGGCAGAGAGTGTATGGGCAGGGGAGATAGAGATGGCCACTGGACAGAGAGTATATTATTGAAAGGAGATATAGAGATGACCAGTGGGCAGATAGTACATTATAGGGGGGAGGTAGAGAAAAATGGCCACTGGGCAGAGAGTGCAAGGGAAGAGTAGAAATGGAGAGATGGCCACTGGGCAGAGAGTGCAAGGGAAGAGTAGACATGGAGAGATGGCCACTGGGCAGAGAGTGCAAGGGAAGAGTAGACATGGAGAGATGGCCACTGGGCAGAGAGTGCATGAGAAGAGTAGACATGGAAAGATGGCCACTGGGCAGAGAGTGCATGAGAAGAGTAGACATGGAGAGATGGCCACTGGGCAGAGAGTGCTTGGGAAGAGTAGACATGGAGAGATGGCCACTGAGCAGAGAGTTCTTGGGAAGAGTAGACATGGAGAGATGGCCACTGGGCAGAGAGTGCATGAGAAGAGTAGACATGGAGAGATGGCCACTGGGCAGAGAGTGCTTGGGAACAGTAGACATGGAGAGATGGCCACTGGGCCAGTGTCCGTCGTCCGTAAACTGTAAAATGTGTGGCAGGCAGTTTCCCTAAAACCTTTAAATGACTTTTTCTCTGAAACCAGTTGGCATACGAAGCTGAAAATTTCAGAATAACATCTTTATAATATGAGGTTTCAAATTTTTACATTTGGACCCCCCAGCCCCCCACCCCCATCCAATATGGGTGTGGCAGGGGTCCACCCTAAAAAAGGACTTCTCCTCAAGAACAAGCAATGCTATGAAGTTCAAATTTAGGAAATATCATCTTTTAATAGATGGAGACTCAGATTTGTAAATTTCATTAGCCAACTCTGGGTCGATGCTCGCAGGTTTCACCGCAATGCATAGCCACATGGCGTTGCAGGTTTTCTCCCTGCCATAATACTAGCAGCCGCATTATAAGTGAAATACTCTTGAAAAACGCCATTAAACCCCAATTCACCTCACCAAACTCTGGAAAAAAGGGCGTGGCAGGGGTGCAATTTAAAGTCATTTTGGGAATACACAGACATCAGTCAATTTGGGTGACCTTGACCTCATTTTCAAGGTCACTACGAGATTTTGGATTTTTTTGGAAAATATCTTGTTACCACGATATCTCATGAACCGCTGCACCTAGAGTCTTAAAATTTGGTACAAGTCTTCATTTTGAGAATACGCAGACACCAGTCGATTTGGGTGACCTTGACATTATTTCCAAGGTCACCATGAGACTTTGATTGTTTGTCAAATGTTGTTAGCACATCACTTTTTAGCTCATCAGGCCTGAAGGGCCCAATGGGCTTATGGCATGGCATGGCGTCCGTCCGTCCGTCCATAAACTTTTTGCTTTTTCGACTTCTTCTCCAGATCCAATAACTCCACAGAGCTGAAATTTTATGTGCAGACTCCTTGGCCAATAGGGATTCTAAAATGTAGATTTTGTGACCCCATGACCCCAAATGGGGTCACAGGGGTCACATGCTTAAAAACCTATATTCATCTTCTTCTCCAGTTCCAAAAGGTCTAGAGAGCTGAAAAGTTGTGTGCAGACTCCTTGACCAATCGGGATTCTAAATTGTAGATATTGGGACCCCGTGACCCCTGGGGGGGGGTCACAGGGGTCACATCCTTAAAAACCTATTTTCATTTCTTCTCCAGTTCCAAAAGGTCTAGAGAGCTGAAAAGTCTTGTGCAGCCAAATGGGGATTCTAAATTGTACATTACGTGACCCTGTGACCACAAATGGGGTCACAGGGGTCACAACCTTAAAAACCTATTTTCATCTTCTTCTCCAGTTCCAAAAGGTCTAGAGAGCTGAAAAGTTGTGTGCAGACTCCTTTGCCAAAGGAGATTCTAAATTGTAGATTTGGTAAATGTATTATTTGAGATAACTTAGATAATCAACATTAGATAATAAATCAATAAAGTCCTGATGAGCTACAAAGCCATGGCTCTATTTTATTGTTGCTGTGAAGAAGGCGGAACAGGGAAAGGCAAGACCATAAGTTTCGTGGCTGCTCTGCTTTTGTGGTGTCCCCCAAACGCTAATCTAGTTTCTTAAAGATATATGTGCTAGGAAATTGGGGCCCAATATGCATTTCAGGTGCAGCGATCCGATATCTTGGTACGGGAAATACTGCAAGGCCTAAATCAACCAGTAATGGAGATTTGCAAGAGTTAAACCTTGCGTTTGGAAGATGGTTGTTAAGTGACGATTGCTTTATATGTATTGTAGACAGAGGTTTGTGAGCTGCGTGAAGAAACAGCAGAACTTCGATCAGAGCGATTCAAACTGGATTCAAAGATGCGCCAACTGGAATCACAATTGGAACAGAGGAAATCTGATTTTGATGGCTTGAAATCTGAAATGGAAATCATGAAGGTTGGTTGTACTTGTAGTTCTTATTTGGTACAAAATCCCTATTCTTAAACACTTATCTTGCTCCATATGTGCTTCATCAATCTTACTTTACGATCATGCCTGAAGGGAGTCGATATGAAATCATGTCCTCACTGTTGCCACCTAGCATGATTACTTCCAACCAATATGGGCTAATAAATGGCCACCACCTAAAAACTTGTTTTCCAGCATGACCGTTTATAGATAGCTGTAATCTTGTGTATAGACGCCTTCGCCAATGGGAATTATAAGTTGTAGATTTATTGACCATGTTGCCCCAAATTAAGGCCATAGGGGCGACAACCTGAAAGTATTTTCATCTTCCTTACCAGATCAAAATCAGAAAGTCAAAATCTTGTCTATTTAGCTGATGGGGATGATGAATAATACATTTGGTTACCCTGTGGGCCCTGGGGCCATATGCCTTAAAGTATTCACTCCTATAAGACAAAATTCCCAAATTAAAGAATTTCTAAAGGATAGAATCAATCAGTACTTTTGCTGCCTGTATAAAATCAACAAAGTGTGTCTACTGGAAGATACACTTACGGATTCATTAAATGAATTAATAAAACCACAGCTGCTATCTAATATCTTTTGTCCCTTTTCTTGGCCGTAACGTTATTAGCAAGGTAATTAGCTAAAGCTTATGCTCCCCTTAGTTAGTGACCCATAAAGAGTGTTGTTTTAAGCGTTCTGTCTTTTGGGAAGATACCCCTAAAGCCATCAAATTTCAAAAGAGTACTCCTGGATGCAACAAGTGCTCTGATTCGGACAACACAGGAGAGATAGATTGAAATTAATTTTTATCAAACTACTAGCCATTCGGACAACTTAATTTCCAAAAGTTCAAAGCCATCTAAGCTAGCCAAATGCACATGCGGATCATATCATATTTAAAGGGGCAGTAGCACGTTTTTTTTCGCTGAAATAAGTTGATGAAATGTATTTGAAAAATAATGTCACTAATAGTAAAACACCCTTCTCTCTTCGGAAATTCAAGCTAAAAATGAGTGTACATGGTTCCATAAAGCCATGAGAATCACTTTTGTCATTCAAAATAATAAATTGTGTTCACAATAAAATGGCCGCCATGCAATATTTGCTTTATACGCAACATCTTTATTACCATTACGGATAATTGGATTGTGTAATAAGATGTTTTACCCTCTAAAGTAAATATGAATTACAAACTATCATTATAAATGGGAAATTTGAAAAAAACGTGCTACTGCCCCTTTAAATTCAGTCTTTTGGACTACCAGTCTAAACATTTTACTAGCCCAGATGTTTCGCTAGCCATGGGCTACCGGACAAGTGTAAATTTCAATCCCTGTAAACTTTTCACTTTTTCGACTTCTTCTCCAGAACCAGTCACATTAGAGAGGTGATATTTTATATACAGACTCCTTAGCCAAATGTGGGTCACAGGGGTCATAACCTAAAAAGCTATTTTCCTTTTCTTCTCCAGTACAAAAAGCTCTAGAAAACTGAAATGTTATATACAGACTCGGTGTAGATTTGGTGACCTTTTGACCCCTTGAAACCTGTTTTCATTTTTGTCTCCAGAAGGAAAAACCTTAGAAAGCTAAAAATATTCTGTACAGACTCATTGGCCAATGAAGGAGTAGACATTTGGATCACAAGGGTCACGATCTAAAAACCTAATTACAACTGTATAGTTTCCGGGGACTATGTATTCAGCCTCTGTCCATAAGTCCCATTCTTTTTACTGCGTTATTTCATGAAACGCTGCATCCATAGTCTACAAATTTGCTGTCAGCCTACATTAGGGAATGACGCAGAGACCAATTTCGAACTCTTGTTAATGCTATATATCATGCCCGGTTGGACCCAATGTCTTCAAATTTTGTGATAGCCTGTATTAGTGAATTACGCTGACATCATTGAACTTTGGTGACCTTGACCGTATGACAGTATGACACTTCGACGACTTTTCAAACTCTTGTTAGTGCTATATGCCATGACCCAATGTCTTCAAATTTGTTGATCATTATGACACTTTTTACCAGTAATGCAATATATGAAGAAGCTCCTTTCGACCAAATGTTGTGTCTTACTAAACTTAATATAAGTGGGGGGGGGGGGGGGGGGGGGGGGGGGGGTCAGGGGACATTGCCATGTTAGTAGCAAACACTTGTGTTCTCTGTTACGAAGAGCCTTAGAAAATGTTGTGTACAGACTCTTTAGCCAATCGGGATTATAAATTGTAGAGTTGGTGGCCATGTGGCATCAAAGACCATAGGGACCACAGGGGAAGGGGGATGCATCTGTTTTTATGAGTACGCACATGTTCAGTTTTCCACTGCTTATCGGGTGTCAGGTCAGAGGACTAGTGAAATTTCCAGTTAACTTCATTCTACCTGTGTAATAGAGATACATTGCTCAGGCTTTTTACATTTTAGTAATTTTCATATTGAATTTTAACAAATGTAATTGTTTGAGGTTCAAGTTTCACGGACTGGTGAGAGTTTAGTGATATACAAGCTAACTTGTGTTCAATGAAACATTGCTTGTATGGTTGTTATGTTGGAGTCTATCTCTGCAGCTACACACTCCTATTTCCATCTAACTTATCATTATCCATATATTGACTCTCTCAGACCAAAGTGAGCAGTGTTTGATTCTTGTTAGTTCTATTGCTGTATTTTTACAATCAGACAAGTCGTGAGAATGGAATTGACTCCCCCAAGCTGGGTGGCACTTTGGAGCGGCGAATGTCTGACCAGACAGTGCGCCTGACCCAGACCCAGGACGACCTGAAACGCAGCCAGGTGGAGGTGGACCGGCTCTTGGACATCCTGAAGGAATCCGAGAACGAGAAGAATGAGAAAGAGAACCAGATGAAGGAGATGCAGGAGTGAGTGACTGCCTCAGGGCGTTAATGCTAGTAACATCCATCTGTGTCTGCCTCAGGTTGTTAATGCTTGTAACATCCATCTGTGTCTGCCTCATGTTGTTAATGCTAGTAACATCCATCTGGGTCTGCCTCCGGGCATCAATGCTAGTAACATCCATCTGTGTCTGCCTCAGGGCGTTAATGCTAGTAACATCCATCTGTGTCTGCCTCAGGTTGTTAATGCTTGTAACATCCATCTGTGTCTGCCTCATGTTGTTAATGCTAGTAACATCCATCTGTGTCTGCCTCAGGGCATCAATGCTAGTAACATCCATCTGTGTTTGCCTCAGGTTGTTAATGCTAGTAACATCCATCTGTGTCTACCTCAGGGCTTTAATGAAGACAAAGTGCGAAGTTTAAACCGAATTGGTGAATTTTTTCATTTTTGGAGAATTTTTGTATTTTTTAACTTAGTCATATTCTGAGCATTTTTTATCCAATCGATTACAGAAAAACTATTCATCTCATCCTTTTCAAATATGGCACATGTCTTCTTCACCACTAGGAGAGGGACATTGCAAAATGTAACACGATTTGGTTAATTTTTTAATTTTTGGCGATTTTAATTTTTTTTTTTACTTGGTCATATTTTGAGCTAGAACGAATGAAGCTACTTCTGTGTTGTGATTTGTTGACTTTATCATTTTCTTTTTCATGTAACTTTCATCAAAAGCTACCTCTGTGTTCTTGTTCATTTTACTATTTTATATTTCCACTGGTTATATTTTGGAAAAAATTAAATTTTCTTTCCTTTCAGCCATAAACTGCTGTATATCCCTCACTGTGCCTACAGGGGTGTGCTTCCATGTACCTGTTGTTTCAAGTCACTCGAGTGAATCATTATGATGGATTAATTTCCAAAATAAAGTTGAAATCAGTGGTAATGGAAGTAGTGTATAATGTTACTCATACCTTTTCAAATTACTATTATTCCTTCTTTTACTTAAACCACCTTTTTTACATGAAGAGACTTGTCCTACACTTTTCACAAACAGTTTAATCTTAGCAATTACATTTCATAGCTTATCAATCCTTAGGTGTGCAGACACCTCTCTCTATAAGTAAAATAAAAATGTCAAACTTTAACAGTCGAGGGGTATTAGTGAGCCAAGCTCACTTTTTTGCTTGTTTATGTATTGTCTCAAAATGGAGTGAGTAGCGGGTAACATCGAGGAGAGATTGACTTGGTCGAGGTAACATTGACGATTAAAGTGAGAGCACTCACTGAGAGTGCTGTGGGTGACGGTGATGCAAGGGCATTTGGCTTAGTCTTTGTTTTCATATATGGCAGATTTTTTAGGCTTGTGACTCTTAAGAAATGATGCATGTAATAATTTCCAGTTTCCCATATCTCTGCCTTACTTTATAAAACGCAAAATTTATGAATACATATTTAAATGCTTCTTCACAAAGACAATCTGCAAATTTTCTAGAATCATCAAAGAATACAAGCAGAAAATGGGAACTTTGAAGAGAAATCAGCAAAGAGAAAAAAAGAACAATGCTGAACTCCTTGAAGAAGCCAGGAAAAGTGAGAAGTCTATGACTGAAGATGCAACACAGTTACAGGTACTAACTACTTACTAACTACCAACTAACTGTTTATTGTTGAACATGTTGTTTCATTCATGGGTATATCCGGGCCAGTAGAAGTAAGTTGATCATTTCATTGTGTCAAATTATCAGCAAATTTCGGGGGTGCCGGGCGCAATAACGCAGTGGTTAGCATGTTCGGCTTCGGATGAAAAGGTCCGAGGTTTGAATCCCGCCAGGGGCACGGCAACTTTGTCTGCAGTAGAGAACTGTTCTACACACAGTCAGGTTTTGGTGCAATGCTACACTGAATTTCAGCGCAGTACCACCCATGGTTCGCTAGTTCCAGCAGATGATCGCAGGTTTCACCTCAATGCATAGCCACATGGCGTTGCGGGCTTTCTCCCTGCCATAATACTAGTAGACGTGATATAAGTGAAATACACCTCACCTCACCTCACCAAATTTCACTTATTGGCTGTGTCGAAAGACATGTATGTATGTCTACAATTACTTTGTGTAAAACAATTTCTTATACAAATGGCAGCGTGACATCTGGAGAGGTCCATCAATCGAACCTGCATGTCAACAGGATATCTCAAGAACCATTCACTGGACTGTGAAGTGATGATTTAGCGTGATCATGTCACCTTAGTGAAAATTGCTTGTTATATGTACAGTCAAGCTGCGATAATCCGGCCACCGATAATCCGAATCTCACAGTTTCCGAACGGTAGGAAGATGTAACCAAACTAATCTCTTTGGTAGTCCTCAGTACTCAGTAATCCGAATATTTCACTATCCGAACGTTTTTGATGAAAAACGGAAGCGTTCGGATTATCAAGGCCTGACTGTATATGATTTAAACCATAAATACATCCTATAAAGGGTGATGACTTTACAGAGCTTATGACTCTATTAACTCTTAACTATTATGTCCTGATACAATCCGTTGTTCTGTTGCTAATAGGGTACCTGTGTTCTGAAATAAACTCCTACAAAGTTTGATCCATTTTTAGCTCGTTGAACTTATGGCATGGCATGGCGTCCGTTCAACAGTCCGTCCATCTGTCCGTAAACTTTTTGCTTTTTCGACTACTCCTCCAGAACCAATGACTCTAGAGAGCTGAAATTTTACGTGCAGACTCCTTGACAAATGGGGATTCTAAATTGTAGAATTGGTGACCCTGGGGCCCCAAATAAAGGCCTTATCAAAATATAGTGTTTCGTGTTCTTGTTATGCACTGACATTTTCTGGACTGAGATTTGTCAGGGCTAGGAATTGTGCATTATATTGATAGCAATCTATTTCAGTCTTCATCATCAAACAATAACGTCCTGATGAGCTACAGAGCCCACACATTTGGATCCATTTTTCTGAAACTTAGCACTTGCTCTGAATATACATCAGTGATATGCATGTCAAATCGGTTGCATATTTTCAGAGTTGTGACCTTTGACTTAGAGAGAGATTTACTTTCTTATTTCAGAGGGTTAAACTTTAACCTAGCTTGGCTTACCTGTTGATTGATCAATGATATGTTTGCAACTTGATAAGTGTTTCCCTTGACATAAGACCAATGAAATCAAGTCATATTGTTGACCTTCTAACTTAACCTTCTGAATTTGAACCTTAATTATAACTTTTCATTTGTCAGCGTAGTCCATTGAAAGTTACATGTTTTTTATGTCACATACCTTTGACCTTGTGACCTTGGTGTGGAAATGACTTTTCTGAAATATGTAACCTTGGCCATAATTTCTGATTGATAAGTGATTGACCTTCAGTATTTGACAAGTTTATAAATAGTCACTAAATCATTCAGATGATGTCATAATTTCCAAGCCGATCAAAGACCATCTCATGTTAAATGCAGATCAGATCTTTTGTAAATGAGGACAAACCCTCTGGGCTGTTAGTGCTCTCAGGGCCCTCTTGTTGAGGGTGTATTGAATGTATTGACTGGCAGTAATTAGCATGGTCTGTGGGTGTGTGTTTGCAGACAGACATGAAGGTGAAGGGCGAGCGCATAGAGGAGCTAGAGGAGGCACTGCGAGAGAGTGTGCGCATCACCGCACAGCGCGAGATGGACATGGCAGAGCAAAATAACATGCTGGAGGAGCTCAAGAAAGAGGTTTGTGCTCCTCATACTTCATGTAAATCTGTCCAAGTTGTATGTTGTGTTCACATCATTTATCACGGATTTATGAACTGACCTATCTATGTTGTGATTTTAGTTTGTAGTCCTGTACATGTGATGATCCATTGTTGACTGTTGCTGACAGATTGAGATTCTGAAAGGGGAGCAGTCGTCGCTGCAGCACACGAAGGCAGACTTGACGGCAAAGGTATCGGGGATGAGCAAGCAGCTGGAGGAGAAGGACGTGCGACTGAAACGTCTCCAGTCAGAGCGACACAAGCATCTGGAAGAGGTGTTTGAGATGAAGTGAGTCTTGTCTGCATGCATGTACACATGTCTTAACTCTTTCATCCTTGCATGCCAGAAACTGGTGAAAGAAAACTCTACCTTTCAACCTGGCAAGCTTGAATAACAGCTACAATTGTATGTGCTGCTACTGGCATTCAAACATCTTTATAAGACACCTGCAGACATTGCCATGTTTCGTCCATGTCTACTCACTGAAACCTGCATGTAAATAGATAGATTATAGTTATTTCCTTGAGGTCAAACTAACCAAAATGTTAGCAGAGTTAACAATTATATGTACAAAAAATATTCAGAGATGATGTTAATAGGTTATTCTAGCATAATGGTTGACATTATCATAAAGTTGGCAGGGGGTTATTGAAATGGGCTTTGTTTGAGCTGTCGTCCGTTTGTTCTTAGTCCTGATGTAGAACTTAAACATTGTAGGGCATAGCTGAACGAAACTTGGTCTGTGAAACAATTATCATGTGGAGATGTGCGGTTTGGTATTTTCAACTTATTTGCATTTTTAGCTCATCTTGCCTGAAAGGCCTGATGGTATGGCATGGTGTACAGCATCTGTCCGTCTGTCTGTAAACATTTTGACTTCTTCTCCAGAACCACTGACTCTAGAGAGCTGTATAGACTCCTTGGACAAAGGGAACTCTAAATCGTAGATTTGGTGACTCTGTGAACCCAAATGTGGGTCACAGGGGTCATGACCCAAAAGATCTGTTCTCAAACTGTATCAGAATTACCAGCTAGTATCCGAATTTAGATAATACATTACTTTAAATATACTCTTCAAAGAAGTATAGGAACACTTCATTGCCTCATTATTTACATTGATGTGTTAGTCTTTACCGGATAAGCTACAGAGAAATTTGAGAAACCTGCCGAAATTTGGTATGATAACATGTATGTGTGTATGGCCCAGTTTATCATATATAAAATATGAAGTATATATAATATAAGTATGGCATGTATAACTGGTTATGACCAATGGGTGAATGAACAATAACAAATGATCTTACAAGTGGATATTCAACCATAAAATCATTGTTGATAAATGTCATGTTAGAAAGGTTTAGCATTGACAAAGCTTTGTGTTGTTTAGACAGGAGGCGATCCAGGCTGCCATCAGTGAGAAGGACGCAAACCTGGCGCTGCTGGAGATGACGAGTACCAAGAAGCAGCGCAACACGGAGGACATGGAGCGCCTCAACAAGGAGAAGGAGAAGCTTGCTCAGCAACTCAAGGAACTGGTGAGAAGCTCTCCCTCCGTAAATGTCCCTTGTATACCTTGTATATACTTAACCCTTTGCCTGCTGATATATAGAGGTTATCATGCTCGTGTGTTTTGGGATGGTCAATATCCTGCATTAGGAATAAACATTGTATTTTGCGAGCCTTGGCGAGCTAAATACTTTGTGTTTATTCCTAATGCAGGATATTTACCATCCCAAAACACACGAGCATGATAACTTCTTTATCATACAATGTTATTCCTCATTCATTTTGTGCAAAACAGCATGACAACATTAATTTCAAAGTTGAACTTTACTGTAAATACGCGTATTGATATATGCAAATGAACTGCGTGCTATTCTCACAGTAAAATGACACAAAATAACGCCTCCTAAATTATGCTTTCAGTGAAAGTAATTGTTATTTTTGGCATGATCTTAATTTTCAATGTTTTAATACGTTTTAAAATACGTTTTTCAAATGAAAAATAATTAAGGTGAGGACAGCGAATTCGAACTCGCGTCCTTTCGTGTAATCATGAGTGTAGGGGAGTCCATCTTGAAGGGGCGAGAGTTGGTACCCTTCCGCCCGGTTGCAAATGGCGACGCACACATCACACGGAGAGCTAAACTGAATGTAAGGCAGCGAATTCTAAAATCTCTACAAAAGTCACATTATGGAAGAGTGATTAACGTGGATTAACGTTCGATAAATGCATATGTAACTCAAACTGCCTTTGTTACCTGTGAGTATTTATAAAGTGTTTACTCTGTAGTTTTCGACTTGCGATGAACATGTTTTTGCACCGCTTGATCATAATAATTGTTTCCGTAATATACATTGCACTATGTTTGTTTTGTCATTTCTCAAATTAATGTAGATCTATATGAAATGAAGATTGAAGTATGTCTATTTACGTGAAGCTATTACGCTATTAATTACAACTCTTTCGGTTATTACAGGCTTTCGAAATGTTAATGCTTGTGACGTCATTTTCAAAAGAAGTTCCGTCACTTGACCTCTGTAATTTGCATCTTTATCCGTATATGACCCCAACGGATACCGAAAATATCCGTTGCCTTTATCCTGCCAAGAACACCATCCATTGTATGATAAAGAAATAATATGAGCTGGACTAGCATTACAGTGTTGCTTCTTTAATATCTTTAGGTCACAGCAGAATGTTGAATTTTTCGGCATGTGAACATGCATGTTCAGCTTGTCAGTGGAATATCTTAAGAAACTTTCTTTGGATTCTCTTCATATCTTACATATAGCTTCTCCTAGGGAAGACAAAGGGCTAATAAGATTTTTGTGACCATGACAAAATTCTCTAGGTTACAGCGGAACTTTTAAGTTTTTAATTTTTTGTTCAGCTTGTCAGCTAGATATGACAATTACTGTTCAATGGATTCTCATCATTATCTTACACTAATGGTTCTTTTAGGGCAGATCCTGGGCCCAGTCGATTTTGAATAATTAATTTGCCAGGGCCATGTCACAGTTTGTTCACCAATCCCAATTCATTACATGAATAAAATATGTTTAAAGGGAAAGTTCTATCACCGATCTATTGGCAGCATCCGCCATATTGGATTCTTGGCATTACGTGAAATGAAAACATGTTATATTTAACCCAATTTTACACTTTTAAAAAAAATAATACACATACAATGATACAAAATTCACATAGTAACAGATAACACATAACAAAACTAATAAATAATATGCTGTTAGACCGTAGCGAAATTTCCCCCACTCGCAGTGTGCACTTGTTTTATCAATTTATGAAATATAAAGTCATCAAAATATTACTTTCATTAGTATCTTTCAATTTGACTGTGTTTTAATCATGTATTAATAACATATGTGTAAACAGGAATATCCTTTCGAATTTCTTTTCCACAAAAAATACCCCGATAGAACACTCCTTTTAAACCACCTTAGTGCCAACTGCTTGTTTTTACTTATATTTATTGAAAAGTCTTAAAATTCTGAAATGTTTTGTCAGCAAACTTTGCATGTTTGGTGATAATTCACTGCATATATAATAAACCTGTTATTTCATATTTTTGTAACTCTTTAAATAATAAAACATGTGAATACTGATGAGTTAAGTTGGTACATTTGGCCCTGACCCTCAAATATGGAAATGGCCAGCATTATCACTAAAACCTTTAAATGATTTCTTCTCCGAAACTTGTTGCAGTATGAAGCTGAAATTTTCAGGAAAACAACTTTGTTACATGGAGACTGAGGTTTATTCATTTGGTCTTGACCCCCCTCAGGTATGGTTTGTCCACCCTCAAACCTTCTTTCAACTACTCCTCAAGAACTAGTAATGCTAGAAAGCTCAAATTTTGAAAATATAGTCTTTGATGGATGGAGACGAGGATTTGTAAATTTCATTGCCCTACTCATAAAACTAAGGAGGTGACAAGGGTGCAATTTAAAGTAGTGCACCTGTTTAATGACTAAGGTATAACTGAAAAGCAATATGGGCTTATGTCAACAGCCGTAATTTTTCACATATTCTACTTCTCCTCCAGAACAGCTGCAAACTCAAAGCTAAAATTTTGTGGGGATGTACCTTGCACATAGGGGATCAAGTTGTTTTTTTGTTGTTTTTTTTAATTTGTTCATTTGTTCCCATAGGTTACAGTTTCGAAACCAATAAACATAGACAAACATAGATTGATAAACTAACAGCATACATAGAATATACATGAAAAGTTCAGAATATTTGCTTAAACAATATCTAATAATAGTATCAGCGAGTAAGCTGAATATTGGGGTGAGTGATCTCCATTTATTGTTGAATTTTGTGTCTTCATTATTATACCCCCGCTACGAAGTCCTTCCGTCCGTCTGGCCTTCCATCTGGTCAATTTTCTCAAAAACCATCAAAGGTACATCAACCAAACTTTGTTTAGTTGTTAACCATGTTCTTCCGATCGCACACAGACAATTTTCTGAGATTTAAATTTTTTGTGGTTTCCATGGAAATGCCACTCTTTGGACTTAGTTTTATTGTGTTCAATGGGGACAAGTTTTCTCAGATACTGTTCAACCTAGGTGAATGAAATTTTGGTTGTGAGTACTCATGACCATACTCTTTATCGAGTTCGAAAACCAGTGCCGAAATATTATTTTTTACGGAGTTATGGCCCTTGAATCCTAAATTTAACTTAGTACCAAAAGAACTGTGATGCTCCAATGGGGACAAGTTTTCTTGGAAATTATTACAACTAGGTGAATGAAATTTAATATGGAGGTAGTCCAGATGATACTCTTCATTGATTTCGAAAACCAGTTCCGAAATATTATTTTTAACGGAGTTATGGCCCTTGAATCCGAAATTGAACTTTGTACCAAAAGAGCTGTGATGCTCCAATTGGGACAAGTTTTCTCGGCAACTATTACATCTAGGTGAATGAAATTTTACATGGAGGTAGTCCAGATGAAACTCTTCATCGAGTTCACAGTCCACTTCGGAAATATTATTCTTTACGGAGTTATGAAGCCCTTGAATCTGTAATTGAACTTGGTACAAATTACCGGTGTGATGCTCTAATGGGAAAAATTAAGTTGCCTGAAAAATATTACAACTGGGTGAATGAAATTTTGTAATAACAGTCAGTTCCTTAAATTATTTTGGAAAATATTATGATGCTTGAAGCTGTATTTTAAACATAGTAACCTTCACATCTATAATCCTCAATGGACGGAAAGCGGATGGCGGAGGTATGTGAGCCATGCTCACTTTTAAGCTGGGCTTATGGGGTCCGGCGTCCGTCCATCCGTCCGTAAACTTTTCGCTTTTTCAACTTCTTCTCCAGAACCAATAACTCCACAGAGCTGAAATTTTATGTGCAGACTCCTTGGCCAATGGGGATTCTAAATTGTAGATTTCGTGACCCCGTGGCCCCAAATGGGGTCACAGGGGTCACATCCTTAAAAACCTATTTTCATCTTCTTCTCCAGTTCCAAAAGGTCTAGAGAGCTGAAAAGTTGTGTGCAGACTCCTTGGCCAATCGGGATTCTAAATTGCAGATTTCGTGACCCCATGACCCCAAATGGGGTCACAGGGGTCACATCCTCAAAAACCTATTTTCATCTTCTTCTCCAGTTCCAAAAGGTCTAGAGAGCTGAAAAGTTGTGTGCAGACTCCTTGGCCAATGGGGATTCTAAATCACGGGTCATGACTCAAAAACCTATTTTCATCTTCTCCAGTTTATATGTAAAGCTCTAGAAAGGTGAAATGTTGTGTAGAGATTCCTAGGTCAAAGGTGATTCTTAATTGTAGGATTGGTGACCCTGTGGCTCCAAATTTGGGTCACAGGGGTCATGATCTAAAACCCATATTATTTTACTTGTTAACAATGTATTACTTGAGATAACTTAGAATTAGATATTCAACCTTAGATAATAAATCAATGAAATACTGATGAGCTACAGAGCCCATGGCTCTATTTTTTCTTGTTTCTTCTGGAGGTTAATTTTTAAACAAGAAATATTTCTTTGAATACTTTTTTGTAAATACTTAATTTGGGAATAACATTTTTAATATTGCATAATATTGCAGAGATTTATATATTTTTGGGCAGAGATGATGATTTGAATTATTAAAACATGTTAATGTAATGGAACAAACCAAATCACATATTTTGAGAAGAAAATCTTCTGCGGCAAATATCTGTTAAGCCATGGACTATATTGATAGACATATCGGAAAATTGCCAAAAAATCTATCTCTTTGAAATATATACATTTAATTTTTCAGATTTTTCCAACGCATAATAAGAAAAGAAATCCCACTAATTAGTAAAGATGTTTTCCGGTCTAAATATAGATCAAGTCTACTATTTTAAAGCTCTTTAAATTTCACTCCTGGTAGTAATGCTATGAAGCTAAAAATTTTAGAATATCAAATTTGTCTGATGGAGGTTAAGACAAGTAACTTTCATTGTTAAACTATCAAAAACATGGATTTAACATGCACAAAATGTACATGACATGAATTTTCTCTTTCAGACTCAAAACAGAATGCGGCTTATCCATAAGGAGCATCATGGGAAGGATGAGAGAAAAAAATCAAAGAAGTCATCAACACCACGTTTACGTTCCACAACCCCTGAGCTGGTTGATCCATATGTATTGACTGCACCGGATGCTTCTCTCCTGGACTCCTAGCCCACTGCCTGTCAGCTCATCGAAAACTTCTCTTCTCTACGCTGAGTTCACTGTCTGCTCCTGTTTGTCTCGGGATTAAACTTACAGACCTGTCCGCTGACCTCACCAAAAACTTGTCTCTTCTCTACGCTGAGCTCACTGTCTGCTCCTGTTTGTCTCAAGCACTAACTTACAGACCTGTCCGCTGACCTCACCAAAAACTTCTCTTCTCTACGCTGAGCTCACTGTCTGCTCCTGTTTGTCTCAAGCACTAACTTACAGACCTGTCCGCTGACCTCACCAAAAACTTCTCTTCTCTACGCTGAGCTCACTGTCTGCTCCTGTTTGTCTCAAGCACTAACTTACAGACCTGTCCGCTGACCTCACCAAAAACTTCTCTTCTCTACGCTGAGCTCACTGTCTGCTCCTGTTTGTCTCAAGCACTAACTTACAGACCTGTCCGCTGACCTCAGTGAAAAATTCTCTTCTCTACGCTGAGTTCACTGTCTGCTCCTGTTTGTCTCAAGCACTAACTTACAGACCTGTCCGCTGACCTCACCAAAAAACCTCTCTTCTCTACGCTGAGCTCACTGTCTGCTCCTGTTTGTCTCAAGCACTAACTTACAGACCTGTCCGCTGACCTCACCAAAAACTTCTCTGCTCTACGCTGAGCTCACTGTCTGCTCCTGTTTCTGCTGTTTGTCTCTGGTATCTCTCCAGATTAAAACTCAATGAGCTAACAGCTGGAGAAGCAGGGATAATATAAACAAGTCCATAGGCTGCACCATGCACAGAGGAAAGTCATTTATGCCAATGTGTTCAGTATTCACATTTTTCTTTAGCTTTTAACGGCTGTTCATTGTCATTTCTAACTCTACCATTGAGGTCCAATCCTCATGCATAATATTTTTATTTTTATGTTGTTATGATTGTGTTATTTACAATATTAAAGTAATCTAAATCATGTTATTATTGATATGATAGTCACTTGAATGCACATACAAAAGTCTGTTGATCTCAAAGTATGTGCATGTACCATTTCAACAAACTACTTAAACATGCATCACTCGTAACAACATTTGATAGCCTGACCTCATATTGCCTACACCCTATGTCGCCATCATCATCATTGTCATCAGTGCCAACAGCATTGAAAGAATTTACAGGTGAACAGTGACCAGGTAATCAATCATAATTAACCATAATTTAATCATTTACTCTTTGAAAACAATCTGTAAATTCTATATATGCATTTTAAAAAACATTTTCGGTCGTTTTTCAGTAGTGATTTACCTGAAATTATTTCGTGCGGATCAAACCACATGGTCCAAATTTGTTCATTCAATATTTTCCTATGTACAACATGTATTGTCTCATATGCAAGTTATTTTAATTGTGTTTAATATCATGATATTAATTGAGGAATATTTTAGGAATGCAAATATTCCTCTAACAAACAAACAACATCTATTATTTGATATGTACAGCCAGTTGGATAATGCCCATTGTTTGCAATATGAGATGTAGGCAATATGAGATGTAGGCAATATGAGATGTAGGCAATACGAGGCAAGCCCATATGATTGATACGAGGTAAGCAAAATGATGTTATTACTGCTGTTAGAATTTAATGGGGTTTTCTACATTGATCAAGGTCTCATGGAATTGAATTAGGATAAAGATGGGAGGTTCATCAAATTATTTTAACTTGTCTCATCATCAACACGTTTAAGTGTTAGTTTTTCCTACAGTTAGTTAGCACTGTTTTGTGAGCACTTCTCACTTTCACTGTTTTAGCTTCAGGTATGTTTTTTTAAATTGTGCTTTATTTTGTTTTGTTAGATATTTGACTGTGCTCTTTGTCTAGCTTGTTAGTGATGAAGGATTATGAATTTATGACTATAAAGTTTGGATCAATTTAAACCCACTACTTGATTCAGGTGTCATTTCTCAAAACACACCAAACACAAAAGTTCTCTCAAGTCCTATTCTTCAGCATGTTGAGTTGCCTTAGTTATTATTACAAAATTTGCTCAACCTGTTGTCCTTACGTTGTCATCATATGGGAAACTTGTTTTCTAAAATATTATATTAATGGACAACTTTGGTTTCTAAATATAATCATTACGACAACTTTAATTCTTGATATCATCATCTGGACAACTGGGTTTGCTGGATCATGGATGATTATGATAATAATGAGGATACATATACTGCACTGAAGCCCCACACCGCTGGGCTCATGTCTCTGGGGGGCAGGGAACCAACCTCAGGCTCATGTCTCTGGGGGGCAGAGAACCAACCTCAGGCTCATGTCTCTGGGGGGCGGGAACCAACCTCAGGCTCATGTCTCTGGGGGGCGGGAACCAACCTCAGGCTCATGTCTCTGGGGGGCAGGGAACCAACCTCAGGCTCATGTCTCTGGGGGGCAGGGAACCAACCTCAGGCTCATGTCTCTGGGGGGCGGGAACCAACCTTAGGCTCATGTCTCTGGGGGGCGGGAACCAACCTTAGGCTCATGTCTCTGGGGGGCAGGGAACCAACCTCAGGCTCATGTCCCTGGGGGGCAGGGAACCAACCTCAGGCTCATGTCTCTAGGGGACGGGAACCAACCTTAGGCTCATGTCTCTGGGGGGCAGGGAGCCATCCTTTCAAACTCTCAGATTAACCAGCTATGAAGCGGGTCAGCCATAAAGTGGGCTGATCTCAGTGATCTTCAGTATCTTCACTGATAGCGGTTAACTGAATAATGCACAGGATCACGTGCACCATATGGGTTGCTGTTTGTTACCGGAGAGAGGACAGAGCAAATACATAAACACATGCATACATGTCCTCACACAAATACTCTCACTCTTCCCACACTGCACACAATGATACACAGCCCCTGTTGATCAGAAAGCTATTATAATTAATCTGGTACCATTGGGCACCCACTACATGTACAAACATCTGACATTTTGTTGTTCATCAAGTATCTGTGATGAGGAAAGTGTTCTTAAAAAATTGTCCTTTTGAATCTAGTGTATGTGTTAGAGGTCAAAGTCATCTATTAGCATAACGATTGATGTACTGTGGTGTAAGAATGTCTATTGTTGGCTATAAGGTGTCACTGTGATGCAGATGCAGATATCCCAGAAGTTCTAGTTGATGTCAGTACCTGTGTACTCGGTGATGCCTCTCTAGGAGCTTTCATATACATTGTACTTGTAAGAACTCATGTTAAAGCCAAATTGATGATTTACATCACCAAAATGGAAACACATATATACATGTGAATATATTATATATGTGTGGATGTTATCTTGTTGTATTTAACACCAGTAAGTACATTTCTCCTAATTGTTCCTAAGACTAGATTTTAATTATACACTGCTGCAACTCTGACAATAGTTGCTGAATGTTTAAAGTGTCTAGTGTACTCAGGCATTGTAATTACTCCAACTATGATACCCAGTCTTCTTAGATGTCAATTGTAAAGTGAGTGACCATAAGTTCAAGTGTGTATGCCATCACTATACATGTGCTGAAATATATAGGTTATATTTTCATTTCTCTATTCTCTTGTTATGAAGCTCTGCAGTTGGTAAGTAAGTTTTACAGCTGTTTGCTTCAACTTGCCAGTATATTAAAATTATATATATGTGTGTGTGGGTGTGTTTGTTTCTCTGTATGTATGTTAGTGCTTGTGTGAGTGTCATGACATCAAGGTGTTGTTGGAAGACACCTATCCTAGTCTACTTCCCAGACCTTGTAATGTATGGATGTGCAGATGTGTGTTTGTGTGCGTGTGTGTGTGTCTGTGTGTGTCTGTTTGTGAGTATGCTGGTGTACAGCTAGATGGGACAGTTGTGTTACTTTATGCTGTGTGATGTCCTCAACTTACAATATGTGCAATGGTAGTTTGTCTAGTGACTAGTGTCATATAGATCATATAGTATACAAGTATTATGTTATTCATATCTGACTTCCTGGACATGCAAGTGACATCTCATCCACGGTTCATTTGTTCATGAAAATCTTTTTTCTTCTTCTGTTTTAAACTATGATACATTTATGTATTTGAAACAATGATGGTAAGCGAGATTTATGGCCTGCTCTTGCTACTATAGAGCACACAAGAATTGCTAGCTTTGCTTCCATATATACAGGTATATTACAATCACTCTCCTAGTGCATTGTACCCAGTCGTCTGTTTGACAATGGTTCTCTAAAGGTTATACATTGAGAGGTAAAGATATATATACTTGCTTTGTAAAAAAACAGACCTTTTTCTTTTTCCCAGTTGTTAATGTTTGCTCGGAAAGTATACTTAATTATTGTCACTACTTAATATCTTGCATCTTAGTTTGAAACTGTTCCGGTGTTTCAACACAGGGATGCTAAGAGACAGAGAGAACCATATCTACCTGTATTTATCATTCACTGCGGGGAAGTGGTCAGCATGTATGACAATACATGTATAACAATCTTTGAACATGATACTCAGTAATTGTAATGAACTGTGTATAGATACACAACTATTACAGATCCTTCACAACATGAAATGTTTATAAAACACTATGTTTATCTGCGTTAGGATTTCCCAAAATGCCTATCTTAGGAAAAGTGTGTGGGTATCAGAGAATAAAAACAAAGACGATAAAACGTGACCGGTATGCAGTGAAATGATTGATACCCTTAGATATGGTGTCCGAATGATCAATTTATGTAGCAATATGTAATTGGAGGAGACATTATGTACAGCTTGTGATGTTATACTCAGCATGTCATGAGCACCATACCTTCAGTAAATAAACATACAAACAAAACTTACAGCGTTTCCTGTTATGTCTTTTGTACAGAGATGAATGTTCAGAGGTGTATGCATACTTGGTGCTGCCAGTTGAAGTGCTTGTTGAAACTAAAGCTGGGGTCAGTCAGCTGGGCGTTGTATGCATACTTGGTGCTGCCAGTTGAAGTGCTTGTTGAAACTAAAGCTGGGGTCAGTCAGATGGGCGTTGTATGCGTACTTGGTGCTGCCAGTTGAAGTGCTTGTTGAAACTAAAGCTGGGGTCAGTCAGATGGGCGTTGTATGCGTACTTGGTGCTGCCAGTTGAAGTGCTTGTTGAAACTAAAGCTGGGGTCAGTCAGATGGGCGTTGTATGCGTACTTGGTGCTGCCAGTTGAAGTGCTTGTTGAAACTAAAGCTGGGGTCAGTCAGATGGGCGTTGTATGCGTACTTGGTGCTGCCAGTTGAAGTGCTTGTTGAAACTAAAGCTGGGGTCAGTCAGATGGGCGTTGTATGCGTAATTGGTGCTGCCAGTTAAAGTGCTTGTTGAAACTAAAGCTGGGGTCAGTCAGCTGGGCGTTGTATGCGTACTTGGTGCTGCCAGTTGAAGTGCTTGTTGAAACTAAAGCTGGGGTCAGTCAGAAAGGCGTTGTATGCGTACTTGGTGCTGCCAGTTGAAGTGCTTGTTGAAACTAAAGCTGGGGTCAGTCAGATGGGCGTTGTATGCGTACTTGGTGCTGCCAGTTGAAGTGCTTGTTGAAACTAAAGCTGGGGTCAGTCAGATGGGCGTTGTATGCGTACTTGGTGCTGCCAGTTGAAGTGCTTGTTGAAACTAAAGCTGGGGTCAGTCAGATGGGCGTTGTATGCGTACTTGGTGCTGCCAGTTGAAGTGCTTGTTGAAACTAAAGCTGGGGTCAGTCAGATGGGCGTTGTATGCGTACTTGGTGCTGCCAGTTGAAGTGCTTGTTGAAACTAAAGCTGGGGTCAGTCAGATGGGCGTTGTATGCGTACTTGGTGCTGCCAGTTGAAGTGCTTGTTGAAACTAAAGCTGGGTTCAGTCAGATGGGCGTTGTATGCGTACTTGGTGCTGCCAGTTGAAGTGCTTGTTGAAACTAAAGCTGGGGTCAGTCAGATGGGCGTTGTATGCATACTTGGTGCTGCCAGTTGAAGTGCTTGTTGAAACTAAAGCTGGGTTCAGTCAGATGGGCTTTGTATGCGTACTTGGTGCTGCCAGTTGAAGTGCTTGTTGAAACTAAAGCTGGGGTCAGTCAGATGGGCGTTGTATGCGTACTTGGTGCTGCCAGTTGAAGTGCTTGTTGAAACTAAAGCTGGGGTCAGTCAGATGGGCGTTGTATGCGTACTTGGTGCTGCCAGTTGAAGTGTTTGTTGAAACTAAAGCTGGGTTCAGTCAGATGGGCTTTGTATGCGTACTTGGTGCTGCCAGTTGAAGTGCTTGTTGAAACTAAAGCTGGGTTCAGTCAGATGGGCGTTGTATGCGTACTTGGTGCTGCCAGTTGAAGTGCTTGTTGAAACTAAAGCTGGGTTCAGTCAGATGGGCGTTGTATACGTACTTGGTGCTGCCAGTTGAAATGTTTGTTGAAACTAAAGCTGGGTTCAGTCAGATGGGCGTTGTATGCGTACTTGGTGCTGCCAGTTGAAGTGCTTGTTGAAACTAAAGCTGGGGTCAGTCAGATGGGCGTTGTATGCGTACTTGGTGCTGCCAGTTGAAGTGCTTGTTGAAACTAAAGCTGGGGTCAGTCAGATGGGCGTTGTATGCGTACTTGGTGCTGCCAGTTGAAGTGCTTGTTGAAACTAAAGCTGGGGTCAGTCAGATGGGCGTTGTATGCGTACTTGGTGCTGCCAGTTGAAGTGCTTGTTGAAACTAAAGCTGGGTTCAGTCAGATGGGCGTTGTATGCGTACTTGGTGCTGCCAGTTGAAGTGCTTGTTGAAACTAAAGCTGGGGTCAGTCAGATGGGCGTTGTATGCATACTTGGTGCTGCCAGTTGAAGTGCTTGTTGAAACTAAAGCTGGGTTCAGTCAGATGGGCTTTGTATGCGTACTTGGTGCTGCCAGTTGAAGTGCTTGTTGAAACTAAAGCTGGGGTCAGTCAGATGGGCGTTGTATGCGTACTTGGTGCTGCCAGTTGAAGTGCTTGTTGAAACTAAAGCTGGGGTCAGTCAGATGGGCGTTGTATGCGTACTTGGTGCTGCCAGTTGAAGTGTTTGTTGAAACTAAAGCTGGGTTCAGTCAGATGGGCTTTGTATGCGTACTTGGTGCTGCCAGTTGAAGTGCTTGTTGAAACTAAAGCTGGGTTCAGTCAGATGGGCGTTGTATGCGTTCTTGGTGCTGCCAGTTGAAGTGCTTGTTGAAACTAAAGCTGGGTTCAGTCAGATGGGCGTTGTATGCGTACTTGGTGCTGCCAGTTGAAGTGCTTGTTGAAACTAAAGCTGGGGTCAGTCAGATGGGCGTTGTATGCGTACTTGGTGCTGCCAGTTGAAGTGCTTGTTGAAACTAAAGCTGGGGTCAGTCAGCTGGGCGTTGTATGCGTACTTGGTGCTGCCAGTTGAAGTGCTTGTTGAAACTAAAGCTGGGTTCAGTCAGATGGGCGTTGTATGCGTACTTGGTGCTGCCAGTTGAAGTGCTTGTTGAAACTAAAGCTGGGGTCAGTCAGATGGGCGTTGTATGCATACTTGGTGCTGCCAGTTGAAGTGCTTGTTGAAACTAAAGCTGGGTTCAGTCAGATGGGCTTTGTATGCGTACTTGGTGCTGCCAGTTGAAGTGCTTGTTGAAACTAAAGCTGGGGTCAGTCAGATGGGCGTTGTATGCGTACTTGGTGCTGCCAGTTGAAGTGCTTGTTGAAACTAAAGCTGGGGTCAGTCAGATGGGCGTTGTATGCGTACTTGGTGCTGCCAGTTGAAGTGTTTGTTGAAACTAAAGCTGGGTTCAGTCAGATGGGCTTTGTATGCGTACTTGGTGCTGCCAGTTGAAGTGCTTGTTGAAACTAAAGCTGGGTTCAGTCAGATGGGCGTTGTATGCGTTCTTGGTGCTGCCAGTTGAAGTGCTTGTTGAAACTAAAGCTGGGTTCAGTCAGATGGGCGTTGTATACGTACTTGGTGCTGCCAGTTGAAATGTTTGTTGAAACTAAAGCTGGGTTCAGTCAGATGGGCGTTGTATGCGTACTTGGTGCTGCCAGTTGAAGTGCTTGTTGAAACTAAAGCTGGGGTCAGTCAGATTGGCGTTGTATGCGTACTTGGTGCTGCCAGTTGAAGTGCTTGTTGAAACTAAAGCTGGGGTCAGTCAGATGGGCGTTGTATGCGTACTTGGTGCTGCCAGTTGAAGTGCTTGTTGAAACTAAAGCTGGGGTCAGTCAGATGGGCGTTGTATGCGTACTTGGTGCTGCCAGTTGAAGTGCTTGTTGAAACTAAAGCTGGGTTCAGTCAGATGGGCGTTGTATGCGTACTTGGTGCTGCCAGTTGAAGTGCTTGTTGAAACTAAAGCTGGGGTCAGTCAGATGGGCGTTGTATGCGTACTTGGTGCTGCCAGTTGAAGTGCTTGTTGAAACTAAAGCTGGGTTCAGTCAGATGGGCTTTGTATGCGTACTTGGTGCTGCCAGTTGAAGTGCTTGTTGAAACTAAAGCTGGGTTCAGTCAGATGGGCGTTGTATGCGTACTTGGTGCTGCCAGTTGAAGTGCTTGTTGAAACTAAAGCTGGGGTCAGTCAGATGGGCGTTGTATGCGTACTTGGTGCTGCCAGTTGAAGTGTTTGTTGAAACTAAAGCTGGGTTCAGTCAGATGGGCTTTGTATGCGTACTTGGTGCTGCCAGTTGAAGTGCTTGTTGAAACTAAAGCTGGGTTCAGTCAGATGGGCGTTGTATGCGTTCTTGGTGCTGCCAGTTGAAGTGCTTGTTGAAACTAAAGCTGGGTTCAGTCAGATGGGCGTTGTATACGTACTTGGTGCTGCCAGTTGAAATGTTTGTTGAAACTAAAGCTGGGGTCAGTCAGATGGGCGTTGTATGCGTACTTGGTGCTGCCAGTTGAAGTGCTTGTTGAAACTAAAGCTGGGGTCAGTCAGATGGGCGTTGTATGCGTACTTGGTGCTGCCAGTTGAAGTGCTTGTTGAAACTAAAGCTGGGGTCAGTCAGATGGGCGTTGCATGCGTACTTGGTGCTGCCAGTTGAAATGCTTGTTGAAACTAAAGCTGGGGTCAGTCAGATGGGCGTTGTATGCGTACTTGGTGCTGCCAGTTGAAGTGTTTGTTGAAACTAAAGCTGGGGTCAGTCAGATGGGCGTTGTATGCGTACTTGGTGCTGCCAGTTGAAGTGTTTGTTGAAACTAAAGCTTGGGTTCAGTCAGATAGGCGTTGTATGCGTACTTGGTGCTGCCAGTTGAAATGCTTGTTGAAACTAAAGCTTGGGTTCAGTCAGATGGGCGTTGTATGCGTACTTGGTGCTGCCAGCTGAAATGCTTGTTGAAACTAAAGCTTGGGTTCAGTCAGATGGGCGTTGTATGCGTACTTGGTGCTGCCAGTTGAAGTGCTTGTTGAAACTAAAGCTTGGGTTCAGTCAGATGGGCGTTGTATGCGTACTTGGTGCTGCCAGTTGAAGTGCTTGTTGAAACTAAAGCTGGGGTCAGTCAGCTGGGCGTTGTATGCGTACTTGGTGCTGCCAGTTGAAGTGCTTGTTGAAACTAAAGCTGGGGTCAGTCAGAAAGGCGTTGTATGCGTACTTGGTGCTGCCAGTTGAAGTGCTTGTTGAAACTAAAGCTGGGGTCAGTCAGATGGGCGTTGTATGCGTACTTGGTGCTGCCAGTTGAAGTGCTTGTTGAAACTAAAGCTGGGGTCAGTCAGATGGGCGTTGTATGCGTACTTGGTGCTGCCAGTTGAAATGTTTGTTGAAACTAAAGCTGGGTTCAGTCAGATGGGCGTTGTATGCGTACTTGGTGCTGCCAGTTGAAGTGCTTGTTGAAACTAAAGCTGGGGTCAGTCAGATGGGCGTTGTATGCGTACTTGGTGCTGCCAGTTGAAGTGCTTGTTGAAACTAAAGCTGGGGTCAGTCAGATGGGCGTTGCATGCGTACTTGGTGCTGCCAGTTGAAATGCTTGTTGAAACTAAAGCTGGGGTCAGTCAGATGGGCGTTGTATGCGTACTTGGTGCTGCCAGTTGAAGTGTTTGTTGAAACTAAAGCTGGGGTCAGTCAGATGGGCGTTGTATGCGTACTTGGTGCTGCCAGTTGAAGTGTTTGTTGAAACTAAAGCTTGGGTTCAGTCAGATAGGCGTTGTATGCGTACTTGGTGCTGCCAGTTGAAATGCTTGTTGAAACTAAAGCTTGGGTTCAGTCAGATGGGCGTTGTATGCGTACTTGGTGCTGCCAGCTGAAATGCTTGTTGAAACTAAAGCTTGGGTTCAGTCAGATGGGCGTTGTATGCGTACTTGGTGCTGCCAGTTGAAGTGCTTGTTGAAACTAAAGCTTGGGTTCAGTCAGATGGGCGTTGTATGCGTACTTGGTGCTGCCAGTTGAAGTGCTTGTTGAAACTAAAGCTGGGGTCAGTCAGCTGGGCGTTGTATGCGTACTTGGTGCTGCCAGTTGAAGTGCTTGTTGAAACTAAAGCTGGGGTCAGTCAGAAAGGCGTTGTATGCGTACTTGGTGCTGCCAGTTGAAGTGCTTGTTGAAACTAAAGCTGGGGTCAGTCAGATGGGCGTTGTATGCGTACTTGGTGCTGCCAGTTGAAGTGCTTGTTGAAACTAAAGCTGGGGTCAGTCAGATGGGCGTTGTATGCGTACTTGGTGCTGCCAGTTGAAGTGCTTGTTGAAACTAAAGCTGGGGTCAGTCAGATGGGCGTTGTATGCGTACTTGGTGCTGCCAGTTGAAGTGCTTGTTGAAACTAAAGCTGGGGTCAGTCAGCTGGGCGTTGTATGCGTACTTGGTGCTGCCAGTTGAAGTGCTTGTTGAAACTAAAGCTGGGTTCAGTCAGATGGGCGTTGTATGCGTACTTGGTGCTGCCAGTTAAAGTGCTTGTTGAAACTAAACCTGGGGTCAGTCAGATGGGCGTTGTATGCATACTTGGTGCTGCCAGTTGAAGTGCTTGTTGAAACTAAAGCTGGGTTCAGTCAGATGGGCTTTGTATGCGTACTTGGTGCTGCCAGTTGAAGTGCTTGTTGAAACTAAAGCTGGGGTCAGTCAGATGGGCGTTGTATGCGTACTTGGTGCTGCCAGTTGAAGTGCTTGTTGAAACTAAAGCTGGGGTCAGTCAGCTGGGCGTTGTATGCGTACTTGGTGCTGCCAGTTGAAGTGCTTGTTGAAACTAAAGCTGGGGTCAGTCAGAAAGGCGTTGTATGCGTACTTGGTGCTGCCAGTTGAAGTGCTTGTTGAAACTAAAGCTGGGGTCAGTCAGATGGGCGTTGTATGCGTACTTGGTGCTGCCAGTTGAAGTGCTTGTTGAAACTAAAGCTGGGGTCAGTCAGATGGGCGTTGTATGCGTACTTGGTGCTGCCAGTTGAAGTGCTTGTTGAAACTAAAGCTGGGGTCAGTCAGATGGGCGTTGTATGCGTACTTGGTGCTGCCAGTTGAAGTGCTTGTTGAAACTAAAGCTGGGGTCAGTCAGATGGGCGTTGTATGCGTACTTGGTGCTGCCAGTTGAAGTGCTTGTTGAAACTAAAGCTGGGGTCAGTCAGCTGGGCGTTGTATGCGTACTTGGTGCTGCCAGTTGAAGTGCTTGTTGAAACTAAAGCTGGGTTCAGTCAGATGGGCGTTGTATGCGTACTTGGTGCTGCCAGTTAAAGTGCTTGTTGAAACTAAAGCTGGGGTCAGTCAGATGGGCGTTGTATGCATACTTGGTGCTGCCAGTTGAAGTGCTTGTTGAAACTAAAGCTGGGTTCAGTCAGATGGGCTTTGTATGCGTACTTGGTGCTGCCAGTTGAAGTGCTTGTTGAAACTAAAGCTGGGGTCAGTCAGATGGGCGTTGTATGCGTACTTGGTGCTGCCAGTTGAAGTGCTTGTTGAAACTAAAGCTGGGTTCAGTCAGATGGGCGTTGTATGCGTACTTGGTGCTGCCAGTTGAAGTGTTTGTTGAAACTAAAGCTGGGTTCAGTCAGATGGGCTTTGTATGCGTACTTGGTGCTGCCAGTTGAAGTGCTTGTTGAAACTAAAGCTGGGTTCAGTCAGATGGGCGTTGTATGCGTTCTTGGTGCTGCCAGTTGAAGTGCTTGTTGAAACTAAAGCTGGGTTCAGTCAGATGGGCGTTGTATACGTACTTGGTGCTGCCAGTTGAAATGTTTGTTGAAACTAAAGCTGGGTTCAGTCAGATGGGCGTTGTATGCGTACTTGGTGCTGCCAGTTGAAGTGCTTGTTGAAACTAAAGCTGGGGTCAGTCAGATGGGCGTTGTATGCGTACTTGGTGCTGCCAGTTGAAGTGCTTGTTGAAACTAAAGCTGGGGTCAGTCAGATGGGCGTTGCATGCGTACTTGGTGCTGCCAGTTGAAATGCTTGTTGAAACTAAAGCTGGGGTCAGTCAGATGGGCGTTGTATGCGTACTTGGTGCTGCCAGTTGAAGTGTTTGTTGAAACTAAAGCTGGGGTCAGTCAGATGGGCGTTGTATGCGTACTTGGTGCTGCCAGTTGAAGTGTTTGTTGAAACTAAAGCTTGGGTTCAGTCAGATAGGCGTTGTATGCGTACTTGGTGCTGCCAGTTGAAATGCTTGTTGAAACTAAAGCTTGGGTTCAGTCAGATGGGCGTTGTATGCGTACTTGGTGCTGCCAGCTGAAATGCTTGTTGAAACTAAAGCTTGGGTTCAGTCAGATGGGCGTTGTATGCGTACTTGGTGCTGCCAGTTGAAGTGCTTGTTGAAACTAAAGCTTGGGTTCAGTCAGATGGGCGTTGTATGCGTACTTGGTGCTGCCAGTTGAAATGCTTGTTGAAACTAAAGCTTGGGTTCAGTCAGATGGGCGTTGTATGCGTACTTGGTGCTGCCAGTTGAAGTGCTTGTTGAAACTAAAGCTTGGGTTCAGTCAGATGGGCGTTGTATGCGTACTTGGTGCTGCCAGTTGAAATGCTTGTTGAAACTAAAGCTTGGGTTCAGTCAGATGGGCGTTGTATGCGTACTTGGTGCTGCCAGTTGAAGTGCTTGTTGAAACTAAAGCTGGGTTCAGTCTGATGGGCGTTGTATGCGTACTTGGTGCTGCCAGTTGAAGTGCTTGTTGAAACTAAAGCTGGGTTCAGTCAGATTGGCGTTGTATGCGTACTTGGTGCTGCCAGTTGAAGTGCTTGTTGAAACTAAAGCTGGGGTCAGTCAGCTGGGCGTTGTATGCGTACTTGGTGCTGCCAGTTGAAGTGCTTGTTGAAACTAAAGCTGGGGTCAGTCAGATGGGCGTTGTATGCGTACTTGGTGCTGCCAGTTGAAGTGCTTGTTGAAACTAAAGCTGGGGTCAGTCAGATGGGCGTTGTATGCGTACTTGGTGCTGCCAGTTGAAGTGCTTGTTGAAACTAAAGCTAGGTTCAGTCAGATTGGCGTTGTATGCGTACTTGGTGCTGCCAGTTGAAGTGCTTGTTGAAACTAAAGCTGGGTTCAGTCAGATGGGCGTTGTATGCGTACTTGGTGCTGCCAGTTGAAATGCTTGTTGAAACTAAAGCTTGGGTTCAGTCAGATGGGCGTTGTATGCGTACTTGGTGCTGCCAGCTGAAATGCTTGTTGAAACTAAAGCTTGGGTTCAGCTTCAGGATGGGCGTTGTATGCGTACTTGGTGCTGCCAGTTGAAGTGCTTGTTGAAACTAAAGCTTGGGTTCAGTCAGATGGGCGTTGTATGCGTACTTGGTGCTGCAGTTGAAGTGCTTGTTGAAACTAAAGCTGGGGTCAGTCAGCTGGGGCGTTGTATGCGTACTTGGTGCTGCAGTTGAAGTGCTTGTTGAAACTAAAGCTGGGGTCAGTCAGAATGGCGTTGTATGCGTACTTGTGCTGCCAGTTGAAGTGCTTGTTGAAACTAAAGCTGGGGTCAGTCAGATGGGCGTTGTATGCGTACTTGGTGCTGCCAGTTGAAGTGCTTGTTGAAACTAAAGCTGGGGTCAGTCAGATGGGCGTTGTATGCGTACTTGGTGCTGCCAGTTGAAGTGCTTGTTGAAACTAAAGCTGGGGTCAGTCAGATGGGCGTTGTATGCGTACTTGGTGCTGCCAGTTGAAGTGCTTGTTGAAACTAAAGCTGGGGTCAGTCAGCTGGGCGTTGTATGCGTACTTGGTGCTGCCAGTTGAAGTGCTTGTTGAAACTAAAGCTGGGTTCAGTCAGATGGGCGTTGTATGCGTACTTGGTGCTGCCAGTTAAAGTGCTTGTTGAAACTAAAGCTGGGGTCAGTCAGATGGGCGTTGTATGCATACTTGGTGCTGCCAGTTGAAGTGCTTGTTGAAACTAAAGCTGGGTTCAGTCAGATGGGCTTTGTATGCGTACTTGGTGCTGCCAGTTGAAGTGCTTGTTGAAACTAAAGCTGGGGTCAGTCAGATGGGCGTTGTATGCGTACTTGGTGCTGCCAGTTGAAGTGCTTGTTGAAACTAAAGCTGGGGTCAGTCAGCTGGGCGTTGTATGCGTACTTGTGCTGCCAGTTGAAGTGCTTGTTGAAACTAAAGCTGGGGTCAGTCAGAAAGGCGTTGTATGCGTACTTGGTGCTGCCAGTTGAAGTGCTTGTTGAAACTAAAGCTGGGGTCAGTCAGATGGGCGTTGTATGCGTACTTGGTGCTGCCAGTTGAAGTGCTTGTTGAAACTAAAGCTGGGGTCAGTCAGATGGGCGTTGTATGCGTACTTGGTGCTGCCAGTTGAAGTGCTTGTTGAAACTAAAGCTGGGGTCAGTCAGATGGGCGTTGTATGCGTACTTGGTGCTGCCAGTTGAAGTGCTTGTTGAAACTAAAGCTGGGGTCAGTCAGATGGGCGTTGTATGCGTACTTGGTGCTGCCAGTTGAAGTGCTTGTTGAAACTAAAGCTGGGGTCAGTCAGCTGGGCGTTGTATGCGTACTTGGTGCTGCCAGTTGAAGTGCTTGTTGAAACTAAAGCTGGGTTCAGTCAGATGGGCGTTGTATGCGTACTTGGTGCTGCCAGGTTAAAGTGCTTGTTGAAACTAAAGCTGGGTCAGTCAGATGGGCGTTGTATGCATACTTGGTGCTGCAGTTGAAGTGCTTGTTGAAACTAAAGCTGGGTTCAGTCAGATGGGCTTTGTATGCGTACTTGGTGCTGCCAGTTGAAGTGCTTGTTGAAACTAAAGCTGGGGTCAGTCAGATGGGCGTTGTATGCGTACTTGGTGCTGCCAGTTGAAGTGCTTGTTGAAACTAAAGCTGGGGTCAGTCAGATGGGCGTTGTATGCGTACTTGGTGCTGCCAGTTGAAGTGTTTGTTGAAACTAAAGCTGGGTTCAGTCAGATGGGCTTTGTATGCGTACTTGGTGCTGCAGTTGAAGTGCTTGTTGAAACTAAAGCTGGGTTCAGTCAGATGGGCGTTGTATGCGTTCTTGGTGCTGCCAGTTGAAGTGCTTGTTGAAACTAAAGCTGGGTTCAGTCAGATGGCGTTGTATACGTACTTGGTGCTGCCAGTTGAAATGTTTGTTGAAACTAAAGCTGGGTTCAGTCAGATGGGCGTTGTATGCGTACTTGGTGCTGCCAGTTGAAGTGCTTGTTGAAACTAAAGCTGGGGTCAGTCAGATGGGCGTTGTATGCGTACTTGGTGCTGCCAGTTGAAGTGCTTGTTGAAACTAAAGCTGGGGTCAGTCAGATGGGCGTTGCATGCGTACTTGGTGCTGCCAGTTGAAATGCTTGTTGAAACTAAAGCTGGGGTCAGTCAGATGGGCGTTGTATGCGTACTTGGTGCTGCCAGTTGAAGTGTTTGTTGAAACTAAAGCTGGGGTCAGTCAGATGGGCGTTGTATGCGTACTTGGTGCTGCCAGTTGAAGTGTTTGTTGAAACTAAAGCTTGGGTTCAGTCAGATAGGCGTTGTATGCGTACTTGGTGCTGCCAGTTGAAATGCTTGTTGAAACTAAAGCTTGGGTTCAGTCAGATGGGCGTTGTATGCGTACTTGGTGCTGCCAGCTGAAATGCTTGTTGAAACTAAAGCTTGGGTTCAGTCAGATGGGCGTTGTATGCGTACTTGGTGCTGCCAGTTGAAGTGCTTGTTGAAACTAAAGCTTGGGTTCAGTCAGATGGGCGTTGTATGCGTACTTGGTGCTGCCAGTTGAAATGCTTGTTGAAACTAAAGCTTGGGTTCAGTCAGATGGGCGTTGTATGCGTACTTGGTGCTGCCAGTTGAAGTGCTTGTTGAAACTAAAGCTTGGGTTCAGTCAGATGGGCGTTGTATGCGTACTTGGTGCTGCCAGTTGAAATGCTTGTTGAAACTAAAGCTTGGGTTCAGTCAGATGGGCGTTGTATGCGTACTTGGTGCTGCCAGTTGAAGTGCTTGTTGAAACTAAAGCTGGGTTCAGTCTGATGGGCGTTGTATGCGTACTTGGTGCTGCCAGTTGAAGTGCTTGTTGAAACTAAAGCTGGGTTCAGTCAGATTGGCGTTGTATGCGTACTTGGTGCTGCCAGTTGAAGTGCTTGTTGAAACTAAAGCTGGGGTCAGTCAGCTGGGCGTTGTATGCGTACTTGGTGCTGCCAGTTGAAGTGCTTGTTGAAACTAAAGCTGGGGTCAGTCAGATGGGCGTTGTATGCGTACTTGGTGCTGCCAGTTGAAGTGCTTGTTGAAACTAAAGCTGGGGTCAGTCAGATGGGCGTTGTATGCGTACTTGGTGCTGCCAGTTGAAGTGCTTGTTGAAACTAAAGCTAGGTTCAGTCAGATTGGCGTTGTATGCGTACTTGGTGCTGCCAGTTGAAGTGCTTGTTGAAACTAAAGCTGGGTTCAGTCAGATGGGCGTTGTATGCGTACTTGGTGCTGCCAGTTGAAGTGCTTGTTGAAACTAAAGCTGGGGTCAGTCAGATGGGCGTTGTATGCGTACTTGGTGCTGCCAGTTGAAGTGCTTGTTGAAACTAAAGCTAGGGTCAGTCAGCTGGGCGTTGTATGCGTACTTGGTGCTGCCAGTTGAAGTGCTTGTTGAAACTAAAGCTGGGGTCAGTCAGATGGGCGTTGTATGCGTACTTGGTGCTGCCAGTTGAAGTGCGTGTTGAAACTAAAGCTGGGGTCAGTCAGATGGGCGTTGTATGCGTACTTGGTGCTGCCAGTTGAAGTGCTTGTTGAAACTAAAGCTAGGGTCAGTCAGATTGGCGTTGTATGCGTACTTGGTGCTGCCAGTTGAAGTGCTTGTTGAAACTAAAGCTGGGTTCAGTCAGATGGGCGTTGTATGCGTACTTGGTGCTGCCAGTTGAAGTGCTTGTTGAAACTAAAGCTGGGGTCAGTCAGATGGGCGTTGTATGCGTACTTGGTGCTGCCAGTTGAAGTGCTTGTTGAAACTAAAGCTAGGGTCAGTCAGCTGGGCGTTGTATGCGTACTTGGTGCTGCCAGTTGAAGTGCTTGTTGAAACTAAAGCTGGGGTCAGTCAGATGGGCGTTGTATGCGTACTTGGTGCTGCCAGTTGAAGTGCTTGTTGAAACTAAAGCTTGGGTTCAGTCAGATGGGCGTTGTATGCGTACTTGGTGCTGCCAGTTGAAGTGCTTGTTGAAACTAAAGCTGGGGTCAGTCAGATGGGCGTTGTATGCGTACTTGGTGCTGCCAGTTGAAGTGTTTGTTGAAACTAAAGCTTGGGTTCAGTCAGATAGGCGTTGTATGCGTACTTGGTGCTGCCAGTTGAAATGCTTGTTGAAACTAAAGCTTGGGTTCAGTCAGATGGGCGTTGTATGCGTACTTGGTGCTGCCAGCTGAAATGCTTGTTGAAACTAAAGCTTGGGTTCAGTCAGATGGGCGTTGTATGCGTACTTGGTGCTGCCAGTTGAAGTGCTTGTTGAAACTAAAGCTTGGGTTCAGTCAGATGGGCGTTGTATGCGTACTTGGTGCTGCCAGTTGAAGTGCTTGTTGAAACTAAAGCTGGGTTCAGTCTGATGGGCGTTGTATGCGTACTTGGTGCTGCCAGTTGAAGTGCTTGTTGAAACTAAAGCTGGGTTCAGTCAGATTGGCGTTGTATGCGTACTTGGTGCTGCCAGTTGAAGTGCTTGTTGAAACTAAAGCTGGGGTCAGTCAGCTGGGCGTTGTATGCGTACTTGGTGCTGCCAGTTGAAGTGCTTGTTGAAACTAAAGCTGGGGTCAGTCAGATGGGCGTTGTATGCGTACTTGGTGCTGCCAGTTGAAGTGCTTGTTGAAACTAAAGCTGGGGTCAGTCAGATGGGCGTTGTATGCGTACTTGGTGCTGCCAGTTGAAGTGCTTGTTGAAACTAAAGCTAGGTTCAGTCAGATTGGCGTTGTATGCGTACTTGGTGCTGCCAGTTGAAGTGCTTGTTGAAACTAAAGCTGGGTTCAGTCAGATGGGCGTTGTATGCGTACTTGGTGCTGCCAGTTGAAGTGCTTGTTGAAACTAAAGCTGGGGTCAGTCAGATGGGCGTTGTATGCGTACTTGGTGCTGCCAGTTGAAGTGCTTGTTGAAACTAAAGCTAGGGTCAGTCAGCTGGGCGTTGTATGCGTACTTGGTGCTGCCAGTTGAAGTGCTTGTTGAAACTAAAGCTGGGGTCAGTCAGATGGGCGTTGTATGCGTACTTGGTGCTGCCAGTTGAAGTGCTTGTTGAAACTAAAGCTGGGGTCAGTCAGATGGGCGTTGTATGCGTACTTGGTGCTGCCAGTTGAAGTGCTTGTTGAAACTAAAGCTAGGTTCAGTCAGATTGGCGTTGTATGCGTACTTGGTGCTGCCAGTTGAAGTGCTTGTTGAAACTAAAGCTGGGTTCAGTCAGATGGGCGTTGTATGCGTACTTGGTGCTGCCAGTTGAAGTGCTTGTTGAAACTAAAGCTGGGTTCAGTCAGATGGGCGTTGTATGCGTACTTGGTGCTGCCAGTTGAAGTGCTTGTTGAAACTAAAGCTAGGGTCAGTCAGCTGGGCGTTGTATGCGTACTTGGTGCTGCCAGTTGAAGTGCTTGTTGAAACTAAAGCTGGGGTCAGTCAGATGGGCGTTGTATGCGTACTTGGTGCTGCCAGTTGAAGTGCTTGTTGAAACTAAAGCTTGGGTTCAGTCAGATGGGCGTTGTATGCGTACTTGGTGCTGCCAGTTGAAGTGCTTGTTGAAACTAAAGCTGGGGTCAGTCAGATGGGCGTTGTATGCGTACTTGGTGCTGCCAGTTGAAGTGCTTGTTGAAACTAAAGCTGGGGTCAGTCAGATGGGCGTTGTATGCGTACTTGGTGCTGCCAGTTGAAGTGCTTGTTGAAACTAAAGCTGGGGTCAGTCAGATGGGCGTTGTATGCGTACTTGGTGCTGCCAGTTGAAGTGCTTGTTAAAACTAAATCTGGGTTCAGTCAGATGGGCTTTGTATGCGTACTTGGTGCTGCCAGTTGAAGTGCTTGTTGAAACTAAAGCTGGGTTCAGTCAGATGGGCGTTGTATGCGTACTTGGTGCTGCCAGTTGAAGTGCTTGTTGAAACTAAAGCTGGGTTCAGTCAGATGGGCGTTGTATGCGTACTTGGTGCTGCCAGTTGAAATGTTTGTTGAAACTAAAGCTGGGTTCAGTCAGATGGGCGTTGTATGCGTACTTGGTGCTGCCAGTTGAAGTGCTTGTTGAAACTAAAGCTGGGGTCAGTCAGATGGGCGTTGTATGCGTACTTGGTGCTGCCAGTTGAAGTGCTTGTTGAAACTAAAGCTAGGTTCAGTCAGATTGGCGTTGTATGCGTACTTGGTGCTGCCAGTTGAAGTGCTTGTTGAAACTAAAGCTGGGTTCAGTCAGATGGGCGTTGTATGCGTACTTGGTGCTGCCAGTTGAAGTGCTTGTTGAAACTAAAGCTGGGGTCAGTCAGATGGGCGTTGTATGCGTACTTGGTGCTGCCAGTTGAAGTGCTTGTTGAAACTAAAGCTAGGGTCAGTCAGCTGGGCGTTGTATGCGTACTTGGTGCTGCCAGTTGAAGTGCTTGTTGAAACTAAAGCTGGGGTCAGTCAGATGGGCGTTGTATGCGTACTTGGTGCTGCCAGTTGAAGTGCTTGTTGAAACTAAAGCTAGGGTCAGTCAGCTGGGCGTTGTATGCGTACTTGGTGCTGCCAGTTGAAGTGCTTGTTGAAACTAAAGCTGGGGTCAGTCAGATGGGCGTTGTATGCGTACATGGTGCTGCCAGTTGAAGTGCTTGTTGAAACTAAAGCTGGGGTCAGTCAGATGGGCGTTGTATGCGAACTTGGTGCTGCCAGTTGAAGTGCTTGTTGAAACTAAAGCTGAGGTCAGTCAGATTGGCGTTGTATGCATACTTGGTGCTGCCAGTTGAAGTGCTTGTTAAAACTAAATCTGGGTTCAGTCAGATGGGCTTTGTATGCGTACTTGGTGCTGCCAGTTGAAGTGCTTGTTGAAACTAAAGCTGGGTTCAGTCAGATGGGCGTTGTATGCGTACTTGGTGCTGCCAGTTGAAGTGCTTGTTGAAACTAAAGCTGGGTTCAGTCAGATGGGCGTTGTATGCGTACTTGGTGCTGCCAGTTGAAATGTTTGTTGAAACTAAAGCTGGGTTCAGTCAGATGGGCGTTGTATGCGTACTTGGTGCTGCCAGTTGAAGTGCTTGTTGAAACTAAAGCTGGGGTCAGTCAGATGGGCGTTGTATGCGTACTTGGTGCTGCCAGTTAAAGTGCTTGTTGAAACTAAAGCTGGGGTCAGTCAGATGGGCGTTGTATGCGTACTTGGTGCTGCCAGTTGAAGTGCTTGTTGAAACTAAAGCTGGGGTCAGTCAGCTGGGCGTTGTATGCGTACTTGGTGCTGCCAGTTGAAGTGCTTGTTGAAACTAAAGCTGGGGTCAGTCAGATGGGCGTTGTATGCGTACTTGGTGCTGCCAGTTGAAGTGCTTGTTGAAACTAAAGCTGGGGTCAGTCAGATGGGCGTTGTATGCGTACTTGGTGCTGCCAGTTGAAGTGCTTGTTGAAACTAAAGCTAGGGTCAGTCAGCTGGGCGTTGTATGCGTACTTGGTGCTGCCAGTTGAAGTGCTTGTTGAAACTAAAGCTGGGGTCAGTCAGATGGGCGTTGTATGCGTACTTGGTGCTGCCAGTTGAAATGCTTGTTGAAACTAAAGCTTGGGTTCAGTCAGATGGGCGTTGTATGCGTACTTGGTGCTGCCAGTTGAAGTGCTTGTTGAAACTAAAGCTGGGGTCAGTCAGATGGGCGTTGTATGCGTACTTGGTGCTGCCAGTTGAAGTGCTTGTTGAAACTAAAGCTGGGGTCAGTCAGATGGGCGTTGTATGCGTACTTGGTGCTGCCAGTTGAAGTGCTTGTTGAAACTAAAGCTGGGGTCAGTCAGCTGGGCGTTGTATGCGTACTTGGTGCTGCCAGTTGAAGTGCTGAAAAGGCCCGATGGGCTTATGGCATGGGATGGCATCCGTTCGTCCGTCCGTCTGTCCGTCTGTCCGTAAACTTTTCGCTTTTTCGACTTCTTCTCCAGAACCACTGGGTCTAGGTAGCTGAAATTTTGTATACAGACTCCTTGGGCAATGGGGATTCTAAATTGTAGATTTAGTGATCCAGTGACCCCAAATAAGGGCCTCACAGGCCATAACCTAAAATCCTATTTTCATCTTCTTCTCCAGAACGAAAAGACCTAGAAGACTGAAATGTTGTGTACAGACTCTTTAGCCAATGGAGATTCTAAATTGTAGATTTGGTGACCCTTTGACCCCAAATAAGGGCCTCACGGGCCATGACCTAAAATTCTATTTTCTTCTTCTTTTCCAGAACGAAAAGACCTAGGAGGCTGTCATGTTGTGTAAAGAGTCTTTAACCAATGGAGATTCTAAATTGTAGATTTGGTGACCCTGTGGTCCAAAATAAGGGCCTCACAGGCCATTATCTAAAATCCCGTTTTCATCAGTTTCTCCGGAACAAAAAGACCTAGAAGTCTGTAATATTGTGTGCAATCTCTTTAGCCAATGGGGATTCTAACTTGTAAATTTGGTGACCCTGTGACTCCAAATATGGGCCACAGCCTAAAAAAACCTTTGAAATTGAATTTTGAACTGATTTTTTATGTGCACTTCAATCAATTTTTCCCTAATAAAATACCTGAGAGAGAGTCATCTCATCTTTTAGATATGTGAGTCCTAACTTGGGTTTGAGAAATGCAGAATTGAGAAAAAAAGTAACTTTGCAGTTAATCTTATTCAGTAGGAATGTGAAATATATGTCGACTTAAGATTACAATCTACATTGTGGACATGTTTCTCAAATTGTTGTAATCAATGTGAAATGAGAACTATTGAATAGCCTATGAACTGAATATTGTGACAAGCCACAAAGGAATAAATTGTGAAGAGGAGTTAAGAATTATTTTATTTTACATGAGATATGTGAACTGCATATGACTGGTGATGAAATGATAAGATAAGACTATTTTCATTTTCTTCTCCAGAACAAAAAGACCTTGAAGGCTGTCATGCTGTGTAAAGAGTCTATAGCCAATGAAGATTCTAAATTGTAGATTTGGTGACCCTGTGGCCCCAAATAAGGGCCTCACAGGCCATTACCTAAAATCCTGTTTTCATCTGTTTCTCTGAAACAAAAAGACCTAGAAGGCTGTAATATTGTGTGCAAACTCTTTAGCCAATGGGGATTCTAACTTGTAAATTTGGTGATCCTGTGACCCCAAATATGGGCCACAGCCTAAAAAAACCTTTGAAATTGAATTTTGAACTGATATTTTATGGCACTTCAATCAAGTTTTCCCTAATAACATACCTGAGGGAGAGTCATCTCATCTTTTAGATATGTGAGTCCTAACTTGGGTTTGAGAAATGCAGAAATTGAGAAAAAAAAGTAACTTTGCAGTTAATCTTATTCAGTAGGAATGTGAAATATATGTTGAAGATCAAGTCTCCATGCATTATGGACATGTTTGTCAAATTGATGTAATCAATGTGAAATGAGAACTATTGAATAGCCTATGAACTGAATATTGTGGATATTATAAAAAAACGCCCTCACAGGTCAAAACAAAAAAATCTATTTTCATCTTCTTCTCCAGAACAAACTAGAAGGAATATTGCGTTCAGAATGTTTAGATGTTTGGATGAAAAGGCTAAGAACTACAGTTAGATCAGTGATGCCAGTGTTTTGTGCAAGGCAGACGCTATTACATAATTAAGCTGTAAAAGCACAGCTGGATTGTAACCAGAGCCAAGGGGTCAGCATATTGCATAATCTCCTGTGTGTTGACCTTGCTGAGTGCTCTCTCTCACTTTCAAGACGAAGATTTGTCAGGGCTAGGGATTATGCATTATATTGAGACAATATGTTTCTGTCTTCATCATCAAACAATATAAACCCTGAGCTACAGAGCCCATGGCTCTATTTTTATTAGCTCATCAGGCCTGAAAGGCCCGATGGGCTTATGGCATGGGATGGCGTCCGTCCGTCCGTCCGTCCGTCCGTCCTTCCGTCCGTAAACTTTTCGCTTTTTCGACTTCTTCTCCAGAACCAATGACTCCAGAGAGCTGAAATTTACAGACTCCTTGGCTGATGGGGATACTAAATTGTAAATTTGGTGACCCTGTGACCCCAAATGTGGCTCACAGGGGTCATTACCTAAAGAAACTATTTTCATCTTCTTCTCCAGTCCCAATGAACGTAGAGAGCTGAAATTTTATGTACATACTCCTTGACTGAAGGGGATTCGAAATTGTAAATTTGGTGACAGTGAGACCCCAAATATGGGTCAGAGAGGCAATGACCTAAAATGCTATTTTCATCTTCATCTCCAGTCCCAATGGCTCTAGCGAGCTGAAATTTTATGTACAGACTCCTTGGCTGTAAGGGATTCTAAATTGTAAATTTGGTGAGTCTGTGACCCCAAATATGGGTCACAGGGATCATAACCTAAAAGCCTATTTCAGTTTACACCATTTTTCTGAGATTTTTTGTGCACTTCAATCAGTAAGTAGGTAAGGGAGGTCTTACAAAAATTATAAGTCATATTTTATCTTTGTCTCACATTTCACATATGAGTAATTATTTGTATTTTGCAAGTGAATTTGCTGATAAAGGTACACAAGTCTAAAAGTATTCTAAAGACATAATACAGAATCTTTTATTAAATCTAATATAATGTTCTTTGAAATTTAAGAGTAAATAATGGAGTTTTTAGCTCATCTGGCCTGAAAGGCCCGATGGGCTTATGGCATGGGATGGCGTCCGTCCATCCATCCGTCCGTCCGTCCGTAAACTTTTCGCTTTTTCGACTTCTTCTCCAGAACCAATGACTCCAGAGAGCTGAAATTTAATGTACAGACTCCTTGGCTGATGGGGATACTAAATTGTAAATTTGGTGACCCTGTGACCCCAAATGTGGGTCACAGTGGTCAAAACCTTAAAAGCTATTTTCATCTTCTTCTCCAGAACCAATGACTCCAGAGAGCTGAAATTTTATGTACAGACTCCTTGGCTGAAAGGGATTCTAAATTGTAGATTTGGTGACCCTGTGACCCCAAGTGTGGCTCACAGGGGTCATTACCTAAAAAAACTATTTTCATCTTCTTCTCCAGTCCCAATGAACGTAGAGAGCTGAAATTTTATGTACATACTCCTTGACTGAAGGGGATTCTAAATTGTAAATTTGGTGACAGTGAGACCCCAAATATTGGGTCACAGAGGCAATGACCTAAAAGGCTATTTTCATCTTCATCTCCAGTCCCAATGGCTCTAGCGAGCTGAAACTTTATGTACAGACTCCTTAGCTGTAAGGGATTCTAAATTGTAAATTTGGTGAGTCTGTGACCCCAAATATGGGTCACAGGGATCATAACCTAAAAGCCTATTTCAGTTTACAGCATCTTTCTGAGATTATATGTGCACTTCAATCAGTAAGTAGGTAAGGGAGGTAATTTTAAAGAAAACAGCTGAGTTAAAGGCATTTCATCTTTCTGATGTGAGAGTTCTCACATGTGCTTTGAGAATATAATATGTCTGATGAAAAAGAGATATTTAGAATTAAAAACTTAGAATTGGAGGTCAAACAAAAATTATAAGTCATATTTTATCTTTGTCTCACATTTCACATATGAGTAATTATTTGTATTTTGCAAGTGAATTTGCTGATAAAGGTACACAAGTCTAAAAGTATTCTAAAGACTTAATACAGAATCTTTTATTAAATCTAATATTATGTTCTTTGTAATTTAAGAGTAAATAATGGAGTTTTTTAATATCTCATGATATTGTGTAATTATTTGGAGAATTAATTAATTAATTAATGAGAATTTCCAGTACGAGTCAATTTGGTACACCTTATTTATATCATATCTTATACTTTATAACTGATTTAGTTTTCTATTAACTTTGCAGTTAATTTTATTCAATAGGAACAAGAAATGAGATAGATGTCTACATCATGGACATGTTTAATGTGAATCTATTTTAAATGAGAACTATTGAATACCCTTTGAAGGAATAACTTGAAGTGGAATTAAATTTTTTCATTTTACATGAGATATGTGAACTGAATATGACTAGTGATGACTGGTGATAACATAGGACTATAAAAGAAGTAGCTATATGAGATTGTGACACCACACCTATTTTCATCTTCTTCTCCAGTACAGAAAAATAATTAATTTTCGGAAAAACAACATCTAACATATAAATTTTACTGGCTGTGAGTCCAGTGTCTGCATGTTATGTAATTGAATTGTGTTGACCTGGGGATGACCACTTCCTGGCAAAAGGATGAAAACTGATAGTTACACAGAGGTTTCAGGTTACTTCAAACTACTATGCAGCACTGTGTTATAGACTGTGCGTGAGACTGCTTTAGTCTTCCACTGACTCTTAAAAAAGAATTTTGTTATAGAATATCACCATTTTATCAAATATTGAAAAGGAGCCTATAAGAAATGGTGAAAAAGAATTTACTAAAAACAATTCACCAATTTATTAAGTATTGAAATGGAGCCTATGAGAAATGGGATTTTCAAAAACTGAGGCTCCTATTCATTATGTAATAAATGTTGATATTGCCATAATGCAATTAAGAATTAAAACAATATAATGCAAAGGTGAATGATATTTATAACGAATGTGCATTTATGTGTAACCAATTTTGATAATAATTAGCAGGGGTCATGACCTAAAAAGTTTTTTTTCATTTTCTTCTACAGCCCCAGGCCATTATTGCAATAGCTGACAGTGGTGAATTGTATGCAAAGAATTGTACCCGGTATATTCATTATTATATAATGTGTGTACGATATTAAAAAATAGTATGATTTCTCCACCACATTGTTATATGTTTGATACCAGCAATTTATTTCCAAGCTACAAAACAAACACTTGCACATATTATTACACGAAAAACATCTTTGGCATTTATTATCTATGCATATATTGTCATACTAACATTTTATAACAAATAACGTGTTTCTGTGCAACTTTGTGTTGCTCTTTCAACACATATATATAGCAGATTAGCAAAGTTATGGTAACAAAATATTATTAAACTGGTTTAATCGTTTCACTACCCAGATTCTTATTACTACATTCCATTATCTGACCATTGCTATAAAGCCCACTCCATAACATACCCCACTTATTATCTCCTGATGAGCTACAGAGGCCATGGCTCTATTTTTTAGATAAAAGCAGCAAATTATGACAAATTTTCATTCACATTAAATATAAAATTCAAGCAAAATATCTAGTTGGGTATAACAATTATTATCCCCCGCCGCGCGTTTAGCGGGATATCTCAAGAACCGTTCGCTGGATTCTCTTCACATTTTACACAAAGCACCTCCTAGGGAAGACGACGGGTTGATTATATTTATTAACATCATTCTCAAGGTCACAGTGGAGCTTTGCTTTTCGACATGCTAATGTTCATGCAAATCTTGTCATCGGGATATCTCAGAACCATTCACCGGAATTCCATCATATCGTACACAAAGCATCTCCTAGGGAAGACAAAGCGCTGATTAGATGGAGTGGAGCTTTGACTTTTCCGACATGCTTGACAGTCGATTTTGCTGATTTTGACATTATTTTCAATTTTGAAGTATTAATTTGCGCCGGGGGATCATGTCACCTTAGTGACAACTACTTGTTTTAATATCTGTAGCAAATACATAATTAAATGAAATGGTAAATAAATAAGCGCCAAAAATTATATATTTCAATTTCTTTCATTGCTCATAAACTTTGTTATTCTTTCGTGTCTTTGTATACAGTGTGTGAGTTAGACCACAATGCTTTGCGCTTGAAAATAATAGACTGGATCTATATTTAGACTGGAAAACATCTTTACTAATTAGTGCAATTTCTCGGCTTATTTTGGGTCGAAAATAATTGTGAAAAATTAAGTGTATATATTTTACGGAGATAGATTTTTTGCAATTTTCCAATATGTTCATCAACATCCTTGATGGCTCTTTAACATTTACTTAAGAATCAAAGACAAAACTCATTGAATCGATCATATACAAATATCATTTGACACATTGTTTTAACTAAATTTGACATAGAATTATGCCCAATGGAGGAAGATGTAGGTAATAATGTAAGTGTATTAACAATATGAAAAATACTTTAGTTGAGTTTACCGTTTTAAGTACAGTTTGGATATAGGACGTTCTGGCAAGTGTTAGTAATTTTTATATAGCAAAGTATGGTTATTGTCGAAATATTCAATTATTTCAACCGTCATACATGTCCATACATTGATAAACCGTGATAAACCGTACCATACATTGATACAAGTTAGATCCATTTTAAAACGTTGAACAGATAATTATCAATCACCAAAATGTTGAAATATTTGTAGAATTACTTTTGAAACCGATATGCTTGAAAACAACCTGATCTGCAAATGATATTACATTCAATATATGAACAACCCCGCCTAAATCATTTGTTTGCAGTGTTATTTTTCTTATTTAGCAAACAGAGAACAGGTTATTTCTATACATCCTCGAACATGATATTTATATTCAAACCATAGCAGAAAAAGATTTTCATTTACGTTGACATACTTCAGGTTAACAACAGCATCAACAGATTATGAATAACGGTCTCAAAGTCCGAAACATAGGTACAATGGTAGCAAGTAGCAACCAGTAATAGGAAACATACAACATGCATTTAGCCTGAAAAGAACATAGAGGGGCAAAAGAAACAATACCAAATTTTCAACAGATTGATCAGCAAATATTTATGCCGGATAAAGTCGATGTTGAATGTCTCTTTAAGAGATATACAGATGGAGCGGTATTCAGATTTATAAGCTTTTAAAGCTTGTTTACCAATCCATTTCGTGCATGAAATAAATATGTTAAAACCATATACAAACTTTCATTCATGAGAATATGATACTTACTATTTTATATCTTTTAAAACTCACACTGGGTGCTGAAATTGCTATTTGAAAAGAGTTTTCTGGACATAATACCAAGTTTATCAGATTGCTTTATTGCATCGATAACACCCTCCATTATATGATAAAATATTTTATCCTCACAATTGTTTTGTTTGCTATATAAATGTACCATATTTTGTTATTTCCTTAGATTCCACCTGATGAAGGAGTGAGTATGTACTCCGAAACGTCGTGTATTTTCACATAAAAGAAGTTGTTATCCACAAAATCTTCATGTTCTTATGTTACCTATTGTTGACATTTTGCATTTTGCATTTTGACATTCTTTCATCATTATATCTTATTTAAAGTTTCCCCGTCACGATTCCTTGTTCGTTTATGATATATTTTGTCAGAAAGCTTGTGTTTGCTAAATTTGTCTATGTTGTTAAAGGTGCACCCATTGTGTTTCATAAAATTTAATTTGGCTGTAATACGTTCCAAATCACCACCTGTGCTGTCTACAATACAAATAAATTCACTCAGCTTGCATATATTTATTCCCATTCGCCAAATATATCATAATCACTAGTTTCCAATTAAAATTGAGTAACATCATTATGCATGTGCAGAAACCAAAACTGCACGTCCCATTTACATTCACAGTAGTTATGTGACCTATTTAACATTATCAACTCAAATTTGTCTTTTTGTCTGTTATAAATAAGATTACAAAATTACGTCTGACTCATTGACGCTCGCCACACGCTGTGCATTGTCCGGTTTTCGATCAGAAATCACTACTTTTACCTTCATATCGTCAATATGCTAAGTCTACTATCATCAAAATGGTAGTTTTCAGTAACAGTCGGTACTTTTGGATAAAATAACATCATTTTATAACTTTTGGAATATGTGACCCCCAACAACACAATGGATGTACTATATTTTTCAGACTTAGATTCCCTTCCTTATTATTATATGATCGTTCATATTTTATCTAGGATTGCGATATATAAAGATCCTCAAAGGAACTGCTAGAAGTTAGTGTGTGATAAGAACCCTATTCTCTTTGTGGTTTGTGATTGGATTTACAAATTTATTCCTTCACTTTCCTTCATGTTCTTCGTTAGTTTTTCCTTTTGGGTGGTATTATAATATATCCTTATCGTGTCCAAATAGCCACATCGGACATATGCCACCTATCTACGTTTGTGATAAAATAAGATCCCCATCTTCTCTGTCTCACCTTGTCGACATATCCTACCTGCGCTCGTTTGCTATGTATGGATTGATATGGATGATGCTTTTAAATACGCCGTATTCCACTCTCAGAGTCACTGAAGCGCCTTAAATTGCCAACCACTCTTACTCTAAACTGCGCTGGTGGCTGATGAAACTAGGTTACATAATATCGTGTAACGTAGTGAAACTTAATTACGGTCTCATTTTAATGAGACTGATAAATGTGGATGGAAATAAAATATTGTTTAAATCAAATGTGGATTATCAATTGTAAATTGTGACTGTCCAAACCAGTTGAAAATAATGAAATAATTACACTGTAGTTCATACTGTGAATATATGTGGACATTCGGAATTTAGAAAATAATAACGATGCCTTGACAAATTTGAGAAAGGCACAAATCTTTGGATAAGCTAATTAATTTAACAGGAGGCCTAGCCCCATACAATCTGAGTGGAGCCGAATCTATGATGAATATGCATGACTGCCTCCAGCCAACTCGTAGGATTATGTTATCGATAAATATAGGAATTTTTAAAAAGCCAATATAAAAATCAAGAATCGCAAACTGACGTCACAACACCGATTGTATTAGTATTGCGACATGCACGATTCATGATACAACATGTATGTGACGTCACGTCTTCGTCGTGATCTGATTGGCTGGTGGCGAGCAGGTCCGCGCTTGTCTGCTAGTTTGTTTTATATATATGCCGACTACCGTTACATTGTGATCTCTTTAGAGAAGAGGGTAGAAGAGTCAGCACTCCTGCAGAAACTAGTGTGCCCAACATATATAGTGTGTTATATGTACAAGACGCACTGCAGTTTAGGAAGTATCCTGTCATCGCTGTACTGAAGGTAACCGCAGTCTGATTTACTGCTAGACCGCTGACCTAGCCTAGAACCCGGAAACCGTCCGACTTTTCGTATACTCGGACGCACTGTTTATAGATGTAGATCCTTGTTTGTAAAATATCTGATCTGTGTGATTGAGTGAAGTTATTGTCATATATTTATTTTGGAATAAAAGAGAGCTTTCATGTTATTGCACTTAATTGAAAGTAAATTAATGAACACTCTGTGTTGTACATGTTGGCACGGCTACAGCGATCTAATAGATGAAGACACTGTGCTATGTATTGTACGTATAGCAATGCCAACTATATCATTAGAAACAACGAGCAGTGTAGTGATGATAGGCAAGATGAGAATGACAAGATTGCAAGTGATAGACGCGAGCTAGCTGGGCGTGTCCGGGACAATTAAGCAACCAGTCAGATAGGGCGCTATGTACAGTACAGAAGTTAGACGAGTTTCGAGGCGAGTTCAATATATTCAATATCACTATTTGGCTTGCGGTACGAAGGCCAAACTTAGTTGTGTGTACTGTTATATAGTGACATGCAACATTTGTACAACTTAGTTGTGTGTATTGCTTTAGTTATCTGCAACATGTGTACATCGTAATTGTGTGTACTGTTGTAGTGACATGCAACATTTGTACAACTTAGTTGTGTGTATTGCTGTAGTGATGTGCAACGTTTGTACAACTTAATTGTGTGTACTGTTGAAATGATGAGCAGCATTTGTACAACTTAGTTGTGTGTACTGTTATAGTGACATGCAACATTTGTACAACTTAGTTGTGTGTATTGCTTTAGTGATCTGCAGCATTTGTACAACTTAGTTGTGTGTACTGTTATAGTGACATGCAACATTTGTACAACTTAGTTGTGTGTACTGTTGTAGTGATCTGCAACATGTGTACAACTTAAATGTGTGTACTGTTGAAATGATGAGCAGCATTTGTACAACTTAGTTGTGTGTACTGTTATAGTGACATTCAACATTTGTACAACTTAGTTGTGTGTATTGCTGTAGTGATCTGCAAAATGTGTACAACTTAATTGTGTGTACTGTTGTAGTGATGTGCAACATGTGTACAACTTAATTGTGTGTACTGTTTTAGTGACATGCAACATTTGTACAACTTAGTTGTGTGTACTGTTGTAGTGATGTGCAACATGTGTAAAACTTAATTGTGTGTACTGTTGAAATGATGAGCAGCATTTGTACAACTTAGTTGTGTGTATTGCTGTAGTGATCTGCAAAATGTGTACAACTTAATTGTGTGTATTGCTCTAGTGATGTGCAACATGTGTACAACTTAATTGTGTGTACTGTTTTAGTGACATGCAACATTTGTACAACTTAGTTGTGTGTACTGTTGTAGTGATGTGCAACATGTGTACAACTTAATTGTGTGTACTGTTTTAGTGACATGCAACATTTGTACAACTTAGTTGTGTGTACTGTTGTAGTGATGTGCAACATGTGTAAAACTTAATTGTGTGTACTGTTGTAGTGATGTGCAACATGTGTAAAACTTAATTGTGTGTACTGTTGTAGTGACATGCAACATTTGTACAACTAAGTTGTGTGTACTGTTTTAGTGATCTGCAACATTTGTACAACTTAGTTGTGTGTACTGTTGTAGTGATGTGCAACATGTGTACAACTTAATTGTGTGTACTGTTGAAATGATGAGCAGCATGTGTACAACTTAGTTGTGTGTACTGTTATAGTGACATGCAACATTTGTACAACTTAGTTGTGTGTATTGCTCTAGTGATCTGCAACATGTGTACACTTTAATTGTGTGTACTGTTGTAGTGACATGCAACATTTGTACAACTTAGTTGTGTGTACTGTTGTAGTGATGTGCAACATTTGTACAGCTAAATTGTGTGTACTGTTGAAATGATGAGCAGCATTTGTACAACTTAGTTGTGTGTACTGTTGTAGTGATGTGCAACATGTGTACAACTTAGTTGTGTGTACTGTTGTAGTGACATGCAACATTTGTACAACTTAATTGTGTGTACTGTTGTAGTGATGTGCAACATGTGTAAAACTTAATTGTGTGTACTGTTGAAATGATGAGCAGCATTTGTACAACTTCATTGTGTGTACTGTTGTAGTGACATGCAACATTTGTACAACTTAGTTGTGTGTACTGTTGTAGTGATGTGCAACATGTGTACAACTTAGTTGTGTGTACTGTTATAGTGACATGCAACATTTGTACAACTTAGTTGTGTGTACTGTTATAGTGACATGCAACATTTGTACAACTTAGTTGTGTGTACTGTTATGATGACATGCAACATTTGTACAACTTAGTTGTGTGTACTGTTATAGTGACATGCAACATTTGTACAACTTAGTTGTGTGTATTGCTGTAGTGATCTGCAACATGTGTACAACTTAATTGTGTGTACTGTTGTAGTGACATGCAACATTTGTACAACTTAGTTGTGTGTATTGTTATAGTGACATGCAACATTTGTACAACTTAGTTGTGTGTACTGTTATAGTGACATGCAACATTTGTACAACTTAATTGTGTGTACTGTTATAGTGACATGCAACATTTGTACAACTTAGTTTGTGTGTACTGTTATAGTGACATGCAACATTTGTACAACTTAATTGTGTGTACTGTTATAGTGACATGCAACATTTGTACAACTTAGTTGTGTGTATTGCTCTAGTTATCTGCAACATGTGTACAACTTAATTGTGTGTACTGTTGTAGTGACGTGCAGCATTTGTACAACTTAGTTGTGTGTATTGCTCTAGTGATCTGCAACATGTGTACAACTTATAGTTGTGTGTATTGCTCTAGTTATCTGCAACATGTGTACACCTTAATTGTGTGTACTGTTGTAGTGACATGCAACATTTGTACAACTTAGTTGTGTGTACTGTTATAGTGACATGCAACATTTGTACAACTTAGTTGTGTGTATTGCTGTAGTGATCTGCAACATGTGTACAACTTAATTGTGTGTACTGTTGTAGTGACATGCAACATTTGTACAACTTAGTTGTGTGTATTGTTATAGTGACATGCAACATTTGTACAACTTAGTTGTGTGTACTGTTATAGTGACATGCAACATTTGTACAACTTAATTGTGTGTACTGTTATAGTGACATGCAACATTTGTACAACTTAGTTTGTGTGTACTGTTATAGTGACATGCAACATTTGTACAACTTAATTGTGTGTACTGTTATAGTGACATGCAACATTTGTACAACTTAGTTGTGTGTATTGCTCTAGTTATCCGCAACATGTGTACAACTTAATTGTGTGTACTGTTGTAGTGACATGCAGCATTTGTACAACTTAGTTGTCTGTATTGTTATAGTGACATGCAACATTTGTACAACTTATAGTTGTGTGTATTGCTTTAGTGATCTGCAACCATTGTACAACTTAGTTGTGTGTACTGTTATAGTGACATGCAACATTTGTACAACTTAGTTGTGTGTATTGCTCTAGTTATCTGCAACATGTGTACAACTTAATTGTGTGTACTGTTGTAGTGACGTGCAGCATTTGTACAACTTAGTTGTGTGTATTGCTCTAGTTATCTGCAACATGTGTACAACTTATAGTTGTGTGTATTGCTCTAGTTATCTGCAACATGTGTACACCTTAATTGTGTGTACTGTTGTAGTGACATGCAACATTTGTACAACTTAGTTGTGTGTATTGTTATAGTGACATGCAACATTTGTACAACTAAGTTGTGTGTATTGCTTTAGTGATCTGCAACATTTGTACAACTTAGTTGTGTGTACTGTTGTAATGATATGCAATGTGTGTACAACTTAGTGGTTTGTAATGTTGTAGTGATGTGCAACATTTGTACAACTTAGTGGTTTCTACTATGGTTGTGAGTGAAATGTATTCAATGAAATGAGTGTTGTTTCAGTGAGAATGCCACCCAAAAGGAAGGCTGGAGGAGGCAAGGCTAAGGCTAAGGCAGGAGGTAAAAAGGCTAAAGTTGAGGATGAAGGTCCTAAAACTGTCAAGGATGCAATCCAGTCTCTCAAGTCGGCTGATAAAGGCAAGAAGAAAGTACACAAGGTGGACACCTATGTTCCCCTTGCCACCAACTATGAGGTACTGACAGCGAGTGCTCTTGTGCATTCAAGAGCAATTGAGTATGTTATTTTTCAAATGCAAAGTTATTTGTTTCAACACATATAAATGGTATCAATCACTGAGGAAATCTTTAATCTGCAATATGACATATGAGAAATATTTTCATATCACGACAATCCATTGTCATTTTGTTTCAAAGACAGCTACTATCGATTAATGTGCGCCACTGAATGTGATGTCATTATAGGGGTTTTACTTTATTGCTTTCTCGGTAATATATAATGTAGAACACAATAACAAGGGTTTCACAGTTACCATAGTAACATATGGTTAGAGGTGTTTTGTGTTAATTTTGTTTTATGCAAATGAAAGGAATTGTATCTGTGAAAGTATTGTGATTATACTAGAAACCTCTTACATATATAAATGTATATATTCTCCTTGATTATTTGATTCATGCAAAAAACCTAGCTGGGAGAAACAGTTCTTTCACTGTTTGTAGGAGCTACCAAACTGTCAATCAAATGATAAATATATAAACATCCGAAGACATCTTTTGTTGGACTAATTACTGAAAAACTATACATTTGATTCATTTCAAACTTTGCACACATCTTCTACACTACCAGGAGGATTCCCCTTTGAGAGTTTCTGGATCAACCAATGTCAGGCCTGAAAGGCACAATGGGCGTTATGGCATTGCCATTTTTTAGCTCATCAGGCCTGTAAAGGCCAGATGGGCTTATGGCATGGGCCGGCGTCCGTCGGGCGTCGTCCGTAAACTTTTTACATTTTCGACTTTTCCTCCAGAACCGCTACACCCCCAAAGCTGAAATTTTGTGGGGAGGTACCTTGCACCTAAGGGATCTTAATTTGTACATTTTATCCAGATACCCCTCCCCCCCAAAAAGAATATTGGCGTGGCAGGCAGTTTCCCTAAAACCTTTAAACGACTTCTTCTCTGAAACCAGTTGGCATACAAAGCTGCATTTTTCAGAATAACATCTTTATAATATGAGGTTTCAAGTTTGTTCATTTGGACTTGAACCCCCATCAAATATGGGCGTGGCAGGGGTCCACCCTAAAATCTTTAAAGGATACCCAGATACAGTCAACTGAGTTCTAGGTGTTGTTGCAGGTGTATGGTGACCATGACTGTATGCTGAACCAGACAAACATCGGCCACAACAACAACAAGTACTATGTAATCCAAGTTCTCCAGCATAAGACCAACAAGGTTTTCTTCACCTGGAACAGATGGGGCAGAGTTGTGAGTCCTTGCTCTCTTTCATACAGATCAATAGTATACACACTACTTCTATTAGAGAGCCATTGGGTATGTTTATCTTTCTAACAGAAAATTATTTAGACAAATCTTTCATCTACAACATGACATATGAGAAATAATTTTGATACCACGACAATCATATAAAATTTGGTTTCAAAGGCACCTAGTTATTTGAAAATCTGTAGTGTATATATATATTTTAATGAAGTAAATTTGTTGGTCAATTTTCAGGTATGTTTATCAACATCCTCAATATTTCTTGAAGCATACTCACTACTGTAACTAGTAACAGTAACATTAGGTAGATTGTTATTACCTAATCAGGCCTGAAAGTACAGAGGAGCTTTTGACATTGCATGGCGTCCATTCATCTGTAAACGTTCATCAGGCCTGAAAGGCTCGATGGGCTTATGACATGGTACCCGGCGTCCATTCATCCGTCCGTCCGTAAACTTTTCGCTTTTTCAACTTCTTCTCCAGAACCAGTTACTGTAGAAAGTTGAAATCTTGTGCACAGACTCCTTGACCTATGGGGCTTCTAATCGTAGATTTGGTGAAACTGTGACCCCAAATGTGTGTCATAGGGGTCATGAACTAAAACCTATTTTTGTTCTTGTTAACAATGTATTACTTAGATTGCTTAGATCTTCAACCTTAAATAATATATTACTCTATTTTTCAATTTCTTTTCAAGAACCACTTGCTGAAATTCTGTGTGAAGACTCCTTACCAAATGGGGATTATAAATTGTAAATTTGATGACTCTGTCACCCCAAATATGGATCACAGGGGTCATGACCTAAAAACCTATTTGCATCTTCTTCTTCCATCCATCTTTAGACATTGGGGATTATAAATTTTAGATTTGGTGACCATATGACCAAAAGAAATATGGGACACATTGGTGACTGCCTAAAAACATATTTTTAGCTAGAAAGCTGAAATCTTGTGTACAATCTCCTTGGCCAATGGGGGTTATAAGTTGTAGACCCTGTGACCCTAACCCTGTGACCCATCCAGCCACTAAGGATTAACTCTGAGAAAGTCTGTGACATATCTTACTTGTTTCAGGGAGAGAGTGGTAGCAATGCATTTAAAGGACATGGTGGGGTTGATGAGGCTATCAAGGACTTTGAAAAGAAGTTTCAGGACAAAACAAAGAATAAGTGGGCGGATCGGGGCAAGTTCACTCCTAAAGCTGGCAAGTACACTCTCATTGAAATGGCCAATGACGATGAGGATGAAGTTGATGCTGTAAGTGAACCACCTATCTTCAAGAAGTTCTAAGCCTATTCTTAACGCATGGGCTATGATCAACGTTAAGATTTTTAAGAGCTGCAAACATTTTGAAAATAGTTGCTAAGGTTGTGTTGTAGGTAAAACCAATCTTGGTTCTTGTCTTAGAGATGTTAATTTTACAGTTACTTTCTACCATGTCAATTTGTAGAGGGTTATTTATTGTCACCACGACACTTTGACCGGTTTTCAGCCTCTTGTTAATGCGATATGTCATGAAGCTTTGCATCCAAAGTCTTCAATGTGGTGTCTGCCTACATTGGGGGAAGAAGCAGACACCAGTAAATTTGTTTCTCCTTGACCTTATTTTCAAGGTGACCATGACACTTTGACCACTTTTTGAACTCTTGTTAACGCAATATCTCATGAACCCAAGCACCCAAAGTCTTCAAATTTGCTGATCGTCATGACACTTTTTTTTTACCAGTAGTGCAATATATGAAGTAGCTCCTTTTGACCAAATGATTTGTTACAAAACTCAAAATTAGCGGCGGGGGACATTGCCATGTTAGTGGCAAACACTTGTTTATCAGATAATCATTTGATTTATCATAGTTTGCTGTCACTTCATGTCAAATCACATCCTAATCAATATACCGATATTTAAAAAATGGCGAGAATGTCTTCTCAATTTTGTTTCATACTTCGTCCCATTGATTTTGGATTGTGCTTTTAAACACTGAGTGAGTTTATATTACCTCTCCTGGCAGGTTAAAGTTGTTGATACTTCTGGCAAGAAGGTAGCTGACTCCAAACTAGATGGACCGACCCAACAACTGTTGAAGCTGATATTTGACCATGACATGTTCAAAGATGCGATGAAGAGTTTTGACATAGATGTGAAGAAGATGCCGCTGGGCAAGCTGAGTAAGGTACAGATAGCTAAGGGTTTTGATGTGCTGGAGGACATAGAGGACGAACTCAAGAAGAGCAAACCAGTCCAGGCCAAGCTGCGAGAACTCTCCTCCAAGTTCTACACCGTCATCCCGCACGACTTCGGCCGCAAGATACCCCCCTCAATCGCGGATGCTGAGCTCCTCAGACAGAAGATGGACATGCTATTGGTAGGGGCGGCTGCTCTCATCGCAAACTTTCTCTTTTTTAGATTACCGGTAGTGAAAATTACTCAGTTCTACAGTTTGTAAAGTAGAATTATAATTTTCATGTATCAAACATGCCCTTCAAGCTTTTGGAATGATGAGGTAACTGCCATGTAACTGCTATAGGACTAATGTGACTGATGTGACTCCTTTGTGACTGATGTGACTCCTTTGTGACTCCTTTGTGACTGATGTGACTGCTGCGTGACAGATGTGACTCCTTTGTGACTGATGTGACTGCTGCGTGACTGATGCAACTACTATTTGACTAATGTAACTGACGTATGACTGATGTAACTGACGTATGACTGATACTATGACTGACTGCTATATGACTGCTGTTACTCATATAGGACTGATGTGATTGGTATATGACTTATTTGACTGCTATATGAATAATGTGACTGCTATATGACTGATGGGATTGCTACAAGACTGTAATATGACTGATGTGACTCATATATGACTGATGTGACTGCAATATGACTGATGTGACTGCTTATAATTTTGCTATATGACTGATGTGACTGCTATACGATTGCTATATGACTGATGTGACTGCTATAGGACTGCTATATAAGTGATGAGTTTGATGTGACTGCTATATGGCTAATATGACTGCTTTATGGGTGTGAGTAATGTGACAGATGTTACTGCTTTATGAGTAATGTGACTGCTCTATGAGTGATGTGACTGCTCTATGAGTAATGTGACTGATGTGTGAGTGATGTGACTTCTCTATGAGTAATGTGACTGCTCTCTGAGTGATGTGACTGCTCTATGCCTGCAGGTGCTGGGAGACATTGAGCTGGCACAGAGTCTACAGAAGGACAAGGACAAAGCAATGGCGGAGGTGAGTAGTGCAACTCTCTGTCTGTCTTAGTGGTAACTTGACAGGTATATATTAATTCAACTAGAATCACATTTCTTGCTTCATATGGTTATGTTGTGTTTTTATCAGGCTGATGATTCTGTCATACCAAATCCACTTGATGTCAACTACAGTCTTTTGAAGTGTGGTCTTGATCATGTCGACCCCAAGTCGCAGGAGTTTAAGGTGGGTAAACCTTTCAAGAAGTTTCCTAGAAGCTTATTAAAACAGCTTTCAAGTAGCCCACTAAGTAGCCCACTAAGTAGCCCACTTGATGAGGAAGGTTTGGCTAATAAGAGTTTGTGTGGCTTGTACAGGTGCTGTCCAAGTACAAGGACGCGACGGAGGGCTACAGGAAAGTGAAGATCAAGCAGGTCTGGAGGGTGGCTCGGGATGGAGAGGTACGTAGCAACGCCTTCAGTCTAATTCTCTCTGTCCAGAGTGGCTTTGTAGTAATGATATATGTCTATAGTTTTGCTCTTATATTCAGCTCAATGTTTGAAGATAGATGTGACATTATGAGGATGTTGAATATTGTAAAAAAAAAGTAAACCTCTCATGGATTTCTAAAGGTTTTCTGTTTTATTCAATTTATTGAATTTCTAAATGATGACTCACACCTGGACATTACAGGACGGCAGATTCCAAGTACATGACAAACTAAGCAACAGGAAGCTGCTGTGGCACGGCACCAACGTAGCAGTTGTTGCCGCCATTTTGAAGAGCGGACTGCGCATCATGCCTCACAGTGGGGGTAGGGTCGGTCGAGGAATCTACTTTGCCTCTGAGAATGGAAAGTCTGCTGGCTATGGTGAGTTGATCCAAACTATTTGCCTTTAATTGCTAACTAACAAATTTGAAAAGCTCAATAGCAGATTCTTAACACTTACATTATAACATCAATAATTTTGCCAGTGGTATAAGAAAAAGGAGTGACATCTCGTGTAACACCACTGACAGTTACACCACTGACCCGTTCACACTTAGTCAACTTTATAACAATCAATGCCCCCATAACACTAGCATCATGGCATAAATAATGATGTTTTTTAAAAACTTTAATTCACTTTAAATAAACAATCTTTTGATTAAGTACTTATGAATAAGTAATCAGTGTTACACAACCGTAAGAATTATCCTGTATAGTCAACTCACCAACTTGCATCAAACTTCAACAGTAAATTCCAACTTGACCTACACATACCCAACATATACATTATAAATAACACATCTCTGTGAGGAAAAAAACAGTTTTGCATTGAAAATATGATTTTTGATAATAAAAAAATTAAATCAGAGTGATATGTGCTACTGAAATGAGGCATAAAGTAAGCTTTGCCTTATGATAATTTGTGACAGTGAGGACGACGGGCACAACAGGCATCATGTTTCTGAACGAGGTTGTGCTGGGCAATGAACACCACATCTCCTGTGATGACTCCTCCCTGGTACAAGCACCCAAGGGCTTCGACTGTGTCATTGCAAAGGGTCGCACAGAGCCAGGTACAGTAACCTCATTTATGTGTGTGTGTATGTGTGTATGTGTGTATGTGTGTATGTGGGTTTTTTGTAAGTGCAAAAACGTGCTATTTAAAGTATGAAAATGATTATGATGGTCTCTTGTATCCTTATCAGTTTAATTTCCTATCTCTGTGGATATTTCTATTGTTGATACCATATCAGTATTCTATTTCAAAATATATTTTGGAAGTGCACAAACAGAAGCACATCCGTTCCTGCAGATCCATATATATTTGGTGGGCAAATGGAATTTTGGGTTTACCCAAAAAAATAACAATACTGTCATGCACAGCACAAATAAAAGTGATGTGCCAATGCCTGAGATATATTTCTCTTTTTTATCCCACCGGTATGTAATACCGTTGGATATAGTTATCACCCCGTTCGTCTGTCCGTCCGTCTGTCATTTCGTTTCCGGAGCAGAACTCGAAAACCATTTATCATATCTTTCTGAAACTTCACATATGTATTACACATTTACTGGAGTTGTGCCTTTTGATATTTTCAGATTTTTTAAAATTTTATTTTTTTCGTTTCCATGGAAACGTGTTGAAATTGAACTCTGTTCAAAGATGTGTTTTACAAATTATGTGGGACCGGTGGGATATGTCATCTTCTGATGACTCTTGTTTAAGCTTTTTCATTATAAATATGAAGATACAATCAGATGAAGTTATTAAATCTAATATTTGACATGTTCTGTTACAGATCCAAAGCTTGACACAACTCTCACGATAGACGGCAAGAAGGTGACCGTGCCACAGGGAAAACCTGTACATCAGCCCAAGTTCTCTGGCAGCAGCTTCTCTCAGAGCGAGTATCTGATATACAAGGAGAGTCAGAACAGGATCAGGTACCTGCTGCTTTTGGACTTCTCCTACTGAGGTACCCACATGTCATCATCATCTACAAGGAGAGTCAGAACAGGATCAGGTACCTGCTTCTAATGGACTTCTCCTACTGAGGTACCCACATGTCATCATCATCTACAAGGAGAGTCAGAACAGGATCAGGTACCTGCTTCTAATGGACTTCTCCTACTGAGGTACCCACATGTCATCATCATCTACAAGGAGAGTCAGAACAGGATCAGGTACCTGCTTCTAATGGACTTCTCCTACTGAGGTACCCACATGTCATCATCATCTACTAGGAGTGTCAGAACAGGATCAGGTACTGCTTCTAATGGACTTCTCCTACTGAGGTACCCACATGTCATCATCATCTACAAGGAGAGTCAGAACAGGATCAGGTACCTGCTTCTAATGGGCTTCTCCTACTGAGGTACCCACATGTCATCATCATCTACTAGGAGTGTCAGAACAGGATCAGGTACCTGCTTCTAATGGACTTCTCCTACTGAGGTACCCACATGTCATCATCATCTACAAGGAGAGTCAGAACAGGATCAGGTACCTGCTTCTAATGGACTTCTCCTACTGAGGTACCCACATGTCATCATCATCTACTAGGAGTGTCAGAACAGGATCAGGTACCTGCTTCTAATGGACTTCTCCTACTGAGGTACCCACATGTCATCATCATCTACTAGGAGTGTCAGAACAGGATCAGGTACTGCTTCTAATGGACTTCTCCTACTGAGGTACCCACATGTCATCATCATCTACAAGGAGAGTCAGAACAGGATCAGGTACCTGCTGCTTTTGCGACTTCTCCTACTGAGGTACCCACATGTCATCATCATCTACTAGGAGAGTCGGAACAGGATCAGGTACCTGCTTCTAATGGACTTCTCCTACTGAGGTACCCACATGTCATCATCATCTACTAGGAGTGTCAGAACAGGATCAGGTACTGCTTCTAATGGACTTCTCCTACTGAGGTACCCACATGTCATCATCATCTACAAGGAGAGTCAGAACAGGATCAGGTACCTGCTTCTAATGGGCTTCTCCTACTGAGGTACCCACATGTCATCATCATCTACTAGGAGTGTCAGAACAGGATCAGGTACCTGCTTCTAATGGACTTCTCCTACTGAGGTACCCACATGTCATCATCATCTACAAGGAGAGTCAGAACAGGATCAGGTACCTGCTTCTAATGGACTTCTCCTACTGAGGTACCCACATGTCATCATCATCTACTAGGAGTGTCAGAACAGGATCAGGTACTGCTTCTAATGGACTTCTCCTACTGAGGTACCCACATGTCATCATCATCTACAAGGAGAGTCAGAACAGGATCAGGTACCTGCTTCTAATGGACTTCTCCTACTGAGGTACCCACACGTCATCATCATCTACTAGGAGTGTCAGAACAGGATCAGGTACCTGCTTCTAATGGACTTCTCCTACTGAGGTACCCACATGTCATCATCATCTACTAGGAGTGTCAGAACAGGATCAGGTACCTGCTTCTAATGGACTTCTCCTACTGAGGTACCCACATGTCATCATCATCTACTAGGAGTGTCAGAACAGGATCAGGTACCTGCTTCTAATGGACTTCTCCTACTGGGGTACCCACATGTCATCATCATCTACAAGGAGAGTCAGAACAGGATCAGGTACCTGCTTCTAATGGACTTCTCCTACTGAGGTACCCACATGTCATCATCATCTACAAGCTACAAGGAGAGTCAGAACAGGATCAGGTACCTGCTTCTAATGGACTTCTCCTACTGAGGTACCCACATGTCATCATCATCTACAAGGAGAGTCAGAACAGGATCAGGTACCTGCTTCTAATGGACTTCTTCTACTGAGGTACCCACATGTCATCATCATCTACTAGGAGTGTCAGAACAGGATCAGGTACCTGCTTCTAATGGACTTCTCCTACTGAGGTACCCACATGTCATCATCCTCTACAAGGAGAGTCAGAACAGGATCAGGTACCTGCTTCTAATGGACTTCTCCTACTGAGGTACCCACATGTCATCATCATCTACAAGGAGAGTCAGAACAGGATCAGGTACCTGCTTCTAATGGACTTCTCCTACTGAGGTACCCACATGTCATCATCATCTACTAGGAGTGTCAGAACAGGATCAGGTACCTGCTTCTAATGGACTTCTCCTACTGAGGTACCCACATGTCATCATCATCTACAAGGAGAGTCAGAACAGGATCAGGTACCTGCTTCTAATGGACTTCTCCTACTGAGGTACCCACATGTCATCATCATCTACAAGGAGAGTCAGAACAGGATCAGGTACCTGCTTCTAATGGACTTCTCCTACTGAGGTACCCACATGTCATCATCATCTACTAGGAGTGTCAGAACAGGATCAGGTACTGCTTCTAATGGACTTCTCCTACTGAGGTACCCACATGTCATCATCATCTACAAGGAGAGTCGGAACAGGATCAGGTACCTGCTTCTAATGGACTTCTCCTACTGAGGTACCCACATGTCATCATCATCTACTAGAAGAGTCGGAACAGGATCAGGTACCTGCTTCTAATGGACTTCTCCTACTGAGGTACCCACATGTCATCATCATCTACTAGGAGTGTCAGAACAGGATCAGGTACCTGCTTTTAATGGACTTCTCCTACTGAGGTACCCACATGTCATTAAAACTTGTCATGAGCTTTACAATGGCTATAACACAGACAATCTTATTCTTCTTATTTATGACTTTTTTTGTTGATGTTTTCATAGGCATTTATGAAATAGTGTTTTTAAACTACAGAGTGTGTTATAAACAAGTATTTATTAACCATTGACAATTCAATAGCATGATATTTATCAGGCTTTTTGGACCAGAAGGGCTTACAACTTGAACAATTGTCTATCCTTAACTTTATATTTTGCACCCCCAAAAGCTGAAATTTTGTTGGGTAACATTGTATCTAGGGGATCAAAGTTTGTAAATTGGAATGATTTCTCTTCAAATCAAAAACAAACTTTGAACATCGTAACTTTGCTCGTCGTTTGTCCAGTGTCATCTGGCGTTCTTAAACCTTTGACATTTCCAAATTTAATGTCAAGTCATGTTTTTGTTATGCATTGAAGACTTTTTCATGACCTTGTATTGAACATTTTATTTTGATTTTCAACATCAAACATTAAAAATTTTGATGAGCTACAGAGCCCAGGGCTCTAATTTTTTTCTGATATGTTTTTGTTTGTGACTATTTAATAATTGCATTCATATATGTTAAATTTGAGTCATAGTGCTTATAATGTGATATTTGTCAAGTTTCCAGTTGTTTTATTATTTTAATGAACATACTGTTAGCATGTTGTTAAGTTTGTTTGTGAGAAGGCTGCTTTGTGATTGAAGAATCATCTCCTAAACACTTCAGTGTTACATTTATTCATTCTTAGAATGTTGTTACATTCAGACATGTATTAAGTGTGCTCCTATGTGATGAACATTTATATTTGTAGATTTTATTCTTTTATATTTTTGTTCTTTTCAAGAAAATAAAAAGATATTTGAAGGATTTTATAGTAAATAAAGAGTTATTTACTCCATGTTAACTGTTTGTTTTGTATCATTACGTAGATATAGATACTAATTGCATCACACAATCAATATGACTAGAAGTGGTAATTTCATGGACTGAGTAAGTATTAATAGAGCCTCTTGCACTGGAAATGTTTGGACCAAATTCCAATCAATGAAAAGAACATTTAAAATAAAAACATATTCACCTCATTAAAGAACAACAATATACACATGCAAGTAAATATACACTTGGAGTAAACTTGCATATGTACGAGTAAGTAAAAGTATATTTAGCATGTTATATGTTCAGCTCATCAGGCCTGAGTTCTTCTCCAGAAGCACTGGCTCTAGAGAGCTGAGATCTTGTGAACAAACTCCTCAACCAATTGGGAAGAATAACTTGTAGATTTGGTAACTCTGTGCCCCAAATAAGTGCCACATTGGCGACAACCTAGAAACTTATTTACATCTTCTCCAGAATCAAAAGTCTAGAAAGATGTCATCTTCTGTTTAGACTCATTGGTCAATGGGGATTATAACCTCATTCAAAGAAGTACGAGAACACCTGATTTTGTGTGTATGTTTGCAGATAAATGAAGAAGAGCGTCCAAACATTTGATTATACCTGTTGTCACGGGCCCTATGAATAACAGGATGTTCCAATGGTTGATGTTAAGGATCAAAACTCTCTCTCTGTTTTTTTTTAGAAAGAAAGCCCTTTGCCAATTCCCCGAGAATGAGGGCTTTCTTTCTCAAACAAAACCAAGGGAGATGTTTTGATCTTACCCATGAACCGAGGCTATATTTAACTAGCTCATCAGGGATGAAAGCCCTGATGAGCTTATGGCATGGCAAGATGTCCATCAATCCATGCATCTGTAAACCTTTTGCTTTTTCGTCTTCTCCGGGATTGCTGGCAAAAGGGAACTGAAACCACCTAGAAACATATATTCATCTTCTTCTCCAGTACCGAAGGGTTTGGAAGGTGAGATCCTGTGTAATAGGACCTTAAATTGTAGGTTTGGTGACCCTGTGACCCCAAATAGGAGTCACTTGGGGAAACAACCTAAAACAACTATTTTTAGCTTCTTCTCCAATACTCAGAGCTCTAGAAAGCTGAAATGGTGTGTATAGAGTCCTTGGCCAATGGGGATTCTAAATTGTAGATTGTATACCCTAATATAGAACACAGGGTTCACAACCTATAAAAACCATATTCTAAATATGCAGAATTGATGACCCTGTGACACCAAATATGTATCATAGGTGTCACTTGAAGATTTAATTCTTCTCTATTGTTTCCTTTAAATTACCTCCCTTTGAAGAGCACATAACATCTTAAGATGAAAATAGCTTTTTCAAGTTATGCCCTCTGTGACCTATTTTTGGGGTCGCAGGATAATGAAATCTACAATTTAGAATCTTCATAGGCCAAGGAGTCTGCACACAACCTTTCAGCTCTTTAGACCTTTTTGGAACTGGAGAAGAAGATGAAACCAGGACCCATATTTTCGAAGCTCTCTTAGCGCTAAGATAGTCGTAAGTGCCATACCTTAACACTGACTTACGACTATCTTAGCACTAAGACAGCTTCGAAAATCTAGGCCCTGGTTTTTAGAGTCGACAATATCAATTTAGAATCCCCATTTGCCAAGGAGTGTGCACACAACTTTTCAGCCTTCTAGGCCTTTTGGAACTGGAGAAGAAACTGAAAATAGGTTTTTAAGATCGTGACCCTTGTGACCATATTTGGGGTCAGGGGGTCACCAATTTTACAATTTAGAATCCCCATTGGCCAGTGAGTCTGTACACAACTTTTCAACTCTCTAGACCTTTTAGAACTGGAGAAGAAGATGTTGGTGGTGCACAATATTTCTATCAAATAGTAATTTATTTGGTCTTTGAAGGGCATTTAGAAGTGGTATACGTAAGAACATGAAGATTTTCTGGATAACAACTTCTTTAATGTGAAAATACAACGTCGTAGCTGACCATGGTTCCTGTGAGGTTTGCTTCCTTGAGCTGGTTGACGAAAGATGAAGAGTTGCTGATGTAGGACTTACCTCCTTTACCTAAGGGTGCTAAGAGACGGGAAAGGAACTGGGCGGTGTTGTAGAATACTGATCCTCTGGAGCAAACTAGGATCCTGGACTTTGGTGGGTTTTTGTGGATCTTGATTGTGGCTCTGGCATATGGGGCTTGGGAATTGATGGGGTTGAGCTGGTTGAAAATGATGTCATTGATCTCATCGTTGTTATGGAGGTCTTTGAGGATGTCCTTGTGCTGGCGTTCGAGACGAGCTGTTGGGTCCTTGTTGATGGTTTGGTAGGTGGTGGTGTCGGTGAGAGTCTTGTTGATTAGTTGATTGAAGTCGGTTGTATCCATGACGACTGCTGCTTTACCATTGTCAGCTTCTGCCAATTGGCCTCCCTCGTTTCATCATGTGTGTTTATTTACATCTTCAATAAAGCCTACATGCCATTGTTTATCTACTTACTCCCCCCCATGTTTGTATTGCAAATCCCCATCATTCTCATGCTTCCCCTCCATCATGTTTGTATTACAAATCCCCATTTTATACCATTCTCATACATGTTAAATCTCCCTGATTGAGTTTCCTCACCATTGTTTTGTTTGCTATATAAATGTACCATATTTTGTTATTTCCTTACATTCCGACTGATGAAGTATATGTTCTCCGAAACGTCGCGTATTTTCACATTAAAGAAGTTTTTATCCAGAAAATCTTCATGTTCTTAAGTAATTTATTTTCCTGTAATTCTTGAGATTAATGACAAAAATATGATTTTTTAAAAGAAAACAACCACATTTGGTAAAGATTCAATTTGATTCAAAATAACAATAACATTACATTTTCTTCTTGCATACAAGTGTATCCAGGAACCATTAACTCTAATAGGCGATAATCATGGAACATGTTTCTTGTTTTATTAAATGATGGAAGGTGTGAAATGATGGTGACAAATGTAATTATTTTGCGACACCCCACCTGGTTCGGGAGCTCTTATATCTAAAACGAACACGGTAACACTATTCTTGTATAACAGAAATGGATTAAGCAATTTAAGCATTAGCAATTTCTTGAGATATTTCACATTGGTATCGTTCACTTCAAAGTGTCACCAAAGGTATGTCCAACACGTATTCTCATTTCACTTAGGAAACCTAGAGAAGCACTCGCTCATTTTGGACGTAATTGAAAACGACAAGTATTATACTACAGAAAGAACTGATAAATTATATCTACAATGTGATGAAGTTATTAGACTTTGGAGGATGAAAACCATTTCCAACATGGGGTCCACTCAAACTACTCACCAAATCCATATAGTAAACTTTCCAAACAGAGCTATATTCAAATTGCTCATGTTAACATCAGGTGGTAAACTTATTAATAATTTAGCAATGTTTATATGTCATGCAATGTATCAAAGGTGTTAAACCTGTGTACACTACATATTTTGTCATGATTCATGCAACAACCTATATACCGGTAGTTATTGGTCTTCACTTCAGTAACAACATATATAGCTATGGGCCAATGGTCTACACTTCAGTAACAACCTATGTAGTTATTGGCCCCTAGTCTACACTTCAGTAACAACCTATGTAGTTATTGGCTCATGGTCTACACTTCAGTAACAATCTATGTAGTTATGGCCCCATGGTCTACACTTCAGTAACAACCTATTTAGTTATGGGTCCATGGTCTACACTTCAGTAACAACCTATGTAGTTATGGGCCCCTAGTCTACACTTCAGTAACAACCTATGTAGTTATTGGCCCATGGTCTACACGTCAGTAACAACCTATGTAGTTATTGGCCAATGGTCTACACTTCAGTAACAACCTATGTAGTGATTGGCCAATGGTATACACTCCAGTAACAGCCTATATAAGTATGGGCCAATGGTCTACCCTTCAGTAACAGCCTATATAAGTATGGGCCAATGGTCTACACTTCAGTAACAACCTATGTTGTTATGGGCCCATAGCCTACACTTCAGTAACAACCTATGTTGTTATGGGCCCATAGCCTACACTTCAGTAACAACCTTTGTAGTTATTGGCCAATGGTCTACACTTCAGTAACAACCTATGTAGTTATTGGCTCATAGTCTACACTTCATTAACAACCTATTTAGTTATGGGCCAATGGTCTACACTTCAGTAACAACCTATGTAGTTATGGGCTCATAGTCTACACTTCAGTAACAACCTATATAGCTATGGGCCCACTGTCTACACTTCAGTAACATCCTATATAGCTATGGGCCCACTGTCTACACTTCACTAACAACCTATGTAGTTATGGGCCCCTAGTCTACACTTCAGTAACAACCTATGTAGTTATTGGCCCATGGTCTACACATCAGTAACAACCTATGTAGTTATTGGCCCCTAGTCTACACTTCAGTAACAATCTATTTAGTTATGGGTCCATGGTCTACACTTCAGTAACAACCTATGTAGTTATGGGCCCCTAGTCTACACTTCAGTAACAACCTATGTAGTTATTGGCCCATGGTCTACACTTCAGTAACAACCTATGTAGTTATTGGCCAATGGTCTACACTTCAGTAACAACCTATGTAGTGATTGGCCAATGGTATACACTCCAGTAACAGCCTATATAAGTATGGGCCAATGGTCTACCCTTCAGTAACAGCCTATATAAGTATGGGCCAATGGTCTACACTTCAGTAACAACCTATGTTGTTATGGGCCCATAGCCTACACTTCAGTAACAACCTATGTTGTTATGGGCCCATAGCCTACACTTCAGTAACAACCTTTGTAGTTATTGGCCAATGGTCTACACTTCAGTAACAACCTATGTAGTTATTGGCTCATAGTCTACACTTCATTAACAACCTATTTAGTTATGGGCCAATGGTCTACACTTCAGTAACAACCTATGTAGTTATGGGCTCATAGTCTACACTTCAGTAACAACCTATATAGCTATGGGCCCACTGTCTACACTTCAGTAACATCCTATATAGCTATGGGCCCACTGTCTACACTTCACTAACAACCTATGTAGTTATTGGCCCATAGTCTACACTTCAGTAACAACCTATGTAGTTATTGGCCAATGGTCTACACATCAGTAACAACCTATGTAGTTATTGGCCAATGGTCTACACTTCAGCAACAACCTATTTAGTTATGGGCCCATGGTCTACACTTCAGTAACAACCTATTTAGTTATGGGCCCATGGTCTACACTTCAGTAACAACCTATGTAGTTATGGGCCCATGGTCTACACTTCAGTAACAACCTATGTAGTTATGGGCCCATGGTCTACACTTCAGGAACAACCTATTTAGTTATGGGCCAATGGTCTACACTTCAGTAACAACCTATGTAGTTATGGGCCAATAGTCTACACTTCAGTAACAACCTATGTAGTTATTGGCCAATGGTCTACACTTCAGTAACAATCTATATAGCTATGGGTCCATGGTCTACACTTCAGTAACAACCTATGTAGTTATTGGCCCCTAGTCTACACTTCAGTAACAACCTATGTAGTGATTGGCCAATGGTATACACTTCAGTAACAGCCTATATAAGTATTGGCCAATGGTCTACACTTCAGTAACAGCCTATATAAGTATGGGCCAATGGTCTACACTTCAGTAACAACCTATTTAGTTATAGGACAATGGTCTACACTTCAGTAACAACCTATGTAGTTATGGGCCCATATCCTACACTTCAGTAACAACCTTTGTAGTTATTGGCCAATGGTCTACACTTCAGTAACAACCTATGTAGTTATGGGCCAATGGTCTACACTTCAGTAGCAACCTATGTAGTTATTGGCTCATAGTCTGCACTTCAGTAACAACCTATTTAGTTATTGGCCCATGGTCTACACTTCAGTAACAACCTATATAGCTATGGGCCCACTGTCTACACTTCACTAACAACCTATGTAGTTATTGGCCCATAGTCTACACTTCAGTAACAACCTATTTAGTTATGGGCCAATGGTCTACACATCAGTAACAACCCATGTAGTTATTGGCCAATGGTCTACACTTCAGTAACAACCTATTTAGTTATGGGCCAATGGTCTACACTTCAGTAACAATCTATGTAGTTATGGGCCCATGGTCTACACTTCAGTAACAACCTATGTAGTTAAGGGCCCATGGTCTACACTTCAGTAACAACCTATGTAGTTATGGGCCAATAGTCTACACTTCAGTAACAACCTATGTAGTTATGGGCCAAAAGTCTACACTTCAGTAACAACCTATGTAGTTATTGGCCAATGGTCTACACTTCAGTAACAATCTATGTAGTTATGGGCCCATGGTCTACACTTCAGTAACAACCTATGTAGTTATGGGCCAATAGTCTACACTTCAGTAACAACCTATGTAGTTATTGGCCAATGGTCTACACTTCAGTAACAATCTATGTAGTTATGGGCCAATAGTCTACACTTCAGTAACAACCTATGTAGTTATTGGCCAATGGTCTACACTTCAGTAACAATCTATGTAGTTATGGGCCCATGGTCTACACTTCACTAACAACCTATGTAGTTATTGGCCAATGGTCTACACTTCACTAACAACCTATGTAGTTATTGGCAAATGGTCTACACTTCTGTAACAACCTATATAGCTATGGGCCCATGGTCTACACTTCAGTAACAACCTATGTAGTTATTGGCCCATGGTCTACACTTCAGTAACAACCTATGTAGTTATGGGCCAATGGTCTACACTTCAGTAACAACCTATTTAGTTATGGGCCAATGGTCTACACTTCAGTAACATATTATGTAGTTATGGGCCCATGGTCTACACTTCAGTAACAACCTATGTAGTTATGGGCCAATGGTCTACACTTCAGTAACAACCTATTTAGTTATGGGCCAATGGTCTACACTTCAGTAACATATTATGTAGTTATGGGCCCATAGCCTACACTTCAGTAACAACCTTTGTAGTTATTGGCCAATGGTCTACACTTCAGTAACAACCTATGTAGTTATGGGCCAATAGTCTAAACTTCAGTAACAACCTATGTAGTTATTGGCCAATGGTCTACACTTCAGTAACAACTTATGTATTTATTGGCTCATAGTCTACACTTCAGTAACAACCTTTATAGCTATAGGCCTACGGTCTTCACTTCAGTAACAACCTATGTAGCTATGGGCCAATAGTCTACAGTTCAGTAACAACCTATGTAGTTATTGGCCAATAGTCTACACTTCAGTAACAACCTATATAGCTATGGGCCCATGGTCTACTCTTCAGTAACAACCTATGTAGTTATGAACTCTTTTTCGTAAATAATGTTGTGAAATGGATCACATCTTTCAGTCACTAAATGACACTGAAAATATCAATTAAATATCAAACGGTAAGTGTTTTTTTTCTGCAGACAATTATAATTTACTGAAGATGATTGATGTCGTGCCTCGTGCTGTGAAGAATAGATGTGACTTCTTGACTGGATAAACGTATTTAAATTTCATAAACAATTATGACCGACACAAGCAGGGCGGTTTGCCTTTATTTAATGCTTGTAATTTTAGTTTTCCTTTTATTTTCTGCAATCGGTCAACTGATGTCCGATAGGTCAATTTTCCATTCGGTCAAACTGGATTTACAATCGGACATGTCCGGCAAATAGACCGATTTCTGCATCCCTGGTAACAACCTATATAGTTATGGGCCAATGGTCTACACTTCAGTAACAACCTATGTAATTATGGGCCCATAGTCTACACGTCAGTAACAACCTATTTAGTTTTGGGCCCATGGTCTACACTTCAGTAACAACCTATTTAGTTATGGGCCAATGGTCTACACTTCAGTAACAACCTATGTAGTTATGGGCCCATGGTCTACACTTCAGTAACAACCTATTTAGTTATGGGCCCATGGTCTACACTTCAGTAACAACCTATTTAGTTATGGGCCAATGGTCTACACTTCAGTAACAACCTATGTAGTTATGGGCCCATGGTCTACACTTCAGTAACAACCTATTTAGTTATGGGCCCATGGTCTACACTTCAGTAACAACCTATGTAGTTATGGGCCAATGGTCTACACTTCAGTAACAAGAGAATTAGTGAGCACAGCTCACTCATGATACCCCCGCTTTTAACATTTGTAAAAAAGAAATGTTTGAAAATAGCAAAAGGGCATCAATGTTTAAACTTTTGTATGAACAGACCATTATATATAAGTATTATTAAAGCAGAGTAAGTATTACACTTGTAAGCATGTTTTAGAAGTAAAAGTCGAAAAATTTGAAAAATGTCATTAAATATGCAAATGAGGGTATGAAACATACAAATATGCAAATGAGGGTATGAAATATAAAAATGACAGATGTACACATCAGTGGTTTCGTAACATTTGAACAATTAGTGTCTGAGTTATGAGTGGAACAAAAAGTGTGAATGGCGAGGATGAAAAACGGAGAAAATTTGCATAAATTATGCAAATGAGGGTATGAAACATACAAAAGGCAGATGTACACATCGTGATGATTATATGTATCAAGTTACAAGACATTTGAACAATTAGTATTTGAGTTATGAGTGGAACAAAAACTGAATGGCAAAGTCGAAAAACGGAGAAAATTTGCATAAATTATGCAAATTAGAGTACGAAACATACAAAAGGCACATGTGGGGACCATAAAGTGTACATACATAAAGTTTCATAACAATTGAACAAGTAGTATTTGAGTTATGAGCGGAACCAAAAGTGTAAGCATAGACGCGCACACAAAGACGCTTAAAAGTGGAAAATCTGAAAAAATAATCATGGAATCTGAGTGAAACATAGAAAAGGCACATCTAGGGACCATAAAGTGTACATGTATGAAATTTCATAACAATTGAACAAGTAGTATTTGAGTTATGAGCGGAACCAAAAGTGTGACCATAGACGCACACAAAGACGCTTAAAAGTGGAAAATCTGAAAAAATAATCATGGAATCTGAGGGAAACATAGAAAAGGCACATCTAGGGACCATAAAGTGTACATGTATAAAGTTTCATAACAATTGAACAAGTAGTATTTGAGTTATGAGCGGAACCAAAAGTGTTCCGGACAGACGGACGCAAGGACGGACGGACGCACTGAGCGCTATATACCCCCGACTACTTCGTAGCGGGGGTATAAAAACCTATGTAGTTATTGGCCCATGGTCTACACTTCAGTAACAACCTATGTAGTTATTGGCCAATGGTCTACACTTCAGTAACAACCTATGTAGTTATGGGCCCATAGTCTACACGTCAGTAACAGCCTATATAGCTATGGGCCCATGGTCTACACTTCAGTAACAACCTATTTAGTTATGGGCCCATAGTCTACACTTCAGTAACAACCTATGTATTAATGGGCCAATGGTCTACACTTCAGTAACAACCTATGTAGTTATTGGCCAATGGTCTACACTTCAATAACAACCTATGTAATTATGGGCCCATAGTCTACACGTCAGTAACAGCCTATATAGCTATGGGCCCATGGTCTACACTTCAGTAACAACCTATTTAGTTATGGGCAAATGGTCTACACTTCAGTAACAACCTTTGTAGTTATGGGCCCATGGTCTACACTTCACTAACAACCTATGTAGTTATTGGGCAATGGTCTACACTTCAGTAACAACCTACGTAGTTATTGGCCGATGGTCTACACTTCAATAACAACCTATGTAATTATGGGCCCCTAGTCTTCACTTCAGTAGCAACCTATATAGCTATGGCCGAATGGTCTACACTTCAATAACATCCTATGTAGTTATGGGCCCATAGTCTACTTTTCAGTAACAACCTATGTAGTTATGGGCCAATGGTCTACACTTCACTAACAACCTATGTAGTTATTGGCCAATGGTCTACACTTCACTAACAACCTATGTAGTTATTTGCAAATGGTCTACACTTCTGTAACAACCTATATAGCTATGGGCCCATGGTCTACACTTCAGTAACAACCTATGTAGTTATTGGCCAATGGTCTACACTTCAATAACAACCTATGTAGTTATGGGCCCATAGTCAACACTTCACTAACAACCTATGTAGTTATTGGCCCATGGTCTAAACTTCAATAACAACCTATGTAGTTATGGGCCCCTATTCTTCACTTCAGTAACAACCTATATAGCTATGGCCCAATGGTCTACACTTCAATAACATCCTATGTAGTTATTGGCCCATAGTCTACATTTAAGTAACAACCTATGTAGTTATTGGCCCATGGTCTACACTTCAGTAACAACCTACGTAGTTATTGGCCAATGGTCTACACTTCAATAACAACCTATGTAATTATGGGCCCATAGTCTACACGTAAGTAACAGCCTATATAGCTATGGGCCCATGGTCTACACTTCAGTAACAACCTATTTAGTTATGGACCCATAGTCTACACTTCAGTAACAACCTATGTATTTATGGGCCAATGGTCTACACTTCAGTAACAACCTATGTAGTTATTGGCCAATGGTCTACACTTCAATAACAACCTATGTAATTATGGGCCCATAGTCTACACGTCAGTAACAGCCTATATAGCTATGGGCCCATGGTCTACACTTCAGTAACAACCTATTTAGTTATAGGCAAATGGTCTACACTTCAGTAACAACCTTTGTAGTTATGGGCCCATGGTCAACACTTCACTAACAACCTATGTAGTTATTGGGCAATGGTCTACACTTCAGTAACAACCTATGTAGGTATGGGCCCATGGTCTTCACTTCAGTAACAACCTATGTAGTTATGGGCCAATGGTCTACACTTCAGTAACAACCTATGTAGTTATGGTCCCATGGTCTACACTTCAGTAACAACCTGTGTAGTTTTTGGCCCCTAGTCTACACTTCAGTAACAACCTATTTAGTTATGGGACAATGGTCTACGCTTCAATAACAACCTATGTAGTTATTGGCCCATGGTCTAAACTTCAATAACAACCTATGTAGTTATGGGCCCCTAGTCTTCACTTCAGTAACAACCTATATAGCTATGGCCCAATGGTCTACACTTCAGTAACATCCTATGTAGTTATTGGCCCATAGTCTACATTTAAGTAACAACCTATGTAGTTATTGGCCCATGGTCTACACTTCAGTAACAACCTACGTAGTTATTGGCCAATGGTCTACACTTCAATAACAACCTATGTAGTTATGGGCCCATAGTCTACACGTCAGTAACAGCCTATATAGCTATGGGCCCATGGTCTACACTTCAGTAACAACCTATTTAGTTATGGGCCCATAGTCTACACTTCAGTAACAACCTATGTATTTATGGGCCAATGGTCTACACTTCACTAACAACATATGTAGTTATTGGCCAATGGTCTACACTTCACTAACAACCTATGTAGTTATTGGCAAATGGTCTACACTTCAGTAACAACCTATGTAGTTATTGGCCAATGGTCTACACTTCAATAACAACCTATGTAATTATGGGCCCATAGTCTACACGTCAGTAACAGCCTATATAGCTATGGGCCCATGGTCTACACTTCAGTAACAACCTATTTAGTTATGGGCCAATGGTCTACACTTCAGTAACAACCTTTGTAGTTATGGGCCCATGGCCAACACTTCACTAACAACCTATGTAGTTATTGGCCAATGGTCTACACTTCAGTAACAACCTATGTAGTTATGGGCCAATGGTCTACACTTCACTAACAACCTATGTAGTTATTGGCCAATGGTCTACACTTCACTAACAACCTATGTAGTTATTGGCAAATGGTCTACACTTCTGTAACAACCTATATAGCTATGGGCCCATGGTCTACACTTCAGTAACAACCTATGTAGTTATTGGCCAATGGTCTACACTTCAATAACAACCTATGTAGTTATGGGCCCATAGTCAACACTTCAGTAACAACCTATGTAGTTATTGGCCCATGGTCTAAACTTCAATAACAACCTATGTAGTTATGGGCCCCTATTCTTCACTTCAGTAACAACCTATATAGCTATGGCCCAATGGTCTACACTTCAATAACATCCTATGTAGTTATTGGCCCATAGTCTACATTTAAGTAACAACCTATGTAGTTATTGGCCCATGGTCTACACTTCAGTAACAACCTACGTAGTTATTGGCCAATGGTCTACACTTCAATAACAACCTATGTAATTATGGGCCCATAGTCTACACGTCAGTAACAGCCTATATAGCTACGGGCCCATGGTCTACACTTCAGTAACAACCTATTTAGTTATGGGCCCATAGTCTACACTTCAGTAACAACCTATGTATTTATGGGCCAATGGTCTACACTTCAGTAACAACCTATGTAGTTATTGGCCAATGGTCTACACTTCAATAACAACCTATGTAATTATGGGCCCATAGTCTACACGTCAGTAACAGCCTATATAGCTATGGGCCCATGGTCTACACTTCAGTAACAACCTATTTAGTTATGGGCAAATGGTCTACACTTCAGTAACAACCTTTGTAGTTATGGGCCCATGGTCAACACTTCACTAACAACCTATGTAGTTATTGGGCAATGGTCTACACTTCAGTAACAACCTATGTAGTTATGGGCCCATGGTCTTCACTTCAGTAACAACCTATGTAGTTATGGGCCAATGGTCTACACTTCAGTAACAACCTATGTAGTTATGGTCCCATGGTCTACACTTCAGTAACAACCTGTGTAGTTTTTGGCCCCTAGTCTACACTTCAGTAACAACCTATTTAGTTATGGGACAATGGTCTACGCTTCAATAACAACCTATGTAGTTATTGGCCCATGGTCTAAACTTCAATAACAACCTATGTAGTTATGGGCCCCTAGTCTTCACTTCAGTAACAACCTATATAGCTATGGCCCAATGGTCTACACTTCAATAACATCCTATGTAGTTATTGGCCCATAGTCTACATTTAAGTAACAACCTATGTAGTTATTGGCCCATGGTCTACACTTCAGTAACAACCTACGTAGTTATTGGCCAATGGTCTACACTTCAATAACAACCTATGTAATTATGGGCCCATAGTCTACACGCCAGTAACAGCCTATATAGCTATGGGCCCATGGTCTACACTTCAGTAACAACCTATTTAGTTATGGGCCCATAGTCTACACTTCAGTAACAACCTATGTATTTATGGGCCAATGGTCTACACTTCACTAACAACATATGTAGTTATTGGCCAATGGTCTACACTTCACTAACAACCTATGTAGTTATTGGCAAATGGTCTACACTTCAGTAACAACCTATGTAGTTATTGGCCAATGGTCTACACTTCAATAACAACCTATGTAATTATGGGCCCATAGTCTACACGTCAGTAACAGCCTATATAGCTATGGGCCCATGGTCTACACTTCAGTAACAACCTATTTAGTTATGGGCCAATGGTCTACACTTCAGTAACAACCTTTGTAGTTATGGGCCCATGGTCAACACTTCACTAACAACCTATGTAGTTATTGGCCAATGGTCTACACTTCAGTAACAACCTATGTAGTTATGGGCCCATGGTCTTCACTTCAGTAACAACCTATGTAGTTATGGGCCAATGGTCTACACTTCAGTAACAACCTATGTAGTTATGGTCCCATGGTCTACACTTCAGTAACAACCTGTGTAGTTTTTGGCCCCTAGTCTACACTTCAGTAACAAACTATTTAGTTATGGGACAATGGTCTACGCTTCAATAACAACCTATGTAGTTATTGGCCAATGGTCTACACTTCAGTAACAACCTATATAGCTATGGGTCCATGGTCTACACTTCAGTAACAACCTATGTAGTTATGGGCCCCTAGTCTACACTTCAGTAACAACCTATATAGCTATGGGTCCATGGTCTACACTTCAGTAACAACCTATGTAGTTATGGGTCCATGGTCTACACTTCAGTAACTAAAAACTGTTGAAACTTGTATTCCATAATGCGATATTGTCACATTCCACATAGCCTTCATTGCGATAGTGACGGTCCGAGACGGTCGATATTAATATTTTATGTCCGCTTCTCTTTTTTTCTAATCTATCATTGCATTGTTCAACTTCCCTAGCAAGTGGTTACTCGCGCCGAGTGGAAGTTTTCAGGGAGTTATGACTTGTGAGTGGAGTTAAGTATTGTTTGAATCATGATTCCATCCAATCACGAATTGTTTATAAAAGTTATCGAACTAGTTCATTTCCATTGCGATGTCTTGAAATGTATTAGTGGTGCATCCATTGTGTTTCATATATATTTTTTATTAGGCTTTAATAGTCCCGACTCACCATATGTGCTGTTTAAAGTACAAATAAATTCACCCGGCTTGCATATTCATCCCGAATCACCAAATATATCATAGTTACTAGTTTCCAATTAAAATAGAGTAACATCAGTATGCATGTGCAGAAACCGAAACTACACGTCCCATTTACATGCACATTAGTTATATGACCTATTAAACATGATAACCCAAATTGATCAGTTTGTCTGTTTTTATAAATAATATTCCAAAATTACGTTTGACTCATTGGCGCGCGCCACACGCGTTACATTGTCCGGTTTTCGATCAGAAATCACTACTTTTACCTTCATATCGTCAATATACTAAGTCGACCAAGAGCAAAATGGCAATTTTCGGCAACAGCCAGAACTTCCAGATAACAAACATATAACACAATGTTTTGCGTTTAGCATATGTGACCCCAAACAACACAATGGATGTACCTTTAAATGTAACATCTGTAAGTGGACCACACGACGTAGTTACGTGCTAAGTATAGGGTAATGTCCGAGTAACTCTCCATTCCTTAAAAATAATGGAGCCGAGGCCCATTATTTTTAAGGAATGGAGAGTTACGAGGATATTACCCTACTTAAATTACACTCAAAGTATTGCTCTTACCAAAATTGCTTTAAAAAGTTAAAGAAATTAAATTTCTACTTAAAAAACATGATGCACAATCCATTACTCGAAAATAATGGAGTGAAAGAACAATAGGATGACGTCACAAGTGTAATTTAATGTATGGGTTGTTGGTAGAATCTACATCGGTTCACGTGCATATATTGGGATGACGTCATCGTACCTACCACCATGCTACACCGTGGTTTTAGTCGCAAGACTCATTCAGTCCCCTCATTGTCTGGTCGACTTTTGACTCGTATCGATATAAAAGAGAGAGAGAGAGAGAGTTATCGACGGTACCCATTATCACAAACTATGTTATTAGTATTTATTTATTTAATTCACATATTGATAAGTTGTATTGCACAGTCCAAGGCTATTTGAATGTAAGACGAATGTGTGTTATTGTACGGTGTAGACACAGTGAGAGACGACAGCTGCTCTATCTGACCTGATCCCACAAACTGCTCTCCAATGTCGCGGATAGTGAGCTTAAGGGGTCGGCAGTAAGTGGCAGTATGACAACAGGGCGCCGACTTCACCCGAATCAATTAGTATTTAACTCTGTTCATAAAACGTCAAGCAATAATTATCCTCCGATCTACGGCAGTCTGCGGCTGTGTCATCACTGGCCTTAAACAATTTTAACTGTATCGTTTAGCCGCGACACTCGTTCCCTCAATAATAAATGAATCTGATAGTATTCCGACTTGAGTCTTTTGTCATCTGAATCAAGACATTGCCGGTTAAATTAAAGGGGATCCGCAGTTAATGTCCTGAATGAGAGCATTGTGTGTTTGTGGCGATACACACCGCGAGTGTGATGGCCATTAACGTGTCCTTATCTCCTCCTGGGTCAGTGGAAGGCGCTGGGGAATGGAGGTAGATATTGGGTACAGGTGAGGAGTAGTGTGATCAGCAAGGAGCGGGAGGAGTGAGGAATAAGAATGAGGAGTGTGGAAGAGGGGTAGAGATGATGGGTAGGGATGGGGAGTAGTAATGATGGGTAGGGATGGGAAATAGAGCTGAGTGTAGGGATGGGTAGGGTGGGGTTGGAATGGGGGGTATGAATAATGAGTAGAGATGAGGAGTAGAGATGAGGAGTATAAAGGTGATGGTAGAGATGAGGAGTATAAAGGTGATGGTAGTGATGAGAAGTATAAAGGTGATGGTAGTGATGAGAAGTAGAGATGAGGAGTAGAGATGAGGAGTATAAAGGTGATGGTAGAGATGAGGAGTAGAGATGAGGAGTAGAGATGAGGAGTATAAAGGTGATGGTAGTGATGAGAAGTAGAGATGAGGAGTAGAGATGAGAAGTATAAAGGTGATGGTAGAGATGAGGAGTAGAGATGAGGAGTAGAGATGAGGAGTATAAAGGTGATGGTAGTGATGAGAAGTAGAGATGAGGAGTAGAGATGAGGAGTATAAAGGTGATGGTAGAGATGAGGAGTAGAGATGAGGAGTAGAGATGAGGAGTATAAAGGTGATGGTAGTGATGAGAAGTAGAGATGAGGAGTAGAGATGAGAAGTATAAAGGTGATGGTAGAGATGAGGAGTATAAAGGTGATGATAGTGATGAGGAGTATAAAGGTGATGGTAGAGATGAGAAGTATAAAGGTGATGGTAGTGATGAGAAGTAGAGATGAGGAGTATAAAGATGAGGAGTATAAAGATGAGGAGTAGAGATGAGGAGTAGAGATGAGGAGTAGAGATGAGGAGTATAAAGGTGATGGTAGTGATGAGAAGTAGAGATGAGGAGTAGAGATGAGGAGTATAAAGGTGATGGTAGTGATGAGAAGTAGAGATGAGGAGTAGAGATGAGAAGTATAAAGGTGATGGTAGTGATGAGAAGTAGAGATGAGGAGTAGAGATGAGGAGTATAAAGGTGATGGTAGTGATGAGAAGTAGAGATGAGGAGTAGAGATGAGGAGTATAAAGGTGATGGTAGTGATGAGAAGTAGAGTTGAGGAGTAGAGATGAGGAGTATAAAGGTGATGGTAGTGATGAGAAGTAGAGGTGATGGTAGGGATGAGGGGTAAGTGACGAAGTGATTATCAATATGCATCTATTAGAATACCAAACAGAGACAAAAGACTTGGATATAAACTACCTGCATGAAGCTTCCTACTTTTGTTTCCGTGAGTTACAATGAACAAGTGAGAAAACTTGTAAAAAAAACAAAAACAAAACAAACTAGCATCAGTTTTTAATATCAAGCAGTGCTTTTTTTTATCAAATGCTTTACAAAAAAATGTCAGATCCTCTTTCAAATCTGTAACAAAGATGGTTTTATTACTGTCTATTTTAACTACCCTGGACAGATAATGCTTTGGAAATTCATATTTGGTATTGTTGGGTTCTGAAGACATGATGTAATGCTTTTTCAGTCGTATTTATAGCCCGTTGATTGAAATATCTTGTATTTAGTATGGGGGCCTTTCTTTTGCGCGTGTACACAATTTTAAAACGTAAGTAGAAAAAAGAAGTATTATTACCTTTCTTGAATGATGAGTGTACTTCATGTGTCCATGATGAAGCGATTGTGTGAACTGATTCATTCTAAAACCACCCGGTCTTTATAGGCAATGAAATATATAAGTGCTCAATATTTATGCTTGAAACGTGCTTATCATGCATACTAGTAATTCATGCACAACGCTTATACTGTGCACGACTCGTACGTTTCATATAAAAGGTACACCAAATACACCAAATACACCAAATACACCTAGGATGAATTAAGAAAATCAGGCTTACATTATCGGGATATAAGGGATCGGCCATGTATATACGCATATACCAGGAGAGGTGAGAATTCTTTTGCATTTCATGTTTTAGTTTTTCTGAAATCTTCCGTTTCTGCTTAAAACAGAGAGACAAATATGTTATAAATAGATGGGACACTGGTGGTTACATAATACATTCTACAACTATCCGTCGTATGAAGCTATATGAAAGTATGTCCAACCATATAAATTTTCTCCAGACATCTGCTAACAGGCAGAATTAAAGAAATGGCACATGACGAGTCGGGGTACATGTTTCATGCACTTGTTTCTGGTTAATGTGAATATCGGCGACTCTATATTTTATTGTTTATTCCAGACAAACAAACAGGGGAAGAAGAAACGATACTGAGGTTTTTCATCACAAGACTGAAATAGAGTCACATCATGTCTGCAGAAACCACATAAACTAAATTTGATATTTCAAAATATTATATATATATATATATAATAAAATATCTGTTCATATTTTTGAGAAAATCGTTTTAAGAAATTGTCGTTTTCGAATCTCCTTCAACCCGCACTTCTTCATCCCGGATGAAAATTTTCTATAGCCCCTGTGAGAAGGCGCAGACCTTTTTTAGTTGGCACATTGACGACAGACAGAGATAAGGAGATTTGCTATTTATTAGCCTGGGTCTGTACGTGGACATTCCCTATAAACAGTTCTTGTCTTATTTGTCTCTAATATTTTGCCAGCAAAGTTGTGAAAGTACATGGAAAACGATTATGAAACATTCTCGCAAAATAAAATAGTTTGTTTATATGTTAAAACTGATGTCCAATTGTGATTGTGTGTTTTTGTGTAGTTGGACGACATAATTGTTTCCATGCTGTGTTGATTCAATGCGGAGAGTGATACACTCAATACATGTGACAGTTCAACACGCCTTATCAGGAACTACAGGAGATACATACGGTTTAGCCTAATATATTTATGTTTAGGAAACTATCCTCTGACAGCTTTCTTAATGGTGTGTGGGTTAAACCAGAATATGAGATAGGAGAGTCAAAAAGTGCTTGTTGGCTTGTTTCATGAAGTCCTTCAGTAAAGATGCGTTAACAATTTAAATCCAAGAGGGAACAAACATTTTATACTAACATTATTTTCATAGTTCACCCCATGTGTGTTTGAACAGATAAAAATGTGTATTTTGGCCATTACAGGTGATGTTTGGAAGGACGTTTGAAAGGGGAAACTATAAAGATGCAATCTGATATCATGGCTTAGTCAATATGGAATAATTTCAATGTTAGAATTATTAATAAGGTCATACATTATGAGATAAAGTCAAAATCGGGTAAATATCTGATAAATGATTTGATTAATAGTGACGGTAAATTCCACACACTTAATTAAAAAAAATACCAATGTATAAACACATGTTATTAAATTTACTGGTGTAATCAATTCCATCACATCATAGTTTGTAAACTCAAACATTAGAATATAGATATGACACTTATACCGTATATTATTTGATTTGTTACTACCAAGTGAAAGGGTTGTCGAATAGTATGTGTCAGTTAATACGGGGCCATGTACAAACACAGATTATAAAGGGGTGAGATCTAAAATGTTCAATCAAAGTATTGGAATGGAAGCACATACGCAAATTGCTCCTTATCTCTAATCTAATCAATCTAATTCAATACAAAACGCTTTCTATTATCCATTCTACATGGAATTCCCCAGATAGATAAACTGTATAAGATGAACATTAAACTTTAAAAGGCATTTAGAAGTCAGTAATAAGGAGAATTAAACAATTATGGATTTACAACTTCTTTATTGCAATGATATGCAGCGTTTCGGTGTTATCAAGCACATGATCACATATCATTGCAATAAAGAAGCTGTAAATCCATAAATTTGTTCCATGAAAATTAAAGGTGAAAATAAATGTAGCATCTGTAAGAAGAGTCCATAAGTCATTTATTTTTCGATTGTTCAAATGTAAAAATTTCATGGAATAAGGTTAACATTAATAGATAAAATTACATAAGCAAACATAAAATTTAAAAGGGAAATTTGACTTGAATATCCAGAACACAGGAACAAAGTACTGAACATTACAATCACAACAATAATACTACTATTATTATTATTATTATTATTATTATTATTATTATTATTAGACTCAATGGGTCTCTAGCTCATTAGTCTTTGTGTCGTTTGATGTTCAAGACTGAAATAATGTGTTCTCCAGATAAAACAGAATTCCCTGCCAATGATCACAAACATTGTTTCGTGTCTGCGCATAATGAAAAAATGATATGGTTTGGGAAAAGTGACTTGTCTAAGAACCACAATTCCCGCAAAAGGTGGCCCTTCCAATCCAAATGGTATAAATATATTCCCCAAACCACGATACAACTGATAGAACATTTGGAGAGCGAAAGAACTAGTCTAACTAAGTTAAAATACCTGTGTGTTTACTGCTTACACGTAAAGAAGTAATTAACGAAAGCAAAGAAATTTCCAAACTCAGTCTCCATCCATTAAAGATAATATTCCCAATTTTTAGCTTTATAGCATATAATTTACCGGTTCCTAGAGAGAAGTCGTTATTATTTTTAGGTTGAACACCCTGTCACGCCCATGTGTGAGAGGGGTGAAGACGAAATGAACCAGTTTAAGTCTTCATGTAACAAATATATTATTCTGTAAATTTCAGCTTCCAGTTCAACTGGTTTCGGAGAAGAATTTCAAAAAGGTTTTTCGAAAGTGCCGACCACGCCCATATTAGAAGCGAAGCAGGACCGAATGTAGAAACTTTAATCCTCTTGGTGCAAGGTACTTTCCACACAAAAAATCAGCTTGGAGGGTGTAGCGGTTCTATCGGAGGAGTGGATTATGTGAAGAGTTTACGGACGACGCTCGACGGACTGCCTGATGAGCTAAAACTTAAGCACCGCATCTTATTATTATTGATACTAATATCTTATGCAGATTATAACTGTGTTGTATTCTGAAATATCAATTTACTTATTGTTCGTGTATACTTGTACCTCGTCATCTTAGATGATGTTTATTTTTATATATTGTATCTCTTGTAGCACCGAGAGCTGTTTTGAAATATAAAGAGTTCAAGTTGTTTGAGTGTAATGTCTCCACCAAGGAAAGCAGATGTTTTGTTAAGGAGAGTTCTACAAATACAAAATAACAGTACAAAGGAAATACCTTCTTAATTTAGAAGATTTTAAAAATAAAATTTAGATTAAAGTATATTAGTTTCTTCTTTTATCTAATAATTCTTGGGAAATCTGAGGAATAAAACTAAGATAATTATTTGACGTTTAGTGAATTAGACTCCGTTGGTGTCACGTCGGCAGAATTTCTGCACTGACTGATGTTGACATTTACATGATTGAATATTGCTCGTTAATTCAATATTAGTACGTTAGTACATGTAGACATATACATAATGGAAGTCACCAGTAATATATATATATTGCATAACATACACGGCATGTTCATATTTAGGTTCAAATGAAAGCCGTTCCTCTCCTGACGTCACAAGAGGCTAATGACAGACGTATAGAGTATACGTTGACATATGTACACGTGCAAAGCGGGCTTCCTTCCTAACCGCCTGCAAAAACTGTCAGACAAAAGAAAGTACTAACTTCTGTTGATTTTATCATATTATGATTTTCAATTGTCTCAAGTTTCGATGTCATAATCTAAAACTGTAAAGTACAGGTGTTTAGTCAGCAGTCAAAGTATACTTCTACATGTTGTTTTTTTTTATTTAAAAAAATGTAATTTAAAATTTTTAAATTTTCGCAAAATATATTTTACTGTTCAAGACATACTCTTTGTGATAATTAATAAATGTGCTAAGGCAGATAGCGCGCGCAACAGAATATGATGGTGATTTTCCTATGTTGCATTCTACGTAATTATATTGACGGAGAACAAAACACGGTTTTCGGAGACTACAAACTCGTCAACTTCACAGACGTTATCACTCATTGCTGTTTGCGACGACAGTTTTATTACAAGCTTTCTACATTTCTAGTAAATAAACAACTTATTGAAATTTAACCTGTTAAATTGTATTTGTATAGTGATCATACGAGCAACCTGTGACACATATATATGTATATATTCTCATTGACTAAACGCTTCAAGCAATATACCTAATTGGGTAAACGGCTATTTAAACATAACTAAATCAAAGGATACATAGATTAATGTCAAAAACTATTTTATTAGCACTTTTTAAGTAATTAAGTTCTTTGTTTAGCTTTTGTTTGTTTATTTACAGCATGCGAATCGACCAAAATGCTTTGCGCTTGGAAATAATCGATCTACTTTAGACTGGAAAACACAACGTGATTTCTCCGCGTATTTGGGGTCCAACACATTTGAGAAAAATTACGTGTTTATCTTTCAATTCGAAGTTTGGATTGTTCTTCTCTTATAGTCAACAAACTGCATGAATTTTTAATCACCTTTCTTCAACGAAATTACTGCTAAATACGATCTCTTATTGACAAAACACACGTGAAAAAATACATTTAATACATTGCAATAAATATACATGGAATAAACTCATTTCTTTCATATTGCAAGCAAAATTGCAAATAAAAAGGCAAAAATAAATAAGCAGTTTTCAACATTGAATGTTTTTGATATCACTACAAACGCTGAGACATTTCGAGAAATTAAATAACGTGATTAAATACTGCAGAAGTTCATGAGTTGTGTCCATCATCTAGAGGACAGGGCCTCTGGACCTGATTGCTGGTCATCTAGTCTCGATGTGAGGCGCTCAAACACTCCAGGAATCTATACTCCTTGCGTCGTGTGCGTACCATTTCACTTCACTTCACGTATATGTATACTGTCTGTGTTTGTGTCACCCCCTCAGGAGGCAGGCACGTGACTGAAGGTGGGTCGAACAGGTCCCACGTGCAGGGGGTAGACGCGCACTGAGGGTGAGGAGTGTGGGGAGGTGTATGGGGACAGCCCGGAACGGATGAGGGGGTAGGGTATCATTCTGGAGAAGCACAGGGGGGAACGGGCACACAGACCGAGCGGGGAACTGAAGGAAGAGTATCTTTGCTGTGACGATTTATTGTCCATCTCCGTGCTACTACACTGAGAGACGATCTGGTGACCGGGGCTCGAGTTCACCCTTCCTCTGTCCTCTCTCTCCCTATCACAATCCGTCCCCTCTCTCTCCTTCTCACTTCTCTCTAACCGTCGCCTCTTCTTCGCTGTACTATTCTCTCCTTCCTCATCTTCCTCCTCCTTATCTGCAATAACATAAAGACTTCAATTATTTCACAGTGACATTGCATGATAAGTGTCAGGAAGAATTCGTGTATGTAGTATATATAATATCGTGTGGACTGTATATCTGTTGCAAGTATTTTACCTTGTTTATTCATGTTTACAGTCTTTGCTAAGCTGTCATAGTTTCGCCGACACTAAAATAAGGTGACATAATGGTTTTCTTATACCGCACTTCACTATTGGTTGGTAGCAGATTAAAGATGGATGAAATCTTTACCAAAGTGGAAGCAACCAATCAGATGTCGCGAGTCTGTTTGTAATGACGCCGCAATCATTGATGCTTCTTTTGCCGCTTTCCGTATGCATTATTGATAACCTTTACCATCAAATGATTTGCCCAAAGATTGAGATCTTTTCACAGAGCCAATCTAGAAGCACCTGCTCGCAACTCCCCCTCCCTCTCCCTCTCCCCCACACCCCCCGGCACTGACAGCTACATTACATCTCCCATCTCCTCATTACTCACGCCCGCAGACCGTTCAGCCCTGATCACAAGCCCGAGTTCCTATACCACCACCCCAGTTATCACTGCTCTAAGTTTATTGTCGCGCTCTTCTTCAAGTCATCATCTCATTCGATCTCTTCAATGTGGTTTATATTGCTTTTAGATTGTCACTAATTTTAACAATGGGCAAGGCAACAGTTTACAGCTGAGGTGTTGTTACGAATATTCAATGAATAAACGTCATGACTGGGAAAACTGTTCTACAATAAATGGACGACGTGTAGAATGGATTTAGTAAAAACCGTAACTGCAAGTTGTGTGCGCTACATCCTAAAGTGTCAGACCAAGCCGCGGTTCATCTGCTGTCTAGATAAACATGTTCCAGGGAGCAAATGGCAGCATCTGAAGATAAAGCCGTACAAGCCAAACCTGCATGTATCGATACGGGCGAAGACGTGTAGTACCTGGTGGTACATTCGTAGGACTGAGATTCGGACAGTATTCCTATTTTAATATAATCAAAAGCGGTACAATAAATCATGTAATTATCTCTAAAAATTAAATTTAACCAAACCAAACTTTGAACATGTATTTGATTTCATGTTTACCGACATACACGGAATTATTTACCAGTCGTGTGATCCAATACTTGGGCATGCATCATTGGTGTGAAATATTCATTACAATCACACTCGATATCCCTAAACACACGGCGAATAGTCCATTTGCAATATTATATCGCAGTGCTTCTCAAACGGGAATTTCAAAATTAATCATTTTATAATTTGTGAGAGTTAATATATTTCTTAATCTTTCCTGTCCCCCATATTTATACATGTTTATGTGTTTAAACTATCATCGAAATGAACATTAAGCACTAGGCCAATTAACGATTCATTATTTCTAATAGAGAGGAAGCATCCATGGCGTACATACATGAATCACAGCCTTGTGACATTTTCATTAAAATGAATATGAAAAAAGTAAATTAATATTTTTAAAGCCAAAAACAAATTCTAAAATATTCCATTTGCTAGAGTCATGCACTGTCACACTAAAGTGAGTGTTTTACTGTTGAGAACGGATGAATTTCCTTCAGTAAAGAAGTTGTGGAGTATAGCAGACTACCAATGCAGTGGGGGCTGTAGTGATCTAGGAATGGATCTAACAGACCAGACGGGACCAGTAGCCCCACCGACACGTGTATGTGTGTGTGCCCCTCTCCCACCGACACGTGTACGTGTGTGTGCCCCTCTCCCACCGACACGTGTATGTGTGTGTGCCCCGACAGTCGGCACTAGGTTACTCTGATGTATTTGTGTCAACTCAAGATGTATTCTCAAGTTAAAAATTACATAAATATAAGACCGTTTCAATACATCACTTATCAAACGCGAACCTCATTTTGAAAAGGCAATTGTAAGAATTACTGGTCTATATGAGATTCTCCGGTGACGTTACCTGCTTTAAACATATGATATTCACAGGAAGTTGTTTGAGAACAAGTCTAAAAGGGTTAATATTAATGTCACTACCATGTACATTTACATATATACATGTAATGATAATTAAAAAAAAAAAATGTGAACTGAATGGCATTGAATATTTGCAGATTATACTTAGGTCAGTTGATAGACGCTACCTCATACTCGAATTACTGACTTTGAATACTTTTCCTTGGCATTAAGTTAATTATTTGTTTTTGTTTTGCATATATTACTTCTTAAACGTATACAAATTATTAAAACATCAATTACCGAATGCAATGAAATATTTAAGGTATTTGAATTTAATATTACGTTGAAATCTCAGGTTTCTCAGATTTCGACACAATAAATTGGCAATGGGTATGCTTTTGTCTTTGTATTAAGTAATTAGCCAAGAAAAGAGTAGCTTAAGATGAAAATACATTTCTAATTTAAATTCTTTCGCGAAGTTGTTGAATGAAAACAAGCCGATTCGCTGCGCTGAGTGAAGAAATCATTAATTATCAGTAGCTATAAGGGCTGTAGAGGGACCCGGCCATTGTTGGCCATGAATTTAACTACAATGGCCGATTCATTAATTGGATAATTAATCCAAGATTTCTCCACCGCGTTGATTCTAAACAGGGCGATATCAGAGAGTCGACGGAGCATGTCACAAAGACTTAAATATTCATAAGCAATTCGCTAAAAAGCAGGTAGAAGAGGCCATTGTTTTCTGACCGTCAATAAGCCTGCTTTCAGGTGAGAATGTGATTAATAGTTGCGTTTAGGTAAAAGAGAACGTTATTCTGTTAAAAACTGGTCTCAACATCTGCCCCCACACAAAACCGAGGCAGGAACTATTGAAATAGTTTATTTATATTTCTTAACCGTTGTTACAGCAAGGCGAGCGAGCTCCTAGCAAGGTGAAAGTCCCCCTCCCACCACTCGAAGCAATTACATGTTTTGGAAGAGTTGTTTCCTAATGCGAATACGAGTGGCGGTGTTGGGACCTGCTCTGTCGATAAAATGACCACTCGTCTTCTATAACCCCCTGTCTATTGCCTCAGTGGCTTTTATTCCTGCTTCAAAGTGTTGCGCCCCCATGCCCTCTAATTTGTATACACGTTGAACAGTCTGCTGTGTTTATGGCTCTGTGTACAGCAGTCCATTGCTTCCTGTCTCGGCCCATATGGCCAACTCCTTCACGCACGGCTCACACTGCAACCAACCGACCGTTTTATTCTGCATAAAGCCTCTGTTTCGTGTCGCAGGCATAAGCAAATTAGCATTTAGTCTATTAATCTCGACTAAGGTTGTTCAAGTTTAGTTTGATTGATGGACACACTCTTCTCCTCATAACATATTGCTCCTCAACATTTCCGCTCTTTTGACGTTTCAGCTCAACCACACGACAAGATAATTGCGGGTTGAATTTGCAGAGTTTTTTTTACTCCATTTTATATTAATTATTATATGGCACTATGCATTGTTCACTTGACTAAATATTAACAGTAGTGAAGGGACGCTGGCTCCTCCGCGTGATCTTACCTCTATAAGCACTGACAAAATTAATGATTCCAAATGCTATATCTTCCTATTTTGTATTCCCTTTATCATGTAAGCACAGGACAGTTAAGTTATGAGGAAGCACAAGAGTACAGAAAGTTACTTCCCAATCTAGCTCGTTGCCATGGGATACCTTTGTTCTTCCAGTAGATGTGTCACACCATACACTCATACTGTTTTCACACTTTACCGATACTCCTATACTTTACTCCAATACACTTAGATACTTTTCTCAACACAACTCCACTTTTGTAAATACACCTACAGTTTCCTCAATACACCTTCACAATCGCACATGGCTAGTACATTTTTCAAAGAATAAAGCGTTCTGTCTTGAATCTGAATAGGATCATAAAACATCTCAAGTATGATAAATTATGTTTTGTGTTTAAAGAGTCCGGAATCGAACATGCAGCCCTTCGTTTATTATCGCAGCGCTTTATCCATTAGGCTAAGAAGGGCTGTTAGAACCTCTAAGATTGTTTGTCAGTAAGAACGCTGCGTTCTCCTCTAGACGGGAAAATCATGAAACCCACATGGGGATCGTGCTAAAAATCTAACCAAGTGAGCACAAATGCACGTGCATTCACGAGAATAACATAGCAACGCATTGCACGTGCGTCTACAAAGGCGTCACAAATGAAATGAGACGATCAAATCGCGCAGCATGACAGATGGGGCCCAGTCAAGGTTTTGAACACTTTTGAAATATACAATATCGGTAATCTTTAAAATTTTATTAACTCGACGAAAATGAGGTGTAAGAAGTTTGCCTATACTTTTCCGAGTGTATAAGCTGATACACCTACATGTACATATTGACTCGGACATTGACTCGGAGATGACAAGGGGGCTTTCCTCGGTACAAGCGCCTGGGACAGGGCACCCTCGTCGATCTGTAGGTGTATGTGATTATTTTACATTTGAAACAATACATTTCTTTTACGGGACACTAAACTCAATTATTTTGCAAATTTCGGTGCTCATTCATCGGAAAGGTTCAAGTTGCTACGACCCTCATGAAATAGATTCTTCCACGCACGTGCAGTGCAAAACTTCCACGCGAAGCGGTGTGATTGACAGCTAAAACTTTCCACGCTGTCTCCGTGTCTTCCATGTCTGTCTGTCTGTCTGTCTGTGTTACCAGTCTTGGGTAGAATGTGGGATTCTTACTGACAAATAATCCTAAGGTTTCTAAGAGCGTCTCGTAGACTAATGGCTAGAAGCGCTGACTACCAAACGAAGGGTTTCATGTTCGAATCCAGGTTCATGCATTACAAAACATAATTTCTCATACTTGAGATATTTTAAGATCCTATTCATATACACCAAGACAAAATACATCAAACTCGAAAAATGTACTCGGTTATCCATTACTGAAAATGTCAAAACCTAACACCCCTCCTGACTGGGACAGTCAATGACCAGTAGATTCTTAAATGATAACCAACTGATAACACAATAGAGTGACGTCATGACCATGGATTAATATTTGTATATCTGCCGCTTTCCAAATGCAAAGGAGCAGTTCCTGTATCCAAACTCACGTTACGTTCACAGTTATATGCGTCCTCAAACATTCGAATACATATTCGATAACTACCTTAATGATTCATACCAATGATTTACATGCCTTAGTGTTGGTTAGTGTTTCAAATAAAAAAATTTTTTTGGAAAACCTATTTATGACATAAATCGTTAATAAATCTTTTATCAACAACACGGCATATGATGTACAATTTTTCATATCACGACAAGCCGATGAAAATTGGTTTCAAGACAAACTTACTGCACAACAACAAGCGTTTCCGAGGCACGAAGAATTGCCAATTTCACAAGTCGCGATAGCAACTAATGAACATTTCGTGCTTCTCGACTGTTTTCGTCCCTTGTTACACATTACTGAATGTGACGATTGTTACATAACATATTTCTAAATGCTCTGAGAATATACACATTATTAACATTTTACAATGATATTTTTATTGCGATTATATCAGCATACTAAGACACATATATTACGTACCGGTATATATTCTCATTGATTAAACAAACAAAATACCTAGTCGGGTAATTGTTTTTATTTCAAAATCTGTAGGAACTACATGCCATTTACTAATAACTGCTTTTCTACACTTAGTTTGAGTTTAAACAAAATTGTTCGGTATGTCTATCAACATACTTGATGGCTCTTTAATGTCCCATAACTTACCACTTAGCACACGTATCAACTATGCTGTGGATTCCCTTCCTCGAAGTGCCTTATATTTATAGTGAATTATTGTCAATCTTTAAATTGTGTTTGCCCAAAACTGATTACATTGAATGTTTGATGATTTAAATTGTCTTTTGATTGATTGATTGATTAAGAATCTCTCCATTTTTCATAATGACTTTCGTTTTACTGCTGTGTCCTAGAATACAGAATAAGCTGTGTAAGAATATTGATCCAGTTTAAAACACATCGGTATATAATGATATCAACTTATATTTCAAATCAAACCCTGCCATCAAATACATATGTGTTGATATAAAAAAAACTCCTTTACCGTAAAATAAATGTTTCATTTCGAATGAGTTCCCTACTTACGAACCCATGAAGCTGCAGACAAGTAGAACACAAGTAGAACACAAGAGCGCAACGTGGTCACACACTCACGGAACCGTCAATATCGACTTCAAATGGCATTATTATTTATTTAAAAGAATTATTATTATCTAAATCTAATCTGAATTATAATCAACGGTCATATATATTATTTTTGGAGTTTATTTATCAATTATGTATTTCCTACATATATTAAAATAAATGTTTTACCCAACGAGGTATTTTACTTGAATTCCATAATCAATGAGAATATATACACAGTAAATGTTATATTTCTATGGTATTATCAAAATAAAAATATCATTTAACAGGTAAAATGTCAATAATTTTAATATTCATACGATATTTAGAAACATGATGATATAGCAATCGTGACATTCAGTAGTGTGTGACAAGGGTAACTTGCAGGAGAAAAGCGTGGGTTGCTATAGCCACTTGTGAATTGACAAAGTTTCGTGCCTCGGACGTTTTATGCGATAAAGGGAATTCTCTTGACGCGCCTCGAAGGAGTAACCTACTTGTCTTTGGAAAAAAATATTGGATTGTCGTGATATGAAAATTATTTATCATATGTCATGTTGTAGATAAAAGATTGCTCAACCGATAGATAGCATAAGTATGTTTCAAAGAAATATTGTTTTATTTGAAACACTATCAATTTCGATGGCTCTTTAACGAACTGGTCATTGATATTGGAATAGGAAAACTTTTAATGAAACTGGAATAATGTCTGCTATGGAACGCTATCCCAAATGCCCGCCTCACTTTATAGTGTTAAACTACATGAAAAAGTATGTGTTATAGGGATACTAACTGAGTTTAGTCACAGGTAAGATATAAATACTTTATATAACCTGTTATCATTGATGTCATTCAATTCATCTCACTCATGGAAACACACGTAAACCCCTTTCATTAACACTGTCAAAATTCACAATGAAGGTTCGTGTTGATTATAAAAATTAAGACTCTTTGCACCAATCTTGATTTGTGTGTATAATATATATATATATATATATATATATATATATATATATATATATATATATATATATATATATATATATATACCCTCTCATTCACCTGATGAGACCCGTAATGGTCGAAAGCATGCTTGTGAATCTGATTAAATCATCGTAATTTCTTCGAACATTTTATTTTTTCTATATGAGACCTGGGAGTTGGAAGATGTTTTAAACTGTTTATATATATATATATATATATATATATATATATATATATATATATATATATATATATATATATATATATATATATATATATATATATATATATATATATATATATATAAATAAATCATGTTACGTAAAGTAATGAACGCATTATTTTACTGTTCTCTTTGTAACTATTGAGTTTTGTTCTGGTCTAAGATTTCGGTACTCAATACGAAGTGGCCTAGTTTAAGAACTGACCATCTGCCAAAGTCTGACATGATTGAGGTGATATAAGAAACCGCTGCCTACCTTGTAGCGGTACTTCTGCTTTCCTCTTCATACCAAGGGCCCTCTCTATGTCCCTCTCTTTTTCTCGCTCCGCCTCCAACTCCGCCTCGTCCACCTTCCTGCTCGGGTCCGTGGGGTCCAGTCCATGCAGGGGCTGCACCAGGCGGGGGTAGGAGAGGCCAGGGATGGGGAGCGGATACCAGCTGCCGGGGTACGAGGGCAAAGATAAGAAGGGGAGCTGAGGGCTTGGACAGCTGAAGGTGGTAGTGTCGGAGGAACAGGCGGTGGCGTTACGGAGGATCCTGTTGATGGAACTGACACTGGGAATGGTTGACTCGTCACACACGCGCTGTGTCAAGAGCTGGTCGCGGATCTCCCAGGCGAAGATGGAGGGATTCTGCTGCTTCAGGTCGAGGATCTTACGCACCACCAGGGGAGTGGCAACTTGCTGTAACCGCGAACAGACGTCCGTCACTCATACACTCACTATACATTTAACATGGAGGAGTAAATATATCACACCTATTTGTGTTTGATAACTTTTAGTCTTACGGACATAAACGCAATTGCAACGATACAGGAATACGACCGCGGCCATATGTTATGGAGTGATAGTATTAATAGCTTTGCAACATTTTGGTTCTAAAATTTAGTAAAAAAAACACGTTAAAAAATTCTCCTCACTTTCTCGTGAACAATGTTGTTTTTTTAAACAATACCGATGATCCATTAGTACAATGATAATACAAAACGACGATACATATTTTCACGACTTCGTAAATATGATTTTCGATGTATAAACACATTTCTACATCATTTGATTGGAAAAGTTCCGTGGACTGGACAGATCTGTATGGATGTACACTGTGGTTGTCTGTCTGTCTGATAATTACCCGCACCTTGGGCTTGCTGCCCCCGATGGAGCCCGGTTTGATGGAGCCCGTCTCGTAGTACCGGGTGAGGATCTTACTGACACAGCCATGAGAGACGAGAAGTTGACGGGAGATGTCGCAGGGCCGGACTCCCAACTGGGCCAATTCCACGATACGACGACGCACGTGGTCGGGCAGGGGCCTCCCGTTGACGAAGACGCCTCCTAGCTGATTGACGCCCGTCTGACCTGGGGGAGGTTTATAGAGGGTAGAGTCGTGTACTGACCCTACAGCGTGCTCAACTAGTGAAACACGCATAAGGAATAAACACTCAAAATAACAATTTATTTAATTCAGCCGCAAAAATGCAATACATTGATATGGGTTGTAATTTGCATCCCACTACAACTAAGTAAATACGTGATAAGCTGAAGCGCTATTTGGTAGAGTGAGGAAGTGATACGGGTACAGTTCTACACACACACTAAACGTCATCCCTTCACTCACCAAGCATATCACACTTTGTAAAGGGGGCTGACAGAAGGCTTAACGCAGATGGAAACTCATACGACTTAAATAGTACTTCGGCAAGTTTTTGTCTGCGTGTATTGAGAAAGTGCAAACACTAAATCCACCCATCTTACAGATAAACTGTTTGAGTGGTTTTAATGAAGCGAGGAAGGCGAGCAGCGCTGTATCACTTTCCGCCTGTAAACTCCATAAGAAGTCTGTCAGGCTCGCTCTCTGTCTTTCTCCTCGCACTGCACTTGGTCTCTCTCTCAATTTCTCAAACTTACACATGGCTGATTTCCTTTTAATAGACATGCCCGCCTTTCTGAGCAATGACAAAAGCGCCGAGTGACGAAGGGGGTGTTAGGTGTAATTTCTACAAGCAGCTCAATTGGTAAATTATCTGCAATCGTCACATAAATACAGGCTGGAAGCGTTATACTATAGAGGAGATTCTCGCTCTCTGATCAAAGGATGTTGTCAAGAAGACAATATTGAGCACATACGCTCAAATGATGTTTTAATGAGGCTAGTTGAATTGAAGTTAAGATCATACATGTCCACTTGTCCAATACCGACAACACGGATGGGCAGTTGTACATCTGTACAATCAATCTATAGGTAGGGGAGGGGAGTTGACCGCCTGACTTTGCAATGAGTTGATACAATGGAAGATTAAGATGAAACTGACCGTCGTGTCCACCGTTGCAAAGCAAGATCTCTGGGTGGATTGGACAATATACCACTCAACACCCATTTACCTTTTCATCACTTGCTTTTATTTACTACCTTAAATGATTATTTTTTCGCTTTATTAGTACGTTTAGTATAGCAAATATGGCCGTATCAAAAAGAAAGTTCCTCTTTGTAGGATTATACATTTTCCGATCTCTTATTCTGACATTCAATCAGGACTCGCAACAACTTCAGTTACTGCAACCTACAGTCGACGTTTGATCATTAGGAAACCTTTACGAGTATGTACGAGAAGTAGGATAAGTGTACGGAGAAGAAGCAGGTGTGCTGTATATACAATTACCTGTGTGCGGCATGGTGGCGGGGTGGCGCTGTGTTCCTCGACTCTTCTCTCTGGAAGCGAATAAACATCGGAATAAAGTGATAGCGTTAAGAGTAAGAGCGTTCGGGTAGACTATTGAGGTGGAGGAGAGCCGGAGGGAGGGATGGAGAGTGGAGAGGGCTGGGAGGGGGGAGGGATGGAGAGTGGAGAGGGCTGGGAGGGGGAGGGATGGAGAGTGGAGAGGGCTGGGAGGGGGTGGGGAGGTACAATACGTGGATATGGACCAGCACCCCCGCCTTACACATTGAGCCAGGGAGCTATTATAACAAGCTTATCAAGTATCATTACTCTCGCCAATACACGGATAGAATGGCTCTCAAATAGACCCATAATGCAGATTCATGCATATAAATGTAATTTTAGTAAAGAATGACAGCGACAGTTTAGCGGGTACACAGCCGGAGTGAGCGAGTACACGGTAAAGAGCAGGCTGGGAGAGAGACGGGTAAACATAAAATGCTAGCTCCAATATGTGATCGTAGAAATATATACAAACACTAGCGCCAATATGTGTACAAAATGTTACATGTTCCAGTGTATGTTGATGTTATCCTTCCGATAAACAACAACATAATAGCGCGTATATAACGTTGTACAAATGCTTTTATCGTTTACATGCTCAGATATAAACTTGGATAAGTATACGTACGCTAAACTTGAGTCAAATGCAATCACGGAAACACAAGGTTAATTTATTAAACGTACAGCTATGTTGTATGTCATTAATAGTTTTCGTGCAGCATGATCAGTTCCCAATACGACCGCTTCAAACAGTCATTCCAAAAGTAATCCTCAAACCTAAACTCGCAAGGTTTCTTTGCAAGTTTTCCGCTAGCTTTCGTAGCGTTGTTAACATAGCTCAAGTTGTGAACACATCACTACAAAATCTTTCTTCAATTATATCCGGATAGATTGAATCAAAAAGCATGAATTCATAACTATTAAGACCTGAGAGAAGCAACTGCGATCAATAATACATATTGTTTCAACACAACGGTGAATATAAAAATTAAACACTTCTGTCTTCATCATATCATACATTTATCTCAGTAATTTATAAGTATATACTAGAAACTTAGTAAGTACATGCTGAAACTAACGATGTACTATACAGTAAGACACCATACTGCACCCCGGTTTTTGTGTTTGTACTGATTGTATTGGCCGCAAATTCAACACAATTAGTCAACACTCATATGAAGTTTATCTTAAATTTTCTCTTAGAAATTATAATATTTTATCATTTTGTTTATACCCTAGCCGTTTTGTGTTCTTCCAGCAAGCATTGTGTTCCTTCATACACCCGACGAACCTCCAGTGTGTACCCGAACACTTGCACAGATTGAATCGGTGTAGCTGCGCCCTTGCACAGAATGAACCGGTGTAGCTGCACCCTTGCACAGAATGAACTGGTGTAGCTGCACACTTGCACAGATTGAACCGGTGTAGCTGCACCCTTGCACAGAATGAACCGGTGTAGCTGCACACTTCCACAGAATGAACCGGTGTAGCTGCACCCTTGCACAGAATGAACCGGTGTAGCTGCACCCTTGCACAGAATGAACAGGTGTAGCTGCACCCTTGCACAGAATGAACCGGTGTAGCTGCACACTTGCACAGATTGAACCGGTGTAGCTGCACCCTTGCACAGAATGAACAGGTGTAGCTGCACACTTGCACAGAATGAACCGGTGTAGCTGCACCCTTGCACAGAATGAACCGGTGTAGCTGCACACTTGCACAGAATGAACAGGTGTAGCTGCACCCTTGCACAGAATGAACTGGTGTAGCTGCACCCTTGCACAGAATGAACCGGTGTAGCTGCACACTTGCACAGATTGAACCGATGTAGCTGCACCCTTGCACAGAATGAACCGGTGTAGCTGCACACTTGCACAGAATGAACAGGTGTAGCTGCACCCTCGACAGAATGAACTGGTGTAGCTGCACCCTTGCACAGAATGAACCGGTGTAGCTGCACACTTGCACAGAATGAACAGGTGTAGCTGCACACTTGCACAGAATGAACAGGTGTAGCTGCACCCTTGCACAGAATGAACAGGTGTAGCTGCACCCTTGCACAGAATGAACAGGTGTAGCTGCACACTTGCACAGAATGAACTGGTGTAGCTGCACCCTTGCACAGATTGAACCGGTGTAGCTGCACACTTGCACAGAATGAACCGGTGTAGCTGCACCCTTGCACAGAATGAACTGGTGTAGCTGCACCCTTGCACAGAATGAACTGGTGTAGCTGCACCCTTGCACAGAATGAACCGGTGTAGCTGCACACTTGCACAGAATGAACAGGTGTAGCTGCACCCTTGCACAGAATGAACAGGTGTAGCTGCACCCTTGCACAGAATGAACCGGTGTAGCTGCACCCTTGCACAGAATGAACCGGTGTAGCTGCACACTTGCACAGAATGAACAGGTGTAGCTGCACCCTTGCACAGAATGAACCGGTGTAGCTGCACACTTGCACAGAATGAACAGGTGTAGCTGCACCCTTGCACAGAATGAACAGGTGTAGCTGCACCCTTGCACAGAATGAACCGGTGTAGCTGCACCCTTGCACAGAATGAACCGGTGTAGCTGCACACTTGCACAGAATGAACAGGTGAAGCTGCACCCTTGCACAGAATGAACCGGTGTAGTTGCACCCTTGCACAGAATGAACCGGTGTAGCTGCACACTTGCACAGATTGAACCGTGTTCAGACCATCCAGTGTGTGGTCGGTGACGCTTCTTGAGCGAGCGATTAGTGAAGACTAAAGAAGGGTGCAAGAAGAAAGTGTAAGGTGACGACCTATTAACGCACCCTCCCTGGCCGCGTGTGACTAGCCTCGGGCTCCTCGCATCCATGTCTCCCCTCCCCTCGGCGGCGCATCAAAGTGCACAGCAAAACACCTACACTTACGCAACTTTGAATAGGACCACAGCCATTCCGGATCGCTAATTGATTTGTGGGCCTCTAAATCGTCAAACACAATACGTCATCAACAGATTTGATTCGTAAACACTCAGAGCTCGACTAAAGAAAGACAGTTACAATACAGATTGATCTCCTCACATATTTCCAGTAGAACGATCACTCAAGTAATGCACGCTATTGATGACGGTGTCCTTCATAACAAATAATCGGCATGCAAGCTGTCGAGTACGGGACATGCAGAATGTGTTGTCCAGAGAAACTTTAAAAGATAAATCCAGCAGTCACCCCATAGCTAGTTTGTAGTGTCTCGCTTCCACCGGCCAGTGACTATGAGAACCAATTGTACGACCCTATAGACAGTCTACCTTCCCCTGCTCCAGACTGCCCCGTCTCCGTTCTGTTTCAGGGTATATGATGACAAACTGTTACCTTAACCCCAATCTTCCCGTGTGCTCATCGCTTTTCTATTACGATTTCATATGATCATCTACGATATATAATCTTAAGTCATTACTGATTTGTTTTTCCTTTCAGTTTGAGGTGTATTGGATACATTTCTATCGAGATGTATATATCTGCACATGGTTAATTTTTAATACATACATTTTATCGAATGATTGTATATGCATGTTTAATAAGGCTGTTTGATCATTTATCGTTTATCACAGTTCTATAAGCATGGAAACATGTATTACGGTCGTACAAAGATAACAACTATTATTATGTATGGCAACTTCATTGACACATCTAAAAATTCATCATCCACAATTTTCATTCGTATCTTATTTCAAACTGTTTAAATATCACACAGAGAGGCGAATAAATTAAGCATAGCAATTAGCAGTAAAACCGCAGTAATCTTAATCAGAAGCATATCGGCACGAGCTTTGTAGTCGTGAATTATATCATTTTAAAATGGAAAAAATAAATAATTTGTCCTATACTAAGCAAGAAATACATTTGCCAACTAACGTTATATACATAAAAAATATTTGACAGTTCTTGTCGAATACCATGTTAATCTTACCGATTGAAATAGACATAGGATATTTGACATTGTATGTAAAACAACATACATATCTCACTGATTGAAGTATATAGGATGTTTGAAGTTATTGTTGTATACCATGTAGACAGTAATTTGTTCACGAGTGTCGCAGACAAGAGTGAAAATAATTTCTATTTCAAGCGATGAGGTATACATTGTATTTCACAAGAAATATCAAATATTTGTTTATAACATTCTCAGTATATTGAAATTGTCTACAAATGACAACCCTGTTATGAATGGAGAATTCAGATCTCTTCGCTTCATAACATTCGTCTCACGACGTCATACTATTGTATCATGACGTCATATGATTGAAGTGTTATGTTTCTGAGTAAAATACCATGATATTTCACTCAGTGAAATTATATTTTAACCGATGAATCGTAGTTCATCCTCTAAAATAATATAGCGCCTGGGAATTTAGACCCGTGGTGGTATTGTATGGTAAAATGTTCTCAACATAATTCATATCGATCTGAATGAAGGAAAATACAACACCAGCGACGTATAGCTGCACGGCGCAATATACAATACATTACAGATTAGTTGTTGTCCACTGTTTTAGCTTGTTAGCAAACTAATTTTGTCTCTAGTAAATATGTTTAAAGTTAACACTGGTGAGATAACGGAACTTACTGTATCTCGTCTACTACACTGGGGGTGAGACCGAGTGTGGACTGGGAGGAGGACCCGGGTACACGGGTAGATTTCGGATATGGACTGAAAAGAGAAAAACGACCGAATATATATATAGGGATTCATCCGCGCCTGTGGGTGGATCAACTAGCTACTCTAAAACTGATCCTTAAAATCAGAAGGTAAACTTCCTGGACACGGGAAAATATTGATTCAATTAAAGATAGTTAAATCCAGTATTGTGGTTCTGTAATCTGCACTCATTAATGACTAATTAAATACTAATAAGAGCGGCCCCGCACACGTTCCGCCGTAAGGGTGTGAGACAAGATCAACTTGTAATGGTCACTTTGTTCTTGTGACCACACAATCAGCGCAACATCTGTACTAACATGGCTAGACCAAGACAACACGCGCGTCTACTTACTGTAGGATTAATTTTATATAGAAATAAATACCAAAATACATATTAAAGGCTTTATCAATATGTTACTTCTTAAAGTCTTAAAAACTGCTACACATTTTTTTTCATTAAAAATAAGAAGTTCTTGTGATTATAATTATTAATATACATATATCATTATGGTTTAGTTTCAGGCGAATACATAAAAAAATGTAATTTTAAAAAAAATGTGGATAATACATGAAGTGACTGTTAACCAGATAACTTATACTAAATAAAAGAGGAGACCTCACACTGTTTTATTTGGAACTTCAACTGTCAGTTACTTGTTTTTGCACCTGGCTGATCACATTCAGTTATTTTCAAAATAGGTTAGAGAGGGTAATTATTTCAGTCAAGAGTTTGATCAAACATATTGTATCACCTAAATTTTGTTTAAACGATGTTTCAAGTCAACCCTGATTTACTGTGTTAGTTTTCTTAAACTATTTAAAATATTCGATGTAAACTTGCTAATAGATACGGTAGTTGATTCTCTCTGTGACAAACAAGAGCTATATTATGTTTAGGAATTAAGTATGTTGATATATATGATAAAGCGTACTTACCAGTGTGAGTGTTGAGACAGTCACGGTCCTTCTACTGGAGCCAACAGCATGCGCGTGCCCGTCACACTTACATGCAGCCAGTGCGCACGCTCACGCCCGCTAGCCAATCGAATCACAGTCTTTGTAGCGCCTCGGAAATTGCCCGGACATCCGTTGACAGATTAAGCACTTACGCTTCTCGTTGTATGTTCATGAATTTTTAAAAGAAAGTTGATGAAGATTTGAAAACGTCTCCGAGATTGTATGGGCAACGGGAGAGCATCCCCCCGTTTCAGTAGCAAGACGGAGTCAATGTGCGAGCGGCACGAAAACCATTCGACTTGAAATGTTCCCAACAAATTACTACGAAAGTAATTCTAAAGGAGAAGAGCGACTGTTGCCTTGCTCTTGTTTTCCATAGAACGTTTTGTTCCTTCATGCGGAAATGAGTTTCAGCGAATGAGATGATGAGAGGCGGATGAAGCGACCAGGGATAAAGCCTGTGTGTACAATACCCGCCGCCCACAAAACACGCTGAATATACAAGCAGCTAACTTCGTGATCACTTCTTCAACTTTCTGCACATCTGATGTAGACGTTAGCCGAAACTCTTAATTTAAGCTGATTAACATGGCCTGGCCAGCCCGCCTCTTGCATGTAGCTGGCCGAGGTTGTGAAGTGTTCAAAGCGCAGGAGGCACGACGTAGAGGAGAAACGTTTTCCATTATTAGTAAAGGGAAATTACCTTTATTGTCACTGCTGGCTTCAGGAAATACAGAGTTAGCGAGTTTTATCGCTCCTCTGTGGCTGTGTTCGACTGCGGGCGATGTCACGTAGCGGGTGGGAGTTGGTTGAGGTTGAAGGCGAGCACTGATAAGGATTATTCCTTGGAGTCTGTCCACTTCATCTCGACACGTGACGTCACGTCACACACCGACAACTGGTCCACATTCGTCTGACAGTAGCACACCATGCCGTGTCTATACAGAGACTCATTTGTGACATTAAATGATATAATTAGGGAACTAAATGGTTCTCTTAAATAATGGACTATTTCATGCTATATGTTTTGAAAGTGTGCGATACTTTTGAAAAATATAGCATTACTATATTATTGATAATAATAAATGCTTTTAGCGTCAAATCCCTTGCCTTTCTAGGTACATTTTCTCAAATGAATAGCACTTATCACACGAAACAGTCTGCTTGCTAACAAGTCCGCCCCAAAACGCAGTAAATTGGTTAGAAATGGTTGTGTGACCGAGCGTCAAGCACTTCAAAGACTCGTTACCTGTTTTGAGTTGGAAGAAATAAAAGGCGTTTATGGTTCGTTGTTTACTTCAATAGAGAGATGTTAAAGCAAGATCAGGCGACATGACAAACTAGAGTCGCGCCCCAACAAGCATCACATCTATCACTGGCCAGTGATTAAATATCATTTGCAGGCTATATGTACATGCGCTGTACATGTGCATTTTGTTATGAACTTTCAATTAATCTCCTATTATATGATTTAGTGAGGCTACTGAAGTGCAGGGTGTTCAACACCTCCCTACCTTTCTAACAAAAATAGCATGTAAAATTTATGGTCCCCCAAAAAGCGAACACCCCTAGTCTATCCCTCTTTTTGGAAATGTCTGGATCCATCACAGGACATGGTCTAATATTGGGTACTGATACTGGGCACACATCAGTTTGACTTATATCATACGTAACTGAAACTGTACCCAAACACTTGCAGCGATGAAACGCATCAAAACTATTGAAACCAAGCATGGTTATAAATAATGGCATATGGTAAATGATGAGGCTTCATGAAAAAGGTAGACAGATATATGTATACAGCAGTAGTTTGAACAGAGTAGACAGGGATATTAGACAGCAGTAGCATGACCAGGGTAGACACTGGAAATAGAAGTCGGCAGGTATACCCGCCCTAAAACACCTTTAGAATTTTTTAAAAATTTTGCAACAGCAATGTTATTGAAAATGAAATAAATTTTCTCACTGAGTGTGACTTTTATTCTGATCTCAGGTGTAATTTATGGCAGGATATTTCTCTTGTTAACCCTTTCTTTACACAGTTGTCAAAAACAGCCCAATCTGTATTCATATTACGCAATGAGAGGTTTGTGAAGCCTCTTGCCGCTCTAGCATTGAAAATGTATAATATTATAGGCGAAAACATGCAGTCAGCACCTGCAATATATAACTATCATAACAATATTATCTCTTGTACATGTTTGTGTTGTAACTTGTAACATTATTTTTATATATGCATATTTTAGACATGTATGTGTCTCATAGGCCGTATGGCCGGGTGGTACTTTCTTTTATTGAATGTATTGTGTTTCTTTTAATGGATAGGGATATATATATTGTACCACGTGACACAGAAATAAATTTTTTTCTTCTTCTTCTTTTCTTCTATACAGCAGATGCATGACCAGAGTAAACAGGGATATGTATACAGCAGTAGACAGATATATGTATACAGCAGTAGACAGATATATGTATACAGCAGTAGACAGATATATGTATACAGCAGTAGACAGATATATGTATACAGCAGTAGACAGATATATGTATACAGCAGTAGACAGATATATGTATACAGCAGTAGCATGATCAGAGTAAACAGGGATATGTATACGTCATTATGATAAAAAGGGGTAAGTATAGAGCAATAGCATGAACAGGGGTATGTAACAGCGCCATGATAAACAGAGTAGACAGGGGTATGTTTACAGTAATAGCATAAACAGAGTAGACAGGGGTATGTTTACAGTAATAGCATAAACAGAGTAGACAGGGGTATGTTTACAGTAATAGCATAAACAGAGTAGACAGGGGTATGTATACAGATAGAAGCTGACACATATATTACGGCGACATCTGCGTCGTGCCCTACACCGGAGATAGGCAAGAGCAGACCGATACGCTAACTTTGTAAGCCACCGTCAATAAAGAGCTGTCAAAGGAAATTAAAAGAGACATCAAATAAAACGAAACAATCTTGGAATGTAGTCGACTACACGCTCCATGTCCCTGTCAAGAGGTCACAGAGGCGTAACAAAAGCAGCAAGACTGACAGAGGGGCGCTGGGAACATTGTCTACAGGAGACCTCTCACTGAGCTACATTGTGCAGGGAGGAAGGGGGAACAACCGGGTGAACCACGGAAAGGAGAGACTACTGAGAGAGACTACCGAGAGAGAGAGAGATATATATATATATATATATATATATATATATATATATATATATATATATATATATATATATATATATATATATATATATATATATATATATACGTGAGATATTACAATATCATGAGTGTGTAAGTTGACCCTTAATGCCGTGTGCGAGCATCCGACGGCGTAGAGAATTACCATCTTGTTTGTCGGTGATCGTAACGACCTCAATTATTATCAGTTAAAGCAGTAAAATAGCTTCGCACATTTGAGAGTGTTTACAAAAGAGCAGCCCCTCTCGACTTGCCCACAATGCCGGTAAGCTTGTAAACGCTCCGGGTAACAGTGGGGAGGCGGGTAACAGTGTCTGCAACAATAGCATACTCGTCACCACTCGCTTAATCATAGGACAAGTGGCAACTTTATACTTACATGACGAGCAAAGCAATGCTGGTTGTAAACTCCTCATCAATGGAAACGCGATGAGAAATGACCCAACATATGTCGCTTAGCGTTAATGATGTCAACACGAGACCCGTGAAACTCGCCAGTTTAACTTAACGAGAAAGCGACTTATAAACCCCTTTCAAAATAATGCATAATGTAAACGGTTTTTGAATTGAAAAAAACCCTTTTCACTCAAGTATTTTTAACCAGATGTCATAAACACAGTTGAGACATTTGTATCAGATATATTAAATGCACATTAAACAATTGTATTGCTTTTACAAAAATGTTTAAACTAAAGTATATGAATGAATAATACCTTTTATTACCTTGTATACCTCCAATGTAACTTTATAGACATATTTACAACTGACATTATCTCGTCTACTCGTCAGGGATGTGGAATTATGTGAACTATGTGCACACTTAGAGCCAATGAAACACTCTACAACAAGACTATACCGACACAACGGGAACGTGTTACATAAACTACATGCCTCAAATGCATTTTATCCTCTCAACAACTTTTAAGTCAACAGACGGAATTTAGTAAGATAAATTTCTTTGCATATTTTTTCGTACATTTGTCAATTAATATTGAAAGTTAAATGATATATTGTTACATCAGAGGGTAAAACATCTCATTGTGCGACTTGATAAGCCGTACACATAGAAAACGGCTGTCGGTATGGTAGAAACATGGTGCAACGTATAAAGGGATAATTTTGTGGAACTCGTCAGTGTGAGAGGTATATATTTGTAGGTCATATGCGATTTTGAGATTCAGGCAGCAGGGTGGTGGAGCACTCATCTTTGTACATATTTAAACTCTACTTTGAATTTTTAGGTATCACTACATCAGTCAGATCACCAACATTTTCATAGAAAAGTAAAACTGTCAAATATAACGCAAGACTATTCACACAAAAGTATAATTATTATTACAGGAATTATGGATTATAAGTGGTAGAAGATGGTAGATGATGTCTATGATGCCTTGTCAAATAAATGAAATACCAACAACAATGGCTGTGAGCCGAACATTTGAACCAAACATTTAATCTTATTTTAACTATATCACTAAACAGTGTGGATTCATCCAAACATAATCGGTTTGTCTGTATGTCCGATTTCCTGGTAAGATGGTATCGTTTACTGACCAGTTTTGGTATAAATCAGACGGAGACAAATGCTATTAATGCTTCATGTCGATTTATATGGCACTTGTCCAAGAGTTCACAACACACTGCTGAAGCGAATCCGTCGTTATGTTCATTGTCGTAATGAAGTATTGGCGTCTCGGTTTGGCGTGCATTTGTCCCGATACATTGTGATAACTCGGCCACAACTAGGCTGCCTCCTTGCTGAATAAAACACGCTGTAACCAACAGTTGGAGAAACAGACTGGCCTAAACAAGAACACGCATATATATGCGACCATAATCAGTGTGTCGTGTGTAGTGCTGAAAGAACAGGAAGTGAAGCGAAGACAGATTTATGCCCCCTCTCTCTTTATCTTATTTGTCTTCCTTTTGTTTCCTTTTTTGCTGTCATAGGAAATATTATCTGACAAAATCTAGTGGATGTCATATGGCTTCCATTTATTCCGTTGAAGGATTAAATCACAATAAAAATATTTAGTAAACAAATTTATTTATATAATAAGATAACAACAGATTTGAAAAATAAAGAGAAAAGAGAAATATATTACTTAATTTGCTGTCACGAACGGAAACAACCAAACAAAGCAATTTGATTTGTCAATAGTGTAGTGGGGAGCGAAGGCAGACATAGCTTATGCTCGTTCACATCTCACTCGCGCAGGAGAACAAATGTGACCACGCCTCTCCGCCCTGTTCGTGGCGCGGTTCGTTGGCTAGCTCTGATTGCTGTACGTGTGTTGAGAGCGATGCGAGCGAGTGGGAGGGACTGGGGCGGGAATGAGTCCGCCCACTTGCTTCCAAACGCCACCAAGGGTCGCCCCAGTCTTCCTGAACTCGTTACGCTTCACAACGTTACAACTTGCTCCATACCACTTCTTAGCTCCGCCCACATTCAATTGCTCTTTATATGCAGTGACTACACACTTGTTTTTTTCAACCAAATAAGAATGGAAGGATATATTTGCAAATATTCACGATCCATATCTAAAATGAAAACGCATTAATCGGCGTTTGATTTACCTTTTGTTCATGTACTGGCAAATAAGAGCAGTATGTCATCTAGTACTCGGATGCTTTTCTATGAGTTAACATTTACGTACTAATCCTCCAATCTCGCTCTCAAAGTCTTCAATTAATTCATCTGTTTCTAATTTACTTAGCCTATGTATATGTATACTCTCTGTCTCCCTGTCTCTGTCTCTGTCTCTGTCTCTGTCTCTGTCTCTCTCTCTCTCTCTCTCTCTCTCTCTCTCTCTCTCTCTCTCTCTCTCTCTCTCTCTCTCTCATTCTCTCTCTCCCCCTCCCTCTCTCTCTCTCTCGCTTACCCCGGAGCGTGAGGACAGCCAGGTGACGACATCCACTCCGCCGCTCACTGTATTCAATCGGTACAGATTGCCTGATAACAAAGCCTGGGCGAATTAAATATTCATGATAATTCAGATAAAGGCTTCAGAGTCGGGGCTAATATTTACTAAACAAGGCATTTCTTGCCGTCTAACGAGTAATCTTGAAGGCTTGAATGCGAGAAGCTCGGCGGTGCCACTAGAGGTGAAGTTTGGTTGCAGCGTGTTATAACTCAGTGACACAATTCAACACTTAACGTCACACGCATGTGACGGCGGCGCGAGAGAAGCGTGCAGCACGTGCACCCAGTCAAACAAATAACATGCTTTTGATTGGAAATTAACACGATACTCCGACCCCACTTTGTACGTGAAATGGGCAATCATTGAATAATGTGAAATAGCTTGTCTGCAAACGTTCACTTAACGGTTTGATAATGATCCCCCAGGAGCGCCTCAAGTGAGGAACTGCACACAAGGTCACGCTCGCTCCTCACTTGTCAGAAACAGGTTTCATCTCTCAGAAAAAGCGGTATAGACATTTCACTGATTTATTTGTGTCCATGCATGTAAATGCTCTTATTCGCAACCACTGAAAGATAGCAACATTCACTTTATGATAAATCAGGTATTATCTTGTTCCCATATTGTAGATATTAAGTGATTTATCAAACAGAAAAGTAATTCTTACTTCTTTCAGTCCTTGCTAACACTATATGTATTTCAATGACACACGGACTATCTGAGTTATGACGTTATAATATGACACTCCGTCCACTCTTGAGGGCTTCTTGATCGACTGAAATTACTGACCAGCAAACATAGGCGTAGGATCCAGGCATTAGCTGGTACCTATGAGTGAAGGGCGAGTGACGTTATATATCGCGGAGATATACCCTGATGATGGGTCAGTGCCCTTAACATTCTTGGTGGTATCATTGAATAGAGGCAAGTGCTGTTATCTGCCTGGGTGGTACCGTTGAGTGAAGTGAAAGTGCTGTTATCTGCCTGGGTGGTACCGTTGAGTGAAGGGTAAGTGCTGTTATCCACCTAGGTGGTACCGTTGAGTGAAGGGAAAGTGCTGTTATCTGCCTGGGTGGGACCGTTGAGTGAAGGGTAAGTGCTGTTATCTGTCTGAGTGGTACCGTTGAGTGAAGGGTTAGTGCTGTTATCTGTCTGAGTGGTACCGTTGAGTGAAGGGTAAGTGCTGTTATCTGTCTGAGTGGTACCGTTGAGTGAAGGGAAAGTGCTGTTATCCACCTAGGTGGTACCGTTGAGTGAAGGGTAAGTGCTGTTATCTGTCTGAGTGGTACCGTTGAGTGAAGGGTAAGTGCTGTTATCTGCCTGGGTGGTACCGTTGAGTGAAGGGTTAGTGCTGTTATCTGTCTGAGTGGTACCGTTGAGTGAAGGGAAAGTGCTGTTATCCACCTAGGTGGTACCGTTGAGTGAAGGGAAAGTGCTGTTATCTGTCTGAGTGGTACCGTTGAGTGAAGGGAAAGTGCTGTTATCCACCTAGGTGGTACCGTTGAGTGAAGGGAAAGTGCTGTTATCCACCTAGGTGGTACCGTTGAGTGAAGGGAAAGTGCTGTTATCTGTCTGAGTGGTACCGTTGAGTGAAGGGAAAGTGCTGTTATCTGTCTGAGTGGTACCGTTGAGTGAAGGGTTAGTGCTGTTATCTGTCTGAGTGGTACCGTTGAGTGAAGGGAAAGTGCTGTTATCCACCTAGGTGGTACCGTTGAGTGAAGGGAAAGTGCTGTTATCCACCTAGGTGGTACCGTTGAGTGAAGGGAAAGTGCTGTTATCTGTCTGAGTGGTACCGTTGAGTGAAGGGAAAGTGCTGTTATCTGTCTGAGTGGGACCGTTGAGTGAAGGGTTAGTGCTGTTATCTGTCTGAGTGGTACCGTTGAGTGAAGGGAAAGTGCTGTTATCTGCCTGGGTGGTACCGTTGAGTGAAGGGTAAGTGCTGTTATCTGTCTGAGTGGTACCGTTGAGTGAAGGGAAAGTGCTGTTATCCACCTAGGTGGTACCGTTGAGTGAAGGGAAAGTGCTGTTATCTGTCTGAGTGGTACCGTTGAGTGAAGGGAAAGTGCTGTTATCCACCTAGGTGGTACCGTTGAGTGAAGGGAAAGTGCTGTTATCTGTCTGAGTGGTACCGTTGAGTGAAGGGAAAGTGCTGTTATCTGTCTGAGTGGGACCGTTGAGTGAAGGGTTAGTGCTGTTATCTGTCTGAGTGGTACCGTTGAGTGAAGGGAAAGTGCTGTTATCTGCCTGGGTGGTACCGTTGAGTGAAGGGTAAGTGCTGTTATCTGTCTGAGTGGTACCGTTGAGTGAAGGGAAAGTGCTGTTATCTGTCTGAGTGGTACCGTTGAGTGAAGGGAAAGTGCTGTTATCTGTCTGAGTGGGACCGTTGAGTGAAGGGTAAGTGCTGTTATCTGTCTGAGTGGTACCGTTGAGTGAAGGGAAAGTGCTGTTATCCACCTAGGTGGTACCGTTGAGTGAAGGGTAAGTGCTGTTATCTGTCTGAGTGGTACCGTTGAGTGAAGGGTAAGTGCTGTTATCTGCCTGGGTGGTACCGTTGAGTGAAGGGTAAGTGCTGTTATCTGTCTGAGTGGTACCGTTGAGTGAAGGGAAAGTGCTGTTATCTGTCTGAGTGGTACCGTTGAGTGAAGGGTTAGTGCTGTTATCTGTCTGAGTGGTACCGTTGAGTGAAGGGAAAGTGCTGTTATCCACCTAGGTGGTACCGTTGAGTGAAGGGAAAGTGCTGTTATCCACCTAGGTGGTACCGTTGAGTGAAGGGAAAGTGCTGTTATCTGTCTGAGTGGTACCGTTGAGTGAAGGGAAAGTGCTGTTATCTGTCTGAGTGGGACCGTTGAGTGAAGGGTTAGTGCTGTTATCTGTCTGAGTGGTACCGTTGAGTGAAGGGAAAGTGCTGTTATCTGCCTGGGTGGTACCGTTGAGTGAAGGGTAAGTGCTGTTATCTGTCTGAGTGGTACCGTTGAGTGAAGGGAAAGTGCTGTTATCTGTCTGAGTGGTACCGTTGAGTGAAGGGAAAGTGCTGTTATCTGTCTGAGTGGGACCGTTGAGTGAAGGGTAAGTGCTGTTATCTGTCTGAGTGGTACCGTTGAGTGAAGGGAAAGTGCTGTTATCCACCTAGGTGGTACCGTTGAGTGAAGGGTAAGTGCTGTTATCTGTCTGAGTGGTACCGTTGAGTGAAGGGTAAGTGCTGTTATCTGCCTGGGTGGTACCGTTGAGTGAAGGGTAAGTGCTGTTATCTGTCTGAGTGGTACCGTTGAGTGAAGGGAAAGTGCTGTTATCTGTCTGAGTGGTACCGTTGAGTGAAGGGAAAGTGCTGTTATCTGTCTGAGTGGTACCGTTGAGTGAAGGGAAAGTGCTGTTATCCACCTAGGTGGTACCGTTGAGTGAAGGGTAAGTGCTGTTATCTGTCTGAGTGGTACCGTTGAGTGAAGGGTTAGTGCTGTTATCTGCCTGGGTGGTACCGTTGAGTGAAGGGTAAGTGCTGTTATCTGTCTGAGTGGTACCGTTGAGTGAAGGGAAAGTGCTGTTATCTGTCTGAGTGGTACCGTTGAGTGAAGGGAAAGTGCTGTTATCTGTCTGAGTGGTACCGTTGAGTGAAGGGAAAGTGCTGTTATCCACCTAGGTGGTACCGTTGAATGAAGGGTAAGTGCTGTTATCTGTCTGAGTGGTACCGTTGAGTGAAGGGAAAGTGCTGTTATCTGTCTGAGTGGTACCGTTGAGTGAAGGGAAAGTGCTGTTATCTGTCTGAGTGGTACCGTTGAGTGAAGGGAACGTGCTGTTATCTGTCTGAGTGGTACCGTTGAGTGAAGGGAAAGTGCTGTTATCTGTCTGAGTGGTACCGTTGAGTGAAGGGAAAGTGCTGTTATCCACCTAGGTGGTACCGTTGAGTGAAGGGAAAGTGCTGTTATCTGTCTGAGTGGTACCGTTGAGTGAAGGGAAAGTGCTGTTATCTGTCTGAGTGGTACCGTTGAGTGAAGGGAAAGTGCTGTTATCTGTCTGAGTGGTACCGTTGAGTGAAGGGAAAGTGCTGTTATCCACCTAGGTGGTACCGTTGAATGAAGGGTAAGTGCTGTTATCTGTCTGAGTGGTACCGTTGAGTGAAGGGAAAGTGCTGTTATCTGTCTGAGTGGTACCGTTGAGTGAAGGGAAAGTGCTGTTATCTGTCTGAGTGGTACCGTTGAGTGAAGGGAACGTGCTGTTATCTGTCTGAGTGGTACCGTTGAGTGAAGGGAAAGTGCTGTTATCTGTCTGAGTGGTACCGTTGAGTGAAGGGAAAGTGCTGTTATCCACCTAGGTGGTACCGTTGAGTGAAGGGAAAGTGCTGTTATCTGTCTGAGTGGTACCGTTGAGTGAAGGGAAAGTGCTGTTATCCACCTAGGTGGTACCGTTGAGTGAAGGGTAAGTGCTCTTATCTGTCTGAGTGGTACCGTTGAGTGAAGGTAAAGTGCTGTTATCTGTCTGAGTGGTACCGTTGAGTGAAGGGAAAGTGCTGTTATCTGTCTGAGTGGTACCGTTGAGTGAAGGGAAAGTGCTGTTATCCACCTAGGTGGTACCGTTGAGTGAAGGGTTAGTGCTGTTATCTGTCTGAGTGGTACCGTTGAGTGAAGGGTTAGTGCTGTTATCTGTCTGAGTGGTACCGTTGAGTGAAGGGTTAGTGCTGTTATCTGCCTGGGTAGTACCGTTGAGTGAAGGGTTAGTGCTGTTATCTGTCTGAGTGGTACCGTTGAGTGAAGGGTTAGTGCTGTTATCTGTCTGAGTGGTACCGTTGAGTGAAGGGAAAGTGCTGTTATCTGTCTGAGTGGTACCGTTGAGTGAAGGGTTAGTGCTGTTATCTGTCTGAGTGGTACCGTTGAGTGAAGGGTTAGTGCTGTTATCTGCCTGGGTAGTACCGTTGAGTGAAGGGAAAGTGCTGTTATCTGCCTGGGTAGTACCGTTGAGTGAAGGGAAAGTGCTGTTATCTGTCTGAGTGGTACCGTTGAGTGAAGGGTTAGTGCTGTTATCTGCCTGGGTGGTACCGTTGAGTGAAGGGTTAGTGCTGTTATCTGTCTGAGTAGTACCGTTGAGTGAAGGGAAAGTGCTGTTATCTGTCTGAGCGGTACCGTTGAGTGAAGGGTTAGTGCTGTTATCTGTCTGAGTGGTACCGTTGAGTGAAGGGAAAGTGCTGTTATCTGTCTGAGTGGTACCGTTGAGTGAAGGGTTAGTGCTGTTATCTGTCTGAGTGGTACCGTTGAGTGAAGGGTTAGTGCTGTTATCTGTCTGAGTGGGACCGTTGAGTGAAGGGTTAGTGCTGTTATCTGCCTGCGTGGTACCGTTGAGTGAAGGGTTAGTGCTGTTATCTGTCTGAGTGGTACCGTTGAGTGAAGGGAAAGTGCTGTTATCTGTCTGAGTGGTACCGTTGAGTGAAGGGTAAGTGCTGTTATCTGTCTGAGTGGTACCGTTGAGTGAAGGGTTAGTGCTGTTATCTGTCTGAGTGGTACCGTTGAGTGAAGGGTTAGTGCTGTTATCTGCCTGGGTGGTACCGTTGAGTGAAGGGTTAGTGCTGTTATCTGTCTGAGTGGTACCGTTGAGTGAAGGGTAAGTGCTGTTATCTGTCTGAGTGGTACCGTTGAGTGAAGGGTTAGTGCTGTTATCTGTCTGAGTGGTACCGTTGAGTGAAGGGTTAGTGCTGTTATCTGCCTGGGTGGTACCGTTGAGTGAAGGGTTAGTGCTGTTATCTGTCTGAGTGGTACCGTTGAGTGAAGGGTAAGTGCTGTTATCTGTCTGAGTGGTACCGTTGAGTGAAGGGAAAGTGCTGTTATCTGTCTGAGTGGTACCGTTGAGTGAAGGGAAAGTGCTGTTATCTGTCTGAGTGGTACCGTTGAGTGAAGGGTTAGTGCTGTTATCTGTCTGAGTGGTACCGTTGAATGAAGGGTAAGTGCTGTTATCTGTCTGAGTGGTACCGTTGAGTGAAGGGTAAGTGCTGTTATCTGTCTGAGTGGTACCGTTGAGTGAAGGGTTAGTGCTGTTATCTGCCTGGGTGGTACCCTTGAGTGAAGGGTTAGTGCTGTTATCTGTCTGAGTGGTACCGTTGAGTGAAGGGTTAGTGCTGTTATCTGTCTGAGTGGTACCGTTGAGTGAAGGGTTAGTGCTGTTATCTGTCTGAGTGGTACCGTTGAGTGAAGGTGAAGTGCTGTTATCTGTCTGAGTGGTACCGTTGAGTGAAGGGTTAGTGCTGTTATCTGTCTGAGTGGTACCGTTGAGTGAAGGGTTAGTGCTGTTATCTGCCTGGGTAGTACCGTTGAGTGAAGGGAAAGTGCTGTTATCTGCCTGGGTAGTACCGTTGAGTGAAGGGAAAGTGCTGTTATCTGTCTGAGTGGTACCGTTGAGTGAAGGGTTAGTGCTGTTATCTGCCTGGGTGGTACCGTTGAGTGAAGGGTTAGTGCTGTTATCTGCCTGGGTAGTACCGTTGAGTGAAGGGAAAGTGCTGTTATCTGTCTGAGTGGTACCGTTGAGTGAAGGGTTAGTGCTGTTATCTGTCTGAGTGGTACCGTTGAGTGAAGGGAAAGTGCTGTTATCTGTCTGAGTGATACCGTTGAGTGAAGGGTTAGTGCTGTTATCTGTCTGAGTGGTACCGTTGAGTGAAGGGTTAGTGCTGTTATCTGTCTGAGTGGGACCGTTGAGTGAAGGGTTAGTGCTGTTATCTGCCTGGGTGGTACCGTTGAGTGAAGGGTTAGTGCTGTTATCTGTCTGAGTGGTACCGTTGAGTGAAGGGAAAGTGCTGTTATCTGTCTGAGTGGTACCGTTGAGTGAAGGGTAAGTGCTGTTATCCAACTGGGTAGTACCGTTGAGTGAAGGGTAAGTGCTGTTATCTGTCTGAGTGGTACCGTTGAGTGAAGGGAAAGTGCTGTTATCCACCTAGGTGGTACCGTTGAGTGAAGGGAAAGTGCTGTTATCTGCCTGGATGGTACCGTTGAGTGAAGGGTAAGTGCTGTTATCCACCTAGGTGGTACCGTTGAGTGAAGGGAAAGTGCTGTTATCTGTCTGGGTGGTACCGTTGAGTGAAGGGAAAGTGCTGTTATCCACCTAGGTGGTACCGTTGAGTGAAGGGAAAGTGCTGTTATCTGCCTGGGTGGTACCGTTGAGTGAAGGGAAAGTGCTGTTATCTGTCTGAGTGGTATCCTACACTGGTCGGACAGTGTTGTTATCATTCTTGGTGATACCGATGAATGATCGCCAAGTTATGATATCATTCTGGCTTATACAACTTTTAGTGGCATGTCTTTGCATCTTAGTGATACCGTTTTGTGAAGGGTAAGAGCTGTTATCCAACTGGGTAGTACCGTTGAGTGAAGGGAAAGTGCTGTTATCTGCCTGGGTGGTACCGTTGAGTGAAGGGTAAGTGCTGTTATCCACCTAGGTGGTACCGTTGAGTGAAGGGAAAGTGCTGTTATCTGCCTGGGTGGTACCGTTGAGTGAAGGGTAAGTGCTGTTATCTGCCTGGGTGGGACCGTTGAGTGAAGGGTAAGTGCTGTTATCCACCTCGGTGGGACCGTTGAGTGAAGGGAAAGTGCTGTTATCTGCCTCGGTGGGACCGTTGAGTGAAGGGAAAGTCCTGTTATCTGCGTGGGTGGGACCTTTGAGTGAAGGGAAAGTCCTGTTATCTGCCTGGGTGGGACCGTTGAGTGAAGGGAAAGTGCTGTTATCTGCCTGGGTGGGACCGTTGAGTGAAGGGTAAGTGCTGTTATCCACCTGGGTGGGACCGTTGAGCGAAGGGAAAGTGCTGTTATCTGCCCGGATGGTATCGTTGAGGAAGAGAAAGTGCTGTTATCAACCTGGGGGTACTGTTTACTGAAGGGAAAGTGCTGTTATCCACCTGGGGGGTACTGTTGAGTGAAGGGAAAGTGCTGTTATCTGCCTGGGTGGTACCGTTGAGTGAAGGGAAAGTGCTGTTATCTGCCTGGGTGGTACCGTTGAGTGAAGGGAAAGTGCTGTTATCCACCTGGGTGGGACCATTGAGTGAAGGGAAAGTGCTGTTATCTGCCTGGGTGGTACCGTTGAGTGAAGGGAAAGTGCTGTTATCCACCTCGGTGGGACCGTTGAGTGAAGGGAAAGTGCTGTTATCCACCTGGGGGTACCGTTGAGTGAAGGGAAAGTGCTGTTATCCACCTGGGGGTACCGTTGAGTGAAGGGAAAGTGCTGTTATCTGCCTGGGTGGTACCGTTGAGTGAAGGGAAAGTGCTGTTATCCACGTGGGTGGTACCGTTGAGTGAAGGGAAAGTGCTGTTATCCACCTGGGGGTACTGTTGAGTGAAGGGAAAGTGCTGTTATCTGCCTGGGTGGTACCGTTGAATGAAGGGAAAGTGCTGTTATCTGCCTGGGTGGTACCGTTGAGTGAAGGGAAATTGCTGTTATCTGCCTGGGTGGTACTGTTGAGTGAAGGGAAAGTGCTGTTATCTGCCTGGGTTGGACCGTTGAGTGAAGGGAAATTGCTGTTATCTGCCTGGATGGGACCGTTGAGTGAAGGGAAAGTGCTGTTATCTGCCTGGGTAGTACCGTTGAGTGAAGGGAAAGTGCTGTTATCTGCCTGGGTGGTACCGTTGAGTGAAGGGTAAGTGCTGTTATCTGCCTGGGTGGGACCGTTGAGTGAAGGGTAAGTGCTGTTATCCACCTCGGTGGGACCGTTGAGTGAAGGGAAAGTGCTGTTATCTGCCTGGGTGGGACCATTGAGTGAAGGGAAAGTGCTGTTATCTGCCTGGGTGGGACCGTTGAGTGAAGGGAAAGTGCTGTTATCTGCCTGGGTGGGACCGTTGAGTGAAGGGAAAGTGCTGTTATCTGCCTGGGTGGGACCGTTGAGTGAAGGGAAAGTGCTGTTATCTGCCTGGGTGGGACCGTTGAGTGAAGGGAAAGTGCTGTTATCTGGCTGGTGGGACCGTTGAGTGAAGGGTAAGTGCTGTTATCCACCTGGGTGGGACCGTTGAGCGAAGGGAAAGTGCTGTTATCTGCCCGGATGGTATCGTTGAGGAAGAGAAAGTGCTGTTATCAACCTGGGGGTACTGTTTACTGAAGGGAAAGTGCTGTTATCCACCTGGGGGGTACTGTTGAGTGAAGGGAAAGTGCTGTTATCTGCCTGGGTGGTACCGTTGAGTGAAGGGAAAGTGCTGTTATCTGCCTGGGTGGTACCGTTGAGTGAAGGGAAAGTGCTGTTATCCACCTGGGTGGGACCATTGAGTGAAGGGAAACTGCTGTTATCCACCTGGGTGGGACCATTGAGTGAAGGGAAAGTGCTGTTATGTGCCTGGGTGGTACCGTTGAGTGAAGGGAAAGTGCTGTTATCCACCTCGGTGGGACCGTTGAGTGAAGGGAAAGTGCTGTTATCCACCTGGGGGTACCGTTGAGTGAAGGGAAAGTGCTGTTATCTGCCTGGGTGGTACCGTTGAGTGAAGGGAAAGTGCTGTTATCCACCTCGGTGGGACCGTTGAGTGAAGGGAAAGTGCTGTTATCCACCTGGGGGTACCGTTGAGTGAAGGGAAAGTGCTGTTATCTGCCTGGGTGGTACCGTTGAGTGAAGGGAAAGTGCTGTTATCCACCTGGGGGTACTGTTGAGTGAAGGGAAAGTGCTGTTATCTGCCTGGGTGGTACCGTTGAGTGAAGGGAAAGTGCTGTTATCCACCTGGGGGTACTGTTGAGTGAAGGGAAAGTGCTGTTATCTGCCTGGGTGGTACCGTTGAATGAAGGGAAAGTGCTGTTATCTGCCTGGGTGGTACCGTTGAGTGAAGGGAAATTGCTGTTATCTGCCTGGGTGGTACCGTTGAGTGAAGGGAAAGTGCTGTTATCTGCCTGGGTTGGACCGTTGAGTGAAGGGAAATTGCTGTTATCTGCCTGGATGGGACCGTTGAGTGAAGGGAAAGTGCTGTTATCTGCCTGGGTGGGACCGTTGAGTGAAGGGAAATTGCTGTTATCTGCCTTGATGGGACCGTTGAGTGAAGGGAAAGTGCTGTTATCTGCCTGGGTGGTACAGTTGAGTGAAGAGAGAGTGCTGTTATCTTCCTGGGTGGTACCGTTGAGTGAAGGGAAAGTGCTGTTATCCACCTGGGTGGTACCGTTGAGTGAAGGGAAAGTGCTGTTATCCACCTGGATGGGACCGTTGAGTGAAGGGAAAGTGCTGTTATCTGCCTGGGTGGGACCGTTGAGTGAAGGGAAATTGCTGTTATCTGCCTTGATGGGACCGTTGAGTGAAGGGAAAGTGCTGTTATCTGCCTGGGTGGTACCGTTGAGTGAAGGGAAAGTGCTGTTATCCACCTGGGTGGGACCGTTGAGTGAAGGGTAAGTGCTGTTATCTTCCTGGGTTGGACCGTTGAGTGAAGGGTAAGTGCTGTTATCCACCTGGGTGGTACCGTTGAGTGAAGGGAATGTGCTGTTATCTGCCTGGGTGGTACAGTTGAGTGAAGGGAAAGTACTGTTATCTTCCTGGATGGTACCGTTGAGTGAAGATAGAGTGCTGTTATCCACCTGGGTGGTACCGTTGAGTGAAGGGAAAGTTCTGTTATCTGCCTGGGTGGTACTGTTGAGTGAAGAGAGAGTGCTGTTATCTTCCTGGGTGGTACCGTTGAGTGAAGGGAAAGTGCTGTTATCTTCCTGGATGGGACCGTTGAGTGAAGGGAAATTGCTGTTATCCGCCTTGATGGGACCGTTGAGTGAAGGGAAAGTGCTGTTATCCACCTGGGTGGTACCGTTGAGTGAAGGGAAAGTGCTGTCATCCACCTGGGGGGTACTGTTGAGTGAAGGGAAAGTGCTGTTATCTGCCTGGGTGGGACCGTTGAGTGAAGGGAAAGTGTTGTTATCTGCCTGGGTGGGACCGTTGAGTGAAGGGAAAGTGCTGTTATCTGCCTTGATGGGACCGTTGAGTGAAGAGTAACTGGTTGGTTGACCTGAACAATCTTGAAGCAGATTATATTAAAAGTTGTATTTATGACATTTTTCCGTTCAAACTGTAAATATCTTCCCTAATGATAAACCTTGGATCAGTATTGAGCTGACAGGACTCCTCAATGAGAAGAAGCGTGCTTCCTGCTCAGGAGACAGAATAAGAGTAAAGAGATTCAACGGGATATCAAACGTGTGACAAACAAGTGCAAACTTGAGTATAAAGATAAAATTGAGAAGGAATTCCGATGTAACAATTTGAAAGCAGCGTGGAACGGAATTAAGACTGTGATTGGTAACGATAGTTAAAATAAGTCTTTCAACAATCAAAACGATGTTTCATTTGCTCTTGATCTCAATCAATTCTACTCTAGGTTTGATATACATGAATTCACACAGAGAAGGAGTGCTTTCATTCAAAGCCTTCCGGAAAGATGATGACTTAGTAATAACGAATATTGATGTATTAATAGAATTTAGAAAGATACACATTATGAAAGCCATAGTGGCCCGGATGGAGTACCTCGCATTGCACTTCGGGAATGTTGTGAACAGCTGTGTGGGATCTTCAGAGTGATGTTTCAGATGTCTGTTGACACCCATCATATACCAACAATATGGAAAACGTTACGTTACATATAATCCCAGTCAAAAGTCAAAACCTTCAATCCTTAATGACTATCGCCCAGTGGCTCTAACCCCAATAATCATGAATGTTTAGAGCGTATTATCCTGAACCTAATTAGACAAATACTGGACATCTGATGGATCCTCTTCAGTTTGCTTATAGGGCTGGACGCGGTGTTGAGGATGCACTCATTTCTCTTTTGCATTAGATCTACACTCACCTAGAGAATTCAAAATCATATTATTTGCAGATTTTCTACTGTCTTTAATACAATCTAGCCATATCTTATGATAACAAAATTATGTCACATGGGAGTAAACAGTATCACCATCAAATGGGTAGAAGCTTTCTTGGTTAATCGTCCTCAACGTGTTCCGAGTTAATTCTACGCTCTCTAATAGCAATCTCCTAAGTACAGGTGCTCCTCAAGGATGTGTCCTGTCTCCTGTCCTCTTCACTCTCTACACAAATGACTTTGTATCTCAATTATCATCTTGTTTGAATTTCAAATTTGAAGATGATGCTGCATTGAGTGGATTTATTCATCAGTCGGAATTAGAGTATAGGGACAGTATTGAATCGTTCATTATAAGGTGTAAAGAAAATTTCCTTTCTCTGAATATTAGTTAAACAAAGGAAATGATAATTGATTTCCGTACGAAAGAGGAAAAACTAGAGCCAGTTAGAAGACATAAAGTTGAAATAGTAGACTAGTATAAATATCTGGGTACGATCATTGACAACAAATTTTCATGGAAATCTAATTCACACCGTGTACATGCTAATGCCTGAGTTACACCAAGGTAGTTCTCACTACGTTCTATTCCGTCCAAAAAATATTGTAAAACGACCTCGAACGGGACAGAAACCGGTAACTTTTGTGTATAACTTTCCTTACTACGATCCAAGTACGTTTACAGACAGTTCTCAGGAAGTCCATCTAGTCTTTACCCCGTCCTCTGACAGTTGGTACCACGTTTAGATGGGATAATATTTCCCGTTTATTACGTTTTCAATCAGTTCAATCCCGTTATCAGTCAGTTTGTATCAGTTCGTAACTAGACCTATCTCGATCTTAATACACACAGTACCGTTCTAACCCGTTTATCTCCTGATCAACTCGTTTTCAGAAGTTCTTCTCGTTTACACTACGTTCTCATTTCGTTCTTAGTACGTTCTTCTTGTACAGCAATCAAGTCCTGGCCCAATTTCTGTAAATATCCAGCACGTCCTCACCCGTTTTTATTCCCGTTCTCAGTTTCAAACAGAAAACAAGAGTCATCAGAAGATGACATATCCCACCGGTTTCACAAAATTTGTAAAACCCATCTTTGACAGATACCTTTGTATCTACTACCGCACTTCAGCTAGTGGGTATTACAGATGCTGAGTTTCAGGTATGTTAAGGGTTTTAGACTTCTGTTCTGCTTCTGCTTCTGCAGTCAAAATCAACAACAACCAACATCCCTCTCATGTTTCTATGGAAACAGAAAACAATAAATTTTTCAGAAAAATCTTAAAATATCAAAAGGCACCACTTCAGTTAGTGGGTAATACACATGCAAAATTTCAGGAAGATATGATGAACGGTTTTGGAGCTGTGCTCCGGAAACGAACCTGTCTCTGAACAAAGTCCAAATTCAACAAGTTTCTATGGAAACGAAACAATTTTTTTTCTCAGAAATCTGAAAATATCAAAGGACACCACTTCAGTTAGTGGGTAATACACATGCAAAGTTTCAGGAAGATATGATGAACGATTTTGGAGCTGTGCTCCGGAAACGAACCTGTCTCTGAACAAAGTCCAACTTCAACAAGTTTCTATGGAAACGAAACAATTTTTTTCCAGAAATCTGAAAATATCAAAGGACACCACTTCAGTTAGTGGGTAATAAACATGCAAAGTTTCAGGAAGATATGATGAACGATTTTGGAGATGTGCTCCGGAAACGAACCTGTCTCTGAACAAAGTCCAAATTCAACATGTTTCTATGGAAACGAAAACAAATAAAAATTCAGAAATCTGAAAATATTAAAAGGCACCACTTCAGTTAGTGGGTAATACACATGCAAAGTTTCAGGAAGATATGATGAACGGTTTTGGAGCTGTGCTCCGGAAACGAACCTGTCTCTGAACAAAGTCCAACTTCAACAAGTTTCTATGGAAACGAAACAATTTTTTTCCAGAAATCTGAAAATATCAAAGGACACCACTTCAGTTAGTGGGTAATAAACATGCAAAGTTTCAGGAAGATATGATGAACGATTTTGGAGATGTGCTCCGAAAACGAACCTGTCTCTGAACAAAGTCCAAATTCAACATGTTTCTATGGAAACGAAAACAAATAAAAATTCAGAAATCTGAAAATATTAAAAGGCACCACTTCAGTTAGTGGGTAATACACATGCAAAGTTTCAGGAAGATATGATGAACGGTTTTGGAGCTGTGCTCCGGAAACGAACCTGTCTCTGAACAAAGTCCAAATTCAACAAGTTTCTATGGAAACGAAATTTTTTTTCTTTTCAGAAATCTGAAAATATCAAAAGGCACCACTTCAGTTAGTGGGTAATACACATGGAAAGTTTCAGAAAGATATCATGAACGGTTTTCGAGTTCTGCTCCGGAAACGAAATGATTACGGGCGGACAGACGGACGGACGGACGGACGGACGGACGGCCAGACGGACAGACGGCCAGACGGCCGGGGTGATGACTATATCCCACGGTATTACATACCGGTGGGATAAAAAGTTTAAATCTTCAATGGATTAGTGTGGACAAAAAAAGCTATAGGTAATCCATTTCTTGTCCCAAAAAGTTCCTGTTTCGTCTTCCTCTAGGAGATGAAATCCTAAAGTCGATAACGTGTTCCTAAAAATGTTTCATCATGAATGAAATGTATTTAAACCAAACAAAAATTTTTCCTGTTGCTCGGCTACTATCCAAAAGTAAAAAACCCAAAACATTTTACATGTTTACAGCTGCAAGTTGTTTATGTTTTACTTGTTAACTATGTATCCCAAATGATGAACGTATCAGCGAGCATGTATTCATACCCGTCCTTCCGTATCGTATTGCCAAAGGAGTAAAATCTGTGTGAGAATTTCTCAAACGTTCTAAGAACGAATATAACGTAACGAGGACCTATTGTGAACTTTTAGATCTGTGTAGGAACGTAGTAGCAACTTTACAAACACATTTACACGAACTAGCAACTGAAAGGGGAGTACTGTGGTCGAGTTTCGTCTGTCTGTAGACGGGATGGACGGGGTGGAAACTGTGCACGAACGTATTACAACTTACCAATTGCACAACGTACTCACTCGTCCTTAGAAAGTTCGAAGTACGGCAGCTCCGTTCGAAGTACGACAATCCCGTTTTTAGTACTTTTGTACCCAGTCCAATTTCAGAACGGGGAGATCGTTGTACATGTCCAACGTTCTGGAGCACCTTCCGTTTTTAGTACGTCCGAGCCAGTTCATAAAGTTCGCAAACAATTGCCACTGCGTCCATTCCGTTCGAACCTTCCACTCCCAAGCGCAAGAAGAAGAAGAAAGCTAAGTTTGACAAGTTCAAACAGGAGCTTCTTCTTGCGTCCGTTAAGGACATGGTGTCTTCCCTACTGGTTCACCCAGCCGCTCCACCCCCGCTGCTACTGTAGGTCGAGACCTAGAGGGGGACCCATCAGAGGTCATTGTCACCCCCCTCGGCTTCTGCCTCCACTTGTTCCGTTGTTGGATGGCTCGCTTAAGCTTTTCCGCCGCTGGCCATCCTCTCTCAGTTGGTAGCCAAGATCGGGAATACGGGGTCTTTCGACTTCTTCTGGTCGCCCCCTGGTGGCCAGCTCGACCGTATGTTCTCCTCAGGCGTCTCTGTCTTCGGAAACCCGTTCCATTTCAGCTGTGGAGAGATCTGTTCCTCAGCAGGCCACGCGGAAGGTTTTCTGCCTCCTCGCTTGGCTTGTATTAAAAGAGGGTTAAGGAGCAGTGGTTACTCAAGGTGTGTCGCCAATGCCATAGCTACCTCTCACAGGAAGACCACTAGGAAACTCTATGATTTCCAGTGGCAGGCCTTCGCCACCTTCTGTGCTGAGCGGGGATTTGTCCCGGCGGGGTACTTAGTGTACCTTTGCAACACCAGGCATCTTAAGACATCCATCAATCAATGCCAACATGTCGGCTATCCTTTCTTTGCTTAGGATGAGGTCGCCAGGGTTGGACGTGTCTGTCCTCAAGGGCTTCATTAAGACGTTTCGATGGGTGGACGGCAAGCGTAAGCTTCGTCCACCCGAGTGGGAACCATCTTCAGTCCGATAGGAAAATCAGCAAAGTGTAGACACCAAAAAGATGTTAAAACTTCTTGAAATTCACAGCTGCAGTCAAATAGTGCAAGTGCCTACCCATAGATCCGGGCATATTCTCGACTGGATTGTGGTCAGAGACTCTGATGACTGCTCGCTCTCAAAAGACATTCGGGATCTACAGATGTTAGACCACTCTGTTATCTTTCTGAAGTTGGATACAACTAGACCATTATGTCCATGTAAATCTATTCCTTGCAGAAACCTGTAAAACATGGATAAACAGGCCTTCCGGCATGACCTTAACCCCTCTGCATTGTTTATATTCCCTACCTTTGACTGTGATGAATTTGTAAAATGTACAACAAAACGCTTTCAGAACTCTTACAAAAGCATGCCCCTTAAAAGATTAAAATTATTCCATTCAGAAATGATTCTAGCTGGATGTTCACCCCTGAAATCGCAGCAGCTAGGGAACGGAGACATGCAGATAGGAGTGGAGCAAGACGAACCTAGAGATCAACCGCCAAATCTTTGTCTATGCCAGAAACAAAGTATCATCTCTCATTCGCAGATGCAATAGGAATTATCTCATCTCTAAGATTGAGGAGGAGAAGACAAATCCAAAGGCCCTCTTCATTTCAATTCTCAATTTCTCAATTCTTTGGTGGGAAAGACGCAGGACTCTTCACTACCTTCTCTTGAAACACCCGCAGATATTGCTAAAAAATCCGCCTTGTACGTGAGGCCCTGGATCTTTCTGCTCTTTGTTCTGAATCTGATCAAGAATTCCCAAACGAGGCCTTAACATATTTCCGCAGTCTCTCAGAAGAGGAGATTATTTCACTCTTAAACAGTGTCAAGCTGACATACTGTGTCTTGGATACAATTCCATCGAAACTGGTATATGAGAACATTGACATCTTACTTCCTGTCGTCACAAACATTGTCAATCTCTGACAACTGGCTTAATGCCCAACATTCTGAAGTCTGCTTTGGTGAGACCGCAACTAAAGAAACCAGGGTTGGATTGGGATAATTTGAAAAAATTTCACCCAGTGTCGAATTTAACTTTTATGTCAAAGCTCATAGAAAAGGCTGTAAGTCACCAACTCTCCAAACATTTAGAAAGAATACCCTTCCTAATCCACTACAGTCTGCGTATAGATCCATCTACAGCACAGAAACTGCTCTGCTCAAGGTAGTGAATGATTTGCGGTCAGGGCCCGGATAGTTGGAATGTTGCACTTTTGGTTCCCATTGACTTAAGTGCAGCATTCGATACCATTGACCATTGAAGGCTTCTTACCCGTCTGTAATCACAGAGCTCTCAACTGGATTAAGTCCTACTTGAGTTAGAGAACACATAGGATTTTGATTGACACTAAGCAGTCTTCAGCAGTCTACTTAGATTGAGGACTTCCTCAAGGCTCAGTCCTCGGACCAACACTCTTTACCCTTTACACAAGGCCCATCAGTGACATGACAAACAAGCACAGGCTCAGTCACCACCTCTTTGCTGATGACACGCAAATGCATAAAGCGTTCAAACCAGATCATGTCAATGCAACATTATCAGCCCGTCAGGTATCCGAGTGCTGCCAACACATGAAGTCGTGGATGTCAAGAAATATGCTAAAATTGAATGACGAGAAAACTGAGGCTACTCTCATCGGACAGCTCCTACCTATTTGTCGGAAATAAATCTTCGCGGAGAAGTAAGACCTCAAGCTTCGCTTTCGGTCTTACTTCTCGCTCAGCTTTCATACCTCAGGTTTTACAATCCCAAGCATAACCTTCGTCTCGTGCTTTAGCCTGTTCCTTTTTAAGGTTTAATAAGAACATATCAAGGGGAATTCATTGGCAAGGTTGTTATGGACGCGAGGTTGAATATTCGAATAGCATCCCTCCAATTCTTGGGAATACTAAGAATAACACGGTTCAGATCCAGAACTGTCCCCATAATACCGTTATTTGTTTAAAGTTCATCAAAAGTAAGAAACTTGTTATCTTTTCATATATCTTTAACATGAATTATTCCTCGTTCGAGGAATATTAACGTTGGCAGCAAACCTTAAAATGTCTACACGAAACTTGATGGTGTGAGGCGAAGTGGGCAGGAATCCATTTGACATTATATTGCTAAAATAATGATAAACTGGTACAAACATGTGTCAGGGACTATCAACGCAAGGCGTTGCGTTATACTTGTTGAAGCTTGTTATATTATTTCTTTGTATTATTGATGCACAACCTATATGACAAAAGTCGGTTAATACTTTCTAAAATGATGTTTACTATAAATATTATTATGTAATTAATTAAGAATTTCCGTAGACGAAGTTGAGAGCCAATACAAAGGACCGAGGACCTGTAACTCGGGCTATACTGAAACATTGAATTAATGACACTTTTATTTATGAACATCATTCAATTCTATTTGCACAATAGTAAACATCTAATTTTAATTGAAATCATAATTATAAACAAGATTGGTGAACAGATAGCACGGGTCAATGTTGTGAGGCGACATCTTTGGGCTTTCACCAAATGTTTGACTGCGAAATGGTCCAATTTGTCTCGTATTGGCCCAGTTTGTCTCGTACTGGCCCAGTTTGTCTCGTATTGGCCCTGTTTGTCTCGTATTGGCCCTGTTTTTTCCCTGTATTGGTCTATTTTTGCCGTATTGGCCCAGTTGCCAACTCATATGGTCTAAGCATTTAACACTTTATACATGTCACACGATTGATAGTTAAATAAATTACTTGCGTTTGAATACTTTTTTCTTTGCCAGAATCCATCCCTTATCTCTTAATTACATGTAAATGAAATTCTTCAAGGGCATTTAGAAGTTGGTACAGTAATGAAAGACACATATTATGGATAACAACTTCTTTATTTGTTTCACACTTCTTTATTTGTTTTACACGACGTTTCTGGGCTACTTCTTGCCCCTTCTTCAGGTGGATGAAGAAGGGGCAAGAAGTAACCCAGAAACGTCGTGTGAAACAAATCCACCTGAAGAAGGGGCAAGAAATAGCCCAGAAACGTCGTGTGAAACAAATAAAGAAGTCGTTATCCATAATATTTGCATCTCATTACATGTTAATGCAAAACTAAAAATCACAAACTACCTATTCGAAAAGGGCGATGGACCAGTAGATCTAAACAAACAAGAACATGCAACCTATGTAATTCAGTAGTTATTGCAGAAGAAATAACCTTCTACCAAGTAAATATGTTTAAAAACCGAGTCTCATTTCATATGAATGAACAGAAACAGAACAGAAAACAGAAAGTAGGTGTCAGACAAGACCGTGTATTGAGTCCTTCTTATTTTCCCTTTTAATAAATGAATTGGCCACTCAGATTGAACAAAATTGTACACACGGCATAAATTACAAGATATCTTCCAACTATTTCCTCTGATTTTGCTGATGGTATTGTCTTGATATCATGTGCTATCATTGGTCTACAAAAGCAAATACGAAGTTAAAAACGTTTGTGTAGAAACAAAAGTTACAGATACAGAGATAAAACAAAGGTAGTAGTATAAAAAATGGTGGGAAACTAGCCAAAAAATGAAAACTGGTATTAGTATGTATGCAAACTTGAAACTACAAATTCTTAACAAATACATAGATGAATATTTCACAAACCAATTATTCTTGCTATAACATGTAAATTATGCAGCAGTGCAGACAAAGGCAATCTTGTCAGGTATCCTAAGGAAAAAACACATTCTTTGTGATCTCATTATGAATTCGTTTTTAAAAATATTTGATGCACCCTGTTCTTTTACATGAATCAGAACTTTGGGGACTAATTACATTTGCAGAACTAAAAACGGTACATGTGTATACCAGTATAAAGTTATTGTGTGTTAAGCGTTAAATACTCCAAATGTCATGATCTAAGGAGGAAAGTTTCCCTTATATACTATACACCATTTGATAGGGATTACAGAAAGTTTTCTCTGAAATGATATGCATATTTGGTAACTGCCACTAATGCACAATATATTGTAAAACTGAAATGCAGTCAGACACAAAACACACTTGCACGTGCATTTCATGACAATAATTAGTCTGCCGCTTCATAATTCTTAATTCGTGTGAACTTCACGGTATCGACTGTGCACAGAACATTTTGGGTAGATGCCGGTCCTTAGCTCAAGCAGAGCATGTTTTCGATCCCACTGACGTTTGGATTAGGCTCATGTCAATAGTTCATGTCCATTGGAACAACAATGATCGGGCTCCAGTTCTCTTTACCGATGAGTCCCGATATGCTTTAACTTTGCAGACAGGAGGCAACGGGTGTGCAAAGAGAACGTAAGCGATTTAATGATGCCTCTATCAGTCACCACGACCATTATGGTAGCGGGTCGATTATGATCGTGTTAGGATGGTGAACCAGTTCCTAGAGGAGAAGACCTAAATGCCGCCGAGCATGTGTGAATGTGGCAGAGTGTATGGTTGAAATAATGACCGCAGACCGAGTGAATATCTGTGATAACCATCGAGCGGTACGCGAGATGGTTATCACAGATTTTCACGAGGTCGAGGTCATTATTTCACATACACCACATGGTTATGATTGACAAAGTGACAAGTCGTTTTTATTTTCATTAATTTAAATACGAAATAGTTACTTTACTTGAACGTTTTGAAATAGTTGTAATGTTGTAATGTTGTAATGCTTCAGTGAATTCTACTCTAAACATTGCTTCAACATCACGTGTACACTTCGCGAAATTCACGTGCAAATCGAGTCGTGTACATTCATTGTTGTCAAACAGAAATTCCGAGCAAGTAACCAACTGTTTATTTTCGTTTTTACTACAGAAACTACATCACCTTTTCTTTGAATATATACAAACAAACATTTATAAGATTGTTTTTGACAACATTATTCTGTTTTAACAAGCCATTCAGTCCATGACCAACTATCTACTGGCGTTAAGCGAACACCGTGGATGCACGGACGTTGTTCATTGCATCTTGTGATGCACGGACATCATGAATGTCATGTTGCCAAGCTACGTTTCTAACTTCACGTGCTGCACACAATCAAAAGCGCGTGGTTGCGAGGAAGTGGCTAAAATGGAGTGGTCTGATGTTTCAAACAATAGTACACATAATAAGAGTTTCAAGGTCTTTTCGGAGAGAAATGAAGGTGAGTTACATTGTATTTGACACTAATTCATTTGCTGTTTAACCGTATTTGACATTTTAGCTCATGTAATAGGGCGTTTTCGAGTGACCAAACGAAATATGAACATGTTCACGATAGTGTTTCATTCACAATATCATACAACTTTGCTTGACAAATCGTAATAATGATTTTCACCAGGGCGTGGGATGATTGTCTTTACCATTTTGACATTACCGTCTCGTATACTTTTGCATGTCATTGTCATTTACTTAAAAAATGAATTGCTCTTTATCGATAATCAATATCGAGTGTTCAATTGATGTCGTTGATTTTCTTGCTATCAAAATTTGTAATTTTATCATTTAGATATTTCGTAAATATTCTGCTATTAAAGATGCATCTAGTATTGTTTTATAATATTTTATTTGACTTTAATACGTGCCAACATTCAATAAGGGCGGATTTAAGTTCAAATAGTTTCACTCAACTTGCATACCCATCCCCAATCGTAAAATATATCATAACTAATATTTTCCAATTTAAATCGAGCAACGTCATTATGCATGTGTAGAAACCGAAACTACACGTCCGATTTTCATGTACAGTAGCCATGACCTATATTCAACATTATCAACCATAATTTGTGTTGATGTTTTGAGTCGATTATCACCAACATGGCAATTTTCGGCAACAGCCAGAATTCCAGATAAAATAACACCATTTATAACATTTGGCATATGTGACCCCAAACGGCGCAATGGATGCACCCTTAAGTAAAGTAAAAGGAAGTAGCCTATATCACACATACACAAGTCAACAAAACTAATACAAGATGATACATCAGAAACCCCACCCCCTCAACAATTCATTCATCATGATTCTGTTACTTTTGTGTCACTTTTGCTTTTTTTCAGGGATAACCAAACGAATTTAGCTGGAGTCGTCATTAAGAAAAGACAGCATCAAGGACCACCATCGATAGTGTGTGCTGAATTACGGGATATTAACAAACTAAGTGACTCATTGCATCGTACCTATAAAACGGATAACAAGAATATGTGTGTGAACATTAAACAAATTAAAATTATGGTTAATAAATTATGTGGATTCTGTCTCATGTTTTCTTTCATATACACGTATTTGCGATCTTTGATATTCTTAAAATCAGCTTATTTGTCGGATTAGACCCGCAAGCCGAAGGTAAGTTTTTTTTCGAGGTGCGATATGGTGAATATGGCGAGGCGAAGCCGAGACATGTTCACCATATCGAACCGAGAGGTCGGTTATCACGAGGTTGGTTATCTGATAACCAACCTCTTGATAACCGACCTCTCGGTTGCTTGGAGGGCGGTTATCTAAAAATAACTACCTCTGATATTGACCTGATAACCACACCACGTGGTGTATATTTTAATATTGTATGTTTTAATTGTATAGATCTATGTTCTAATGCATCCTTATATTTCAGGGTATCTTATTGTAACTAAATAGTTACAATGTTCATGGCCTGTCAAATCAAGCCTTCAATCAAGCAGCTAACTTTCATTCTTTTGTTCTCTGGTGTGACTGCTTTCTAAGCTCGCCAGCTCAGCTCTCTTTCCTTTGTTCTATCTATGGTTAGGTAAGCGCACTCCTTGCAATGCATGCTTTAAAAGTTTATAAAGTTAACCAGCACACATATTTCACTGCACTGCAATATTATCACTGATGTGAAGCACAGCAAGACAAGTCGACCTATCTCACTGGACGGTCATTCAACACTCTTTATCATCCTTACATCTCCTACAGGTTAGTTTACTATTCTCTAAGTTCATTTCATTATATTTAAATAGGAATATAAGTATCAATGCATTTATCGTTGGGATTATGTGTGTATGATGTATGGGTGTATTATAGATTTTAAATTATATGCTGAAGGTAAGGTTATATCTATTACATTTGGTTTATGTAATGGTTGATATATTCATGCTTTAGTCTATATACAGATCAAGTACATGATTTGTATGAATAGGTATTACAATATGCTATTTATATTTGGAATTTCATATCAATAATGTAGCTACCATGTTAGTACATAACATATTGGTTTTATCCTGTATATATTCTATTTTATTCATTCGTTATTCTCTATTGGCATGTATGCTGATGGCTATGTACAATATCATAGAGATTGCATAGTACATGTAAAGGTTGTACTGCATATATGTTTCATATCCAATCATCTTCTTTTAGTAGGGACATGTTTAATATATTTCCATTATATATATGCATCTCTATATATCATTGGAAATATATATCATAGTTAATATGTACGTTACGTATTGTAGGTTAACATATTTCATATGCATAATGTTTTGATATAGTTGATATCTATATCAGTGTGTTATGTATTTGGGCTCATGTGCCGAGGTATTAATAATTTCAAGGTGTTACATGTATGTATTTCATGTCATTTATGGTACACATTGAATGATGTTTATATGTATTTGTATTCAGGTGTATTATCCCATTTCATTAATTATTTTAGGTACATGAAATGACGTGACATGTGACGTCATCAGGGGATAATCTGTAACACCTGAATACCACATATTTGGTATGTTTTATATTTGCTTAACACTATTATATTGTAAGTGTATTATATTCATTTCATTTGTAACTTCTGTCAATAGATATATTTGTGACAGATCGGTGTCAGTATCTTGTAAAGGTATTGAATTGGTATATTTGTATAATGTGAAACTGTTTTACTATGTAATACCAATTACCATTTCATTTATCATTCATGTATTTCCGTATGTGCGTAAGTGCATTATTATATGGCACAGATAAAAGTATATGTGGCCAGCATTGAAGTAGGCCTACATGTAACTGTTTCAATAATGTTCTATTATATTTGTATGTATTGTATGATTGATCATGTATTTTATATGTATATTCCACTAATGTATTTTATATGTATTGTTACGGGGTGTTATAAACAGACCTACTTTGTTATCGTCATATAACGAGTATTGAATAAACTCTCCTACGAACCCACCTAGCAGCACTTGTTGTCTTTGGACCAAGTCCACCCTGCTACATGAACATGCTGCAGATGGCCATTTCCGGTCGCAGGACACCATCCGCAATTATAGAAGAGCTCGGAAATGCCCGTGTTGAAGAATGAAACGGCATTGCCATTGCAAGCATCCGGATTCTCATTGACAGTATGACCCGACGTTGTGAAGCATCCGGGTTCTCATTGACAGTATGACCAGATTTTGTCAAGCATCCGTATTCTCATTAACAGTATGACCCGACGTTGTCAAGCATCCGGGTTCTCATTGACAGTATGACCCGACGTTGTCAAGCATCCGGGTTCTCATTGACAGTATGACCCGACGTTGTCAAGCATCCGGGTTCTCATTGATAGTATGACCAGATTTTGTCAAGCAACCGTATTCTCATTGACAGTATGACCAGATTTTGTCAAGCAACAGTATTCTCATTGACAGTATGACCCGATGTTGTCAAGTATCCGGACTAGATTGGACAGAATCTGCCATGTGTACTTGATGTCGCCAGAAACTGATGGGGGCCGGGTGTGAGCTAGACAGATTCTGCCATGTTTTTTTATTTCGCCAGAAACTGATGGGGGCCGGGGTGTGAATTTGACAGATTCTGCCTTGTTTAGTTGATGTCGCTAGAAACTGGAAGGCTCTGCGGTGTAAGCTGGACTGAATCTGTAGTATAATGTGTAGTTGACCGAGTTGTAAGAAACTGGTTGGGACCTGGTTGTGAGCTGGACTGCATCGACCAGGTGTATTTGATGGAGTCACCAGAAACTGATGGGGATCGGGGTGTGAACTGGACAGATTCCGCTATGTGTATTTGATGTCGCTTGAAATTGGTAGGACCTGGTTGTGAGCTCGACTGCATCTACTATGTGTAATGTGTAGTCGATGGAGTGACAAACGACTGACGTGGACGGGATGTGAGGTTGCCTGCTTCTGTCATGTATAGTTGATGGAGCCGTAAACACTTTTACGGTGCAATTTGTGAACTAAACCAGAAGCTGTGTCGTACATACGGCCCCACTTCATCTGACTCAGTGCACGGGAGATGTTGGTAGGTTTGTTACTCTACGTTGAAGCACAAACAGTGACATTCCGCAGGCTATATTCTCACGCCAAAATGTCAAAATGGTATAAATTTTCTTTAGAACTGCAGCATTCATGAATAAAACTCTGTCATTCAAAAGCCCCCAAAAAGTTCTTGTTTAATCGAAGCGTTAAACATTCTCCATCATTGTGTGATTCGCCCAGTAATTGGCTCACTCAAAGCACCTTACTCACATACCCGGAACTTTCTACTGGGATAATAAACTAATATACTATTCGAAATTATTCATGTTGTCAGAGATATGAATATATCACAAACGGTTCTCTGATAAACTGAAAATAACAACATTCATTAAAAAAGAGAGTGTATCATAAGTCATATTTAAATAAGTCAAGTGTCACATTTCACACAAAGCGTATTCAGACATGGTCACGGGTCACTTGGCGCTTATTTCAGCGAGTACTGCACACTCATTCAGCGAATAAATCACCCCCCGCCGTCCCACTCAACGCTAACAGCGCACAACAATGTCCAGATTAGAAACATGTGTAGTACACGGGTACAGGTAGCCCATTGGAGAGCTACAGTAGAAATAGTTACTGTAGCTTCAATGTTTAGGCAAAGCCATAAACGCGTAATAGTTTGAGGATAGACATTATGGTTTCCGCGAGAATGAGTCGCTCCCCGTGTCTATAGAAGGCAACAAAGCCAATGTTGCACTAGCGACACCTTCAACCCTTAGCGCTTTCCACCTGATAGACGACTGAGGGTTGTTAGCCCTTGATAGTTTGTACCCGTTGTCAAAACACCTCTTCGAATGTAAGCGACTTTCGCTACATTTAATACAGTCAAAGTAAATGGTAGCTTGTAGCGGTTAATAATGAATCTGTCCCTCGTGTAGCCAGCCATTGTAACACACCATGGAGTGAGAGTAAACATTTAACAAGACAATGTTAATCAGCTTCCCATGGGTGAAGCATCGACTTTGTACTCGCGTACTGCCTCATTGTTTGCACAATCAAAGTGCCGACCGATTCCACACTACAAATAATTTAAATAGAAAAAACACCAAATGAACAATTTAGGTAGCTTTGATACTGTTGATATTGTTGCCACCATGTAAAATATTCTGTCTTCTGTCTGTCAAAGATATCACATCTTGTCAATCCGTAACATTACTCGGCGCCACCGCAGATCAGAACCAGAAAGCAACACCACTGTTGTTACTCATGCAGTGTTAACAAACGTAGCTTGCCCTTGTTAACATGTAGTGGGACAGTGTGCAGGGTTACCTGAGGATCACAATTTTGGGAAACCGGTCTATAATGAACGTATATGTATATGAAGGTCAATCTGAACTAATATAGAGGTTATTTTTATAAGAATATCTGCAAAGTGTCAGATGTGTATATCTACAAAGTGTCAAATATGTATATATGCAAAGTGTCAGATCTGTAAATCGACATGGTAAAGGTGTGCATATTTACAAATTGTCCACACTTTCCTATAACAACTTGCACCCGCTGACACCACAGACGATAACGTTCATATAAATACCTAAAGTTACCATTAACTTGAAGTGGTAACACTTTCTTTCTCACCTAAGTTATTTTGCAGCTGAAGGGTCGGACTATTAACTGAAAGTCGTTTGTGCCAGTTTCAAGTTGATTTAGGCAGTAAATGAGGTGTACGGAGTGAATTGTTGTTTCCTGAAAACTATAATACCACAACTTGATCCTCATATCACATTTGCATATTTCTTCCATGTCTTTGTGGATTGATAGAGCTTGCTGAAAGGAACTAGTGGTGCTTGCTGATTGAAGAGTAAATTTCCTTTTCACCTACGTAGTGTGATAATGTTAGGGGAGGCGGTGTCACAAGTTACACTGACTCACACTCGCGACCCGCAGAACCTATATATATATATATAGATATATATTTTACACCGTTTCAATTATATCAGGGCTGGCAAATTCGTTCTAGGACTACGTGGAAAGCTTTTACTATTTAACTTTTACGTCGGAATGTATGATTTTATTGTTCAATATATTGTTCACATGCATATCTAACCGTTCGTTCGTGAGAAGAGTTTCTCTTGACCCCTCACTTGACGTGGACGTGGCATGATACCCTTCCATTGTGGAACAAAGTAGAAATAAAACACGCTTTTGAAATACACGCTTACGATCGAAGACAATACCAATGTGGCCATTCTCTTCACACTGGGGCCACTTCAGTCACTTCAGCTGAGAGGAATAACCTATGTTGGAAGAGAATGTATATGGCAGAAGATTCCTGGAAGCAACATATGAGTTTACCACCGTGTCAGCAGTAACCGCATTCAGGTCAAAGCACCTGTTGCTTTTATTTTGAAGTTTTGAATTGGCTATGCATTAGGAAACATATTCCTACTGTAACGATGGTATGCAAAATCTAGATCATCTGAAGTCAATACCAAACAGTTAACAAAGGAATGCATCTCATTTGACCACAAAGCAATATACACATATACACCCATACATACAATCATGCATATATACACCCATACATACAATCATGCATATATACACCCATACATGCAATCATGCATATATACATACATACATACAATCATGCATATATACACCCATACATACAATCATGCATATATACACCCATACATACAATCATGCATATATACACCCATACATGCAATCATGCATATATACACCCATACATACAATCATGCATATATACACCCATACATACAATCATGCATATATACACCCATACATGCAATCATGCATATATACATACATACATACAATCATGCATATATACACCCATACATACAATCATGCATATATACACCCATACATACATACAATCATGCATATATACACCCATACATGCAATCATGCATATATACATACATACATACAATCATGCATATATACACCCATACATGCAATCATGCATATATACATACATACATACAATCATGCATATATACACCCATACATACAATCATGCATATATACACCCATACATACATACAATCATGCATATATACACCCATACATGCAATCATGCATATATACATACATACATACAATCATGCATATATACACCCATACATACAATCATGCATATATACACCCATACATACAATCATGCATATATACATACATACATACAATCATGCATATATACACCCATACATACAATCATGCATATATACACCCATACATGCAATCATGCATATATACACCCATACATACAATCATGCATATATACACCCATACATGCAATCATTCATATATACACCCATACATGCAATCATGCATATATACACCCATACATACAATCATGCATATATACACCCATACATACAATCATGCATATATACACCCATACATACAATCATGCATATATACACCCATACATACAATCATGCATATATACACCCATACATACAATCATGCATATATACACCCATACATACAATCATGCATATATACACCCATACATGCAATCATGCATATATACACCCATACATACAATCATGCATATATACACCCATACATACAATCATGCATATATACACCCATACATACAATCATGCATATATACACCCATACATACAATCATGCATATATACACCCATACATACAATCATGCATATATACACCCATACATGCAATCATGCATATATACACCCATACATGCAATCATGCATATATACATACATACATACAATCATGCATATATACACCCATACATACAATCATGCATATATACACCCATACATGCAATCATGCATATATACACCCATACATGCAATCATGCATATATACACCCATACATACAATCATGCATATATACACCCATACATACAATCATGCATATATACACCCATACATACAATCATGCATATATACACCCATACATACAATCATGCATATATACATACATACATACAATCATGCATATATACACCCATACATACAATCATGCATATATACACCCATACATACAATCATGCATATATACATACATACATACAATCATGCATATATACACCCATACATACAATCATGCATATATACACCCATACATACAATCATGCATATATACACCCATACATACAATCATGCATATATACATACATACATACAATCATGCATATATACACCCATACATACAATCATGCATATATACACCCATACATGCAATCATGCATATATACATACATACATACACACATACAGACAGACAAACATGTACAAACATGCATACATACAGATAGTTAAAGAATTATTGAGTATGTCCATGAAACTATTGAAACTATGCCGATCATGTCGGCACCAAAAAGTGATAATTAGTGAAGTAGTTTTCCCTTTCTAAATCAGAACCGATTCTGTTGTTTTTCCTGAGCGAAGCATTGTGGTCCAATTGCTTGCAGTAAAGTCACACAGAGATTGCGACGAGAAAGAAAACGGTCTGCAACACTGACGGACTGAAGTGCCAATGGTCACTTTACACATGTATCTCTGTGCATCGTGAACGATTGTCCAACATTTCCTTTCTGACTCTGCCACTCAATTCAATCCATTACTCTATGGTACAATATCTCAATACAGTCAATCCATTACTCTATGGTACAATATCTCAATACAGTCAATCCATTACTCTATGGTACAATATCTCAATACAGTCAATCCATTACTCTATGCTACAATATCTCAATACAGTCACAACATGTCAAAACGTTGACCGTTATGACATGCGTTTTTTCCATTGAGCAATCTAAATTACTTTGAATTTTCGCATTTATTCTCAATCTGATGACGAAATCAATTTAAAAAATGTTTGAGCTTTTGATGTGCGCGTGTACTCTGAATATGTCTGATAGAAATTTAACAAGAAAACTCTCGTCAACCTTTGTCTCGATTTTGACCTTATCTATTAATAAGTATATTTACGGGTATATATTTCATAAAATCGATTGATAACTCTATAGTAAAATCCGTTCTTCAAATGAAACGTCAAAACTTCTCGTAAAAACGATAATCTTTGTAATTGTCTTCTACGGCATTGTAATGACATCATATTTGCGAGTGTCAGTCGAAAAGGTAGATATCTTTGAAAGAAAATTACAAGTACTCAGACTTGTGCTATGGACATAATGTCTGATATGCTATATTGTAGATGGAAGATTATTTGGGGTACAACATGGTTAATCAAGTACAGCCCTGATGAGACTGAAGCTATCCTTTTTTCGATGAAACATGATAATGATATACCACATCTTTATTTTGATGGTGTTGATGTTAAATTTGTAAATAATCATTAACACTTTTGAGTTATCCTTGCCAATAATGGTAAATGGGAGGATCATATTCAAATCATGGTACAACAAGTTTCAAAAATGGTAAACTCAATGCGACTTTTGAAAAATGTTTTGTGTAGGAATACTCTTAATAAGATCTGTATCATGTTTATTCGGCCACATCTTGAATATGCATGTGAAGTCTTGGATGGGATGAACAAATAAGAAAGTTAAAACATATACAATTACAAGCAGCGCGAATAGTAACGGGTTTACCCAAATACTCATCACTTAGATTTCTATATTACGAAACTGGTTGGGAAACATTGCAAGAACGTAGAAGAAAACGAAAATTGTGTTTGATGTTTAAAATAAAAAATGAGATGGCTCCTTTATACCTAAACGAACTGCTTTCCAATAATGTAGGTTCTAAATAACAATATAATCTACGCAGCTCACAAAATATATCTATTCCTGTCTCAAGTCAAGTCAAGTCTTTTATTCGCACGAAGGTCATCGGTCCATATACAAGGATACATATATACAGTAGTAGATACATAGCATAAAGTAGACACATAGTAACTATCTATTAAGATGAGTATGTCTTAATTCAAAACTTAGACATAAATATTGGCATACATTGTTCAATAACTTTATAGATGTAGAGGACATTAATTGATTGAATTTTCAGATTGATGGGTTATCATAATAGCAATGTGGTATATAATGGGGTCTTAAATTGTCATAAAAGCTACATTTCAATATACGTTCTTGATAGTCAATTCCTAGTCATCTCCCCTCATTTACCTTTAACTTTAAAATACCCGCTCTAATCCTAACAAAAATATTTCTATGTTTTTTTTTATTATTCAGCAATGTAAGATTTTCTCTGGTACAAGTAGGCTTTTATATTGTCTATACAATCTATATCTTGAACTTTCTTGAATTGTACTATTCCATGTCTGTATATACATATCAACTGCAACTTGTTTAAACCTGCGAAGAAACAATGGTTCACTCCCGACACCTTGAAATAACCAAACATAGCCAAAACCATATGAAAACAACAAATTACGTACAAATGAAGCATAGTTGTCATAACCATAACTATCATAATACATTAACATATCATAAACCCTTTTTGGTATTCTTTGCTGGAACATATTTACAAGTTTAAGCCAGTATTTAATAATGTGCATTTATATACAGTGGGTAACGTCCGCATTCATTGAGGACCAACATTTAAAAAATTCTTACAAGCTATCATATGTTCATGTTCAATTTTATGAAAGTTAAAACAACCCCACACTTCAAAGATCTTGAAAAAAACCGGAATAATCTACGGTGCTTAATGTATATAAATGGTGAATTACTTCTAATAGTGCCCTTTTACCCCGAGATGATAAATCCAAGACACATTCAGTGAATTTACAAGAAGATGAAAAAGGTATACCAAGATATCTATATATGAATCGACTGTCAAAACACCATTTTTCATTCTTAGATAAAGGTCCACTTCTTCTAAAAACAACAATATTTGTTTTATCTAGATTCACCGTTAGCCCCCATTTGTCTGCATACATTTCTAAAATTGATAGCTGTCTTTGGAGACCAGATATTACATCGGAAACTAAATTCACATCATCAGCAAATAATAATAATAATAAGATTTCGAGCATGTCAGGAAATAACTGAACTCCAAACTTCCCATATTTTGCTATTTCAAATGATAGTTCGTTTATAAAAAACGAGAATAATAAGGGACTCAAAATGCAGCCCTGTCGTAATCCCAAAGGACATTCAAAATAATCTGTTAAAATATTATTACTTTTCACACAAGCTTTAACAGAACTGTAAATTCGTTTAAGAGCTCTAGGCATCTTACCATTCATGCCAGATGCATGTAGACACTGCCATAGTTTATTACGGTATATTGAGTCAAATGCCTTGCGGAAGTCCACAAAGGCAACATACAATTTCTTTTTTTTCTTCATTTAAGTTTTTTTAATAATAGCATATAGTGTAAAAATATGATCCACTGCGGAATACCCGCTTCTAAATCCAGCTTGGGTTTCTGAAAATTTGTCTCTTATATTAGCCCATTTTGTGAGTCTTCCATTTAGTATACTAGTATAAACTTTGCTCAAAGTGCATAGTATAGATATTCCTCTATAATTGTAAGGATTATCTTTATTTCCCTTCTTATGTAAAGGTATAATAATTGCCTTTGACCACTGGTCCGGGAATATAGCATCATCAAACAATTTATTAAATAATACTCTCAGAAACGGGGCTATGACAGCTTCTGAACATTTTAACATTTCAATTATCATACGATCATTTCCCGGAGATTTTCCATTCTTCAAATGGCTAATTGCATCATGAATTTAACCATTGGTGATCGGCGATTCCAAAATATATGCATCAAAATCATCAAGCAGTGTATCATCTTGAAAAGAATTATCTGTTGTTAGGCTTAAAGTCTATGCTTTTAAAAACCTTTTTGAAGTGGCTCAACCAGCAATCAGGTTGTATATTGCATCTTCTCTTTTCTTGATATGAAATATTCCTCAACTCTTTCTAGAATTTAGAAGAATTATTAATATTATCTCTGAGAATTTTTCTTTTCCGATTTTGGTAGTCACAATTTGATGTTCGACAAAAACATTTATATTTATTTCTCATCATTCAGTATGTACGTTTATTTGCATTTGATTTATTCCGTCTAAATCGTCTCAAATGCTGACGTGCTTCTTTTTTTGCTTTTTTACATTTGAAATAATAAAATCCTCTATACGCACTTACTGATCCTGGTTTGAACGTTTTTTCATACATTGGCATGCAGAAAGAATAGAATATACAAACAAATGTAGACTGTTATTGACGTTCTCCTCGACTCCATCAATCATATCCTGGAAGATACGGTAGGAACTATTTAGAGATATTAAAAATCTGAGGCCATATCATCGTTCCATTTATAAATGAAATTATCATTATTCATGTCCGACTTTTGTTTTTGTGATAAATCAAACACGATATCATCACTCGTAGATGTTTCTGAATCGAAACAAAGAGTCTCGGGCATATGTTTTGATTCGACTCTAGAATCTACTTTTAGATCATGATGCAAATAGAATAGGTCAGCGGTACCAATGAAGTAGTCAACTACACTACAACCCTGTGGAGATATATATGTAAACTCTCCAGTATTGTCGCTAGGGGTTCTACCATTGAAAATATATAAGTTATGACTGAAACATAAATTGATCAATTTGCCACCAAAGTAATTAATACAATTGTCACATGATTGTCTCTCGTTAACTGGCACAGAGGCTTCCTCTGGAAACGCAGTTTCATCTATTCCATGACGGTCAAGTGTCTCTGGTGGGTTGTTACCCCCACCTACACGAGCGTTCAAATCTCCACAGATGATGACGTCACATCCATGATCCACGTGATCTATCAGCCACTGATCAATCTGCTCCATAGCGGTTGTCCCGTCAACTGCAACATAGAACGTTGAGCCAATAGGTGGTACATATGTTGCAAATACAAGTACATCTTTACTGTTGCCAACTATATATTTTTTTTATCTAATTAGATACAGACAACATTGTCAATATCTATTACAGTATGATGGCAATTATTCGCTAGAGTGTGTTTTATCAGAACGACCACTCCGCCCGATAATCTTCCAGCCTTTGCTATTTTATGACCTTTAGATAAGAAACATATCGTAAGCAGAGAACTGGGTGATTGATGTTTAATTGTCGATAAATGTTTCCACCAGACAAATGAAATCAAAGTTATTTATATTCTCAATGAAATCAGGATTCGCGATTTTAGAGAGGAGCCCCTCTATGTTCCAAGTTAAAAATCTAAAACTGTGAAATGAACGTTGTACACCTGGATTCTGTATATCTTCGCACTGGGCCGTGCCGTCTTCCTAGCTCCCATCCACGGGGACGATGCGGTCAGGAGTCCACCTCCCGGCGACAGGGGGGGGGGGGGGGGGGGGGGGGGGGGTCACCAAGTCTATGTCGTGACTCTCTCAATGTAAACGCTGACGTCGAAGCCCCATCTCTAACTGCATAGGCAAATGTGCGCGTCCTGTCCGATCTGGAGTTTTCAGGGTTTCCTGGTTTCGTAATCAGGTTGCCACTCTTGTAGAATGCGATTATACCTTTGCTTCTCATATCAGCAATGGTTTCTCTTTGAAGTTTAGTCAGGTCGTTTGCAACACCTATGTTGTCACCTCGAAGTGTATCTCTGTGTTTCAGTACAGAAATCTTGTCCTCAGTGAGAGAGAACCTATAGCTATGAGAGGACGTGGCCTCTCCTGATTTGACTGTTTCCTGCCAATTCGATGCGCACGTACAATGTCTGGTCTCTCCCAGTGCTTAGTTTTAACATGGTTGTTGAGAATGGAAACCACCATATCCTTGCATTTATCAAAAGATTGATCTTGTGATTCCTTGAGACCATAAAAGACAATATTGTCCCGGCGGCTGAAAGCTTCGAGTTTATCGATAGCAGCATCTTGTTTCTTGATATGAGAGTCAATATCATCAACTTTCTGGTTAAGTGCATCAATGTCGCTATACATAGTAACCTGTTCGTCACCGATGTTCTCTATATCCTTACGCATATCGGTTACAGAAGCTTGGAGAGACGTACACGTGGTAGTGAGCTCCGAGAGTTTAGTTTTAATGGTACTCATCTCAGCACACATACTCTGTATAAATTCTCTTATTTCCGCGAGAATATCATATTTGACGGAATTTAATTCTTTCACGCTCACAGAACCTGGGTTAGACTCAATATCATTTGAGAGTAGGATTTGTAGTGGGATAGTACGGACACAACTCACATATCCTAATAGCGAGACATTCCTGCCCAAATCAAAATATCGACACGCACCGGTGAACAAGGCTTAAACATTCGACGGAATCCTTTTTCTCATCTACAGTAAGTTCTTGGAATAAGTTACCAACCACTGTTCGTAATTCAAAGAGTGTTTCAGCTTTTAAATCATCCTTGGCTGACCGTTGTGTACATGCACCCCAATATTATTCATACGGTAAAAGAAATCTAAATATTATTCATACCAAATTGCGATATTCAGTAAGTTGTTTGAATTTTGATTTATACAGAGTTGGAATTAAGACTACTTCAAACTGTACTTGTGGTAACCCTATTGAGAATTCATATCATTCTTGTTTGAATGCCCAAAGTATAAGCAACAGAGAGAAAATGTATAGCATCTGTAAAGCGCAATTGTAATTTATTTGGTACTACAGTCGACCTCAAACTTTTGTTAGAATAATGATAATAAATTGTCCTCATTACAATGTAAATTAGGAAATTCACCCGTGTGCACATAGTGCAGCACCAGTTCAAGTGTTGTTCTATCCTTATTATGCTGAGTGCCAAGCAAGGAAGCAACAGCTTCAATCTTTTAACGTCTTTTGGTATAACGCTGCATTTTTTTCTGATCTATTATATTGTAGACGAAATAATATATAGATTATATTGTAGATAGAAGATTATTTCTGATATGTTATATTGTAGATGGACGATTGTTTCTGATATGTTATATTGTAGATGAACGATTGTTTCTGATATGTTATATTGTACATGAACGATTGTTTCTGATATGTTATATTGTAGATGAACGATTGGTTCTGATATGTTATATTGTAGATAGAAGATTATTTCTGATATGTTATATTGTACATGAACGATTGTTTCTGATATGTTATATTGTAGATGAACGATTGTTTCTTATATGGTATATTGTACATGAACGATTGTTTCTGATATGTTATATTGTAGATGAACGATTGTTTCTGATATGTTATATTGTAGATGAACGATTGTTTCTGATATGTTATATTGTAGATGAACGATTGTTTCTTATATGTTATATTGTACATGAACGATTGTTTCTGATATGTTATATTGTACATGAACGAGTGTTTCTGATATGTTATATTGTAGATGAACGATTGTTTCTGATATGTTATATTGTACATGAACGAGTGTTTCTGATATGTTATATTGTAGATGAACGATTGTTTCTTATATGTTATATTGCACATGAACGAGTGTTTCTGATATGTTATATTGTACATGAACGAGTGTTTCTGATATGTTATATTGTACATGAACGAGTGTTTCTGATATGTTATATTGTACATGAACGAGTGTTTCTGATATGTTATATTGTACATGAACGAGTGTTTCTGATATGTTATATTGTACATGAACGAGTGTTTCTGATATGTTATATTGTACATGAACGAGTGTTTCTGATATGTTATATTGTACATGAACGAGTGTTTCTGATATGTTATATTTTACATGAACGAGTGTTTCTGATATGTTATATTGTACATGAACGAGTGTTTCTGATATGTTATATTGTACATGAACGAGTGTTTCTGATATGTTATATTGTACATGAACGAGTGTTTCTGATATGTTATATTGTACATGAACGAGTGTTTCTGATATGTTATATTGTACATGAACGAGTGTTTCTGATATGTTATATTGTACATGAACGAGTGTTTCTGATATGTTATATTGTACATGAACGAGTGTTTCTGATATGTTATATTGTACATGAACGAGTGTTTCTGATATGTTATATTGTACATGAACGAGTGTTTCTGATATGTTATATTGTACATGAACGAGTGTTTCTGATATGTTATATTGTACATGAACGATTGTTTCTGATATGTTATACTATAAGGATAAACCATGATATCGATGATATGGTAAGGTTATGGGTTTCTCCTGACTATCAGGGTCTACAACCCTACCATATTCGAGGTAGAATGGTTTCTCTATATTATCAACCGTTTTTAAGTGTAAAACAGTTTTTATTGCGTTATATTGATGATCCCTGGTAAATAGAGTCGGTCATGAAATCCTTGTTTGTAATCTAGAATCGCTGTTCACAGCCGCGATATTTACGTTGATTGTGTACCGTACAATTGGATCTGCCTCGTTGGAGCAGTAGACTAAGGCGCTAGCTCACGTATAAAATATGTTAATTGATACGGGTTCGAAACGCACTTCATCGTCATCTGATCTGACTATACAGACGCAGTTCTACCCGTCATCTGATCTGACTATACAGACACAGTTCTACTCGTCATCTGATCTGACTATACAGACACAGTTCTACCCGTCATCTGATCTGTCTATACAGACACAGTTCCACCAGTCATCTGATCTGACTATACAGACACAGTTCTACTCGTCATCTGATCTGACTTTACAGACATAGTTCTACTCGTCATCTGATCTGTCTATACAGACACAGTTCCACCAGTCATCTGATCTGTCTATACAGACACAGTTCCACCAGTCATCTGATCTGACTATACAGACACAGTTCTACTCGTCATCTGATCTGACTATACAGACATAGTTCTACCCGTCATCTGATCTGTCTATACAGACACAGTTCCACCAGTCATCTGATCTGACTATACAGACACAGTTCTACTCGTCATCTGATCTGACTATACAGACATAGTTCTACCCGTCATCTGATCTGTCTATACAGACACAGTTCCACCAGTCATCTGATCTGACTATACAGACACAGTTCTACTCGTCATCTGATCTGACTTTACAGACATAGTTCTACTCGTCATCTGATCTGTCTATACAGACATAGTTCCACCAGTCATCTGATCTGACTATACAGACACAGTTCTACTCGTCATCTGATCTGTCTATACAGACACAGTTCCACCAGTCATCTGATCTGACTATACAGACACAGTTCTACTCGTCATCTGATCTGACTATACAGACATAGTTCTACCCGTCATCTGATCTGTCTATACAGACACAGTTCCACCAGTCATCTGATCTGACTATACAGACACAGTTCTACTCGTCATCTGATCTGACTATACAGACATAGTTCTACCCGTCATCTGATCTGTCTATACAGACACAGTTCCACCAGTCATCTGATCTGACTATACAGACACAGTTCTACTCGTCATCTGATCTGACTTTACAGACACAGTTCTACTCGTCATCTGATCTGTCTATACAGACACAGTTCCACCAGTCATCTGATCTGTCTATACAGACACAGTTCTACTCGTCATCTGATCTGTCTATACAGACACAGTTCCACCAGTCATCTGATCTGACTTTACAGACATAGTTCTACTCGTCATCTGATCTGTCTATACAGACATAGTTCCACCAGTCATCTGATCTGACTATACAGACACAGTTCTACTCGTCATCTGATCTGTCTATACAGACACAGTTCCACCAGTCATCTGATCTGACTATACAGACACAGTTCTACTCGTCATCTGATCTGACTTTACAGACACAGTTCTACTCGTCATCTGATCTGTCTATACAGACACAGTTCCACCAGTCATCTGATCTGTCTATACAGACACAGTTCCACCAGTCATCTGATCTGTCTATACAGACACAGTTCCACCAGTCATCTGATCTGACTATACAGACACAGTTCTACTCGTCATCTGATCTGACTATACAGACATAGTTCTACCCGTCATCTGATCTGTCTATACAGACACAGTTCCACCAGTCATCTGATCTGACTATACAGACACAGTTCTACTCGTCATCTGATCTGACTTTACAGACATAGTTCTACTCGTCATCTGATCTGTCTATACAGACATAGTTCCACCAGTCATCTGATCTGTCTATACAGACACAGTTCCACCAGTCATCTGATCTGACTATACAGACATAGTTCTACTCGTCATCTGATCTGACTTTACAGAAATAGTTCCACCAGTCATCTGATCTGACTATACAGACACAGTTCCACCCGTCATCTGATCTGACTATACAGACACAGTTCTACCCGTCATCTGATCTGACTATACAGACATAGTTCTACTCGTCATCTGATCTGACTTTACAGACACAGTTCTACTCGTCATCTGATCTGACTATACAGACACAGTTCCACCAGTCATCTGATCTGACTATACAGACACAATTCCACCCGTCATCTGATCTGACTATACAGACACAGTTCTACTCGTCATCTGATCTGACTATACAGACACAGTTCCACCAGTCATCTGATCTGACTATACAGACACAATTCCACCCGTCATCTGATCTGACTATACAGACACAGTTCTACCCGTCATCTGATCTGACTATACAGACACAGTTCTACCCGTCATCTGATCTGACTATACAGACACAGTTCTACTCGTCACCTGATCTGACTATACAGACGCAGTTCTATCCGTCATCTGATCTGACTATACAGACACAGTTCCAACCTATGTCACGGCTGTGTAAAGCCATGTCAAACATGTGAAGAGAGCACGTGTACGGGTCAAACGGGGACATATATTATGGTTGAATTCAATATACTTTAAATGATTAAGAATCGCCTTCCAAACGCCGACAGATTTAAAAAAGGTAAGGACCATAAATATCTAATGAGAATTGCCCTTGTCGTCTCTGCTCAGGTTGTATGCTGCAGGGTGTTCTTGTGAGGAGGAGAATAATGATTGTTAAATAGTGCTCGCCAAGCTTTCTGTTTCGCACGTGCAGTCGCACGGTCCGTAACCTGAGCTGGAAACAGTCATTGAATTGTAAGACGTGTCCAAAGTGAAATTAATCACCTAGTTTAGTCTGTCACTCATGGAGCGCCTGTCGCGTGGCCTGAAGCTATTAGTTGCTAATTATGTCTAATTACCAGCCTCCAACTACATGACAATTACATACAGAAAGTTGCCGAGAAAAACCAAAGATCTAATCGAAAAACACTTTAATTACAACCATGGAGATTAAGTGCTTGGCTCGACGAGACTGTGTCCTGTCTTTCTCAAATACAGAGACACTGTCTTCCCATCTCTCACATACAATGACACACTGTCTCCTGTCTTCTATCTCTCACATACACGGACACACTGTCTTCTATCTTCCCTCTCTCACATACACGGACACACTGTCTTCTGTCTTCCATCTCTCACATACACGGAAACACTGTCTTCTGTCTTCCATCTCCCACATACACGGACACACTGTCTTCTGTCTTCCCTCTCTCACATACATGGACGCACTGTCTTCTGTCTTCCATCTCTCACATACACGGACGCACTGTCTTCTGTTTTCTAACTCTGACATACACGGACACACTTTCTTCTGTCTTCCATCTCTCACATACACGGACACACTGTCTTCTATCTTCCATCTCTCACATACACGGACATACTGTCTTCTGTCTATCCTCTCTGACATACATGGACACACTGTCTTCTGTCTTCCATCTCTCACATACACGGACACACTGTCTTCTGTCTTCCCTCTCTCACATACAAAGACACACTGTCTTCTGTCTTCCATCTCTCACGGACACACTGTATTATGTCTTCCCTCTCTGACATACACGGACACACTGTCTTCTGTCTTCCATCTCTCACATACACGGACGCACTGTCTTCTGTTTTCTAACTCTGACATACACGGACACACTGTCTCCTGTCTTCCATCTCTCACATACACGGACACACTGTCTTCTGTCTTCCATCTCTCACATACAAAGACACACTGTCTTCTGTCTTCCATCTCTCACATACACGGACACACTGTATTCTGTCTTCCCTCTCTGACATACATGGACACACTGTCTTCTGTCTTCCATCTCTCACATACACGGACACACTGTCTTCTGTCTTCCATCTCTCACATACAAAGACACACTGTATTCTGTCTTCCATCTCTCACATACACGGACACACTGTATTCTGTCTTCCCTCTCTGACATACATGGACACACTGTCTTCTGTCTTCCATCTCTCACATACAAAGACACACTGTATTCTGTCTTCCATCTCTCACATACACGGACACACTGTATTCTGTCTTCCCTCTCTGACATACATGGACACACTGTCTTCTGTCTTCCATCTCTCACATACACGGAAACACTGTCTTCTGTCTTCCATCTCTCACATACACGGACACACTGTCTTCTTTCTTCCATCTCTCACATACACGGACGCACTGTCTTCTGTTTTCTAACTCTGACATACACGGACACACTTTCTTCTGTCTTCCATCTCTCACATACACGGACACACTGTCTTCTATCTTCCATCTCTCACATACACGGACATACTGTCTTCTGTCTACCCTCTCTGACATACATGGACACACTGTCTTCTGTCTTCCATCTCTCACATACACGGACACACTGTCTTCTGTCTTCCCTCTCTCACATACAAAGACACACTGTCTTCTGTCTTCCATCTCTCACGGACACACTGTATTATGTCTTCCCTCTCTGACATACACGGACACACTGTCTTCTGTCTTCCATCTCTCACATACACGGACACACTGTCTTCTGTCTTCCCTCTCTCACATACAAAGACACACTGTCTTCTGTCTTCCATCTCTCACGGACACACTGTATTATGTCTTCCCTCTCTGACATACACGGACACACTGTCTTCTGTCTTCCATCTCTCACATACACGGACACACTGTCTTCTGTCTTCCCTCTCTCACATACAAAGACACACTGTCTTCTGTTTTCCATCTCTCACATACACGGACGCACTGTCTTCTGTCTTCCCTCTCTCACATACAAAGACACACTGTCTTCTGTCTTCCATCTCTCACATACACGGACACACTGTCTTCTGTCTTCCCTCTCTCACATACAAAGACACACTGTCTTCTGTCTTCCATCTCTCACATACACGGACACACTGTCTTCTGTCTTCCCTCTCTCACATACAAAGACACACTGTCTTCTGTCTTCCATCTCTCACATACACGGACACACTGTCTTCTGTCTTCCCTCTCTCACATACAAAGACACACTGTCTTCTGTCTTCCATCTCTCACGGACACACTGTATTATGTCTTCCCTCTCTGACATACACGGACACACTGTCTTCTGTCTTCCATCTCTCACATACACGGACGCACTGTCTTCTGTCTTCCATCTCTCACATACACGGACACACTGTCTTCTGTCTTCCATCTCTCACATACAAAGACACACTGTATTCTGTCTTCCATATCTCACATACACGGACACACTGTATTCTGTCTTCCCTCTCTGACATACATGGACACACTGTCTTCTGTCTTCCATCTCTCACATACACGGACACACTGTCTTCTGTCTTCCCTCTCTCACATACAAAGACACACTGTCTTCTGTCTTCCATCTCTCACGGACACACTGTATTATGTCTTCCCTCTCTGACATACACGGACACACTGTCTTCTGTCTTCCATCTCTCACATACACGGACGCACTGTCTTCTGTTTTCTAACTCTGACATACACGGACACACTGTCTTCTGTCTTCCATCTCTCACATACACGGACACACTGTCTTCTGTCTTCCATCTCTCACATACAAAGACACACTGTATTCTGTCTTCCATCTCTCACATACACGGACACACTGTATTCTGTCTTCCCTCTCTGACATACATGGACACACTATCTTCTGTCTTCCATCTCTCACATACAAAGACACACTGTCTTCTGTCTTCCATCTCTCACATACAAAGACACACTGTATTCTGTCTTCCATCTCTCACATACACGGACACACTGTATTCTGTCTTCCCTCTCTGACATACATGGACACACTGTCTTCTGTCTTCCATCTCTCACATACAAAGACACACTGTATTCTGTCTTCCATCTCTCACATACACGGACACACTGTATTCTGTCTTCCCTCTCTGACATACATGGACACACTGTCTTCTGTCTCCATCTCTCACATACACGGAAACACTGTCTTCTGTCTTCCATCTCTCACATACACGGACACACTGTCTTCTGTCTTCCATCTCTCACATACACGGACGCACTGTCTTCTGTTTTCTAACTCTGACATACACGGACACACTTTCTTCTGTCTTCCATCTCTCACATACACGGACACACTGTCTTCTATCTTCCATCTCTCACATACACGGACATACTGTCTTCTGTCTACCCTCTCTGACATACATGGACACACTGTCTTCTGTCTTCCATCTCTCACATACACGGACACACTGTCTTCTGTCTTCCCTCTCTCACATACAAAGACACACTGTCTTCTGTCTTCCATCTCTCACGGACACACTGTATTATGTCTTCCCTCTCTGACATACACGGACACACTGTCTTCTGTCTTCCATCTCTCACATACACGGACACACTGTCTTCTGTCTTCCCTCTCTCACATACAAAGACACACTGTCTTCTGTTTTCATCTCTCACATACACGGACGCACTGTCTTCTGTCTTCCCTCTCTCACATACAAAGACACACTGTCTTCTGTCTTCCATCTCTCACATACACGGACACACTGTCTTCTGTCTTCCCTCTCTCACATACAAAGACACACTGTCTTCTGTCTTCCATCTCTCACATACACGGACACACTGTCTTCTGTCTTCCATCTCTCACATACAAAGACACACTGTCTTCTGTCTTCCATCTCTCACATACACGGACACACTGTCTTCTGTCTTCCCTCTCTCACATACAAAGACACACTGTCTTCTGTCTTCCATCTCTCACGGACACACTGTATTATGTCTTCCCTCTCTGACATACACGGACACACTGTCTTCTGTCTTCCATCTCTCACATACACGGACGCACTGTCTTCTGTCTTCCATCTCTCACATACACGGACACACTGTCTTCTGTCTTCCATCTCTCACATACAAAGACACACTGTATTCTGTCTTCCATCTCTCACATACACGGACACACTGTATTCTGTCTTCCCTCTCTGACATACATGGACACACTGTCTTCTGTCTTCCATCTCTCACATACACGGACACACTGTCTTCTGTCTTCCCTCTCTCACATACAAAGACACACTGTCTTCTGTCTTCCATCTCTCACGGACACACTGTGTTATGTCTTCCCTCTCTGACATACACGGACACACTGTCTTCTGTCTTCCATCTCTCACATACACGGACACACTGTCTTCTGTCTTCCATCTCTCACATACAAAGACACACTGTATTCTGTCTTCCATCTCTCACATACACGGACACACTCTATTCTGTCTTCCCTCTCTGACATACATGGACACACTGTCTTCTGTCTTCCATCTCTCACATACACGGACACACTGTCTTCTGTCTTCCCTCTCTCACATACAAAGACACACTGTCTTCTGTCTTCCATCTCTCACGGACACACTGTGTTATGTCTTCCCTCTCTGACATACACGGACACACTGTCTTCTGTCTTCCATCTCTCACATACACGGACACACTGTATTCTGTCTTTCCTCTCTGACATACATGGAAACACTGTCTTCTGTCTTCCATCTCTCACATACACGGACACACTGTCTTCTGTCTTCCATCTCTCACATACACGGACACACTGTATTCTGTCTTTCCTCTCTGACATACATGGACACACTGTCTTCTGTCTTCCATCTCTCACATACAAAGACATACTGTCTTCTGTCTTCCATCTCTCACGGACACACTGTATTATGTCTTCCCTCTCTCACATACATGGACACACTGTCTTCTCTCTTCCATCTCTCACATACACGGACACACTGTCTTCTATCTTCCATCTCTCACATACACGGACATACTGTCTTCTATCTTCCATCTCTCACATACACGGACATACTGTCTTCTGTCTTTCCTCTCTCACATACACGGACACACTGTCTTCTGTCTTCCATCTCTCACATACATGGACACACTGTATTATGTCTTCCCTCTCTCACATACAAGGACACACTGTCTTCTGTCTTCCATCTCTCACATACACGGACACACTGTCTTCTGTCTTCCCTCTCTCACATACAAAGACACACTGTCTTCTGTCTTCCATCTCTCACGGACACACTGTATTATGTCTTCCCTCTCTGACATACACGGACACACTGTCTTCTGTCTTCCCTCTCTGACATACACGGACACACTGTCTTCTGTCTTCCATCTTTCACATACACGGAAACACTGTCTTCTGTCTTCCATCTCTCACATACACGGACACACTGTCTTCTTTCTTCCCTCTCTCACATACATGGACGCACTGTCTTCTGTCTTCCATCTTTCACATACATGGACACACTGTCTTCTGTCTTCCATCTCTCACGGACACACTGTATTATGTCTTCCCTCTCTGACATACACGGACACACTGTCTTCTGTCTTCCCTCTCTGACATACACGGACACACTGTCTTCTGTCTTCCATCTTTCACATACATGGACACACTGTCTTCTGTCTTCCCTCTCTCACATACACGGACACACTGTCTTCTGTCTTCCCTCTCTCACATACACGGACACACTGTCTTCTGTCTTCCATCTCTCACATACACGGACACACTGTCTTCTGTCTTCCCTCTCTCACATACACGGACACACTGTCTTCTGTCTTCCATCTCTCACATACACGGACACACTGTCTTCTGTCTTCCATCTCTCACATACACGGACACACTGTCTTCTGTCTTCCCTCTCTCACATACACGGACACACTGTCTTCTGTCTTCCATCTCTCACATAGACTGACACACTGCGTCCATAAACTGGTCTCATTATCGACTTCCCCCCACTACAACTGCATCATTAAAGTTGAAAATGTGTGGCGAAATTTGAAGTACTTTGGGGATAAATCAAAGTTTGTTCATTAGGTCCTCATACCACCTCATTTGAGAAAAGTAGCGCGACCTTTCAGAACAATTTATCTTACCTTTTAACGTTTGTTGGAATACGATAATTATATCACTGTGTTATAATTAGGCGAGATATTCTTTGTTTGATGATACAATATTTTTCTATGTAATATTTAAAGTGAAAAGGGTCATGTATGCTGTATTCAATTACGCGTCGGAGTTAGTGACTATATATCAGTTTTAAATAATTATAATAATAAAATATATATAAATAATATTATTTAAATAATTAGTAAGCCTTGGTGTTTTGTGTTAGTAATCCCCAATATGTAAGATTTAATGGCATAAACAGAAAACAGCGAAATTTGGTAAAATTTCAATTTTAGCAAAATACTTTAAAATATCAATAACATCAGATTATGTTCTTGCATATTTGTGTAACAATGAACATTTCATTCAAATAAGGTCACACTTAATAACAAGTAGTATATGTTTGTTGTGTTATCATGAGCAACATCATTATACTTGTGTAGAAACCGAAACTACACGTTTCATTTATATGCACCGTAGTTATAAAAGCTATTAAACATTATCAACTTAAAGTTTTCTTTAAGTCTGTTGTAAATAAGTTTCCAAAATTACGTTTGACTAATTGACGCGCGCCACACGCAGTGCATTGTCCGGTTTTCGATCAGAAATCGATATGTTTGCCTTTATATCGTCGGTATATTGAGCCGACTAAGATCAAAATGGCAATTTTCGGCAACTGTCAGTATTTCTCGATAAAATAACACAATTTATAACGTTTAGCATATGTGACCCCAAACAACACAATGGATGTACCTTAAAGTAGAGTAACTTGTACTCTTGAATAAATATGTTTAAATCAATCAAACGAGAGGCACTTGAACATTTCAATTAGCTTTCTAAAAACATCATTAATGATAAGAATCATAAGCTAAGTAGGTTAATTTATTCTCCTTGTTTCACATAATTCGACATTAGAGTTATTCATTATAAATGTATTATTTCATGCTTTTTGTGTATTAGCTATTATATAATTCAATTTAGTAACTAAATCAAGCCGTTGCTCTGCACCTAGCTGTTCTAACTATCCACTAAAACAGCCACGGAGCAATGTTCGAGTGTCATCACGTTTTTATTTCTTGTATAACTGTCCTTGTGGCTTTTATATCTAGTTTCCCTATCAACCCTTTAACGCTTAAGTAGTTGGTTATCATTGAGAATGAAGGACCCCCACACACCTCCATACACCTCTACACACCCCCACCCACCTCTACACACCTCCACACACCTATACACACCTCTACACACCTCGTCACACCCCCACACACCTCCACACACCTCTACACACCTCTACACACCCCCACACACCTCTACACACCTCCACACACCCCCACGCACCTCTACACACCTCCACACACCCCCACACACATCCACACACATCCACACACCTCCACACACCTCTACACACCCCCACACACCTCCACACCCCTCTACACACCCCACACACCTCTACACACCTCTACACACCCCACACACCTCTACACACCTCTACACACCCCCACACACCTCTATACACCTCCACACACCCCCACACACCTCTACACACCCCACACACCTCCACACACCTCTTAACACCTCCACACACCTCTACACACCCCACACACCTCTACACACCCCCACACACCTCTACACACCCCCACACACCTCTACACATCCCCACACACCTCCACATACCTCTACACACCCCCACACACCTCTACACACCCCCACACACCTCTACACACCCCCTCACACCTCTACACACCTCCACACACCTCTACACACCTCCACACAACCAAACACACCCCCACACACCTTTTTACACCTCCACACACCTCTACACACATCCACACACCCCCCACCCACCTCTACACACCTCCACACCCCTCTACACACCTCCACACACCTCTACACACCTCCACACACCTCCACACACCCCCACATACCTCCCCATTCCTCTACACACCTCCACACACCCCCACACCCCTCTACACACCTCCACACACCCCCACGCATCCCCACACACCTCTACACACCTCTACACCCCCCCACACATCCCCACACACCTCTACACACCTCTACACACCCCACACACCTCTACACACCTCTACACACACCCACACACCTCCATACACATCCACACGCCTCTACACACCCCCACACACCTCTACACACCCCCACCACACCTCCACACACCTCCACACACCTCTACACACCCCCACACACCTCTACACACCCCCACACACCTCTACACACCCCCACACACCTCCACACACCTCCACACACCTCTACAGTAGAATGATAAACCATGAAAACGTTAAAATTGTCTTTAACCAAATCATTATCATCTGAAGTAAACGTAAATGTAAAAAGAACTATCTTAGTAGTTGTATGTTCGGAATTCTAAAGTTTGGACTGTATAGCTTAACACTACGTTATGAATGGTTCAGCAGAGTCATAGTGCAACCAAGTTCGCAGCTGCAGATTACTTTATGTGTGGTTCAGCACAGTCATAATCAGCGTATGAAATAGTTTCAATATGTAACAAGCCAACAGGGCTTGTTAACTCAAAATCTTACAAGCCCTCATCAACCTTAGCAAACCCTCAAACTTTTAAAGTGACGAAAAACAACACATTATTTAATTCATACAAATTAAATACTATGAAATTAGTCGGACTTCCGGGCGATTCTACAACTTACCAGGCATTAGATTTGTATAATGTCATCGCAAATTGCAAACCGGAAACTATTCAATTTAGTAAAAAAGCGGGTCACCAGTCCCAAAACTCAGTTATATATGCAAGGGACTCCTACAACCAAAGTTGAAGAACATACTAGACATTTAGGTTTTGTATTTCAAAAGGATTCCAACTGGTCTGCTCACGTTAACAGTGTTGTAGATAGAGTTTCTCCCATGATAAATTGCTTAAGAAGTTAGAAATATCGATCATTTCGCATATTATTACACAAAACGCTTCATATTATGGATATGTCCTTCATTTTACCGCTTTTTGACTATTGTAGTCATGTTTGGTATAATTTTACTCAGGCTCAAAGTGCAATCTGGAAAAAGTACAATTTGATACATTAAGACAAACTTCGAGCCAACAAGGGGCACAAGTCATAATAAACTGAAACAAATTTCATACCCTTTGTTGAAAGAGTACATGTACAAAAATTAACTCTTTTTCATAAAATGATAAACGGCAAAGCACCAAATTACTTCATATGTAACCCCGTCCCTGACTGAGTTTCGGCAACCAATTCGTACGAAACTCATCAAATTTACAAAACCTTCATGTTAAAACATCTGCTTATTCAAAATCTGTACAGTAAACCTTTGGAATGCATTACCAAACGACATCAAAATGATACAATCTCAAAAATTATTATCGAAAAATAAGTCCCCAGTGTGGATACTTATTTGGAGTTGATCTAAATTGTAGAATTTGTCCAATTACTCATTGTAGTCTCCATTTAGGCTGCAGTGATTTAAACTATCAAATCGTGAAGACACATCATGTTATCTACTTGCGTGTTCAAACTACTCATTATTGAAAAATGATGCATTATACTACAAGAATGGTTATAGTCTGAAAACAATTTTGTATTGAAATCGTGAATTACGTTAAGCTTCTCGTAGATTTGATAACAATTAAAATTGAACAAATGTCAGCTTTAGATACATTGGTTGGTAAAATATATATATTGATAATTGATCATGTTGTGATTGCTACATTAGCCTTTTGGTTTGTCATGAGAATGCTTTGATTTTTTAAATTTTGGAGCGGCATTTACATAAGCTCTCAGCTTGTTTGCCAATCCATTTCAATGACGAATAAAATATGTTTAAACCAACAAGCGCATCAAGTTTCAAATTCTTACAACCCGGGACAAACGGACCTTCTTGTAATTATAATAGAATGCTGCATTGCAAAATTGCTAAGTTTTCAGCTTCAGGAATTTCACGATTTCAATACAAAATTGAATTCAGATCAAGCTGTAGGTATTCTAATAGTTACAGAGCGATAACGCAGTGCTACTGAGAAGCTATTGTGACAAAATCTATTCTTAGAACAAGGAAGTAAGTGTTCCAACTCCCAACCGCTAAACAGAAAGATTCCATAGTTAAAGTTTCAAAATTAATATTGTAAATTTCTAATTAATGTTTTTACCACTCAAGTCTTTGAAAGTCTTTTGTAGATAACCTAAAAAATCCAACAAGCCAGTCGGGCTTGCTTGTAATATTTTCTACAAGCCCGATCGGAAAGCAACCAGCAATTGGCAGGCGGTAGGCAGCTATTTCGAACGCTGGTCATAATGCAACCAACTGTGCAGCTGCAGATCACGTTATGTAAAGTTCAGCACAGTCATAATGCAACCAACTGTGCAGCTGCAGATTACGTTATGTGTGGTTCAGCAGAGTCATAGTGCAACCAACTGTGCAGCTGCAGATTACGTTATGTATAGTTCAGCACAGTCATAGTGCAACCAACTGTGCAGCTGCAGATCACGTTATGTATAGTTCAGCACAGTCATAGTGCAACCAACTGCGCAGCTGCAGATCACGTTATGTATAGTTCAGCAGTCATAGTGCAACCAACTGCGCAGCTTCAGATAACTTTATGTATAGTTCAGCAGTCATAGTGCAACCAACTGTGCAGCTGCAGATCACGTTATGTATGGTTCAGCACAGTCATAGTGCAACCAACTGTTCAGCTGCAGATCACGTTATGTATAGTTCAGCACAGTCATAGTGCAACCAACTGCGCAGCTGCAGATCACGTTATGTATAGTTCAGCACAGTCATAGTGCAACCAACTGTGCAGCTGCAGATCACGTTATGTATAGTTCAGCACATTCATAGTGCAACCAACTGTGCAGCTGCAGATTATGTTATGTGTGATTCAGCACAGTCACAGTGCAACCAACTGTGGTCGTTCAACGTGTACTTGTTCACCTACGTACATTGTATGTATTTATGTGACCTATTGGATTAGAAATTGAAGCTTATTGTAGATTACATAATGAAGCTATACCGTAAGAGCATAGAATAATACATAGAATACAATGATGATGACCTGGCCAAATGATATGATGTTCACGACTTGTCAGATTTGTCCATTTGTTAACCTACTACCTAAGCAACTGACGTTAATAGAATAGTTAACCATATGATAATTGTCAATAGAACGATCTCAGCTGAACAGGAAGTGTACACGTGAACCAAACGTTTTGTTTCAGTAATGTTGATCACCAATTTGGATCATTGAACAACGTTGTCATACATATATTCATGGTCTTGTCATCCCAACACAAAAATCGAACTTTCGGCTGTCTGCTCACAGAAATGATAATCCTCATAAAAAGTCGTAAACCAGCGGATCATCTCGTCAGACAAGATATTGCACCTCTAGAAATACACGTGCACGATATCTGTGTTAGAAGATTGGTTATTCAAAGCCATGTAGGTGACATTATTCATTATCACCCAGCAAGCAAACGTGATATTCGTAACTAACGAACAATGACTCAACCAACTCAACTCACCAACATTAATTCGAAACCAGATCGTCGGAAAGGCGGCCATGACGGGTGTCACAAATGCTCTCTATTTCTAACCACTTGGTTGTAAGCAATTAACTGGGCAACGTATACACATCACCCAGAAACAATCGCAATCTGAGCCGTCCTCGTCTAAAAATACTTTGTAATAATTTCACTGGTAATGCGAAGAGACACTTCTAAAAATAGATTTCTGGGGAAAGCCATAAATCTGTGCTAAATGGCATGTATGGGGATACAGTTTCGTTCATCTTACATTGCAAATGATTCCATTCTTTATAAAGAAATGATTGAGTGAAATTGATCTATATTTCCATCTTAGAGGTTGTCTGCAATCAAAATCGGTATCTAAATTCTAAAACATGTCACAGGCTAGGAAATGTTTAGAGTATTTTCTCTTAAAAATATAACCCGACCATCGGGCAAGGATACACGAGAATCTGGCAGCCCTTGACAGTGACCTGCTACTTCTTCTATGATCATACTAAGCAATTAGCGTCGTCCAGACTATAGTGTCATTAGACACGTGGCTGCCCTCCCACTAAAATATTGAGCATGTCGTGACGACGCATTCATGTTTTCAACACACCTTATTAATATCAGTATTGTTTTAAAACGTGGGGAACTTTTCACTTATGTATTCTTTTTATATTCCTGTAAGTTTTAGTAGTTTTGAAAGTCGAAACACAGATTTTGCTACATATATGGCAAAGGGAATGTATGCAGATATGACATATGCAGTGGAAAGATGACACGTACACGGTTCAATTAAAAGTTTTCTCGTTGTCTTTCTCTCTTTTACGTGTAGACTAATAGGGAGGAAGCGATATTGCATACTTTTGTAGTTCCGATCATCAGTGTTGAATATCACCTTTTAAGTTGTTTTCTGTGCTCCATGTATATCCGTGAACAACACTTATAATACTTTTAAACGAATCTGTAGTTTTAATACATACATGTACAATGTATATGCAGGTTAACCGCTCATTGATTTAATAAACAGCGCTTATGGGCGTGTCGAGATATTTTACGAGCGTTTCATTCACCAGACGTTAACTCAGCCTGGCTAATGACAGTACACATTCAGTCGCACTGAAATCGATCTACCGATCTACCGGATATACCTGGATACCAAATGATTCGACAGATTCCTACCCTCAAGTCCTGAAGACGCTCTGTCATTGAAGCCTCGTCACAACCCACTGCGCGTTTCTTATCCGTACGTTCTTTGGAGAGGCCACGGCAGCTACGTTTTTTAAAAAATGTGTGCACAATGTATGTTGTAAGCGGGGCAGTGCTTACTCGGCACTAGAAACGTGATGTACATAATTACCTGTCATCTATCAGTTGATTAGTTTTCGAAAGACACTTGTTTAAACATCGTACATTCAACTTGTGATTCTAATGTCCCATTGACGGCCCTGTTAAACCTAATCGGAATGTTGTATATGTGTTGTTTAATAAGATGTAGATTTCTTAATAATTATCAGGAAAAAATGGAAATTATGCATCTGTAGTAAAGATGATTTCCTATATTTTGGAAAAGGTTTCAGAAGTTATTGACAAACAATAGATCCATGAAAATTATTCCCTCAAGAGCTAATTAACACGCATCCTCGATAATCCAGCGCTATTGTTCCGATAAATCTACACACAAGCGCTGGAAAACAGTAAGGGTATTTATCCCTAAGCTAGTTACCTCCCTTGGGTCCATGTTATCCAATCAGAAACGAAACGCAGACACTATCTGCGTAAACAACTCGACCAATCAAAACGCATCACTACCGTTGTTTATAGAAACAAACATGGCTCACTCACTCGATTACGATAAAATTTGTAACAAATTCAGCGTAGAAAACCTGACAGAAACTCAAAAGAAAGTTTTAAGAAGTATGTACGTGAGAAGGGTGTATTCATGTCCATCAAAACGGGTGGACGTAAATGATTAAAATCCCTGTGCTGTGCTGTGCTACTGCGAAAGCCAAGATCCTGACACGAGAGTGCTTGTTATTTCACCCTTGATTTCAAGTGATCTCATTGGTTGTTAGAAAGCAAGCGTTTCGCTGAGTCATTGCGAAGGGAGGTAACTAGGTTAAGGTTAAATACCCTCACTGTTTTCCAGCGCTTGTGTGTAGATTTATCGGAACAATAGCGCTGGATTATCGAGGATGATTAACACGTAAGTCTATGGGAATTACGTCATATGTACGTAATAATATTGTCACCCGCTGTTCGTGTAGAAAAAATGCAGTCGCACGCAGCGAAAGTTCTCCCAAATCCGTACGGTGTAGGTAGAGGGGCGTGTATCGCTTAGAAACAGCATTTGGATGACAAATACCTATATAGACCCTACCCTATTACTTTATAAAAGGAAAGGGATGTAACGACGAAACCACCCCATGACCATTCAAAGTCCCATTTCGCATCAAAAACAAATTTTACGGCACAGTCGATGACTACGATACGAAAGTTGAATGATTTTTCTACAAAATGAGCTATAAATGGTCACAATTAGATCATTATTTTAAAAGGTATGCGACAAGACAGTCCGTATATCGCTACTCCCCAATTTGAAGCCAATTTCCACGCTCACGAAAATCAGTGAAAACTCACCTTTTTAAAATCGTTTATTAATTCCAGCAATGTTGACAGCACCTATGAATCGGCAGATTCGAACCGCAGAGTGAAACTACATATATAAACAAATATTACAACACCTACATATCATTTCTCCGGCTGTACTGCGGCATTTTGTCTCAAATCATCGTCATGCAAGTTCGCCATTCAGCAATTGGTGACCTTAACATTCAGTTGACCCCGAGTATCCCACATTCAGCTTCCCGGGCCTAAGTTATCGCTAGAAGGCCTTTTATTTAGTAATAGGGTAGGGTCTATATAGGTATATGTCTTCCAAATGCTGTTTCTAAAGTGCCGAGTAACCACGTGCTCCGCAATTACAACGTACGTTGTGCGCACTGATTTCTGCAGTTATTATGCGCTGCCATTTGAAGCTGCTATTGCAGCATCAGAAGCGGGAGTCTCTGAGTTGAATGGGAGGCATCCTGAGGCAGCAGCACTGAGAGAGAACCTCTGAAGGTTGCCCTATACCCCTACCCACTGCATGGGTGCCTGAAATTTGGTTGAAAAACTTATCATTGCACTTGCACGCACTTACACCGGTACGTACCGTGCGTGTAAGTAAGGACATCGTGCGTGTGCAGCACATGTAAGTACGGCATCCGTACGATAACGTGGCAATCGTGCGTCACGCGCAAGGTGTAAGTACGTTGTAAGCACTTACAACTTATGAGTTAGTATGGCAGATGTATGCACTACTTTGCAACTTTCATTCCTTGGTTCAGGATCGTTACAAAATTTGATACACATAATAAATAATAAACTTCAGGCACTCGGTGCCTGCTCATCGCGCTGCAACATAATAGGCATTATGTTTACACTATTTCCATGTCTAAAACATGCTCCAAGCGCACACATTTGATTGATTATCCTGAAGGCGTTGTTCTTTCGGTGCCGCTAATAAGCGCTCCGCGCGAACAGGTATTCTGGAAAAATACATTGGTTTAAGAGAACATATACACAGTTATATAGTAACTTGCTTATACTCTGTTTGTTCTGAAAACGTACCGATGAATTTCAATTTTAACAGAAAAGTAAATTACGGTGATATATAAATTACGAACCTTCATAGTTTGACCTCGCCAAATAGGCGTCGGGTTTAAACAAAATTTGCGGGTGTTGAATAACAATGAATCCCGGAAATTTTACAAACGCAACTATTTATCTTATAACTGTATCGTAGAAGTTGACAGTTAATACAAATGTGTCATCTCAGGCGACGCCGACGCCACGTATCGCATTGTTCACGTGCACGCTTGCACACTTAACTGCTGGACCAATGCCAAAGTTATCCCAAACACAACACAATTTACAAGACCTTTTGCACATAAAACGTAATACTACATTTATGAAAGGAATGGCTGGAATGGCATATACTGTACAAGGCCCTTCCAGCAAGGTAATGGCCAGTGTAAGGACCTCTCAATAGGATTCGCAAGGCCCTGCTCTCTTTCTCAGGGATGTTCTCCCGGAAACAAGATTAAGTTCAAAGAGTGTTAAATGGGCTTTAAGGTATATAAGTTACGGATAGACCTAACTTGATGTCGCCAAGGTTCCCTCCAGGTTACGGAACGTTGCTAAACAAAGGGATGACGTCAACAGAGGTTTATAACTCCGCTTATATACCTCAAGGCCCATTTAACAGTCTTTTAATTCAGTTGTTTTCTCGAGAGAACTTCCCCACGAAATGAACTAGGGCCTTACAATTCAAATTGAGAAGGCCTTACACTGGATGATACCCCGTTGAGAGGGCTTTGAACAGAATAATGACATTCCAACAGGATATTATCCAGTACTAAGGCCCTCCAAGTACAATTCGTTGCACCCAAGAGATTCTAAGTACTAGTCTAATTTAGTAAGGTAACAGTCCACATAATTGCTAAGTTTAAAAACTTCATAGCAGATAATGCGGGAATCGAACCCGCAACCCTTCGCCTTCTAGCCAAAGGCTCTATCACTAGACCACGAAAACAAAACAAAACAAAACAAAATGGCCGCTATAGTCGCCTCACATGGTATTGTAACTGTGAATACTATATCATAACATGTCTCTGTATATTTAATGATAATTTCTTAAAGTTTGACTTTCTCAAACATCTTATAAATGCTGATCACATATTAATTAGACATAAGCTGAATAAAATTGTTATCATCTTCAGAATTGAAAAACAAAATATATATATATATAACTTTTCTACCTCACGAGAAATTTTCTATTTATTATATGACCAAATCCTTTGCATATTCACCGAAATCGACTTGCATTTACGTTAAGTCGACTTCAGAATGAGCCTGTCGCCTAAGCAACAATGTGACGTCATGAACGTGTCATGACGTCGGAGCATTGTTTTATGACGTCAGGTCATTGTTATATCAGTCACTAGTAAAAGGGTAACGTTGTTTTTCAGGGCATTATCATTTGCAGAAGCCCGAGGTCTTCAATTAAGTGCCCGACGAAGGAGGGCAGTTGAAGAAGACTGAGGGCTTCTGCAAATGATAATGCCCTGAAAAACAACGTTACCCCTATTATAGCTTAAATGGATGGGATTTGTTCTTTTGTACCCGAATTCTACTACAAGTTTTAATTACAATTGTAACATGATTTCGGTGTATCCTTGATTCTGATTGGTTGATTTGCCTATGTTGAATGACAATGAATACCCTCAAATTACTTGGGGCGAATCACCGCGAACATATACATCGTGTTCACAAGATCCGGCCCGACTCAATATTTTATTTTTCTATTTCTCTTAATATGTGCCCCTAAATCAAATTTGACAGGTGGCATTGTCATTTTCTAACTTGTGTATAGCAGTATAGGTAACAAATAACTCTCAAAATTAATTAGAGTCAAGTAACTAAAATGTTTTCAACTAGTAAGATTTGTCCAAGTTTGACGCCTTCTTCCATGCGGTTGTGTTTACCGAATGCCGTTGCCATGGCATGACGTCATAGTGATCAACCGTTTTGACGTCACAATGCTAGCGTCATTGTCACAATGGGTTAGGGCAAGTTTAAGATTTTTGTTCCTAGGTATTTTACTGTGTTGATGTCGTAGATAAATGTTTATCGCCATCTAAAAGGATACGTGAATATTGTGAAGTGAACAAACTTGAGTGACACTGTTTGAGCTTATGTGTAAATTGTTGCTAATGTAAATATTACGCCGAGCATTTACATTTATTTTGACCTGACCACACCTCTTACAAAAATGGAACAGTCGCAAAGTCCTTTCCACTCAGAGATAGGTACGCAAAAAGAGAGTTCGTTTCAAAACGCCTGATAACTAACGGTCATGTTACAATATCGATAAATAGTTGCGTTTGTAAAATTTCCGGGATTCATTGCTATTCAACACCCGCAAATTTCAGCGTTTAAAACCTCCGGCTAACGCCGTCGGTTTTAAACTAAATTTGCGGGTGTTGAATAGCAATGAATCCCGGAAATTTTACAAACGCAACTATTTATCTTACAATTGTAACATGATTTCATTGTATCCTTGATTCTGATTGGTTGATTTGCCTATGTTGAATTACAATGAATACCCGCAAATTAGTTGGGGCGAATCACCGCGAACATATACATCATGTTCGCAAGATCCGGCCCGACTCAAAATTTTATTTTTCGATTTCTCTTAATATGTGCCCCTTACTCAAATTTGCATCGTGTTACCGCCGAGAACCACTGTGACGTCACAAGTGAAGAATGACGTCTTAGTCGCTTGCGTTTTACGGCTGATGAATGTCAGCCGTTGGTCGGGAAAACGAAAGCAGTCTATATGTAATGATTAGCATACTGTTGCATAATCGTGTTTTATTATATAACCAATCAATGAAATAATGAAAATCAACAGATCATTACATATTTAGCAAGTTTAGGCTACCTAAATCTAACATTGAAGGTCTACCGGTGGTGACTGAACGACATTCTTCTTTATTTTGTTTAAAACACTTAAATATCAGTGCGGTTGTATTGTCACCTCGTGTTTATGATAATATTTGGCAAAAATACGTGCCCTCGTTTGAAAAAGACATGTAAAACGTTTTAAAATGTTCGAGTCGATACGCTCATTTGGTCGCCATATTTGTTGAAATTTCAAGAGGAGATTCTAAAGTGACGTCACTTAGAAACGAAATGATAATGGCCCGTCGTCAGCGTTGAGAGGGCCTTTATCATTTGCAGCATAATATATCTTCCGGGATACGAACAGGTTCTGTAGATTCCTCGCCACAAGGTCTGAGAACATCCCGTATAGGCGTGTGTTCCGAACCAGTTTAGCGCAGCCAAAGCCCAGTCAAATAGCTGACCACTCACATCATATTATTTAAACGGTCGCTGTTTTGAAGGCATTCGGATCAGACGAAAGGATAGCTGTTAGGAGTTATCTGCCCCTAGCTTTTCGCAACGAAAGCATTTGTTGGGCATCTTTTGATTGGCTAGCTGAATTGCGCTCGAACACGCGAGTCTACGGGCTGTTTTCAGACGGTTTGGCGTGGAACCTACGACTGATATGAGTTCGTATCCCGGTAGATTCACTATTTTGCAATTTTTATTCCACGGAAAACCGTCGATTTTAATCAGACTGTCATTTGCAGCGGCCCGCTCATTTCTGATAACAAGAAGGCGGTTTCATGATAATTCCATCCATTTTAGCTATAACGACTGATAACACGTTCCATTGTTATTTCCATTAGTGACTGATAACACGGTTTATTTTCATTGATAGATCCCGGTATTTTACCTGCAATTATATAAGAAACTCTTATATATATTGTTTATAGTAAGACATTGGGTATCCTCAATTTCCTGTGACAGCACAGCCGTTCAACAGAGAAGCTTAGTGTAGGTCATAGCGTGATAAATTGATGCGCAACAGAATGATAGGACAAATAATCACATAAAACTAAACGTACAGAATTTGATATTTTGAATAAATATAAAATATATGAAAAATCGAGATTTCACCATTGTAGCAACCCGACATAACTATTATTGAACTTTTGAATGTTCCAACATTTGTATCCGAACAACCAGGATCATAGTTGTTCAATGCACCTCCCCACAACTTGTCGGTATTTAATTTTTCTTTTTCTCTATAGAACTAATGGAAAATTGTACGTAAATTGGTGTACATTTTAGATATGGAGTGAACATACTTCTTAAAAACAAACATATTTTAACCAAGTATTTTGATAAGCATTTTTAATAAAATCTCTGCTACAGGCGCCACGGTGTGAGTACGAGGTTGCCGGCTGTACAACTCTACTGATGACGACTCTCGTGAACGACTTCCCCGTGCCAGATGACGCAATGCACTGTTTGACTGCAGCCCAGCTTGTAGATGAGGTGCTCCCACCTGAACACACAACACACTCGTCACCTCTCACCACACCGTCCTGTATCAACTAGCTTCTCCCGTTTGAGAGTCGAACATTAAACAATTCATAACATATTATTACGCATTACCCAGTGATCACGATAACCATATATATATACCTGTATGACCTTCAAAGCAAAAATCACGAAATCCATTATAAAAACGATGAAGCGGCGTAAAATCATTGCTTGCTTGCTGTCCATGAGTAGAAGTTGATTATGCTTTTATTATTGATTAGAGAAAGTGTCCATCCTTATAAATTACGCATTTTGAAAATCAAAGAACCATATTATTTGAATGAACATGTCGTATTTAATGGTTCCTTCATCATAAGAATGATAGAGTGGGGAAAATCACAGGCGGAGAAAATATAGAAACAACTTTATTTAACAGGAATGAACATAGAGACACAACTTCAAAACTGTTTTCTAAGAAACCAATCTAAATAAAGTTAGATCAAGAGTTTTTTTTAAAAATATAAGGTTATACCGTGGTCCAATCTAAATAAATTTAGATCGCCACGAATAAAACATAGAGCCGTCAGCTCTGCATCCTCGATAATCCAGCGCTATTGTTCCGATAAATCTACACACAAGCGCTGGAAAACAGTAAGGGTATTTATCCTTAACCTAGTTACCTCCCTTCGCAATGACTCAGCGAAACGCTTGCTTTCTAACAGCCAATGAGATCACTTGAAATCAAGGGTGAAATAACAAGCACTCTCGTGTCAGGATCTTGGCTTTCGCAGTACAGGGATTTTAATCATTTACCTCCACCCGTTTTGATGGACATGAATACACCCTTCTTCTCGTACAGACTTCTTAAAACTTTCTTTTGAGTTTCTGTCAGGTTTTCTACGCTGAATGTGTTACAAACTTTATCGTAATCGAGTGAGTCGGTCGCCGCTATGTTTGTTTCTATAAACAACGATAGTGATGCGTTTTGATTGGTCGAGTTGTTTACGCAGATAGTGTCTGCGTTTCGTTTCTGATTGGATAACATGGACCCAAGAGGAGGTAACTAGGTTAGGGATAAATACCCTTACTGTTTTCCAGCGCTTGTGTGTAGATTTATCGGAACAATAGCGCTGGATTATCGAGGATGTCAGCTCTGTAGCTCACAAGGGTTTATGTTGTTTAATGATGAAGATTGACGTAGATGTTTAGGTCATGACTTGAGAGCAAATCTACAATTTAAAATCTCCATTGGCTAAATAGACTACACACAATATCACAACCTTCTAGGTCTTTTTGTTCTGGGGAAGAAAATAAAAATAGGATTTCAGGTCATGGCCTGCGAGAGCCTTATGTGGGGCCACAAGGTCACCAAATCTGCAATGTAGAATCCCCATTGGCTAAAGAGTCTGTATACAACATTTCAGCCTTCTAGGTCTTTACGTTCTGGAGAAGAAGTTGAAAATGTTTTTTTTTGCGAGTGGGGAAAACTTCGCTACGACCGATTTGCATATTGTTTGTTAGTTTTATTATATGTTATGCGTTATTATGTGAATATTCTATCGTTGTATATGTTTTATTATCAAAAAAAAAATATATAGCGTGTTTCATTTCGCGTAATGCCAAGAAAGCAAGATGGCGGATGCTGCCGACAGATCGGTGATAGAATATTCCCTCAGGAAAGTCGATCTAAATTTATTTGTTTAGAAACAATCTACAAACCGACCTGTGTGAGTTGATGATAAGAATGTTGGCGACTTTGCCCACCTCGAGAGAGCCGTGTGAGGAAGACTTGCCGAGAGCAGCCGCCGCGTTGATGGTGCTGGCACACAGAGCTTCCGTCATGGACATCCCGAGCTGCACACACGCCAGGTGCATCACCACTGGCTGAAACACTCCTACCTGTTAGCTACCCGTCCACTTTCTATATACACTGTTCACAAAGATGTATTAAGGTACACCTACCTGTTAGCTACCCGTCTACTTTCTATATACACTGTACACACACATGTATTAAGGTACTCCTACCTGTTAGCTACCCGTCTACTTTCTATATACACTGTACACACACATGTATTAAGGTACTCCTACCTGTTAGCTATCCGTCTACTTTCTATATACACTGTACACAAACATGCATTAAGGTTCACCTACCTGTTAGCTACTCGTCTACTTTCTATATACACTGTACAAACACATGTATTAAGGTACTCCTACCTGTTAGCTATCCGTCTACTTTCTATATACACTGTACACAAACATGTATTAAGGTACACCTACCTGTTAGCTACCCGTCTACTTTCTATATACACTGTTCACAAAGATGTATTAAGGTACACCTACCTGTTAGCTACCCGTCTACTTTCTATATACACTGTACACACACATGTATTAAGGTACTCCTACCTGTTAGCTATCCGACTACTTTCTATATACACTGTACACACACATGTATTAAGGTACTCCTACCTGTTAGCTACCCGTCTACTTTCTATATACACTGTACACACACATGTATTAAGGTACTCCTACCTGTTAGCTATCCGTCTACTTTCTATATACACTTTTCACAAACATGCATTAAGGTTCACCTACCTGTTAGCTACCCGTCTACTTTCTATATACACTGTACACACACATGTATTAAGGTACTCCTTAATACTTTCTATATACACTGTACACAAAGATGTATTAAGGTACACCTACCTGTTAGCTACCCGTCTACTTTCTATATACACTGTTCACAAAGATGTATTAAGGTACACCTACCTGTTAGCTACCCGTCTACTTTCTATATACACTGTACACAAACATGTATTAAGGTACACCTACCTGTTAGCCACTCGTCTACTTTCTATATACACTGTACACACACATGTATTAAGGTACTCCTACCTGTTAGCTATCCGTCTACTTTCTATATACACTGTACACAAACATGTATTAAGGTACACCTACCTGTTAGCTACCCGTCTACTTTCTATATACACTGTTCACAAAGATGTATTAAGGTACACCTACCTGTTAGCTACCCGTCTACTTTCTATATACACTGTACACACACATGTATTAAGGTACTCCTACCTGTTAGCTATCCGTCTACTTTCTATATACACTGTACACACACATGTATTAAGGTACTCCTACCTGTTAGCTACCCGTCTACTTTCTATATACACTGTACACACACATGTATTAAGGTACTCCTACCTGTTAGCTATCCGTCTACTTTCTATATACACTTTTCACAAACATGCATTAAGGTTCACCTACCTGTTAGCTACCCGTCTACTTTCTATATACACTGTACACACACATGTATTAAGGTACTCCTTAATACTTTCTATATACACTGTACACAAACATGTATTAAGGTACACCTACCTGTTAGCTACCCGTCTACTTTCTATATACACTGTTCACAAAGATGTATTAAGGTACACCTACCTGTTAGCTACCCGTCTACTTTCTATATACACTGTACACAAACATGTATTAAGGTACACCTACCTGTTAGCTACCCGTCTACTTTCTATATACACTGTACACACACACACATGTATTAAGATACATCTACCTGTTAGCTACCCGTCTACTTTCTATATACACTGTACACAAAGATGTATAAGGTACACCTACCTGTTAGCTACACGTCTACTTTCTATATACACTGTACACAAACATGTATTAAGGTACACCTACCTGTTAGCTACCCGTCTACTTTCTATATACACTGTACACAAAGATGTATTAAGGTACACCTACCTGTTAGCTACCCGTCTACTTTCTATATACACTGTACACACACACATGTATTAAGGTACATCTACCTGTTAGCTACCCGTCTACTTTCTATATACACTGTACATAAAGATGTATAAGGTACACCTACCTGTTAGCTACACGTCTACTTTCTATATACACTGTACACAAACATGTATTAAGGTACACCTACCTGTTAGCTACCCGTCTACTTTCTATATACACTGTACACAAAGATGTATAAGGTACACCTGCCGGTTAGCTACCCGTCTACTTTCTATATACACTGTACACAAACATGTATTAAGGTACACCTACCTGTTAGCTACCCGTCTACTTTCTATATACACTGTACACAAACATGTATTAAGGTACACCTGCCGGTTAGCTACCCGTCTACTTTCTATATACACTGTACACAAACATGTATTAAGGTACACCTACCTGTTAGCTACCCGTCTACTTTCTATATACACTGTACACAAACATGTATTAAGGTACACCTACATGTTAGCAGCCCGTTTACTTTCTATATACACTGTACACAAACATGTATTAAGGTACACCTACCTGTTAGCTATCCGTCTACTTTCTATATACACTGTACACAAAGATGTATAAGGTACACCTACCTGTTAGCTACACGTCTACTTTCTATATACACTGTACACAAACATGTATTAAGGTACACCTACCTGTTAGCTACCCGTCTACTTTCTATATACACTGTACACAAACATGTATTAAGGTACACCTGCCGGTTAGCTACCCGTCTACTTTCTATATACACTGTACACAAACATGTATTAAGGTACACCTACCTGTTAGCTACCCGTCTACTGTCTATATACATTGTACACAAACATGTATTAAGGTACACCTACATGTTAGCAGCCCGTTTACTTTCTATATACACTGTACACAAACATGTATTAAGGTACACCTACCTGTTAGCTATCCGTCTACTTTCTATATACACTGTACACAAAGATGTATAAGGTACACCTACCTGTTAGCTACACGTCTACTTTCTATATACACTGTACACAAACATGTATTAAGGTACACCAACCTGTTAGCTACCCGTCTACTTTCTATATACACTGTACACAAACATGTATTAAGGTACACCTACCTGTTAGCTACCCGTCTACTTTCTATATACACTGTACACACGCACATGTATTAAGGTACATCTACCTGTTAGCTACCCGGCTACTTTCTATATACACTGTACACAAAGATGTATGAGGTACACCTACCTGTTAGCTACACGTCTACTTTCTATATACACTGTACACAAACATGTATTAAGGTACACCTACCTGTTAGCTACCCGTCTACTTTCTATATACACTGTACACAAAGATGTATAAGGTACACCTGCCGGTTAGCTACCCGTCTTCTTTCTATATACACTGTACACAAACATGTATTAAGGTACACCTACCTGTTAGCTACCCGTCTACTTTCTATATACACTGTACACAAACATGTATTAAGGTACACCTACCTGTTAGCTACCCGTCTACTTTCTATATACACTGTACACAAACATGTATTAAGGTACACCTGCCGGTTAGCTACCCGTCTACTTTCTATATACACTGTACACAAACATGTATTAAGGTACACCTACCTGTTAGCTACCCGTCTACTGTCTATATACATTGTACACAAACATGTATTAAGGTACACCTACATGTTAGCAGCCCGTTTACTTTCTATATACACTGTACACAAACATGTATTAAGGTACACCTACCTGTTAGCTACACGTCTACTTTCTATATACACTGTACACACGCACATGTATTAAGGTACATCTACCTGTTAGCTACCCGGCTACTTTCTATATACACTGTACACAAAGATGTATGAGGTACACCTACCTGTTAGCTACACGTCTACATTCTATATACACTGTACACAAACATGTATTAAGGTACACCTACATGTTAGCTACCCGTCTACTTTCTATATACACTGTACACAAAGATGTATAAGGTACACCTGCCGGTTAGCTACCCGTCTTCTTTCTATATACACTGTACACAAACATGTATTAAGGTACACCTACCTGTTAGCTACCCGTCTACTTTCTATATACACTGTACACAAACATGTATTAAGGTACACCTACCTGTTAGCTACCCGTCTACTTTCTATATACACTGTACACAAACATGTATTAAGGTACACCTGCCGGTTAGCTACCCGTCTACTTTCTATATACACTGTACACAAACATGTATTAAGGTACACCTACCTGTTAGCTACCCGTCTACTGTCTATATACATTGTACACAAACATGTATTAAGGTACACCTACATGTTAGCAGCCCGTTTACTTTCTATATACACTGTACACAAACATGTATTAAGGTACACCTACCTGTTAGCTATCCGTCTACTTTCTATATACACTGTACACAAAGATGTATAAGGTACACCTACCTGTTAGCTACACGTCTACTTTCTATATACACTGTACACAAACATGTATTAAGGTACACCAACCTGTTAGCTACCCGTCTACTTTCTATATACACTGTACACAAACATGTATTAAGGTACACCTACCTGTTAGCTACCCGTCTACTTTCTATATACACTGTACACACGCACATGTATTAAGGTACATCTACCTGTTAGCTACCCGGCTACTTTCTATATACACTGTACACAAAGATGTATGAGGTACACCTACCTGTTAGCTACACGTCTACTTTCTATATACACTGTACACAAACATGTATTAAGGTACACCTACCTGTTAGCTACCCGTCTACTTTCTATATACACTGTACACAAAGATGTATAAGGTACACCTGCCGGTTAGCTACCCGTCTTCTTTCTATATACACTGTACACAAACATGTATTAAGGTACACCTACCTGTTAGCTACCCGTCTACTTTCTATATACACTGTACACAAACATGTATTAAGGTACACCTACCTGTTAGCTACCCGTCTACTTTCTATATACACTGTACACAAACATGTATTAAGGTACACCTACCTGTTAGCTACCCGTCTACTTTCAATATACACTGTACACAAACATGTTTTAAGGTACACCTACCTGTTAGCTACCCGTCTACTTTCTATATACACTGTACACAAACATGTATAAAGGAAATATACCTGTTAGCTACCCGTCTACTTTCTATATACACTGTACACAAACATGTATTAAGGTACACCTACCTGTTAGCTACCCGTCTACTTTCTATATACACTGTACACAAAGATGTATTGAGGTACACCTACCTGTTAGCTACCCGTCTACTTTCTATATACACTGTACACAAAGATGTATTAAGGTACACCTACCTGTTAGCAACCCGTCTACTTTCTATATACACTGTACACAAACCTGTATAAGGTACACCTACCTGTTAGCAACCCGTCTACATTCTATATACACTGCACACACACACATGTATTAAGGTACACCTACCTGTTAGCAACCCGTCTACTTTCTATATACACTGTACACAAACCTGTATAAGGTACACCTACCTGTTAGTAACCCGTCTACATTCTATATACACTGCACACACACACACATGTATTAAGGTACACCTACCTGTTAGCAACCCGTCTACTTTCTATATACACAGTACACAAAGATGTATTAAGGTTCACCTACCTGTTAGCTACCCGTCTACTTTCTATATACACGGTACACAAACCTGTATAAGGTACACCTACCTGTTAGCTACCCGTCTACTTTCTATATACACTGTACACAAACATGTATTAAGGTACACCTACCTGTTAGCTACCCGTCTACTTTCTATATACACTGTTCACAAAGATGTATTAAGGTACACCTACCTGTTAGCTACCCGTCTGCTTTCTATATACACGGTACACAAACATGTATTAAGGTACACCTACCTGTTAGCTACCCGTCTACTTTCTATATACACTGTACACACACACATGTATTAAGGTACATCTACCTGTTAGCTACCCGTCTACTTTCTATATACACTGTACACAAAGATGTATAAGGTACACCTACCTGTTAGCTACACGTCTACTTTCTAAATACACTGTACACAAACATGTATTAAGGTACACCTACCTGTTAGCTACCCGTCTATTTTCTATATACACTGTACACAAAGATGTATTAAGGTACACCTACCTGTTAGCTACCCGTCTACTTTCTATATACACTGTACACACACACATGTATTAAGGTACATCTACCTGTTAGCTACCCGTCTACTTTCTATATACACTGTACACAAGGATGTATAAGGTACACCTACCTGTTAGCTACCCGTCTACTTTCTATATACACTGTACACACGCACATGTATTAAGGTACATCTACCTGTTAGCTACCCGTCTGCTTTCTATATACACTGTACACAAAGATGTATAAGGTACACCTACCTGTTAGCTACACGTCTACTTTCTATATACACTGTACACAAACATGTATTAAGGTACACCTACCTGTTAGCTACCCGTCTACTTTCTATATACACTGTACACAAAGATGTATAAGGTACACCTGCCGGTTAGCTACCCGTCTTCTTTCTATATACACTGTACACAAACATGTATTAAGGTACACCTACCTGTTAGCTACCCGTCTACTTTTTATATACACTGTACACAAACATGTATTAAGGTACACCTACCTGTTAGCTACCCGTCTACTTTCTATATACACTGTTCACAAAGATGTATTAAGGTACACCTACCTGTTAGCAACCCGTCTGCTTTCTATATACACTGTACACAAACATGTATTAAGGTACACCTACCTGTTAGCTACCCGTCTACTTTCTATATACACTGTACACACACACATGTATTAAGGTACATCTACCTGTTAGCTACCCGTCTACTTTCTATATACACTGTACACAAAGATGTATAAGGTACACCTACCTGTTAGCTACACGTCTACTTTCTATATACACTGTACACAAACATGTATTAAGGTACACCTACCTGTTAGCTACCCGTCTACTTTCTATATACACTGTACACAAAGATGTATTAAGGTACACCTACCTGTTAGCTACCCGTCTACTTTCTATATACACTGTACACACACACATGTATTAAGGTACATCTACCTGTTAGCTACCCGTCTACTTTCTATATACACTGTACACAAAGATGTATAAGGTACACCTACCTGTTAGCTACCCGTCTACTTTCTATATACACTGTACACACGCACATGTATTAAGGTACATCTACCTGTTAGCTACCCGTCTGCTTTCTATATACACTGTACACAAAGATGTATAAGGTACACCTACCTGTTAGCTACACGTCTACTTTCTATATACACTGTACACAAACATGTATTAAGGTACACCTACCTGTTAGCTACCCGTCTACTTTCTATATACACTGTACACAAACATGTATAAGGTACACCTGCCGGTTAGCTACCCGTCTTCTTTCTATATACACTGTACACAAACATGTATTAAGGTACACCTACCTGTTAGCTACCCGTCTACTTTCTATATACACTGTACACAAACATGTATAAAGGAAATATACATGTTAGCTACCCGTCTACTTTCTATATACACTGTACACAAACATGTATTAAGGTACACCTACCTGTTAGCTACCCGTCTACTTTCTATATACACTGTACACAAAGATGTATTGAGGTACACCTACCTGTTAGCTACCCGTCTACTTTCTATATACACTGTACACAAAGATGTATTAAGGTACACCTACCTGTTAGCAACCCGTCTACTTTCTATATACACTGTACACAAACCTGTATAAGGTACACCTACCTGTTAGCAACCCGTCTACATTCTATATACACTGCACACACACATGTATTAAGGTACACCTACCTGTTAGCAACCCGTCTACATTCTATATACACTGCACACACACACACATGTATTAAGGTACACCTACCTGTTAGCAACCCGTCTACTTTCTATATACACAGTACACAAAGATGTATTAAGGTTCACCTACCTGTTAGCTACCCGTCTACTTTCTATATACACGGTACACAAACCTGTATAAGGTACACCTACCTGTTAGCTACCCGTCTACTTTCTATATACACTGTACACAAACATGTATTAAGGTACACCTACCTGTTAGCTACCCGTCTACTTTCTATATACACTGTTCACAAAGATGTATTAAGGTACACCTACCTGTTAGCTACCCGTCTACTTTCTATATACACTGTACACAAACATGTATTAAGGTACACCTACCTGTTAGCTACCCGTCTACTTTCTATATACACTGTACACACACACATGTATTAAGGTACATCTACCTGTTAGCTAGCCGTCTACTTTCTATATACACTGTACACAAACATGTATTAAGGTACACCTACCTGTTAGCTACACGTCTACTTTCTATATACACTGTACACAAACATGTATTAAGGTACACCTACCTGTTAGCTACCCGTCTAGTTTCTATATACACTGTACACACACACATGTATTAAGGTACATCTACCTGTTAGCTACCCGTCTACTTTCTATATACATTGTACACAAAGATGTAAAAGGTACACCTACCTGTGAGCTACACGTCTACTTTCTATATACACTGTACACAAACATGTATTAAGGTACACCTACCTGTTAGCTACCCGTCTACTTTCTATATACACTGTACACAAACATGTATTAAGGTACACCTACCTGTTAGCTACCCGTCTACTTTCTATATACACTGTACACAAAGATGTATAAGGTACACCTGCCGGTTAGCTACCCGTCTACTTTCTATATACACTGTACACAAACATGTATTAAGGTACACCTACCTGTTAGCTACCCGTCTACTTTCTATATACATTGTACACAAACATGTATTAAGGTACACCTGCCGGTTAGCTACCCGTCTACTTTCTATATACACTGTACACAAACATGTATTAAGGTACACCTACCTGTTAGCTACCCGTCTACTTTCTATATACACTGTACACAAACATGTATTAAGGTACACCTACATGTTAGCAGCCCGTTTACTTTCTATATACACTGTACACAAACATGTATTAAGGTACACCTACCTGTTAGCTATCCGTCTACTTTCTATATACACTGTACACAAAGATGTATGAGGTACACCTACCTGTTAGCTACACGTCTACTTTCTATATACACTGTACACAAACATGTATTAAGGTACACCTACCTGTTAGCTACCCGTCTACTTTCTATATACACTGTACACAAACATGTATTAAGGTACACCTACCTGTTAGCTACCCGTCTACTTTCTATATACACTGTACACAAACACATGTATTAAGGTACATCTACCTGTTAGCTACCCGTCTACTTTCTATATACACTGTACACAAAGATGTATAAGGTACACCTACCTGTTAGCTACACGTCTACTTTCTATATACACTGTACACAAACATGTATTAAGGTACACCTACCTGTTAGCTACCCGTCTACTTTCTATATACACTGTACACAAAGATGTATAAGGTACACCTGCCGGTTAGCTACCCGTCTTCTTTCTATATACACTGTACACAAACATGTATTAAGGTACACCTACCTGTTAGCTACCCGTCTACTTTCTATATACACTGTACACAAAGATGTATAAGGTACACCTGCCGGTTAGCTACCCGTCTACTTTCTATATACACTGTACACAAACATGTATTAAGGTACACCTACCTGTTAGCTACCCGTCTACTTTCTATATACATTGTACACAAACATGTATTAAGGTACACCTGCCGGTTAGCTACCCGTTTACTTTCTATATACACTGTACACAAACATGTATTAAGGTACACCTACCTGTTAGCTACCCGTCTACTTTCTATATACACTGTACACAAACATGTATTAAGGTACACCTACATGTTAGCAGCCCGTTTACTTTCTATATACACTGTACACAAACATGTATTAAGGTACACCTACCTGTTAGCTATCCGTCTACTTTCTATATACACTGTACACAAAGATGTATGAGGTACACCTACCTGTTAGCTACACGTCTACTTTCTATATACACTGTACACAAACATGTATTAAGGTACACCTACCTGTTAGCTACCCGTCTACTTTCTATATACACTGTACACAAACATGTATTAAGGTACACCTACCTGTTAGCTACCCGTCTACTTTCTATATACACTGTACACAAACACATGTATTAAGGTACATCTACCTGTTAGCTACCCGTCTACTTTCTATATACACTGTACACAAAGATGTATAAGGTACACCTACCTGTTAGCTACACGTCTACTTTCTATATACACTGTACACAAACATGTATTAAGGTACACCTACCTGTTAGCTACCCGTCTACTTTCTATATACACTGTACACAAAGATGTATAAGGTACACCTGCCGGTTAGCTACCCGTCTTCTTTCTATATACACTGTACACAAACATGTATTAAGGTACACCTACCTGTTAGCTACCCGTCTACTTTCTATATACACTGTACACAAAGATGTATTAAGGTACACCTACCTGTTAGCTACCCGTCTACTTTCTATATACACTGTACACAAACATGTATTAAGGTACACCTACCTGTTAGCTACCCGTCTACTTTCTATATACACTGTACACAAACATGTATTAAGGTACACCTAACTGTTAGCTACCCGTCTACTTTCTATATACACTGTACACAAAGATGTATTGAGGTACACCTACCTGTTAGCTACCCGTCTACTTTCTATATACACTGTACACAAAGATGTATTAAGGTACACCTACCTGTTAGCAACCCGTCTACTTTCTATATACACTGTACACAAACCTGTATAAGGTACACCTACCTGTTAGCAACCCGTCTACATTCTATATACACTGCACACACACACATGTATTAAGGTACACCTACCTGTTAGCAACCCGTCTACTTTCTATATACACAGTACACAAAGATGTATTAAGGTTCACCTACCTGTTAGCTACCCGTCTACTTTCTATATACACGGTACACAAACCTGTATAAGGTACACCTACCTGTTAGCTACCCGTCTACTTTCTATATACACTGTACACAAACATGTATTAAGGTACACCTACCTGTTAGCTACACGTCTACTTTCTATATACACTGTACACAAACATGTATTAAGGTACACCTACCTGTTAGCTACCCGTCTAGTTTCTATATACACTGTACACACACACATGTATTAAGGTACATCTACCTGTTAGCTACCCGTCTACTTTCTATATACATTGTACACAAAGATGTAAAAGGTACACCTACCTGTTAGCTACACGTCTACTTTCTATATACACTGTACACAAACATGTATTAAGGTACACCTACCTGTTAGCTACCCGTCTACTTTCTATATACACTGTACACAAAGATGTATTAAGGTACACCTACCTGTTAGCTACCCGTCTACTTTCTATATACACTGTACACAAAGATGTATAAGGTACACCTGCCGGTTAGCTACCCGTCTACTTTCTATATACACTGTACACAAACATGTATTAAGGTACACCTACCTGTTAGCTACCCGTCTACTTTCTATATACACTGTACACAAACATGTATTAAGGTACACCTGCCGGTTAGCTACCCGTCTACTTTCTATATACACTGTACACAAACATGTATTAAGGTACACCTACCTGTTAGCTACCCGTCTACTTTCTATATACACTGTACACAAACATGTATTAAGGTACACCTACATGTTAGCAGCCCGTTTACTTTCTATATACACTGTACACAAACATGTATTAAGGTACACCTACCTGTTAGCTATCCGTCTACTTTCTATATACACTGTACACAAAGATGTATGAGGTACACCTACCTGTTAGCTACACGTCTACTTTCTATATACACTGTACACAAACATGTATTAAGGTACACCTACCTGTTAGCTACCCGTCTACTTTCTATATACACTGTACACAAACATGTATTAAGGTACACCTACCTGTTAGCTACCCGTCTACTTTCTATATACAATGTACACAAACACATGTATTAAGGTACATCTACCTGTTAGCTACCCGTCTACTTTCTATATACACTGTACACAAAGATGTATAAGGTACACCTACCTGTTAGCTACACGTCTACTTTCTATATACACTGTACACAAACATGTATTAAGGTACACCTACCTGTTAGCTACCCGTCTACTTTCTATATACACTGTACACAAAGATGTATAAGGTACACCTGCCGGTTAGCTACCCGTCTTCTTTCTATATACACTGTACACAAACATGTATTAAGGTACACCTACCTGTTAGCTACCCGTCTACTTTCTATATACACTGTACACAAAGATGTATAAGGTACACCTGCCGGTTAGCTACCCGTCTACTTTCTATATACACTGTACACAAACATGTATTAAGGTACACCTACCTGTTAGCTACCCGTCTACTTTCTATATACATTGTACACAAACATGTATTAAGGTACACCTGCCGGTTAGCTACCCGTCTACTTTCTATATACACTGTACACAAACATGTATTAAGGTACACCTACCTGTTAGCTACCCGTCTACTTTCTATATACACTGTACACAAACATGTATTAAGGTACACCTACATGTTAGCAGCCCGTTTACTTTCTATATACACTGTACACAAACATGTATTAAGGTACACCTACCTGTTAGCTATCCGTCTACTTTCTATATACACTGTACACAAAGATGTATGAGGTACACCTACCTGTTAGCTACACGTCTACTTTCTATATACACTGTACACAAACATGTATTAAGGTACACCTACCTGTTAGCTACCCGTCTACTTTCTATATACACTGTACACAAACATGTATTAAGGTACACCTACCTGTTAGCTACCCGTCTACTTTCTATATACACTGTACACAAACACATGTATTAAGGTACATCTACCTGTTAGCTACCCGTCTACTTTCTATATACACTGTACACAAAGATGTATAAGGTACACCTACCTGTTAGCTACCCGTCTACTTTCTATATACACTGTACACAAACATGTATTAAGGTACACCTACCTGTTAGCTACCCGTCTACTTTCTATATACACTGTACACAAAGATGTATAAGGTACACCTGCCGGTTAGCTACCCGTCTTCTTTCTATATACACTGTACACAAACATGTATTAAGGTACACCTACCTGTTAGCTACCCGTCTACTTTCTATATACACTGTACACAAAGATGTATTAAGGTACACCTACCTGTTAGCTACCCGTCTACTTTCTATATACACTGTACACAAACATGTATTAAGGTACACCTACCTGTTAGCTACCCGTCTACTTTCTATATACACTGTACACAAACATGTATTAAGGTACACCTAACTGTTAGCTACCCGTCTACTTTCTATATACACTGTACACAAAGATGTATTGAGGTACACCTACCTGTTAGCTACCCGTCTACTTTCTATATACACTGTACACAAAGATGTATTAAGGTACACCTACCTGTTAGCAACCCGTCTACTTTCTATATACACTGTACACAAACCTGTATAAGGTACACCTACCTGTTAGCAACCCGTCTACATTCTATATACACTGTAAACAAACATGTATTAAGGTACACCTACCTGTTAGCTACCCGTCTACTTTCTATATACACTGTACACAAACATGTATTAAGGTACACCTACCTATTAGCTAGCCGTCTACTTTCTATATACACTGTACACAAACATTTATTAAGGTATACCTACCTGTTAGCTAGCCGTCTACTTTCTATATACACTGTACACAAAGATGTATTAAGGTACACCTACCTATTAGCTAGCCGTCTACTTTCTATATACACTGTACACAAACATGTATTAAGGTTCACCTACCTGTTAACTACCCGTCTACTTTCTATATACACTGTACACAAAGATGTATTAAGGTATACCTACCTGTTAGCTAGCCGTCTACTTTCTATATACACTGTACACAAACATGTATTAAGGTACACCTACCTATTAGCTAGCCGTCTACTTTCTATATACACTGTACACAAACATTTATTAAGGTATACCTACCTGTTAGCTAGCCGTCTACTTTCTATATACACTGTACACAAAGATGTATTAAGGTACACCTACCTATTAGCTAGCCGTCTACTTTCTATATACACTGTACACAAACATGTATTAAGGTTCACCTACCTGTTAACTACCCGTCTACTTTCTATATACACTGTACACAAAGATGTATTAAGGTATACCTACCTGTTAGCTAGCCGTCTACTTTCTATATACACTGTACACAAACATGTATTAAGGTACACCTACCTATTAGCTAGCCGTCTACTTTCTATATACACTGTACACAAACATGTATTAAGGTACACCTACCTGTTAGCTACCCGTGTACTTTCTATATACACTGTACACAAACATGTATTAAGGTATACCTACCTGTTAGCTAGCCGTCTACTTTCTATATACACTGTACACAAACATGTATTAAGGTACACCTACCTGTTAGCTACACGTCTACTTTCTATATACACTGTACACAAACATGTATTAAGGTATACCTACCTGATAGCTACCCGTCTACTTTCTATATACACTGTACACAAACATGTATTAAGGTACACCTACCTGTTAGCTACCCGTCTACTTTCTATATACACTGTACACAAAGATGTATTAAGGTACACATTCCCGTTAGCTAGCCATCTACTTTCTATATACACTGTTCACAAAGATGTATTAAGGTACACCTACCTGTTAGCTACCCTTCTACTTTCTATATACACTGTACACAAACATGTATTAAGGTACACCTACCTGTTAGCTAGCCGTCTACTTTCTATATACACTGTACACAGACATGAATTAAGGAACATATACCTGTTAGCTACCCGTCTACTTTCTATATACACTGTACACAAACCTGTATAAGGTACACCTACCTGTTAGCTACCCGTCTACTTTCTATATACACTGTACACAAACATGTATAAGGTACACCTACCTGTTAGCTACCCGTCTATTTTCTATATACACTGTACACAAACATGTATTAAGGTACACCTACCTCTAAGCTATCCGTCTACTTTCTATATACACTGTACACAAACATGTATTAAGGTTCACCCACCTGTTAGCTACCCGTCTACTTTCTATATACACTGTACACAAACATGTATTAAGAAACACCTACCTGTTAGCTACCCGTCTACTTTCTATATACACTGTACACAAACATGTATAAGGTACACCTACCTGTTAGCTACCCGTCTACTTTCTATATACACTGTACACAAACATGTATAAGGTACACCTACCTGTTAGCTACCCGTCTATTTTCTATATACACTGTACACAAACATGTATTAAGGTACACCTACCTGTTAGCTACCCGTCTACTTTCTATATACACTGTACACAAACATGTATAAGGTACACCCACCTGTTAGCTACCCGTCTACTTTCTATATACACTGTACACAAACATGTATTAAGATACACCTACCTGTTAGCTACCCGTCTACTTTCTATATACACTGTACACAAACATGTATTAAGGTACACCTACCTGTTAGCTAGCCGTCTACTTTCTATATACACTGTACACAGACATGAATTAAGGAACATATACCTGTTAGCTACCCGTCTACTTTCTATATACACTGTACACAAACCTGTATAAGGTACACCTACCTGTTAGCTACCCGTCTACTTTCTATATACACTGTACACAAACATGTATAAGGTACACCTACCTCTAAGCTATCCGTCTACTTTCTATATACACTGTACACAAACATATATAAGGTACACCTACCTGTTAGCTACCCGTCTACTTTCTATATACACTGTACACAAACATGTATTAAGGTACACCTACCTCTAAGCTATCCGTCTACTTTCTATATACACTGTACACAAACATGTATTAAGGTTCACCCACCTGTTAGCTACCCGTCTATTTTCTATATACACTGTACACAAACATGTATTAAGGTTCACCCACCTGTTAGCTACCCGTCTACTTTCTATATACACTGTACACAAACATGTATTAAGATACACCTACCTGTTAGCTACCCGTCTACTTTCTATATACACTGTACACAAACATGTATTAAGGTACACCTACCTGTTAGCTAGCCGTCTACTTTCTATATACACTGTACACAGACATGAATTAAGGAACATATACCTGTTAGCTACCCGTCTACTTTCTATATACACTGTACACAAACCTGTATAAGGTACACCTACCTGTTAGCTACCCGTCTACTTTCTATATACACTGTACACAAACATGTATAAGGTACACCTACCTGTTAGCTACCCGTCTATTTTCTATATACACTGTACACAAACATGTATTAAGGTACACCTACCTCTAAGCTACCCGTCTACTTTCTATATACACTGTACACAAACATGTATTAAGGTTCACCCACCTGTTAGCTACCCGTCTATTTTCTATATACACTGTACACAAACATGTATTAAGGTTCACCCACCTGTTAGCTACCCGTCTACTTTCTATATACACTGTACACAAACATGTATTAAGATACACCTACCTGTTAGCTACCCGTCTACTTTCTATATACACTGTACACAAACATGTATTAAGGTACACCTACCTGTTAGCTACCCGTCTACTTTCTATATACACTGTACACAAACATGTATTAAGGTACACCTACCTATTAGCTATCCGTCTACTTTCTATATACACAGTACACAAACATGTATTAAGGTTCACCTACCTATTAGCTACCCGTCTACTTTCTATATACACTGTACACAGACATGTATCAAGTTACACCTACATGTTAGCTACCCGTCTACTTTCTATATACACTGTACACAAAGATGTATTAAGGTATACCTACCTGTTAGCTAGCCGTCTACTTTCTATATACATTGTACACAGACATGTATTAAGGTTCACCCACCTGTTAGCAACCCGTCTACTTTCTATATACACTGTACACAAACATGTATTAAGGTACACCTACCTGTTAGCTACCCGTGTACTTTCTATATACACTGTACACAAACATGTATTAAGGTACACCTACCTGTTAGCTACCCGTCTACTTTCTATATACACTGTACACAAACATGTTTTAAGGTACACCTACCTGTTAGCTACCCGTCTACTTTCTATATACACTGTACACAAACATGTATTAAGGTACATCTACCTGTTAGCTACCCGTCTACTTTCTATATACACTGTACACAAACATGTATTAAGGTACACCTACCTATTAGCTAGCCGTCTACTTTCTATATACACTGTACACAAACATTTATTAAGGTATATCTACCTGTTAGCTAGCCGTCTACTTTCTATATACACTGTACACAAACATGTATTTAGGTACACCTACCTGTTAACTACCCGTCTACTTTCTATATACACCGACACAAACATGTATTAAGGTTCACCAACCTGTTAGCTACCCGTCTACTTTCTATATACACTGTACACAGACATGTATTAAGTTACACCTACATGTTAGCTACCCGTCTACTTTCTATATACACTGTACACAAAGATGTATTAAGGTATACCTACCTGTTAGCTAGCCGTCTACTTTCTATATACACTGTACACAAAGATGTATTAAGGTACACCTACCTATTAGCTAGCCGTCTACTTTCTATATACACTGTACACAAACATGTATTAAGGTACACCTACCTGTTAGCTACCCGTGTACTTTCTATATACACTGTACAAAAACATGTATTAAGGTACACCTACCTGTTAGCTAGCCGTCTACTTTCTATATACACTGTACGCAAACATGTATTAAAGTACACCTTCCTGTTAGCTACACGTCTACTTTCTATATACACTGTACACAAACATGTATTAAGGTATACCTACCTGTTAGCTACCCGTCTACTTTCTATATACACTGTACACAAACATGTATTAAGGTACACCTACCTGTTAGCTACCCGTCTACTTTCTATATACACTGTACACAAACATGTATTAAGGTACACCTACCTGATAGCTACCCGTCTACTTTCTATATACACTGTACACAAACATGTATTAAGGTACATCTACCTGTTAGCTACCCGTCTACTTTCTATATACACTGTACACAAAGATGTATTAAGGTACACATTCCCGTTAGCTAGCCGTCTACTTTCTATATACACTGTTCACAAAGATGTATTAAGGTACACCTACCTGTTAGCTACCCGTCTACTTTCTATATACACTGTTCACAAAGATGTATTAAGGTACACCTACCTGTTAGCAACCCGTCTTCTTTCTATATACACTGTACACAAACATGTATTAAGGTACACCTACCTGTTAGCTAGCCGTCTACTTTCTATATACACTGTACACAGACATGAATTAAGGAACATATACCTGTTAGCTATCCGTCTTCTTTCTATATACACTGTACACAAACCTGTATAAGGTACACCTACCTGTTAGCTACCCGTCTACTTTCTATATACACTGTACACAAACATGTATTTAGGTACACCTACCTGTTAGCTACCCGTCTACTTTCTATATACACTGTACACAAACATGTATTAAGGTTCACCCACCTGTTAGCTACCCGTCTACTTTCTATATACACTGTACACAGACATGTATTAAGTTACACCTACATGTTAGCTACCCGTCTACTTTCTATATACACTGTACACAAAGATGTATTAAGGTATACCTACCTGTTAGGTAGCCGTCTACTTTCTATATACATTGTACACAGACATGTATTAAGGTTCACCTACCTGTTAGCAACCCGTCTACTTTCTATATACACTGTACACAAACATGTATTAAGGTACACCTACCTGTTAGCTACCCGTCTACTTTCTATATACACTGTACACAAACATGTATTAAGGTACACCTACCTATTAGCTAGCCGTCTACTTTCTATATACACTGTACACAAACATGTATTAAGGTACACCTACCTATTATAGCTTGCCGTCTACTTTCTATATACACTGTACACAAACATGTATTAAGGTATACCTACCTGTTAGCTAGCCGTCTACTTTCCATATACACTGTACACAAACATGTATTAAGGTACACCTACCTATTAGCTAGCCGTCTACTTTCTATATACACTGTACACAGACATGAATTAAGTTAAACCTTACATCAACTTGTATTCCATCACAACGTTCTGTTAGCTACCCGTCTACTTTCTCTAAGCACTGTACATCAACTTGTTTTCCATCACAACGTTCTGTTAGCTACCCGTCTACTTTCTCTTAGCACTGCACAACAACTTGTATGAATACAGAAGTTAATAAGGTACAACTAATTTGACATCTTATTTGTAGAACTAAACTTTATTAAAGGTTATTACTGAAATGTTTAGTAAATACGAGAGGCGATGGATAAGTTGTACCACTGGAGGAGTTTGGGACAGGTGCATTCTTTTGTTTTAAGTTGGTGATTGAGGAATCAGTTACAGTAGCAAACACACAAAGTTGAAGGATCGGACTCATTATTTAAAATGCATATTAAGCTATAGATTGCAGAGGGGGTAACTTGATCAATTGAAACTGATAAGTAAGAGGAGCGAGCTGTTATCAAGTGCCTTTACAACAGAGGCTGAACACCAAAGGCCATATATGAGGATATGTCATCCACACTAGGGGAAGATGGCCCGTCGTATGCAACAGTACAAATTTGGTTTGCAGAGTTCAAACGTTAGCAAACAAATACTGAAGACGGGCTCCGTCCTGGTCTTCAACGCCTGAAATGGTACAACGAATCCTGGATATAGTCATGGATGACCGAAGAGTAACACAGCGACAGATAGCCAACTCAGGAGCGAGTGCATTTCATTCTGACAGATATTTTAGGAATACACAAGGTTTCTGCTTCATGGGTCCCCAAACTGTTGACAGCAGATCAGAACAACCAATGAGAACATTTCTCCATGGAGAATCTCAAGCTTTTTGAAGGTGATCCAAAGAACTTTCTAAAAGTATTTGTTAGTATTTGTTTGGACGAAACATTTGTACACAACTTTGAACCTGAATAAAAACAACAATCAGAACAATGGAAACATGTCATATCTCCTACTCCAAAGTCGGTTCCTTCACCGGGGAAAACCATGGCACCTGTGCTTTGTGATTCAGAAGGCGTAATGATGGTGGACTGGCTGCCTAAAGGTCGTACTATCAAGGGGGCTTACTATGTAAATCTTCTCAGACAGTTGAGAGGGAAAATCTAAGTTGACAAAAGGTGTGCTTTATCACCATGACACTGCTCCAGCACTAACATCACTTATGGAAATGGTGAAAATCCATGAATATGGCTTAATGATTTGGCTCTATCGTACTATCATCTGTTCCCACAGCGGAAACGACATTTAGCTGGAACTTATTTCTTGTCGGATGATGCCGTCATCGCAGAGGTCAACGACTTCTGTGCATCGCTTTGAATCCCGGCCACATTTAACCATTCTATCAGCTTGATGTCTTTCAGTAAACATACGTATTTCTTAGAAATTTTTGGGTCTGTAAGGTGTTAAAAAATAGAGCCATGGGCTCTGTAGCTCATCAGGGTTTATATTGTTTTATGATGAAGACTGAAATAGATTTTTAGGTCATGGCTTGAGGCCCTTATTTGGGGCACCACAAGGCCACCATTTAGAATCCCCATTGGCCAGGGAGTCTGCACACAACTTTTCAGCTCTCTAGACCTTTTGGAACTGGAGAAGATGAAAATAGGTTTTTAAGGATGTGACCCTGGTGACCCCATTTGAGGTCACGGGGTCACGAAATCTACAGTTTGCACACAACTTTTCAGCTCTCTAGACCTTTTGGAACTGGAGAAGAAGATGAAAATAGGTTTTTAAGGATGTGACCCCGGTGACCCCATTTGAGGTCACGGGGTCACGAAATCTACAATTTAGAATCCCCATTGGCCAAGGAGTCTGCACACAACTTTTCAGCTCTCTAGACCTTTTGGAACTGGAGAAGAAGATGAAAATAGGTTTTTAAGGATGTGACCCTGGTGACCCCATTTGGGGTCACGGGGTCACGAAATCTACAATTTAGAATCCCCATTGGCCAAGGAGTCTGCACACAACTTTTCAGCTCTCCAGACCTTTTCGGAACTGGAGAAGAAGATGAAAATAGGTTTTTAAGGATGTGACCCTGGTGACCCCATTTGGGGTCACGGGGTCACGAAATCTACAATTTAGAATCCCCATTGGCCAAGGAGTCTGCACACAACTTTTCAGCTCTCCAGGCCTTTTGGAACTGGAGAAGAAGATGAAAATAGGATTTTAAGGATGTGACCCCGGTGACCCAATTTGGGGTCACGAGGTCACGAAATCTACAATTTAGAATCCCCATTGGCCAAGGAGTCTGCACACAACTTTTCAGCTCTCTAGACCTTTTGGAACTTGAGAAGAAGATGAAAATAGGTTTTTAAGGATGTGACCCTGGTGATCCCATTTGGGGTCACGGGGTCACGAAATCTACAATTTAAAATCCCCATTGGCCAAGGAGTCTGCACACAACTTTTCAGCTCTCTACACCTTTTGGAACTGGAGAAGAAAATGAAAATAGGTTTTTAAGGATGTGACCCTGGTGACCCCATTTGGGGTCACGGGGTCACGAAATCTACAATTTAGAATCCCCATTGGCCAAGGAGTCTGCACACAACTTTTTCAGCTCTCCAGACCTTTTGGAACTGGAGAAGAAGATGAAAATAGGTTTTTAAGGATGTGACCCCGGTGACCCAATTTGGGGTCACGGGGTCACGAAATCTACAATTTAGAATCCCCATTGGCCAAGGGGTCTGCACACAACTTTTCAGCTCTCTAGACCTTTTGGAACTGGAGGAGAAGATGAAAATAGGTTTTTAAGGATGTGACCCCGGTGACCCCATTTGGGGTCACGGGGTCACGAAATCTACAATTTAGAATCCCCATTGGCCAAGGAGTCTGCACATAAAATTTCAGCTCTCTAGACCTTTTGGAACTGGAGAAGAAGATGAAAATAGGTTTTTAAGGATGTGACCCTGGTGACCCCATTTGGGGTCACGGGGTCACGAAATCTACAATTTAGAATCCCCATTGGCCAAGGAGTCTGCACACAACTTTTCAGCTCTCCAGACCTTTTGGAACTGGAGAAGAAGATGAAAATAGGTTTGTAAGGATGTGACCCCGGTGACCCAATTTGGGGTCACGAGGTCACGAAATCTACAATTTAGAATCCCCATTGGCCAAGGAGTCTGCACACAACTTTTCAGCTCTCTAGACCTTTTGGAACTGGAGGAAGAAGATGAAAATAGGTTTTTAAGGATGTGACCCTGGTGACCCCATTTGGGGTCACGGGGTCACGAAATCTACAATTTAGAATCCCCATTGGCCAAGGAGTCTGCACACAACTTTTCAGCTCTCCAGACCTTTTGGAACTGGAGAAGAAGATGAAAATAGGTTTTTAAGGATGTGACCCCGGTGACCCAATTTGGGGTCACGAGGTCACGAAATCTACAATTTAGAATCCCCATTGGCCAAGGAGTCTGCACACAACTTTTCAGCTCTCTAGACCTTTTGGAACTGGAGAAGAAGATGAAAATAGGTTTGTAAGGATGTGACCCTGGTGATCCCATTTGGGGTCACGGGGTCACGAAATCTACAATTTAAAATCCCCATTGGCCAAGGAGTCTGCACACAACTTTTCAGCTCTCTACACCTTTTGGAACTGGAGAAGAAGATGAAAATAGGTTTTTAAGGATGTGAACCTGGTGACCCCATTTGGGGTCACGGGGTCACGAAATCTACAATTTAGAATCCCCATTGGCCAAGAGGTCTGCACACAACTTTTCAGCTCTCTAGACCTTTTAGAACTGGAGGAGAAGATGAAAATAGGTTTTTAAGGATGTGACCCCGGTGACCCCATTTGGGGTCACGGGGTCACGAAATCTACAATTTAGAATCCCCATTGGCCAAGGAGTCTGCACATAAAATTTCAGCTCTCTAGACCTTTTGGAACTGGAGAAGAAGATGAAAATAGGTTTTTAAGGATGTGACCCTGGTGACCCCATTTGGGGTCACGGGGTCACGAAATCTACAATTTAGAATCCCCATTGGCCAAGGAGTCTGCACACAACTTTTCAGCTCTCCAGACCTTTTGGAACTGGAGAAGAAGATGAAAATAGGTTTTTAAGGATGTGACCCCGGTGACCCTATTTGGGGTCACGGGGTCACGAAATCTACAATTTAGAATCCCCATTGTCCAAGGAGTCTGCACACAACTTTTCAGCTCTCTAGACCTTTTGGAACTGGAGAAGAAGATGAAAATAGGTTTTTAAGGATGTGACCCTGGTGATCCCATTAGGGGTCACGGGGTCACGAAATCTACAATTTAGAATCCCCATTGGCCAAGGAGTCTGCACATAAAATTTCAGCTCTCTAGACCTTTTGAAACTGGAGAAGAAGATGAAAATAGGTTTTTAAGGATGTGACCCTTGTGACTCCATTTGGGGTCATGGGGTCACGAAATCTACAATTTAGAATCCCCATTGGCCGAGGAGTCTGCACATAAAATTTCAGCTCTGTGGAGTCATTGGTTCTGGAGAAGAAGTCGAAAAAGCGAAAAGTTTACGGATGGACGGATGGACAGATGGACGGACGGACGGACGGATGGACGGACGCCGGACACCATGCCATGACATAAGCCCATCGGACCTTTCTGGCCTGATGAGCTAAAAAGGGGATTTCAATTTGAAAAATATATTTTTCAGGATGACGTCCAAGATGTTCGCCAAAACCTCTTAATGATCATTAATCTGCAACCATCAACTCAAATGTAATGATGTGGTGTCTATCCCTGGGTTTTTTTTAAAAATGGTGTTTGTCTATCACTGAACACAAAAGTCAAATATGGCCGACACCTCCAAATGACCGCAATTCCATAACTATTCAATCAAATTTGATGATCTAGGTGTGTATTTGTAGTTTTTGGGGTCAAGAAACACATTTGGACCATTAAACATGAAATTTGGCCATTATATTACAAGTTAATCTTACTTTGTTTAACATGGCAATACCATCGATGTTTTACAACAATGGAGTTATCGTCATAATAGTACATAGATATTGCAATGGTTGGTTTAATAGGCAATCCTATTAAAGACTTATTTAAGAGTCGCCTTACCCAGGATGATATTTTCCATTCATTAAGCATAATAAAGCCTTACGAACATGCTATGACTTTTTAAATGAATAAATGCCCCTCTTTCACTACTCGGAATTGTACTATATACTTATAAGTAAACAGTCATTATATAAATGGTATTGGGTTGTTTAAAAAAAATAGTGTATCTTGCCGTCACACATTACATGGAAAAATCACTGCCATAAGCCAAAAGAACAAAGCCTATAAAGTACACCAAACCCTACCAGAATCAGTTGAGAAACCCTTTGCAGCAATATTTGGGGGGTTGAGGGGATATTTTCAATATATTGATCTTACTAAATACTAACATCAAAACAACTCAAATCTTCGGGTTATAAAGTCTTAATAATCAATTGCAAGTGTGTATTACCTCGATTTTATGCTCATTTTATTCCGGTTTATAAGGTACATAGAGATAATTATCTGTCATTCTTTACAAAAAAGCATTATATTAGGCCTTTTAAGTGAGCGAAACAGTAATTTCATGTATTCACAAAAAGTTGCAGTAAATACGCGTAAATACTGATTTCACAGATATACACAATGTCATATTAGTTGCAACAAACATTATTATATGCCTACCATTGACATGCAGTACGCATTGGGGTTAAAGTCGGAACCAAGGGCCACCACGAGACCGCTGTCTACCATGCGCCGGACGGGGGGCGGGCTGAGCCGCAGGATGGAGGCAGTGGTGGGCAGGATGACAGCCACCGTGCCCTCTCTAGCCATCGCCTCTATGCCGCTCTCTGATACCTTCTCCAGGTGACTTATGGCCAAGGCCCCTATTTCGGCCCCCATCTGAAAAGAATATTCCAATTATAATTTATATTTCCATCAATAAAGATGAATATATAATTACAAATGATGAGATCCATTTACGTGCAATGTTAAAACTAATGTTAAAAACATTAATTACTAATCAAGATGTGTATATTAATGTTAGGTAGTTCACTATAAGACTTCCAGCGAAATGCCTCCTTCTATCGGAAGAATAAACCACTACCAGTTTCAAATAGTGACAACATGTTATTTACACTGAGGAGAATTGAAGTTAAAAAGATGAAAAGTTAAGTTTTCCCAAACTACCAAATAAGATAAAAGTACACACGTAATAGTCTCTTCTCATGACGGTGATAATGACATGACATCACAATTATTTATGTTAATTTTTGCACTTTTTAACATTTTTCAACTTCATGCACCTTTGAGAAACTTCTCCTCTGAAGATACTGTCAACGTATGTCTGAAATGTGCACATTATGTTGCTGAAGTATTGATTAATCCATGTGTTTTCATTAGCGACCTCGTCATACTTCTATCGCAGAGAGTAATCAAATGACTGTTTTCGAAAATTGACCAAACTTCAAGGGCACATCAATCAAAGAATTGAACGAATACTTCAGTTTTTATTTATTCTCTGATTTCGTGCAAATCTTAAACCTGTGTTTATTTGAAATATCCTCTCATTGTTGCATTGATTTTTGTGGAATATTTAATTCACTATCAAAGGCTATTTGTTTACAAACTGAGAGTTTAAGGTCGTATTTTCTCTTATGTAAACACAAATTTATTTATCGTAAAGTCTGGTAGAACATAATAGATATTTTAATGTTTTTATTTGTTTTATTTATATTTTTATTTCCCTATTAGTTGTTACAATGTACATAAGTATAAACAGAAAATATGTTGTATACATTCAAGATTGTTCTTATACAATCAACTTCTAAACGCAAGGCATAACTCTTGCCAGTCTGCATTACTGGCTGATTTAGGCCTTGCGGTATTTCCCTCGCTTTGTTGTGCCTAGATAGTGGATCGCTGAAATGCACAGTGGGCCTGGATTTCTAAGCACAGATTTCTTAAGGAAATACTGCAAGGCCTAAATCAGCCAGTAATGGAGACTGGCAAGAGTTGTGCCTTGCATTGGGAAGTTGTTATACAATATAAGCAAAGGTTCCCACAGGCTATTGCAGGTACAGCTGTATCTAATTCATGCGAGGATCACAAATGCTGGACTACAAAGGTTTATAATCACTCTTCTAATAGATCTACAAGTAATGTGTGGAGAGATGACCAAAAGGCAAATAATTTAGGCTGGGAATTGTTTGTAAAGGCAATAAATTTACAAGCCTGGTAATAATTCAATACTTCATTTTGAATACACCCAACATTTGGTATTTCCCCTTTCTACTAGTATTATATATGTTTTGTTTCACCAATAAACAAATGGTATTAAGTGGATTATTATTTCTTCCTTTAAAACCAAAAATAACATTTTCTGTTGTAAGGTCAATACTTCCGTCTGCCAATTTTCCTAGCCATTTCGCCAACTCTTTCCACACTTTCTTAGAATGGATACAATCACACAATAAAGGGACAACACTCTCAGACACCTGGTTACAAAAGGAAAACATAGGTGAATCAATGTATCCTATTTTATGTAAATATTTATTTGTCATCAAGATGTTATGAATTATTTTGTAATGTAACCATTTCAAATTGACACTTTCAGTACATCTACTCGCCATCAAATTTATGTTTTCCCATGCATTCTGTTGAAGCTCTTAATATCTTTCCCCATTTTAATTGGCCGCTGGATTTAATAAAGCTCAGTTGGCATAGTGCTATTTACTGTTTGTTATTTTAGAAACATTGTATGGCAAGATAGGCTTTGCATATGATTTCTCCAAATTGTTCAAAATGAAATTTCTCTTGTTTAAATATACATTCAAATCTCTCTCAACACCTTGGTATGTAGGAAAGTCAACTTGTATATCATATTTACTATTCAATTGTTCCAATGTCAGTATATTGCAATCTTCATTAGTAATATTACTCAAATACGTTATTCCTTTTCTTTCCCAATTTCTAAACAATATTGTTTTCCCACCAATCAAAATATTGCTATTGTGCCACAAAGATTCGTTTTGATAGCATATTGTTAAATAATCTGACCATGCCTCTACTACATCCATCCAAAATATGTTTGAAATATTTGGAAGCATCATTTGTCTGATATATAATCCATCAGCAAACCATAGTCTCTCAATATTTGAATTACAAAATGATGCATTATCAATCCATTATCATAGAGCAATCTTCTCACCCATGCTAGTTTTTGAGATTTGATAATATTTTTTTTATAATTAGAACATTGATTCCTCCATATTTAGCGGTAGATGTAATAATATTTCTTTTTATGTTATCCCTCTTACCCTTCCAGATAAATTCAAAACATCTTTTCTGGAAAGTTTATACTACATTGTCTGGTGGGTTAGGTATTGATGAAAAAATATGATTTAAGTTTGAAACAGTAGAGATTTCAACACTACATTCCTACCCATTGGTGTTAGTAGTCTCGATTCCCAACTTTTCATCTCTCTCTCTATTTTGTCCAATTTCTCAGAATAGTTTATGTCTATCATTAGTTCAAGGTCAACATCAAACTTTATGCCTAAAAGATTGAATTGTGATTGTGACCAATCAAGATTGTACTCCTTACATAGCTTAAATCTAGATCTCTTTTTGGAACCTATCCATATCAGTCTAGTCTAGTCTAGTCCAGAAACTCTTGCAAAAAAGCTTAAAACATTTAAAACTGCATATAAACATTTTTCAGTTCTATCTAAGGTCAAAGAGGTATCATCCGCAAATTGAGCTAAAAGATTTTCAATATTCCCCATCTTAATCCCCTTTATCCTTTTATATTTTCTTATCAGAAGCTCCAAAATTTCAACACACAAAATAAATAAATACGGTGACACCGGATCTCCTTGTCTGCAACCTCTTGCATGTTATCTTAAAGAAAGAACTTCCAAATCCATTTAATAGAACACATGATTCTATGTCATAAAGGAGAATTGAAATCCATTTTTGTAAACTAGGTCCAAAATTAAAACAAAAACGTCAGAACATTTATTATACAATTTCTATCCACTGAATGAAATGCCTTTTCAAAATCAATCAGCAACAACAGGCCTGGGATCTGGAATGTTTCAATATACAGCTGTAGTCCATGATATCATAGATAAATCTAGTTACCTCTCCGATATATCTCCCTGAAACAAAACCCTTTTGATTTTCATTAATGATGGATGGTAGTACAGGTTTTATCCTATTGGCAATTCCTGTGGATGCAATTTTATATGAAGTATTCAATAGACTTATGGGGCGCCAAGATTTAAGAAACTGTTTTGGCTTGTTGACCTTTGGTAGACATGTTATTAATCCTTGTTTTTGACCTACAGATTGATATGCATAGTTTAAAGATTTATATTTTAAATAGTTTAAATATTCATTTAAGTCAATCCAAAAGAATTTTAAACATTCAGTTGTGAAGCCATCAGGACCTGGTGATTTTTCATTCTTCATATTTTTAATGCATGTAAACATTCTTCATATGTAATTTTACCTTCTAAATTGGATGATTCTATGATGTTTAATCTTGGTACATCTTCATTGGTAAACAGATTTTCGAGATCAATTTGTCCACATTCGTCTTTAGAATACATTTTTTGGTAAAAAAGTTTAGTTTCTTCTAGAATATCTTTTTGCTCACTTATTTCAGTACCATCATTTCTTACAAGTTTTGTAATTGATTTATTTAAGAAATTTCTAGATTCTAGATGCAAAAAATATTTGCATGGTTTTTACCCATACTCTATCCATGTTGCTTTTGATCTTATAACATGTCCTTTAGTTTTTTCCTTACTTATTTCTTCGAAGTCTATTAGAACATAATAGATAGAATAGTTGGGTGAGTGACATACTTTCACAACAAGTAATTATTAATACAAAAATTCACATTATCGATAGATACCATACTGAATCATACACCTATTTTGTGTATGTACAAATATATATAAATGGTTATATTACGGAGACATTTTACTGCCATTAAAGAACCTGTAACCTCATTTTGTATTCTATTTTAATCAATGTATTCATACAGACAATACTTCCAACTGTAAGTACTGAAAATCTGGTGATGATGGGTTGTCTCATTAACGGGATATTAATGTTCAAAGGGTGTGGACTATATATATATGGACTGCTGTAGAACTCAACCGCGAGAAGACCCTAAAACCGGTGCGTGGGACTAGCTCTACTGCGCATGCCCGAAGTAGGATGGTGACGTCATAGTCAGAATAGAACTATGGATGATAGTGATATTATGTGTTGTGATGGGTGACAATCCTCTATGTATTCATAGCGGAGGAGCAATTCCTTCTACATTCGTTTCCTCAATTTAAAGACAATGTTTGGATTTTCCTCTCGGAGGAGAAAAGTTTTGAAAAAACTACTTTGTAAACAATATAAAACACCAAATAACGACAGTAACAAGCCTTGATCATTGATGTTTCCGTCAACAACATCATAATTTCTACAATCGATGTCCAGAGTGTTTTCATATTAACTGTCGAGTAACATATTGTCATTTAAAAATATTCTGTTTTACATATGACACTTATATTATTTGTTTCAAGAGCCGATCAACTACGAAACTCGAAGAATTCAAGTCAAGGGAGCAAATTCCGTTGTTACCTGTTTACGCTCAAATTAGGATCGGGTCGCGGAAATAGGATTTAAGATATTTTTCAATTAGGACTTCAATCATAAGATTGAATCGGGTGCATTAATCATTAATATGATATGAAGTTTAGTAATACAAATATTTCTGTAGATTATAAATGACGATTCAAATTGATGTCTATTTATTTGACCTATTGACCTCGATTCATCTGTTATCCTCACGGAGCTGATTAATGTATCGTATATTTGGCCACACAGCTGATTTGAGGATAAAATATTTGGCTACATAAAGTGTGTGAAATTTTATTTCAAAATAAAATAATTAATGTTTGGCAGTCGTTGTATTTAATATTTAATACAAAGTCACAAGATGTTCTTCTATGTCCACTGTTAAATCATCCTTAGTACATACATTATAGTTAAATATAGATATTTGGAATATATATATATATTTCTTGTGTTATGAGGCAAACCTTAATTTAAGACAGTTCTGTTAAACATTTCTATATGTATTCTGACACGTTTCTTATATCAATCAACTTGTGTGCTTTTAAATAATCATCTTTTTTTCCAGTCGATTCGAGGAAACATGAAATAAACAAAGTAACATTGTTTTTAGACAGCGTAGACTCTGAGACTATTATGTTGTTTTAGCAATACACCCGAGACGGAGTCTAATTGGTGTTTATTCAATGCTGGTTGTTAGTTGTCATGTGTCTCAGTGTCTCAGGTGTGGTCACATTTACATTCAGTACACCCCGGTGCCCAATGTAGGTTCATTTTTTGGAGCATGCATGGATTTTGTAAAGGACATATACACAGGAATTATTCGTTTATTTTGAACAGGTACGTTATTTTAAACCGTTGTGTCAAAAGTAATAAACATTTGAATATACACTTCTTGCTCCAATTTCAATATCAGTTATAAATTATGTTTGCATCTTGAAATGAACAACTTACAATATGCTGTCTATATCATTCTAGTTCATCCAGTTTTAATACTTTTATCATTAAAAAAATCCCAATTATATATCGATATAATTTTTCGCTTTCAGTTACATTTTCATAAATTATATGTATTCATTCAATGGGTATTTGGGTCTTTGAAGGGCATTTAGAAGTGGTATACATAAGAACATGAAGATTTTCTGGATAACAACTTCTTTAATGTGAAAATACACGAAATTTCGGAGTACATACTCACTCCTTCATCAGGTGGAATGTAAGGGAATAACTTGTTGTTGTTGCATTGGGTTTTACGTCTGCTTGTTGAGTGATTTCGGGAATAACAAAATATGGTACATTTATATAGCAAGCAAAACAATGGTGAGGAAACTCAATCAGGGGGGATTAACATGCATGAGAATGGTATACAATGGGGATTTGTAATACAAACATGATGGAGATGAAGTATGAGAATGATGAGGATTTGCAATACAAACATTAATTAGATAAACAAACAATGGCCTGTAGGCTTTATTGAGGATATGCATAAACACACATGATGAAACGAGGGAGGCCAATTGGCTTTATTGAAGTCACCAAGACCATCAACAAAACACTCACCATCAGAGACACCATCCACAAGCCTAAACCATCGCCTATCCGGGTCACAATTCCCTACATCGGCCCCCTCAGCCACAAGATCGCTCGCCTCATCAAGAACAAAGCCAGCATAGATGTAACATTCACAAGCGGCAAGACCCTCAAGCAACTACTCAAAGCCAACGGCAGAGTGAGTATGTACTCCGAAACGTTGTGTATTTTCACATTAAAGAAGTTGTTATCCAGAAAATCTTCATGTTCCAATGGGTATTTGTTTTAATCAGTTGGTATTTTGAAATGAATAACTGAAGTTTGTCGGGAAATAAATCGTATGTGCAATTTGCTTTTAACCTGTTTCCATCATGTGGAATAAATTCGCTCCACTCCATTTCAATTTTGGAAATCCTAGAAGCCATTTATGACTGGACACGAAACGAAATTAAGCTACCAGTATTTACCTTGAAAAAGGCACATGTAACTGCTAACATTATATATGTAAAGTGTGTTGTATGATTTTCTTACATTGCTCAATAAGATGCCATTCAGATACATTAAGTCTATCCGTAGTATGTGTTAGATGTCTCTATGCGAGATCGCGAAAATGTAAATACATTTCCTCGGCATTATCTTAGATTGCCCTTAGATTAGCCTTCAAACACACATGTTTGTAACAAGAAAAGCTAATCAACTTAATGACGTTATGTGTCTCGACTTTGTTTAACTGTTGACATAACCTAGTAATTGTTGTAACAGACACAATCAGTGTAAATACGTGACCCCTTGAATGAATGGTTTATTCTCATGAAGTTCACAAAAGTGACATAGAGAAATAATTACAATGTACAATATTATTATGGGAGCATACGTAAACAAGTTTTTACATAGTCCACAGTAGTGCATTATGCTTACAGGACATAAGAGATATGAATTTATCTATAGAAGGAGTATTACAATAATAAAGTGGTAAAAATGACCTACTTATATTATTAAAATATGGACGAAACAACAGGAGATGAGCCTCATCACCGAGAGCACTATTACAAAATGTACATAATCTTACTTCTTTGTTAACATTATACCAAATAAAAAAAAAACAAAAAAAAAACAACATTATACCATCTTCCAATTTCAACAGGAAGTCTATGATTACAAGTTCTAATTCTAGTAAACCAAATACGACGTTTAATGGAAATTGTAATAGGTATGTTTCTAGATTTAGGGATTGTTTAAACATATTATAGTAGTAGCCTTTAGAAGATTTAGATTTACAATCGTTCAAGCGTTGAACAAACTGGTTACATAATATAGATTTAACGGTACCCTTAAGCCACAATCTGTACAGTTTTGAGATAACCAAATGTAATTTAAACCAGTACCTTCCAGGGTAGTTTTAATAACTTTGATAAGAGGTAAAGGTATATTTGGGTCACAAGCAGACATTGCTAACATAAGTCTATATAAAATACTGGACAATGTGTGAGTAGATGAGATAAGCTTGCACCAATATGATATGATTCGAACATTAACAAGAACATCTAACGGGAATCTTCCCAATTCACCATATACCATATAATCTGGGGTTGACTGTTTTACTTTTAAAATATATTTACAAAATTTCAAGTGTACTCTTTCAAGAATGACACATTTTTCGAAACCCCACACTTCGGAGCCATACAACAAAATTGGCTGTACAAGGTTGTCAAACAGTTTAAGCTGACAATCAATTGATATATCTAACAATCTCATTTTTCTAAAAACAGCATACATAGCTCTAGAAGCTTGCTCAGCAATTCTCTTTTGAGCTTTACAAAATCGACCAGTGCGATTAAATAAAATATCAAGATATACATATTCAGAGACAATTTCAATACTTTGCTTTTGTAATGTGAAGTCCCTAGTAATTTTATTCGGCCTCTTTCCAAAAATAAAATCTTTGTTTTAGCAACATTAACAGTTAATTTCCACCTTTTACAGTAATCATCGAACAAAGTTAAAGTTTTGCTTAGACTAGATGGAGATTCTGCGAATAGGACTATATCATCCGCATAAAGTAACAAGAGAAGTTTCAAATAAATACCAAGGTGATGCTGAAATTCATTATTGAGATTTTCAAGGCCATTATACATATTAGTCAATAAAAAAAATTCCAAATCGTTTAAATACAATGCAAAAAGAAACGGGGAAAGATTTTCCCCTTGTCTAACCCCTGAGTAACATTGAAAATAATCACTGGTGATACCATTGTGGGATACGCATGATTTAATACAATTATACATGTTGCGTATAACGACAAAGCATTTACCTGAAATATTACATTTAATCATTTTACTCCACAGACCTGATCGCCAAACCGTATCAAAGGCCTTACTCAAATCAATGAAACAACAATATAATTTCTTATTCTGACTAAGATAGATATCTATGAGTGAAAACAAGTGAAAAGCATGAGGTCTCAGTTGGAAAAGCCGAAAAAAGAATATCAGAAGTCGAGACGAGAGTAACAACGGTTCCGGTGAACTCAGTCAGCGACGTACATCGACAGATTGTGATCCGAAATCTACCTGTTACAAAGCGAGAACAAGAAGACAAGAATACACTGGGGAATCGTGTGAATCAGCTCATCCGTGACGGACTGAAGCAGAAAGACGTGAACGTTACCAGCTGCACCCGGAAACAGCATAAGGATCAAGGTAAATCTGGCGTTGTAATCTGTACTCTTGAAAACGCTGAAATGAAGAAAAGAATAATGGATAATAAAAAGAGACTTAAAGACAGCAAAGACTTCACAAAAGTGTATATTGACAATGCATTAACACACGAAGAGTTGGTGGCCAGATCAAATATGCAGACACTTATCAGAGAAATGGGGAAGACCAAAGCATTCCGTTTCCATGGCAACCGTCTCATCCCTTCAAAGAACGACGCCTAGGATCGTCTCAGGCTAGGATTCTGGAACACAGGTGGGTGGGCTCTTCGTGACGTAAACAACAGTGACTTTCGTGAAAATGTTGTTTTAAATTCTCACTATGATGTCTTTGGTATTTGTGAGACATTCCTTAAAAACAAATCAGAACTGGAACTACCCGGTTATACGTGGCTAGGAAATAACCGTAGAAATATACATGCACGTGCAAAACGAGGATCTGGCGGAGTCGGAGCGTTTGTGAAGAACACCGTTTTTAGAAGTTTTACTGTTGAAATTTTAGACAGTGATGTGAATGATATAATGTGGTTAAAACTTGTATCGCTCCACGATCCAAGCTACTGTGTTGTTATGTGTGTGTGTTATCTGTCGCCGGCATGTTCATCACGTGCTAACGATGCTGAATCATTCTTCAATAATCTTTTGGACAAAGTGTATCTTTACCAGAATGAGGGCATTATATGTATCTGTGGGGATCTAAACGCCAGGATCGGGGAGCAACTGGATTACATACAGGGAGCAGATGATATACCTGAAAGAGATGTCATAGATTACACTGAGAACGGACAAGGTCAGTTGCTAATAGACTTTCTAGTAGAGGCTAATTTGTGTGTTGTCAACGGTAGAATCGGCTCACAGGACTTCACATGTATTAGAAACGGTCGATCGGTGGTTGATTTCCTCATAACTGCACATGAACAGTTAGCTTACTTCCTGAACTTTAATGTGATCAAAATGACATCTATCATTAATGGTACGAATGCTCCAATCTCGATCCCTGATCATTCTATTTTATATTTTGAATTGAGTATCCCTGCAATAGTCAATGAGACACATTCAGACGCAGATGACGATGTACAACCAAAACGATACAACAGTGCTAAAATTCCTGATGACTTCCTGTCCGGTGATCCCTCCTCACCGATGCTGCGAGATGTGATCAACAGAATCGAATCAACGCTTGCTGTCCAAGAGGATGTCAACGCAGCTTATACCGAATATGTAAACTTCATGCATAAAGAACTCGACAATATTGCCCTTGTACGACGGAAGGGTTATATAAAAAATGTGAAATCAAAATACAAACCATACTGGTCAGACTCTCTACAACAACAGTGGGATAAAACCTGCAGCTATGAACGAAAGTGGTTAAATTGTAAAATTCCTCTTCACCGTAAATTTCTTAAGCATCTTTTTGTGTCAGAAAGAAAGTGTTTTGGTAAAATGCTCCGTCGGAGTAAACGAGCATATCAAACTTCTGAAAGAAAGAAACCTCTGGATAAATGTGATAATAACTCTAGAACATTTTGGAAAGATATTGGAAAATTAGGAACTGCTAATGATCGTAATTCACGTGTGCCATGGGAAGTTGAAGTTAATGACCACCTAGTGACTGATCGTTCCTACGTGATTAATAAATGGCGATCTGACTATTGTTCGCTGTTTGCCGAAAATCCACAACCCGAGTACGATGAACTTCACCTCAAAAATGTAAACAATGAAATTGACAACGGGCACGTGACTAGTGACACTGATATTGACACGGGTGATCTTGATGCTCGAATTACACGTGCTGAAGTTGAACGCTCGATTTTCCGCGCCAGACATGGCAAAGCTGCCGGTATTGACCTACTTCATGCTGAGTCACTTAAGAATAATTTTTGTATTGATGCTCTGTTAAAGATAATGACTTTCTGCTTTGAAAATGGTGTTTGTCCCGACTTGTGGAAATGTGGTATCATAAATCCGATTAAAAAGCCTGGTGGAAATGTACGTAATCCTTTAGATTACAGAGGTATATCTTTACTGTCTGTTCCATGCAAGATTTTTTCCGATATAATGAATGTTCGCTTAAGCATTTGGTTAGAAAATAATGACATTTTAAGTGAATCTCAAAACGGTTTCCGTTCCAAGCGTTCTACACAGGAACATATATTTTCCCTGTATTCGGTAATTAATAATAGAAAATCTGTTAAACAATCAACTTTTGTATGTTTTATAGACGCCATGAAAGCGTTTGATAAGGTAAACCGTAAATGTTTGTGGTACAAATTGCTCAAATTAGGCATTAAAGGTAAATTTTTTAATGCTGTAAAGTGTATGTATGAGAATACCTCAGCACGGGTGCGCATTAATAGTACTCTTACAGATTATTTTGATGTTTTCTCTGGCGTACGTCAAGGTTGTGTGTTGTCGCCAACTCTGTTTTCTATATATATCAATGATTTAGTTAATGAATTAGAAGATTTGAAATGTGGTGTTGACATTAATGGCAGTATGTTAAGCGCTCTACTGTATGCGGATGATGTAGCATTGGTTGCACCTGACGAGCAGTCCTTGCAGAGAATGTTAGATTGTGTTGCCAAATGGTGTTCTAAATGGCGCATTTCAGTTAACTTTTCTAAAACAAAAATTGTACATTATCGCCCAAAGTCCTATACTAGATCAGACACTGTATTTACATTTGGTGATGATGTTATTGATTATTCTAGTTCATATAAGTATCTTGGTGTTTGGTTAAATGAACATGTTGACTTAAATTTTACAGCTAAGGAAATAGCAAAATCAGCGCATCGTGCACTTGGTGTAATAATTCGTAAATCAAAGCTAGTAGGTGGTTTCGAGTATAATGTATTTTGTAAACTTTATGACAATCTTGTTCAGCCAATTTTATTATATGGTAGTGCCATTTGGGGAGTCAGGGAATTTTCATGTATTAATGCAGTTCAGAACCGTGCAGCGAGATATTTTCTGGGAGTTGGGTGCAAGACTTCAAATGTAGCGGTAAGGGGTGAAATGGGTTGGTTATCATCTTTTACTAAGCAGAAAATTGAAATTGTGAGGTTTTGGATTAAGTTGTTATCTTTAGAAGAGTTTAGAATTCCACATGTAATGCACAATTGGTCATTAAATTTTAGAAAATCATGGAGTAATAATGTTTTGAAAATGTTGAATAATATGCAACTTTCGGTACGTGCTTGTAACATTACACAAAATGATTTCCTTGCTATTAAAGGCTATTTGCTGGGTGTTGATTACGATGAGTGGTTTAGTAAATTGTGGAATGATAAAGGTCTATTAAATGGAAATAAATTAAGAGTTTATAGACTTTTGAAATTTTTTCTACAGGTTGAACCTTATGTTATTAGTGTTTCCAAATATCAGCGTAGTATTATGAGTAAGTTAAGATGTGGAAGTTTACCTTTAGCTGTAGAATTAGGACGATTTTCTAGGCCTGTTACACCTCTTAGTGATAGAGTTTGTAATTTTTGTAACTGTAATGCAATCGAAGACGAAATTCATTTTATGATTGACTGTAATTTTTATTCAGATATACGATACAATTTATTTGTCGAAGTTGCTAACTACCTACCTGTGTTCACAAACTTAGATTCAAAAGATAAATATATTTTGTTAATGACTTCTTATCAATTTGTTTCAACGCTAGCCTCTACAATAATATTAATGTATGAACGCCGACTGTCCCATGTTGTATGAATGTCTCATGTAGTGTGAATGTATTATTTAATTATGTATTTATTTATTTGTGTACTTACTTTAATTTGCTTATTTCATTATTTTATTTTAATTCATTTTAATTTTTTTTTTTTTTTTTTTTTCTTTATTTATTTATTTATTTTTTTTTCAAATTAAAAATTTAAATTGGAATTCAATTTTGTTTAAGTTGATTTGGATTAAATTTGACTATTTAGTTTCATTCTTTACTTTTATTTATTCGTTTATTTACTGTTTTCATTAATTAATTTATCATATTTATTTTTACTCTTTATTTTTTATCTATTTATTTATTTATTTATTTATTTACTTATTTACTTATTTACTTATTTATGTATTTATTTATTTTATTTCCCCCTGGTAAACATTATTTGTATGAATGTGTTTTAATATCTATATATATGTTTTTATTAGTTGAATAGTGTCCCGTAGGCCATGTTTGGCCGAGCAATATACAATATTTTAAAAAAATGTGTCATTCATTACCCGTTATTGTATGTTGTGCGACACTGTAATAAACTATTTTTCTTCTTCTTCTTTTCTTCTTCTATGATGGATTTTAAAACATACATATTATCTACGGTTGAATAACCTTCGATTCAATAATGTAAACAATAAGACTAGCGAGACGCTCGCTTGGGTTGCCCAGGTGCCTAAAGCGTGCAGGGCGTGATTGGCTAATTGAAAAGTTTGCCGACTGTTTTCGTGAGGTACATTTAAAAAGCTAAATTTGAACTATTTCCGATTTGATTTGAACAAAACGAAGTGGTAGTGTTATTTTCTTTACTAATGTCATAATCATTTCTGCAAAACGTACCCCCTCGAGGTTACCGGTACTTTAATTAAGAAATCTAAAACACGATGTTCAGTCATGAATACAGTTGAGGTAATGAAAATGCCCAAAACTCACAGAGAATAAGTTAAACAGTGAGGAGACACTCACAGGATCTTACCCCTTTAAAACACGTGAATTAGTAAGATGAGTATGTACTACACGGGTGTTGTCTTAGGAAACAAGCTTCCTGGCGGGTAAACGAGGACAGAGAGCTACAGCTCAAATGAGGTTAGACATTGTGAAGTTTGTTGTGTTGTTGCTAGTCCCTGGGACCTCCAACGTTGTTGAATATAGGATTTAATTTAAGGTTAAGGATATCTACCGGTATATGGTAGTTTAGTAGGAGAGATATGCTTGATATTGAATGCTGATTCAACTTTGTTGATTCTTTTGACACCCACGTTGCCAGGAAGCCAACAAAAGACCATGCTGTGTTGGAGAAGAATTAAGAAGACTTGAAATATCCCAGATGATGGAGTGATAAGTTTTGCAGTTTTTAATAGCCTGCATGCAGGATAGAGAATCAACGAACATGATATAACTATTAGGATTTGATATGGTCACAGAAAGATAATTGTTGAGATTATGGTTAAAGAAAAATTACATTGGACAGTGCGACTATTGACAGGGCGTCTATGATGAAGCTTACACCAAGAGAACACATTATAGTAGGCCCGCTCGCATATACAAGTTCCTCACTCGACATCCATTGGGCTACCGGGAAACCAAATTGTCCAATCGAATATGTAAGGGATATAAACCTCTCCCTAAGAGAAACTATGGCAGTCCGGAGCTTTGGGGACGAGACATCTAGAAAACTTCTGGATACAGCTCTATATCTGACCGATGAGTCGAACTCAACTTTGTGTAGTCTATCTACCCGTAACCCTTTAGTCAACTGTTAATGATTATTTCAAAATAATGATTATGAATATATTACTTAAATATCAAATGTAAAACAACTCCTCTGATATGCATTTTAGGTAATTGAGAGTCAATTAAGGAGAGAATTTTATGGATAACAACTTCTCTATTCTCTTACTGCGACGTTTCAACACAGATTCCTGTATCTGTTTTCAAGCATGGATGATGACAGAGTTGGTAAAGTATATATACAGAACACAAATAATGAGGTACATGTAAATTATGTAAAACAGAAGTTTATTGAAGCTAAACACGCTTTTGATTTTAATATGGAAATTTCTATTTATAGGATTGCATTCCGCTCTGAGGGTAGGGAAAGAACACAGAAGTTTGAGGATGCTTATGAAGCCACAGATAACCGGACCGCATAAGGACGACAACGGAAGGACGTACCTTCTTTATACCGAGGATGTCTCAAAAACCAACTGTGGAAGGTTGAAACTGAAGAAACAAGCCCCCAAAGAGTTCGCGCATATGAAAACACTGCCAACCAGGATCGCTGTTATGTGAGAATATTCCAAAAGTACAGATCACTATGGTGAGTACATACATCTGTACATGTCTGCTGAAAATCATATTGCCACTGTTATTGGAATCTCTACTAAAACAATTGTTTACAGTTAATTAATTAAAATTAATCTAAGAAACTTGGCGTGTTCTAAAATGAGTAAAAAATTGAAGTCGTAAACTCAAGTTTATTACTATATTCTTTTCGCTTTCGTTAAATCCTTGACTGTTCAATAGATTGATTTTGTGTTTTGTTTCTCCAGTGAGGAGAACAAATCAACTGAGAACTTTTATTTCACCCCCCGGAATAAGCCTAAAGATAAAGATAAAGACAATACTCTACAATCAACTGTCAAGCGCTTCTGTAAAGAAGCTGGTGTGCAGGATACAAAGACAAGTCAATTCTTGAGGGCAACTGCGGCTACAAGACCCTACCAGAGCAATGTTGACGAACAAATGATCTGCGAAATAACAGGTGAGAATATTTATCATTTGATATATTAAAGTTGCAAGAAAACTTTCTGAATTGAACTATTTGTAAAATTAATAATATACAAGATATTCTTGATGACAAATTCTTTATTGTGAAATTCACAACATATCTGAGTATATGCTTACTCCTTCATCAGGTAGGATCCTTGGGATCCTTATGTATTCCAGTTCTAAAGGTTCTTCAAATAATTGATACAACACATATTATATTACTAATCACATTTATGATTTAAAACATAAGGTATCATCTAATAATATTGTGTTTCCTATACAGGACTTATAACTTATAAACGGACTTCAGACGCACAGAAAGTCCACTGTGTCCGATATGCTGACCTCGGCGCCTTTGAAACGTGTGAAGAGTGAAACTGTAACTAAGACAACGACGATAAACACACTCGAGGCTACGGATTCAGGAGACACTAGACCAACGAAATCATCAAAGCCGACGGTCGTTTTCAACTTCAATATTTCATAAATGTCACGAAATGAAATAAAGAAAACTGTCTCTGCTTCAGTTTTTTAAATTTTAAAAATACAGCATACATTTCCGGAAAGTTACTTTCAGTGTCGCCTCTGTGCTGCATTTTGTAGAATGTCTCAGGGACAATTTATAGAATGTCCCAGGGATATTGGATGTGGCTCTGAAAGCACAGGAACTCGATATCGTAAGTAAAACATAGGTAAAACGTAGGTAAAACAAACCTACCCCCTATATAATATAGAGTAAAGGAGCAAGGGCGGCCATGTTGCCGATCTAAGGGTCCATTCAACATTAGGTCAAAAGTTACGCTAAAAAATTGTGACATTCCCAAATGAACGTACGTACCTATCACCTATACATTTCTCCGCAAATCCCGGCTGATTTCCACCATATGTCACCCATACGATAAGTTTAATAGCTCTTCAAACTCGAAAATCCACCACAAAAACCTCTGCCGTGAACGTTAGACCGCGGTCGAAACACCTGATCTGATTGGTCCGTTGAGCTGGCTCTGTTGTTCACATATCAAAACTTCCCTCTGATCAGATGTTGAATTTATAGTGAAGCAATTTTCGAAATATCCTGTCGTCTCGCCACGCCGTCGTGTTTGTTTACGGATACTATATTAATAGTTCAACTCAACAGACCAATCAGATCGTTCGAATGGGTAGCGACTGCGGTCTAACGTTCACGGCAGAGGTTTTTGTGGTGGATTTTCGAGTTTGAAGAGCCATTAAACTTATCGTATGGGTGACATATGGTGGAAATCAGCCGGGATTTGCGGAGAAATGTATAGGTGATAGGTACGTACGTTCATTTGGGAATGTCACAATTTTTTAGCGTAACTTTTGACCTAATGTTGAATGGACCCTTAGATCGGCAACATGGCCGCACTTGCTCCTTTACTCTATATTATATAGGGGGTAGGTTTGTTTTACCTACGTTTTACCTATGTTTTACTTACGATATCGCGTTCCTGTGCCTGAAAGTAGGTTTACCTGACAAAAGAATAAACTCTGAAAACTACATAAAAATACGCTTGAGGTTTATATGAGTTGATAAATGATTTTGTATCCACGCGTACACACCTCATAACTTTAAGAAGTTGATGTGTAACAATGACATGTTTAATATATTATGAGCAAGTTGCTACATTTCATTAAGTAATATGTGCACAAATGTTTCTGACAATTGTTTATTATAAAAACAGGATCTATCTTCCTAAACCTGTATTTTTCTAAGGATAAGCTAAAGCATTCACAAACGAAGAATATGATTAATCAGATTGTCCAGAGTCCTTGCTTTAGAGCTTTTTTGCAACAAGGGGTTCGTAAGAGGAGAGGGTCGAGGCAAAGCATTTGCTAGAAGTATGACAAGGCAATGTATACATAACTAGCATGAAGCCATCGCCTATGGCAGGAGCCAACTAAACTTATTATTGTAAAAGTATTGTCTGTTTGTGTTTCTATAAAACATGCTTTTGAAAACACCCATCGCTTTAGAATCAACACAGGCAAAAAAGTGAGCGTGGTTCACTAATACACCCGACTGTTAAAGTTTGACATTTTTAATTTACTTAAAGAGAGAGGTGTCTGCACACCTAAGGATTGATAAGCTATGAAATGTAATTGCTAAGATTAAACTGTTTGTGAAAAGGGTAGGACACGTCTCGATCTTCATGTAAAAAAGGTGGTTTAAGTAAATATAGGAATAATAGTAACTTGAAAAGGTATGGGTAACATTATACACTACTGCGATTACCACTGATTTCAACGTTTTTTTGGAAATTAATCCATCATAATGATTCATTCAAGTGACTTCAAACAACAGGTACATGGCAGCACACCCCTGAAGGCACAGTGAGAGATATACAGCAGTTTATGGCTGAAAGGAAAGAAAATTTAACTTTCCCAAAATATAACCAGTGGAAATATAAAATAGTAAAATCAACAAGAACACAGAAGTAGCTTTTGATGAAAGTTACATGAAAAAGAAAATGATGAAGTAAACAAATCACAACACAGAAGTAGCTTCATTCATTCTAGCTATGAATATGATGAAGTAAAAGAACTTCACCAAATCGTGTTACATTTTGCAATGCACCTCTCCTAGTGGTGAAGAAGACATGTGACAAAACTGAAAAGGATGAGATGAATAGTTTTTCTGCTATCGATCGGACAAAAATGCTCAGAATTTGACTAAGTTAAAAAATACAAAAAATCGCCAAAAATTAAAAAAATCACCAGTTTGATTTAAACTTCGCACTGCACCTCTCCTAGTGGTGAAGGAGACATATACCAAATCTGAAAAGGATGAGATGAATAGTTTTTCTGTAATCGATCGGACAAAAATTGTCTTCGGACGGATGGACGGAATCATTGGTATTACTATATACCCCCGACCTTTTTAGGTCGGGGGTATAATAAGGTTTTACATGCCTTTATAGTTTTGTGTTCATGTTTTATACTTATTAGTCCGTCAACATACCTTTTTGGGACTGCATTTTCCGCAAATATTAATTATTTTTCAGTTCTGTCAAATTCTTTTATGGGCATACTGATTATTGTATTTGAGGTAACAGGAATTAAATTTTGACATTTAACTTGTAAAAAGAAGGATCGTCTAATAATGGAAACGTCACTTACTTAGACGACCTAGGGCAATTCACATAACTTACAATCTACACACATAGTAAAAGTGACCTCAGGTCATGCAAGTGAATCGCAAGCTTACGCGACCTGTTGGAAATTACCTCAACTGCTACCTACTCCCGCCTTTCTGATAACAAAACAAACACAACAAATTATAATGAAAGCTATTTAGAGAACTTTTAAGATGTGAAAACTAAACAAGATATTTAAGAAAAAGGGAGTCCGAAAACAGACAGACTATATAGGAAGATAATTGTACACTCTTCACAGTACTTGAAACGCCAAAATAATTAAAAACTGTGAACATGCTGATATAAGGAAAGTTTTTGTCTTTTAATAATGTAAGGTATGCCTTGACAAATGAACATGTTTACCCAAGGCCCCAAAGACATGACAATTGCAAAGCTCGGCCGATCAAGCCTAACACAACCAAGCAGTGAGAGCACGTGCAATAAATTCGAGGCCTGTAAGACTGTAAATGGCCGAAGTGATTTTACGCATGTCATCGAACATTTAACAACTTATTGACTGGAAACAATGCAACCATTGGAAGCTGCTATTTGAAATAACCCTACAGAACGCCTCGTAGCTGGAAAATCACAGACTGCCTGTGCATGCCATTTCCAATTTCATGGGTAAACCATATGTCATTTGTGAGATCGTTATACACTTTAACTTTCAATTTAACCCAGGATCGACGCAGAAGTAACGTTACCACGTTACCGCGTAAGTGATGATCGCCAATTCTGGCTGCAAAAAAACCCCAAACTATCAGGAATCTTTTGAGAGAAGCAGGCCATGCACGACGACCTGTAGTTTGTCCTGTGCTTCAAGGATTAGATCGACGTCAGCGTGTCAACACTTCAACACTGTACATGCTTGATATCTGAAGAACTGGCGGGAGTCTATTTCCCGCTATGAACCATGTTATCTCCCCCAACATAGAGATGAACGGAAACGGTGTAAAGAAGCCAAAACGAATGTTTCCAACTGCGATTAGATAGGTCTTTGAAATCGGTGGAGTGTGGGTTTGTGTCGGGGACCAGATCCTACTATAGTAGATCTGAACTGGTGTTGGTCTAGGGGAAGCTGACGCCGCACTTCCGTCCTATCATTAGCCACCAGAAGGAGCTGTTTCGGCTTGATATTGCCAGACCTCATACTGCACGTGCTACAGCGACCTTCTCAGCCGAACATCAACGACCGGAAGATTACCTGATAGTTACCCTATAGAACACTTCTGGGATTTTCTTTATACACGTCCTTCAAAGGCTTATCGCTAAATTCATCAACATTGAATGCCTCTAGTGACTATATAGACATTTGTAACTTTTAGTATATACTTGTGGCTCTATTATATATCTTTTGGAAAATCTATTTTTATTCTGATTAACTGTGTTTTTTATTCAATACAATTTGAATAAAATAAAAAAAAAATTCATTTGCTGGTTTCTCCTGGAGACGTCATTATCTAATGTGCTAATCGTATCACCGTTCACTCGATTCTTATCATATCTGACACAAATATTCTCATAAATAATTGATTAAATTTGGGGGACCTTAACGATATTCTCAAGGTCACAGCACAACCTTTTCGACATGTAAAGCTCTCTAGAACGGTTTACTAAGATTCTCTTCATATATTTCACAATGCTCTTGAATGGAGGATTCAGGACCCAGGTCATTTTGGTGAGCTCGATATCAGGTGCAATTTGTTCTTGAACACTTTCTGGGGTGACTTTTTATATTTGTTACTTATTTAGATTCAAGACATATTATCTACAAATTTACTAATGTCTCGAAATGGTGAATCTTGTATCCTATCTATTCAGCAAATGACCGAAACAGGTCCAGGTTATTCATTGTCATGTTTAATGACGTCTTCAGAAATGATTCGTCAAAGAATTAATTCCATGAAGGTACATTTTGTTCACGACATGGTTTATAGACTTCAGCGATTTCAGAACCATGTGTGTGCGTAAAAAGAGTTATTGTACCAAATGAAATGATGTTTACTCCATGTTGTTTTATACTTGCCCGCATTATGTTCACGGAGTAATAAAAGGACTTACTTGATATGTGCATAGTCACTACATGTTTTGTTCAGATGGATTGTTGTAGTTTTATAATCTAAAACATGCGTAGCTTCTGATCTTGCTGTCTCATCATAATAGTGATAATTCATTAGTTACGGAAACACAAGTTGTTGAAACCACGATCATGAAACGTATGATACTGGCAATCAGATGTGACCATGTCGAATGGATAGATTTCTGGAACCATAGCAGCCGAGGAAGAAAAAGAAGATGAAATCTAACCCATTAATAGTAACATTATCAACAAAAACTCCTGCAATGCCTATAAACATACTTGGCATAATGTATGTCATCACAGTACTGATGTAGCCTATACATTAAAAGCGAGATCTAACATTTTGACATTGAGTGAAGAGATGCTTGTCTTACAATCAAATCATGAGATTGCGATGAATGAAACTGACGTTGCTCGCGCCTGATAATGAATGCAAGACCGGATCACTTACCTCAGCTGAGTGTAGGCAGGATAACTCCTCCCCGTGGAAGTTCACCTGCAGTCCAGCTCGCAGTCCCGCGCTCAATATGCTTCGACTTTGGGGCACATCGAAAACCCCCGTCTCACAGAATACGTCAATGTTGTCCACATGCAGCTCACCCGTTCTCATCAGTCGCTCAACTTCCGGTAGCTGTGTGCACACGACGTCATCGACATAGGCATCAGCCTCCCAACCCCTAGAGAGTGCGCAATGCATTGAGTAACACACCCAACAGTTCTCACATGGGCACATGTTTGTTTCTTTTACTCTGACTGTTGAGTAAATAAGTATCTCATACACCAACCTGCATGAACGATTCAGATAGGACAGTTCTCCATATAATGGCTGTATAGCAGCACCGATTCTACGATCTACCCAATACGTATAGGGGCATATCGGTACATTTGAGATACAGATACAAACTGGCTTTTCATTCCAGTAATGATAACATATAAAGCAGACAATCTGACTCTGAGAAGTATTTTAACATACAAGTTATGACTTGTCAATGAAAATAATGAGCAACTATTAGAAACAACATGATGTTTATATTTGCTCGAAATGGCTCGCTCTTGATATTCAGTGAAGATGAAAGGGAGAAAGGAGAAAAGTGAGAGGCTTACTTTGGTATGGCGTGTGCGCCACAAAAGGTGCTGGAAATGTCGATGCCGCCACTACGTCGCCCCCGCTCCACCACCCTAAGCATTTTCATTTCTGTGTCCACATCCAGACCATACCCGCTCTTGCACTCAACCAGCGTGGTGCCCAGCTCAATCATCGTGTCCAGTCGCTGCCTGAAGGAGTGGTACAACTGGTCCTCTGATGCTTTGCGGGTGCACTCCACTGTGTAGTGGATCCCTCCCCCTGCCTCGTGAACCTCCATGTACGAGGCGCCCGCCAGCTGCAATACACTACATGTCACTCTCGCTGAATACATTTATTCCCTTCAGCATTCCTTTGTTAAATGATCCTTAAGTCAACCAATTGTGATTGTTGTCCACAATTACATTACAAATTACATTAAAACAATTACATGTAATCCGTGACTGTTAATTGCCATTCATGTACACGAGCTCTGTCATGATACAAAATGAATTCCTTTCGAGGTAATAAAGTTTTTTTTATAATAATAATTATTATTATTATTATTATTTATAGGTCTCACGGGACCCCATCACTAAGATGACTAAGGCCATCCACAGAAATTGCATTAAAGTACCGGGAACCTCGAGGGGATACGTTTTGCAGAAATGATTATGACATCAGTTAAGAAAATAACACTACCACTTAATTTTGTTCAAATCAAATCGGAAATAGTTCAAAATTAGCTTTTTAAATGTACCTCACGAAAACAGTCGGCAAACGTTTCAATTAGCCAATCACGCCTTGCCACACTTTAGGCACCTGGGCAACCCAAGCGAGCGTCTCGCTAGTCTTATTGTTTACATTATTGAATCGAAGTGGTCACGTATACGTATTTTCACTGATTGTGTCTGTCACAACAATTACTAAGTTATGTCAACAGTTAAACAAAGTCGACACATAACGTCATTAAGTTGATTAGCTTTTCTTGTTTTGATTAGCTTTTCTTGTTTTTTGATGGACTTACATTGGTTGCCAGTACACATGAGATGTCAGCACAAGATCCTGACACATACATACAAGGCACTACACGGCACAGGTCCAAGTTACCTCCAGGAGCTCATCACCCCATACCAACCATCACGATCCCTCCGTTCCGAAACAGCTTCACTCATCACCGTACCAAAAACCAGAACTGTCAAATATGGCGGCAGGCGCTTTGACAAAACAGCTTCATCTGTTTGGAACAATCTACCAGCCACAATCAGAGACTCGGAATCATTTGCCACATTCAAAAAGGGCGTCAAGACTCATCTGTACAAGAAGGCTTATACAAATCATCAATAGTCTCTCATCCCTTGTCTCTGTGAAGCGCCTTAGAGTGGTTTTTTGTTAAGCCATATAGGGCGCTATACAAATTTTGTATATTATTATTTATTGTTACAAACATGTGTGTTTGAAGGCTAATCTAAGGGCAATCTAAGATAATGCCGAGGAAATGAATTTACATTTTCGCGATCTCGCATAGAGACATCTAACACATACTACGGATAGACTTAATGTATCTGAATGGCATCTTATTGAGCAATGTAAGAAAATCATACAACACACTTTACATATATAATGTTAGCAGTTACATGTGCCTTTTTCAAGGTAAATACTGGTAGCTTAATTTCGTTTCGTGTCCAGTCATAAATGGCTTCTAGGATTTCCAAAATTGAAATGGAGTGGAGCGAATTTATTCCACATGATGGAAACAGGTTAAAAGCAAATTGCACATACGATTTATTTCCCGATAAATACTTCAGTTATTCATTTCAAAATACCAACTGATTAAACAAATATCCATTGGATAAATACATATAATTTATGAAAATCTAAATGAAAGCGAAAAATTATATCGATATCTAATGATAAAAGTATTAAAACTGGATGAACTAGAATGATATAGACAGCATATTGTAAGTTGTTCATTTCAAGATGCAAACATAATTTATAACCGATATTGAAATTGGAGCAAGAAGTGTATATTCAAATGTTAATTACTTTTGACACATAACGGTTCAAAATAACGTACCTGTTCAAAATAATCCCTGTGTACATTGTATATGTCCTTTACAAAATCCATGCATGCTCCAAAAAACTGAACCTACATTGGGCATCGGGGTGTACTTGAATGGGGAACCAGTGATTTCGTAGGAGGAACCAGTTCGTAGGAGTGGTGATTTCGTAGGAGGGTCCAGTTCGTAGGAGTATATTTCGGTGAATTCGTAGGAGAATTATTTATATAATGAAGTTACTTAAGTAATTAATAACTATTTTGTCATTTCATTTCGATATAATGGGAATATTGTTTTCTAAGTTTATATTACCATGCATTATTTTCTGTTTGCAGTCACTACAATGCTACGAAACTTGGGTTAGCTTCAATTTCAATAGCGACTACGAGTAATAGAATGCTAAGGAATGCATGGAAAGCGTTCTTATTTATAAATGTGTGGCGTCTTTTTTATTTTGGCTTTGTTTTATAAGGTTTTTGTATAAAATATAAGAAGATAATTCATTTGGCCAGTTTGTTTGGTGTTGGTTGATTTTGTATGAAGCGTTGTAAAATAGATGGCCCGAAGCGAATGATTCTTTAAAGTCGTCATTGCCGTCGATGTAGTTTATGACACTGCTCTTCAACTAGTTCGATGGTGTAATTAAATAATGTTTGTACATATTTACTAAGCATTAGTAGATGTGAAGTTACTGATTTATATGAACATTAAACTAGCTTTCAATATATAATCCTTGGGACGAGATATGGGCGCCTAGTTGTGAAATCACCCATGTACAAAATTAGGCAATCTGCAGTGACACTAATTAGACAATGATCCACCAGTTACTATGTTAATTACAATGACACTAATCTGAGAACAACACTGATTGATAGGCTAATTGCTAATCACTTACACCCACGTAATCACCCGTCTATTGGCGGGACATGAGAGAGAACAGAAGCAAAGTCAAACAAAGTCGTCGCAACTGTCGCATGTCATCTCAGTCTTTCTTACATACAACACAGAGAGCTATAGTTGATGCAAATAACTTACTGTCTTATTCTTAGTTTACGGATTAAAATACATTATTCTTCTGAGATTAAGACAAGATGTATTTGTATGAAGTGAGACCTTTTTCATCTTCATCGGCAGAAGCTGATCTTCCAATCATTGCTGATTAAACATAATTACCAGATTACTTTATTTATTTAAACAAACAACACAAAACAAATACTGTCAATCATCTAATAAAATCCAATCGATTCCCTTACGAAATCTTCTCATCTTCATCGGCATATGTCAATCGTCAAATCACTGCTAATAAAATTTTAAAAATATATAAAGATCGTACTTACCAGATTACTTTATTTATTAAAACAACTAACTAAATAGATAATCAAAATAAACATTGCCGATCACCCAGCAGAAGGAAAATGTGACCACATCTGTGACACTGAGATACATGACAACTTACAACCAGCATTGAATAAACACCAATTAGACCCCGTCTCGGGTGTATTGCTAAAACAACATAATGGTCTCAAAGTGTACGCTGTCTAAAAACAATGTTACTTTTTTTATTTCATGTTTTCTCGAATCGACTGAATAAAAAGTATGATTAATTAGAACCACACAAGTTGATTGATATAAGAAGCGTGTCAGAATACATATAGAATCCAATTTCGGAAACCTTTCGAAACTTTTTTAAAGGCCCTGGTGGCTCGAGTAGGAAATCAGCTCCGCTGGAAACCGCTCGTAAAATCTCCAAGAGAAGAAGAAGAAGACATATAGAAATGTTTAACATTACTGTCTTAATTTAAGGTTTGCCTCAGAACACAATAAATATATATTCCAAATGCGCTTGATAAAGCATCTTAGATTTACGTGTTTCTAAAGAACAACGTAGCTGTATCATTAATGAAGTTGAACTGCAGAGAATCTTTCATAAGCAACAATCCTGTACGCATGGTATCAGTATGCTTTAGTTTGTCATGTTTTGTGTGTTTGTTATTATATGTATGTACTGGTAAGGTATTAATATAAGCGCAAATTTTGCTTGCTTACCGAACAAGATTCTCTGAATAAAAATACGTTTAAACCACATATTCCAAACACCTGTTTGTTCGTCGGGTAGTTGGAGCGTTGGAGTAAACAAGCAACAGTCAACTGTCCATCCTTGTCTTATTAATATGGTCCTGTTAGTTCGTCAGGTAGTTTGAGCTTTGGAGTAAACAAGCAACAGTCAACTGTCCATCCTTGTTTTAGTGATATGGTCCTGTTCGTACTGTCAGGTAGTTGGAGCGTTGGAGTAAACAAGCAACAGTCAACTGTCCATCCTTGTCTTATTAATATGGTCCTGTTAGTTCGTCAGGTAGTTGGAGCGTTGGAGTAAACAATCAACAGTCATCTGTCCATCCTTGTCTTATTAATATGGTCCTGTTAGTTCGTCAGGTAGTTGGAGCGTTGGAGTAAACAAGCAACAGTCAACTGTCCATCCTTGTCTTATTAATATGGTCCTGTTAGTTCGTCAGGTAGTTGGAGCGTTGGAGTAAACAATCAACAGTCAACTGTCCATGCTTGTCTTATTAATATGTTCCTGTTAGTTCGTCAGGTAGTTGGAGCGTTAGAGTAAACAATCAACAGTCAACTGTCCATCCTTGTTTTAGTTATATGGTCCTGTTAGTTCGTCAGGTAGTTGGAGCGTTGGAGTAAACAATCAACAGTCAACTGTCCATCCTTGTTTTAGTAATATGGTCCTGTTAGTACTGTCAGGTAGTTGGAGCGTTGGAGTAAACAAGCAACAGTCAACTGTCCATCCTTGTCTGATTAATATGGTCCTGTTAGTTCGTCAGGTAATTCGAGCGTTTGAGTAAACAATCAACAGTCAACTGTCCATCCTTGTTTTAGTTATATGGTCCTGTTTCTACTGTCAGGTAGTTGGAGCGTTGGAGTAAACAAGCAACATTCAACTGTCCACCCTTGTCTTATTAATATGGTCCTTTTAGTTCTGTCAGGTAGTTGGAACCTCGGAGTAAATAAGCAACAGTCAACTGTCCTTCCTTGTTTTAGTATTGTGGTCCTTTTAATACTGTCAGGTAGTTGAAGCTTCGGAGTTAACAAGCAGCAGTCAACTGTCCATCCTTGTCTTATTAATATGGTCCTGTCCTGCAAGAACCGCCTCATTACGAAGTCATTGAAATGACCAAAAAGAATGCTACAACTTCAAATCAATTGCAGACTCTTCCATCATGAACAGGAGCAAAACAGATAATGGCAGCAAAGTTGAATGGATGAAGATTCACTCCTTTCAATATAGAAAAGACCAACCAGACTACATTTTCTTTAAGTATGAAATTGGAGATGATTACCAATCCTTTGCTATTCACCAGTCTACCACAGACAGACAGGGAAAAGGTTCAAGGAACTTAGTGAGAGTGTGCTGAAACCACTCTACACTGCACCGTTACCAGTCAGTGACGAAAAATACAAAGATCTCACGCACCTTTGTTCAAAGAACCTCATACCACTACACTGTCAGGAATTCTACGTTAACTTGCCGCACAATGTTCAGATCAGAGACAGACTTCCAAAGCCTGATGAAGAAGACAACTCTGATGTAGAATCTTAATAAGACAATTGAACTATGGTTGTGGATTATGGTGAACGTCCCTTATTGAAGGTTGTTCTAAGCTCAGAGTTTTCAGCTCAGATTACTGTTAATCTCAGATCAGACGGTTAATGTTCTTGACTCAGATGGTCGTTGTTCATGGCTCAGATGGTTGATATTCTTAGCTCAGATGTTTGTTGGTCTCAGCTCTGATATTTGTTATACTTAGTTATAACTAAGATGGTTGGTGTTCTTTCAGTTGTTTGTTAGTATTACCTCAGATGTGTATTGTTCTAAGCACAGCTTTTTGTTGTTCTTGTCTCAGTTGCTTTGAGATGTTTGTTTTTCCTAGCTCGGATGTCTTTGAGTCTTAGTTCAACAAACATCTGAGTTAAGTTCAACAAACATGTTGTGCTTTGAGCAACATAGGCATCTGAACTAAGACATGAAGACATCTCAGCTAAGAACAACGACCACCTGAGCTAAGAAAAACGAACATCTGAGTTAAATACAACAACCATTTTGTGCTTTGAGCAACAAGCATCTGAACTAAGACTCAAAGCACAAACTTTTTGTTGGTCTTAACTCAGATGTTTGTTAGTCTCAACTCAGTTGGCTGTTAATCTTAGCTCAGATGTTTCTTGATCTTAGCTCAGATGTATCTTGTACTTATTAAAGATGTTTCTTGTACTAAACACAGAGGTTTGTCAATTTTAGCTCGGATGTACTATATTCTGAGCTGGGATATTCGTTGTTCTTTGCTCAGATGTTACGTGTCCTTAAAATAGACGTGAGGTGCTCTAAACACAATGTCTGTTGATGTTAAGTCACCTGTTTGTTTGTCGTTCATGCATTTACTGTTGCCAAATGTTTTGTTACTTTCATAATATGGCTTTATTGAACTGTAAGCCCACTGCATTGGATTTATCCCCAATATGATTGACGGAGCAGTATGATTAATATTAAACAGTGAAAGTCTAGTCCAAGTAAGGATCATGAAGATAACCTTCCATATCATCAGGTCTACTGTTAAGGTTACTTTTGAATAGTTAAAGTTTTTGTTTTTATCACGTTGGATCAGTAAAAGTGTTCTCTTTTATTGTTTAAATTCCTTAGTTTGTTGTTGTAACTTTGACAATCATGCTTCAAAATCCACGAGTCCCATGGATAAAAAGTTTCCAATACCATTCATCAATGAACAAGACTCATTTTGTATCTGTTTTATTCAAAATAAAACTTTAGAAGTGTTGATTTGGTTGTCATTTTACCCTGTTTGATAAACGTAGTTATCATTTTATGCTCTCTAAGCAAATATGCTAATGGAAAACCATTAACATTGTCATAAGCGGAAGTGTTTGACAGAGAAGAGAATTAAAACTTACAACCTTATAGGCTTTAACTGTCTTATGAAATGTGTTATAGGTATTATAACAGGTCGTAACTGATCACTTACAACCTAGATATACAGCCATATGTGATGTCGATAGGTCGTATCTGTCACTTACGACTTTATACTTTTTCCTGTGCCTGAACATAGTCAGAAACAGAACATCTGTAACTATTAAAATGTATCTAATTTAATAACTTTAAGTAATTAACACTTATTTTGTATGCTAAATGGACGTTTTTGCCATTGCAAATTTAATTTTAAAAGATTGATAAATTATTTCAAGAAACAAAATAATAAAAGTTTTATTTGATTTACTCAGAATTTTTGAAAATTTCAAAACTGCAGGTACGACCTATTAATTCTGCGGCGACGAGTTGACTGTTGCTTGTTTACTCCGACGCTCCAACTACCTGACAGTACTAAAAGGACCATAATACTACAACAAGGATGGACAGTTGACTGTTACTTGTTTACTCCAACGCTCCAAGTACTTGACAGTAGTAACAGGACCATATTAATAAGGCAAGGATGGACAGTGTTGACTATCCCCAGCTATGCACCGGTAAGAAATCGTAGTAGGAGACCTCCCCCCCAAAGCGTCCGACTAAAGTCGATCCCTGATTGGTCCATGTGTCCATTAACAAATATTAATAAACACCGTCAAGCGGGTTGATAAATCTTCCCGAGGGTGTTTTATATCCCGCAACATGAATAAAGCATGCATTCATGTCAATCATTCCATGTCACGTGACACAAGTTAAAGGTCATAGTTTGTCGATCGATCAGCTGTTTTCTGTCAACATTTTTTTCCCTTTGTTGTTTTAATGATATTTTGAGACATGCGGGAGATAAATACGTTATAACATTCAATTTTTTTCGGGTGACATTGTAATGTATCAGACCCTTGTTAGTGTTTATCAAACTGGCCTACGGCTCGTTGGATAAACACTAACATGGGTCTGATACATTACAATGTCACCCTCCACTGAATGTTATAACTCATATTAACACGCAGCTTTTTTTTCTGATCAACATCGTCACTAACGTACCTATAACTACTTACCTTAAGAGCGAATTCATCAACTCTATCTCCTGCCCATACCGGATGAGTGTGTGCATCGATCAGACCTGCCAGGGTTAAACATAAGAGTTACAACATATCTTGGCATAAGTACTTCATACATAAAGACACACTCTAAGCCTCGTGTATTTCTTAGAATTCTGAAAACATACAGTCGTTGATATTTAAGTAAGGACGGGACAAGATTAAAAGGGCATGCTCGAGATTGTGTTTACAGTGGTTCTTTCCCATGAGTCTTCAACCGAAGAAGGATGTCAGAATGTGACGGTTTGATTCCAGGACTGATCCAAGGTCAATTACTTGAATCTGAATAATAACTTTCTATTGTCCGCGGTAACATAATACATAGTTGTTGTGCATTTTACAATGCAGCGTCCGTTAACACGTCTTTACAATGCTGAATGTGTTTTGGTACGAAAGATTTCCCCTGACCAAGTTCTCTTTACCGGAAGAAGTATAAATTTCGCATGATATATGTAGCATTTCTCCATAGGTCAAGTGATGTCTCATACTTTTAAAATATTCATTCTTTCTGTCAGCACAGGACTTAGAGTAGAGAAAGGTGTAAAAATGGAGTTTGTTGAGTACAGGGCGGTTATCAGGTTTTTATTCTTGAAGGGTCGTACACCAAAGGAGATTTTTGATGAGATGAAATAAACTTATGGAGAGGATGCCGCATTGTATGACGTTGTCAAACACTGGCACCGTCAGTTGCAGTGTGTTCGGAACTCCGTGGAAACAGCTTCAATTCCAGATCGACCCCAGTCAGCCATTGATGATGACTTTATCAGGCAAGTGGAAACTGCAATTTTGGATGATCACCGATAAGTGTGGGGTCTGTAGAGAAAATCATTCATGACCATTTGCACATGAGGAAGTTGTCAGCTCGCTGGGTTCCCCGACTACTCACATCTTTCCAAAAACAGGAACGAGTCGACTGCTCAACAGCTCTTTTAGCAATGTGCCAAGAAAACCAGGATAACTTTTTCGACAGACTAATCGCACGGGAACATGGGTCCATCACTATGATCCTGAAAGTAAAATCCAGTCAAAGCAGTGGAAGCATCTTAAGCTTAGGTCACCACCCCCTAAAGAGGCACGGGTACAGCCCTCGGCAGGCAAGGATATGCTCACCGTATTTTGGGATCAGCATGGTGTAATCATGATGGATTTTTTGGAAAGGGGTACCACAATAACTGGAGCATACTGCGCTAGTTTGCTGCAAAAATTGTGGAAAGCTATCAAAACCGAGAGACGCGGTATGCTCACTAAAGGTGTCCGCCTGCTTCAGGACAATGCTCCTAGGCCTGTTCACAACTCACGTGTAGCTCAGACGGAAGCCGGACCTGCGGCTATGAAATACTTCCTTACCGACCGTATTCTCCTGACCTTGCACCGTTTGATTTCTTCCTCTTCCCAAACATGAGGTCATTTTTGAAAGGCACTCGTTTCCCTGATGATGAAACACTCATTAATGAGGTCAAGTCCTGTCTTTTGACATGATCTGCTGCCTTTTACAAGAACGGCCTAGAAGGCTGCATCAAGCGATGGGAGAAATGTGTCACACTGTGTGGTGCCTATGCCTATGCCTAGAGAAAGAATAATAACCTTACCAAGTTTCGTTTCTCTCAATAAAGTAGAAGTCTATCAGGGGAAATCTTTATCGAACATATGACGTGACCGGGATTCGAACCCTCTCTCCCGGATGATGAGCGGACACTTTACCAACTGAGCTACATCTTCAGGAGTATATGTGGTATCGAAGTTGTGAAGAATACATTCACTGAAAGCCAGTAGAAACGTTTTCACCAATTCTGATGATTTACGTTTTATTGATGTGAATTGTTGGAACCAAAATCAAATAGCATTTTCGAAGAAAACACATTAAACTTAAAAAAACGTTTATTTTATCATTATGACGTACGTGTCATTGGCAAATGTCACTTATACAACGGCGTCGCTGATTGCACAACTATATTCAATTGCAACCAATGAGGTCATCCCTTTCTGTGTAGATCACAGGTTAGGATCGGAAATCTGAAGGGAGTAACTTCTGTTGGATGAGAATGACGCTAGCATGCAAAGTGACAACAGCATGCGTCCATGTGGTCACCTATAGCTAACACATGGTGATCACCTAACACATGGTGGTCACCTAACACATGGTTGTCACCTAACACATGGTGGTCACATAGTCACGGATTGTCATGTAGAGCATGGACAGATGACCGAATTGAATTTGTTAAAATTTAACAATCACAATCACATGATTTTTGGCCTTAATGCTATTATTGAATTTGCAACATGTCTCGATTAGCTGTTATTGAGAGAGAACGAACAGTGGCTTTGCTTAAAGTAACACTTAGTGTTATTAACGTCCAAATCATCTCACTTGACAACATTCAGCCCCAAATGTTAAATATTTGACAATAACTTTATTTCTATGAAACTCGAGCAATGGCTTATACGTGACGAGAAGGCTAATTTAAACAACACCAATCAATATCTGTCTCTTTTTCTGCAACATGTAAGTTTTAAAAATACGTTAGACCAATTGACGCGTGTCGACCACGGTACATTATCCCGTTTCCGATCATAAGCGCGAGTAAACATCGTAATATTGTCGCTATATTGAAAAGATTGGCACTACACCCATGGTAAGTTTTGACATGTGTGATTAGATTAACAATTACAATTTTGACATGTGTAATACAATAATTAATGCGTTATGTTCTTTGAAATTTCAAGATAATGCTTATTTTCGGACTCCTATAAGACGTTTGCGATGTTTGAAACTAAACTAACTCTCTCTCACATACACAATGCATTCGAGAATACACACTTGTGTACTCAGAACCGACTTACGACCACCGACTAACAAGATGGTCATTCTCTACGCCGTCGACGTCGGATGCTCGCACATGGCATTAAGGGTCAACTTACACGATCATGATATCGTATCAATAATTATCTTTCTCTCTCTCGTTCTATCTAGTTCGAAATGATGGAACAATATATGGGAACTATCGATTCTTATTTTGGTAGTTTTCTTTACAGTCTGACGCTCATAGGTCAATGGAATGTTTTCAAATTGTACTCCACTGATTCTGCTCGCGGTATTAACAATTTTAAATTTTATTTTTGCTAACATACAAACCTCCATACAAACTCCAAAAAAAGTCAATACACTTTGTATAAAAGTTAGGTAAAAAACTGTCATTATGGATTTATTAATTGAAAATTTCCTTAAGTGGCGAAGACAATAGAGACGCTGTTGACCTTTTTTGTAAATGTAATCCACATGTTTTGAAAACGAGAAATTTGGATCTAAAATGACGCCAAGATATTTGTAATGATCAACTCTTATAATTTATTTCATTGTCTATTCTAATAGACTGAAGGGGTTCCTTATTTTTCCGATAATCAACAATCATTTCCTTAATTTTCTTTACATTCAAATGAAGAAAATTATCTCTCTACTTGGCGATAATTAGGTTCTGAATCAGCAAATAGACCAGTAAGTAGACAATACCCGGCATGCTCTCTGGGCCACAAGATTGACCAACTTTGAGTAGTTTAAATGACAGCAAAACATCATTTTCTGTTAGTTTAAAATCATCAGATTTGGGGGCAGAGATGTATACATCTTATCAATATCATTGGAAAAATCATGAGAGTCAAACCTCGCATTAAACGTATTCAATTATATTATTTACGAGAGCATAATTTTTTTGGACAGTTATAGATGATTGCTTTTTGTTTGTACCAATAACAGTTTTAAGTCCTTCCCATACATGCTTCAATTTTTTTGTAGCAAATTGTTTTTCAATTTTATCTTTATAATTAAGCATTCATCCCTTTGGGACAGCATCCTTATTGTTATTGGCGTGTTTATTATTATTATTTCAAGATTTTTGTGGAATCGACTTTCGCCAGAAGGATTACAGCTAGTGCAACTAAACTTAACAGGCTGACATCCCTTACTTTGTAGATGTGCAGCGCAGCTTTTGGGCCAAGTTGGCGCAGCCATTTGAGGTCCAGTTCGAATCCAAATGTTCATTTTTAACTTGAGAAAAAAATATTCTCCTAAATAACGGCAACTCATAGAGACACATATTATAGCTCATTTGGAAGCTGAAACATTGCTGTTTATATGAATTTATAAACCGAAGCTCTACATCTAACCGTTTCCGGGCTACAGAATCTAAAACATTGAACTTTTTTGAGAAAGCGATTTGCAGCACACATCTTCAAGACAAGACCGAATGCCTGTATGTCAGTTCGTGGACACGCACACGTACATGCCAAGGCATTTTCGGAAACACCCACGACAGGGTAACGGTCAAATAAAGCTTCGCTTCGCTTCGTAACGTTGACTTTTTCCCGTTTCCGTTTCCGATTTAAAAAAAAATATATATAGAAGAAAAAGAGTTAGTCCTGACCCTTCAGTAAATTTGACTCGGACGGGTGTGAGATCGTTTAACACAATTTTCAATCCACCTATCAATCTATTCCAACTGTTAAACATGGACTCCCTCTCAACTGGATTGCCTACACATTGTGATATTTAACTTTGTTGCAGAATTGCAAACGGAAAATTTCATAAACAACTTTTGCTGCCAAAAGAACATTACCCATGAACGTTTCTCCTACGTTTTGGACTCCAAACAAACTAAATGTTGCCTTTTAAGGCCTCACACACTCACTGACATTGGTTCTCCATTCAGTTTGATTTCACAATGTAAAGGATATTGCTTCCAATGATTACAGACAAGTTTTGGCGGGCTGAATAATTTTATCATCGCTTACGACTATATTTCTTCTTACATTTCGCTGTTTAGGGCACAATGTCCTTTTGTATTTCTTTGACTTTAAAGCTCATCACCTTAACAAGAGGCTCTTTGCTTGTCGTTCAATTAGGATTTGAATTCTTTCGTAACCCATGGGTTATTGTTTGAGTAAAATTTTATTGTCTTAATTGGAATAATATTTTCAACACAAAAACTATTGTAATCAGTTACTGAATTGGTAAAATCGTCCAAACTATCCGATGCTCTTTCAAAAATGTCCCAATCTGAGTCCCTCTGAGTGTTTCCAATGAATCCTTTGTCCACGATTTCATTTGTGTCTCAATAGGTTTCTCCGACTTCAGTTTATGTTTATAGAAAGGCAGTAGTTAAATTGCATTATGGTCTGATGTTCCAATCGACGGTTTTGCGTAGGATTTGTATGTGTCACGAATATTGCCGTTGCACATATCCAAAGTCTTGTCTCTACTGGATGGACATGTAACATATTGGAAAAAGTGTGGAAGAACTTGTTTTAAAGAACATTGATTAAAGTCACCCATAATAAAGTTTGGAGCATCCGATGAAAGAGCTTGCAATTTTTCTGTAGTTGCGTGAATTGAATCATCGGCCTTGCTTGAATTTGCTAAATGCATTAAACATTGACTTTTCATGTAAACTTTTGTTAATATGTTCAAATGACTAGCATTGCACTAAGGCTTCCTTAGTGACTTAAGGTCAACTGGTGCAACGGGACCTAGGGTAACGTTTGTTTGGTTTTACCGTGGGTTTCTCTTCGCTAATTGCTGCAATATCGTTAACAAATCCTCAATCACGTGATCTGTACAAAATCTGAATGGAAGCTGCCGTAGTCGTGCAAAAGACGAATACTGACAAACTATTACCCTCACAATGCACTTTTCTTTCTACCTGGCATCACGCATTTACCACTGGCATAGATGACAGTGTTTAATGTTGCATGCTTGTATCGTGCCTGTATGATGTCATCCTCACCAATGTCAGCTATACGACCATCTCTGAAATAACACGCGTGAAGAATGAATCATATAGAATAAACTCTATTATCATTTAATGTTCACTAATTACGTGCTGCAACATTCTTACGTCTACACTATAGCTACATACCTCTCCTGTCTGACTTCTTACAGCTTAAACTAAACCACTCTTATATCTGTCTAACGTCTCATATACGCGATTTGCGACACTCTCCTTTTATCTGACTTCTAATACACGACATCTTAAACACTCACCTATCTACGTGTAACAGTTACCGACTGAGACCGAGATGTTTCAGTCACGTGAGCCCTCGTTCATGTGATCATGAAAGTTCATCTAACTTGAATCTGAAGTCGAACTCTCCTATCTATCTGACATATTACACACTATTACTGTCAAACTCTTCTATCTATCTGACATCTAAAACACTATATCTGTCGAAATTTCCTGTTTATCTGACGTCTTACACACTATATCTATCCAACTCTCGGATCTATCTGACGTCGTACACACTATATCTTTCCAATTCTCCAATTTATCTGGCATCTTACACACTATATCTGTCTAACTCTCCAATCTATCTGACGTCTAACATACTATATGTATCCAATTCTCCTATCTACCTGACATCTTACACACTATATCTGTCCAACTCTCCTATCTATCTGACATCTTACACAATATATATATCCAACTCTCCAATTTATCTGACATCTTACACACTATATCTGTCCATCTCTCCTATCTATCTGACATCTTACACACTTTATCTGTCCAACTCTACTATCTATCTGACCTCCTACACACTTTATCTGTCCAACTCTCGGACCTATCTGACATCTTACACTCTATATCTGTCCATCTCTCCTATCTATCAGACATCTTACACACTATATCTGTCCATCTCTCCTATCTATCTGACACCTTACACACTATATCTGTCCAACTCTACTATCTATCTGACGTCATACACACTTTATCTGTCCAACTCTTTCTTATATCTGACATGTTACGCACTATATCTGTCTAACTTTCAGATCTATCTGACGTCTTACACATCATATCTGTCGAACGCTCCTATCTTTCTGAAATCTTACTCTCTATATCTGTCCAACTCTCCTATTTATTTGACCTCCTACACACTCACTATATATGTTCAACTCTCCTATCTTTCTGACCTCTCACTCTCTATATCTTTCCAACTCTCCTATCTATCTGACATCTTACACACTATATCTGTCCATAACATGGTTATATTTGGGATAACACTACCTTCAATAGTACAAATTCTTGTACTTTTTTCGGGCCGAGTCCCATGCGGGATTCGAACCCACGCCCTCAGAGTAAGGCAACTATCGCCAGCATTGGCTGTACCAACAGCTTACCACACGACCATTTCGCCTCGACAAAAATCGAGGTCCAACAATCGATAGTTAAGCTAATTTTACATTCAATACTCCTCTGATAGACGTAAATTTGGCACAGCTCCCTAGGCTGAATGCATTAGAAATACTTGCCATTTAGATAGTGAAGAAATATAACATGGTTATATTTGGGATAACACTACCTTCAATAATTCTTGTACTTTTTCGGGCCGAGTCCCATGCGGAATTCGAACCCACGCCCTCAGAGTAAGGAAACTATCGCCAGCATATCTGTCCATCTCTCCTATCTATCTGACATCTTACACACTATATCTGTCCAACTCTACTATCTATCTGACGTCATACACACTTTATCTGTCCAACTCTTTCTTATATCTGACATGTTACGCACTATATCTGTCTAACTTTCAGATCTATCTGACGTCTTACCCATCATATCTGTCGAACGCTCCTATCTTTCTGAAATCTTACTCTCTATATCTGTCCAACTCTCCTATTTATTTGACCTCCTACACACTACATATGTTCAACTCTCCTATCTTTCTGACCTCTAACTCTCTATATCTTTCCAACTCTCCTATCTATCTGACATCTTACACACTATATCTGTCCAACTCTCCTTTCTATCTGACCTCTTACTCTCTATATCTTTCCAACTCTCCTATCTAACTGACAGGTTACATACTATTTCTGTCCAACTCTCCTTTCTATATGACACCTTACTCTCTATATTTGTCCAACTCTCCTATCTTTCTGACATTTTACCCTCTATATCTGTCCAACTCTCCTATCTATCTGACATCTTACACACTATATCTGTCCAACTCTCCTTTCTATCTGACATCTTACACTCTGAATCTGTCCAACTCTCTAATCTATCTGACATCTTTCACACTATATTTATCCAACTATCATTTCTATCTGACATCGTATACACACTATATCTGTCCAACTCCCCTTTCTATCTGACATCTTACACTCTATATCTGTCCAACTCTCCTTTCTATCTGACCTCTTACTCTCTTTATCTTTCCAACTCTCCTTTCTAACTGACAGGTTACATACTATTTCTGTCCAACTCTCCTTTCTATCTGACACCTTACTCTCTATATTTGTCCAACTCTCCTATCTTTCTGACATTTTACCCTCTTTATCTGTCCAACTCTCCTTTCTATCTGACATCTTACACTCTGAATCTGTCCAACTCTCTAATCTATCTGACATCTTTCACACTATATTTATCCAACTATCCCTTCTATCTGACATCGTATACACACTATATCTGTCCAACTCCCCTTTCTATCTGACATCTTACACTCTATATCTGTCCAACTCTCCTTTCTATCTGACCTCTTACTCTCTATATCTTTCCAACTCTCCTATCTAACTGACAGGTTACATACTATTTCTGTCCAACTCTCCTTTCTATCTGACACCTTACTCTCTATATTTGTCCAACTCTCCTATCTTTCTGACATTTTACCCTCTATATCTGTCCAACTCTCCTTTCTATCTGACATCTTACACTCTGAATCTGTCCAACTCTCTAATCTATCTGACATCTTTCACACTATATTTATCCAACTATCCTTTCTATCTGACATCGTATACACACTATATCTGTCCAACTCCCCTTTCTTTCTGACATCTTACACTCTGTATCTGTCCAACTCTCCTTTCTATCTGACATCTTACACTCTATATCTGTCCAACTCTCCTTTCTATCTGACATCTTACTCTCTATATCCGTCCAAGTATCCTTTCTATCTGACATCTTACACACTATATCTGTCCAACTCTCCTTTCTATCTGACCTCTTACTCTCTATATCTATCCAACTATCCTTTCTATGTGACATCTTACACACTATATCTGTCTAACTCTCCAATCTATCTGACGTCTAACATACTATATGTATCCAATTCTCCTATCTACCTGACATCTTACACACTATATCTGTCCAACTCTCCTATCTATCTGACATCTTACACAATATATATGTCCAACTCTCCAATTTATCTGACATCTTACACACTATATCTGTCCATCTCTCCTATCTATCTGACATCTTACACACTTTATCTGTCCAACTCTACTATCTATCTGACCTCCTACACACTTTATCTGTCCAACTCTCGGACCTATCTGACATCTTACACTCTATATCTGTCCATCTCTCCTATCTATCAGACATCGTACACACTATATCTGTCCATCTCTCCTATCTATCTGACACCTTACACACTATATCTGTCCAACTCTACTATCTATCTGACGTCATACACACTTTATCTGTCCAACTCTTTCTTATATCTGACATGTTACGCACTATATCTGTCTAACTTTCAGATCTATCTGACGTCTTACACATCATATCTGTCGAACGCTCCTATCTTTCTGAAATCTTACTCTCTATATCTGTCCAACTCTCCTATTTATTTGACCTCCTACACACTCACTATATATGTTCAACTCTCCTATCTTTCTGACCTCTTACTCTCTATATCTTTCCAACTCTCCTATCTATCTGACATCTTACACACTATATCTGTCCATAACATGGTTATATTTGGGATAACACTACCTTCAATAGTACAAATTCTTGTACTTTTTTCGGGCCGAGTCCCATGCGGGATTCGAACCCACGCCCTCAGAGTAAGGCAACTATCGCCAGCATTGGCTGTACCAACAGCTTACCACACGACCATTTCGCCTCGACAAAAATCGAGGTCCAACAATCGATAGTTAAGCTAATTTTACATTCAATACTCCTCTGATAGACGTAAATTTGGCACAGCTCCCTAGGCTGAATGCATTAGAAATACTTGCCATTTAGATAGTGAAGAAATATAACATGGTTATATTTGGGATAACACTACCTTCAATAATTCTTGTACTTTTTCGGGCCGAGTCCCATGCGGAATTCGAACCCACGCCCTCAGAGTAAGGCAACTATCGCCAGCATATCTGTCCATCTCTCCTATCTATCTGACATCTTACACACTATATCTGTCCAACTCTACTATCTATCTGACGTCATACACACTTTATCTGTCCAACTATTTCTTATATCTGACATGTTACGCACTATATCTGTCTAACTTTCAGATCTATCTGACGTCTTACACATCATATCTGTCGAACGCTCCTATCTTTCTGAAATCTTACTCTCTATATCTGTCCAACTCTCCTATTTATTTGACCTCCTACACACTACATATGTTCAACTCTCCTATCTTTCTGACCTCTTACTCTCTATATCTTTCCAACTCTCCTATCTATCTGACATCTTACACACTATATCTGTCCAACTCTCCTTTCTATCTGACCTCTTACTCTCTATATCTTTCCAACTCTCCTATCTAACTGACAGGTTACATACTATTTCTGTCCAACTCTCCTTTCTATCTGACACCTTACTCTCTATATTTGTCCAACTCTCCTATCTTTCTGACATTTTACCCTCTATATCTGTCCAACTCTCCTATCTATCTGACATCTTACACACTATATCTGTCCAACTCTCCTTTCTATCTTAGATCTTACTCTCTATATCTTTCCAACTCTCCTATCTATCTGACATCTTACACTCTGAATCTGTCCAACTCTCTAATCTATCTGACATCTTTCACACTATATTTATCCAACTATCATTTCTATCTGACATCGTATACACACTATATCTGTCCAACTCCCCTTTCTATCTGACATCTTACACTCTATATCTGTCCAACTCTCCTTTCTATCTGACCTCTTACTCTCTTTATCTTTCCAACTCTCCTTTCTAACTGACAGGTTACATACTATTTCTGTCCAACTCTCCTTTCTATCTGACACCTTACTCTCTATATTTGTCCAACTCTCCTATCTTTCTGACATTTTACCCTCTTTATCTGTCCAACTCTCCTTTCTATCTGACATCTTACACACTATATATGTCCAACTCTCCTTTCTATCTGACATCTTACACTCTGAATCTGTCCAACTCTCTAATCTATCTGACATCTTTCACACTATATTTATCCAACTATCCCTTCTATCTGACATCGTATACACACTATATCTTTCCAACTCCCCTTTCTATCTGACATCTTACACTCTATATCTGTCCAACTCTCATTTCTATCTGACCTCTTACTCTCTATATCTTTCCAACTCTCCTATCTAACTGACAGGTTACATACTATTTCTGTCCAACTCTCCTTTCTATCTGACACCTTACTCTCTATATTTGTCCAACTCTCCTATCTTTCTGACATTTTACCCTCTATATCTGTCCAACTCTCCTTTCTATCTGACATCTTACACTCTGAATCTGTCCAACTCTCTAATCTATCTGACATCTTTCACACTATATTTATCCAACTATCCTTTCTATCTGACATCGTATACACACTATATCTGTCCAACTCCCCTTTCTTTCTGACATCTTACACTCTGTATCTGTCCAACTCTCCTTTCTATCTGACATCTTACACTCTATATCTGTCCAACTCTCCTTTCTATCTGACATCTTACTCTCTATATCCGTCAAAGTATCCTTTCTATCTGACATCTTACACACTATATCTGTCCAACTCTCCTTTCTATCTGACCTCTTACTCTCTATATCTATCCAACTATCCTTTCTATGTGACATCTTACACACTATATTTATCCAACTATCCTTTCTATCTGACATCGTATACACACTATATCTGTCCAACTCCCCTTTCTTTCTGACATCTTACACTCTGTATCTGTCCAACTCTCCTTTCTATCTGACATCTTACACTCTATATCTGTCCAACTCTCCTTTCTATCTGACATCTTACTCTCTATATCCGTCAAAGTATCCTTTCTATCTGACATCTTACACACTATATCTGTCCAACTCTCCTTTCTATCTGACCTCTTACTCTCTATATCTGTCCAACTCTCCTTTCTATGTGACATCTTACACACTATATTTATCCAACTATCCTTTCTATCTGACATCGTATACACACTATATCTGTCCAACTCCCCTTTCTTTCTGACATCTTACACTCTGTATCTGTCCAACTCTCCTTTCTATCTGACATCTTACACTCTATATCTGTCCAACTCTCCTTTCTATCTGACATCTTACTCTCTATATCCGTCAAAGTATCCTTTCTATCTGACATCTTACACACTATATCTTTCCAACTCTCCTTTCTATCTGTCATCTTACTCTCTATATCTGTCCAAGTATCCTTTGTATCTGGCATCTTACACTCTGTATCTGTCCAACTCTCCTTTCTATCTGACATCTTACACTCTATATCTGTCCAACTCTCCTTTCTATCTGACATCTTACTCTCTATATCCGTCAAAGTATCCTTTCTATCTGACATCTTACACACTATATCTGTCCAACTCTCCTTTCTATCTGACCTCTTACTCTCTATATCTATCCAACTATCCTTTCTATGTGACATCTTACACACTATATTTATCCAACTATCCTTTCTATCTGACATCGTATACACACTATATCTGTCCAACTCCCCTTTCTTTCTGACATCTTACACTCTGTATCTGTCCAACTCTCCTTTCTATCTGACATCTTACACTCTATATCTGTCCAACTCTCCTTTCTATCTGACATCTTACTCTCTATATCCGTCAAAGTATCCTTTCTATCTGACATCTTACACACTATATCTTTCCAACTCTCCTTTCTATCTGTCATCTTACTCTCTATATCTGTCCAAGTATCCTTTGTATCTGGCATCTTACACTCTGTATCTGTCCAACTATCCTTTCTATCTGTCATCGTACACACTATATCTGTCCAACTCTCCTTTCTATCTGTCATCTTACTCTCTATATCTGTCCAAGTATCCTTTGTATCTGGCATTTAATACTCTATATCTTTCCAACTCTCCTATCTATCTGACATCTTACTCTATATCTTTCCAACTCTTCTTTATATCTGACATCTTACACACTATGTTTATCCAACTCTCCTTTCCATCTGACCTCTTACTCTCTATATCTGTCCAACTCTTTAATCTATCTGACATCTAACACTCTATATCTGTCCAACTCTCCTATCTATCTGACATCTTACACACTATATTTATCCAACTCTCCTATCTATCTGACATCTTACACACTATATCTGTCCAACTCTACTATCTATCTGACGTCATACACACTTTATCTGTCCAACTCTTTCTTATATCTGACATGTTACGCACTATATCTGTCTAACTTTCAGATCTATCTGACGTCTTACACATCATATCTGTCGAACGCTCCTATCTTTCTGAAATCTTACTCTCTATATCTGTCCAATTCTCCTATTTATTTGACCTCCTACACACTATATATGTTCAACTCTCCTATCTTTCTGACCTCTTACTCTCTATATCTGTCCAACTCTCCTATCTATCTGACATCTTACATACTATATATGTCCAACTCTCCTTTCTATCTGACCTCTTACTCTCTATATCTTTCAAACTCTCCTATCTAACTGACAGGTTACATACTATTTCTGTCCAACTCTCCTTTCTATCTGACACCTTACTCTCTATATTTGTCCAACTCTCCTATCTTTCTGACATTTTACCTTCTATATCTGTCCAACTCTCCTATCTATCTGACATCTTACACACTATATCTGTCCAACTATCCTTTCTATCTGACATCTTACTCTCTATATCTTTCCAACTCTACTTTATATCTGACATCTTACACACTATGTTTATCCAACTCTCCTTTCCATCTGCCCTCTTACTCTCTATATCTGTCCAACTCTTCTATCTATCTGACATCTTACAATCTATATATGTCCAACTCTCCTTTCTAGCTGACCTCTTACTCTCTATATCTATCCAACATTCCTATCTATCTGACATCTTACACACTATATTTATCCAACTCTCCTATCTATCCGACATCTTACACACTATATCTGTCCAACTCTACTTTATATCTGACATCTTACTCTCTATATCTGTCCAACTCTACTTAATATCTGACATCTTACACACTATGTTTATCCAACTCTCCTTTCTATCTGACCTCTTACAATCTATATCTTTTCAACTCTCCTATCTATCTGACAAGTTACATACTATTTCTGTCCAACTCTCCTTTCTATCTGACATCTTACTCTCTATATCTTTCCAACTCTTCTATCTATCTGACATCTTACAATCTATATCTGTCCAACTCTCTTTTCTATCTGACCTCTTACTCTCTATATCTATCCAACTCTCCTATCTATCTGTCATCTTACACACTATATTTATCCAACTCTCCTATCTATCTGACATCGTACACTCTATATCTGTCCAACTCTCCTTTCTATCTGACATCTTACACACTATATCTGTCCATCCCTCCTTTCTATCTGAGATTTAACTCTCTATATCTTTCCAACTCTCCTATCTATCTGACATCTTACAATCCATATCTGTCCAACTCTCCTTTATCTCTGACATCTTACACACTATATCTGTCCAACTCTCCTATCTATCTGACATCTTACTCTCTATATCTGTCCAAGTATCCTTTCTATCTGACATCTTTCATACTATATCTGTCCAACTCTCCTATCTATCTGACATCTTACTCTCCATATCTATCCCACTGTCCTTTCTATCTGACATCTTACTCTCTATATCTGTCCAACTCTCCTTTCTATCTGACCTCTTACTCTCTATATCTTTTCAACTCTCCTATCTATCTGACAAGTTACATACTATTTCTGTCCAACTCTCCTTTCTATCTGACATCTTACTCTCTATATTTGTCCAACTCTCCTATCTTTCTGACATTTTACTCTCTATATCTGTCCAGCTCTCCTATCTATCTGACATCTTACACAATATATATGTCCAACTCTCCATTCTATCTGACCTCTTACTCTCTATATTTGTCCAACTCTCCTATCTATCTGACATGTTACATACTATTTCTGTCCAACTCTCCTTTCTATCTGACATCTTACTCTCTATATTTGTCCAACTCTCATATCTATCTGACATCTTACACTCTATATCTGTCCAACTCTCCTATCTATTTGACATCTTACACATTATATCTGCTAAATTCTCTTTTCTATCTGACCTCTTACTCTCTATATCTGTCTAACTTTCCTATCTATCTGACTTCTTACTCTCTATATCTGTCCAACTCTCCTATTTATCTGACATCTTACTCTCTAATCTTCCCAACTCTCCTATCTATCTTACATCTTACACACTATATCTAGACAACTCTCTTATCTATCTGACCTCTTACACTATATATCGATCCAACTCTCTTATTTATTTGACCTCTTACACTCTATATCAATCCAACTCTCCTTTCTATCCAACATCTTACACTTCTACACTTCGGGTTCGTTTGCTTTGTGATTCTCTCAGATAGTTCTTCAGTTGTTGCCAGCCCTATCGGGTAAAGGTTAAGTGATTTCTCACAAGTGACACGTACATGTAGAGACTGTAGATAACGTGTAAAGTGTGTTGCTATGGAGGTATATGTAGAAAGAGAGACTACTGGTACTCACAAGGCGACGAGGACACTGTATCCAGCGTGACTGCCCTGCAGGATGGCCGGGTGACGTAAACCCTCACCCCGCACATAGGGCGCCCCATCTCCACACACCTGCACAACCCGACTCGCGCCCTGCACCAACAGCTTATACACACTCATACTCGCGATCACACTCTCTCTCGCTCTGTGTATATTACATCTGGTCGAGTCGAGATAACGCCCTCACTGTCACAGTGGCAGGTGGGACACATCTGCGTGACCGCACATACATACTTACCTACAACAAGCTATTCACAATTTTAAAATATTGTATTCAGGCCATTTACCAATTACAATTGTTATGATCGTAATACCTGTCATGCTGTAAGTATGTATTATGTTGAAACTCTTGGCGAAACGATGGTGAAATATATTTATTCAGGGGAACGTTGTCAGAGGAAGTAATGCAGAGAACGTTGTCAGAGGTAGTTATGCAGAGAACGTTGTCAGAGGTAGCTATGCAGAGAACGTTGTCAGAGGTAGTAATGCAGAGAACGTTGTCGGAGGTAGTAATGTAGAGAACGTTGTCAGAAGAAGTAATGCAGAGTACGTTGTCAGAGGTAGTTATGCAGAGAACGTTGTCAGAGGTAGTTATGCAGAGAACGTTGTCAGAGGAAGTAATGCAGAGAACGTTGTCAGAGGTAGTTATGCAGAGAACGTTGTCAGAGGTAGCTATGCAGAGAACGTTGTCAGAGGTAGTAATGCAGAGAACGTTGTCGGAGGTAGTAATGTAGAGAACGTTGTCAGAAGAAGTAATGCAGAGTACGTTGTCAGAGGTAGTTATGCAGAGAACGTTGTCAGAGGTAGTTATGCAGAGAACGTTGTCAGAGGAAGTAATGCAGAGAACGTTGTCAGAGGTAGTTATGCAGAGAACGTTGTCAGAGGTAGTTATGCAGAGAACGTTGTCAGAGGTAGTAATGTAGAGAACAATGTCAGAAGAAGTAATGCAGAGTACGTTGTCAGAGGTAGTTATGCAGAGAACGTTGTCAGAGGTAGTAATGTAGAGAACGTTGTCAGAGGTAGTAATGCAGAGAACGTTGTCAGAGGTAGTAATGTAGAGAACGTTGTCAGAAGAAGTAATGCAGAGTACGTTGTCAGAGGTAGTTATGCAGAGAACGTTGTCAGAGGTAACTATGCAGAGAACGTTGTCAGAGGTAGTAATGCAGAGAACGTTGTCAGAGGAAGTAATGTAGAGAACGTTGTCAGAAGAAGTAATGCAGAGTACGTTGTCAGAGGAAGTAATGCAGAGAACGTTGTCAGAGGAAGTAATGCAGAGAACGTTGTCAGAGGTAGTAATGTAGAGAACGTTGTCAGAGGAAGTAATGTAGAGAACGTTGTCAGAAGAAGTAATGCAGAGTACGTTGTCAGAGGAAGTAATGCAGAGAACGTTGTCAGAGGAAGTAATGCAGAGAACGTTGTCAGAGGAAGTAATGCAGAGAACGTTGTCAGAGATAGTAATGCAGAGAACGTTGTCAGCGGAAGTAATGCAGAGAACGTTGTCAGAGGAAGTAATGTAGAGAACGTTGTCAGAGGTAGTTATGCAGAGAACGTTGTCAGAGGTAGTAATGCAGAGAACGTTGTCAGAGGAAGTAATGTAGAGAACGTTGTCAGAAGAAGTAATGCAGAGTACGTTGTCAGAGGAAGTAATGCAGAGAACGTTGTCAGAGGAAGTAATGCAGAGAACGTTGTCAGAGATAGTAATGCAGAGAACGTTGTCAGAGGAAGTAATGCAGAGAACGTTGTCAGAGGAAGTAATGCATAGAACGTTGTCAGAGGAAGTAATGCAGAGAACGTTGTCAGAGGTAGTTATGCAGAGAACGTTGTCAGAGGTAGTAATGCAGAGAACGTTGTCGGAGGTAGTAATGCAGAGAATGTTGTCAGAGGTAGTAATGCAGAGAACGTTGTCAGAGGTAGTAATGCAGAGAAACGTTGTCAGAGGTAGATATTCAAAGAAACCTTGTTAGCAGTATTTAATCAGAGAAACGTTGTCAGATGTAGTCATTCAGAGAAACGTTGCAAGGGGTAGTTATTTAAAGAAACGTTTTTAGATGAGATAGCTATTCATTGAAATGTTTTAAGAGGATTAATGCAGAGGAGCGGTATCAGAGGTAGCTATGCAGAGAAACATTGTCAGGGGAGGTAGTTGTAGAGATCTTTATTCAGGTACTGAGAATTCCTCAGGCCTATAGTACATCATATACATTGCAAAACAATGCAAATACATTTAAGATATACAATGTGTTCTATGTCCAAATGCATAAAATATATACATGGACATATTTTAAGTTCTTGAGCGTTTGAACTATTCAGCATTTAAATTGACTAGGATGTATATGATATTTGTCTTTTTATATATTCATTTCGGATGTTACTGTATATTGGACATACTAGAAGGAAATGGTATTCATCTTCAACTTCATCTAACTAATTTACAAATTCTGTCCTCTCTACTAATGTTTGTATATCTGCCTTTCTCAATGAACAGATCATGTGATGAACATCTAAAACTAGCTAGGCTAACCCTATACTTTTGTACGGTAAGACACGATAGATATAATTCGGTATTGATATTGTCTTTGTAAATAGAGTATAGGTTACATTTGATTGAAACGTTAATCTTTTCTTGCCAGTTTTGGCGATATATATATTTAAGTCAGAGTAAGTAAGCGGTTTGATGGCTTTTTAATAACTTTAACCAATACCGAATTACTTTACAATATGAGTTGATGTATAAAGGGAACCTGCCACATTCTCCATACACCATAATGTTCGGTGTATTTTGTTCAACACCCAAGAACTTTTTACATGCAAACAGATGTACCATTTCCAAATTTCTGCCCCATATAAGAGAATAGGATATAGCTCTACATAAAATATTCTGAAAAAAGAGTTCATATTCAGATCACCAAGTATATTTAATTGTCTTAATAGTACTTATAGTACTTGTTGTGCTTCGCCTGCTATGAATACCATGATGATTAGTAAAATAGACTCCAAGGTACGTGTAGCTGTTTGTTGTTTAGAGTTCAACATCTTTATAGAACCATTTTTCAATTTCTGATTTTCCACCCTTTTTGAATACTAATACTTTTCTTTTGTCCAAATTTTGTTCAACTTCGTCTTGTCACAGAAGGTTTCATATACTTGTTTTTGGAGGCCGGCAACAGTACTTGATATTAATACGATATCGTCTGCAAATATCAATAGAAATATTTGAAAGACATCAGGATGTAGTTGTACTCCATGTGATCAATTATTTTCTATCTGCATAGCCAACTCATTTATGAATAATAAAAATAAAACAGGAGTTAATACACACCCTTGTCTCACTCCAATCTGTATTTCAAAGATTTCTGATAAAACATTATTGTTTCTGACACAGACTTTGATATTTCCGTATATATTTTGAAGCAAGTTATTCATCTTTTGGCTTACACCACCTGCGTTTAGAACATTCCATAGTTTATTTCTTTGTACTCTAGGTGTGTACGGAAGCAGGGACAATATGGGAGGTGTCCCTTGTACTGGAGTTTGATGTAGTGGAGTTTGATGTAGTGGAGTTTGATGTAGTGGAGTTTGATGTAGTGGAGTTTGATGTATTTGTGTTAGAGATTGTTATATTGTCAGTGACCACAAGCTCGCCGTTCCTGAAATATCCACGTTTGTTCTGTGCTCGTAGATTTTTTAGCGTGTTCCTCTGTCTGTGAGTCAAGTCACCGGCGGTCCCGTATCCTTTACTTTTCAGTTCCTGTCTTAATCCAAGTGAGCGGATTTTGAAGTCCGAACTAAAGAATTTTATGATAATTGGCCTGGTATGATTCCCCTGCGATGATTTACGACCGATCCTATGAACTTCAGCAATATCTTGGGGTGAAAACTGGACAGTGTCCGAAAGCGAAATATCATTCAAGATATCACATGCCAGGGTCCTAAGATCATTAGAAGCTTCGTCCGGATGTTCGGACACACCATATAACAACACATTATTCCGTCTACTGTATTGTTCCAGCTTCTCTACTTCTTGCTGTAAGTCTGTCACAACACTCTGACCAGGTCCGCTCTGAGGAGATCGCTCCACTTTGTCTAGACGCTCACTCATAGCTTCTACATCTAAACGAAGTACATTTTGTTCACCCTGGAATTCCTCTATGTTACGTTTTATATCATCAACCGCACTATTTAATTTCCTGGTTTCAGATTTGACTTCCCTGAAATCACGGGTTATACATGCTGACATGGCCGACCTGCCGGGTCCCATGCGGGTGGGAGAAAGTTCCTATTCTCGCTCTCCATACGTCTACAGATATTTCCATCGATAACAGTGACTTCGGGGAGCTTTATAAACCAATATGGACTGTCTGGTTTTACTCACAGCTTTTGGTTTAACGTTTATCTGGAAAATTAGCGAGAGCGTGTACACACACGTCTTGTCAGGCAGGGCAGGTAACTCTGTAATGTTTATCTCTCTAAAAAGAATAAATGCATTAGCCTCGAGAAAGGTGAAATCTTTTGCACACCTATCGCTTGGAGTTACCAACATCCCACCGTGATTTTAAAATTGCGTATTCTTCATGACATGGATATTAATATGTAGATTCAGTGCATCAAATCTATTCACACCATCAATGTTCATATGTGTGCAAACTAAGGTTGATCATATACACACATACAACTGTTAATTCGTGTTAAATACTCGCGAGGCGATCTTTGATTCCGCCATGTTGTGATGTCGGTAATGTACGTTACCAGCATCACCTTCGGTACAGTGATTGTGCCGCAGTAAAGCGCTGGCTGACAAATTGTGAGTATGGTTTTGTCTTCTTTATGCTCTTTATGTGTTTTATTGAGTTAAAGTGTGGGTTTATGTATTTTGAAGAGTGTAATGTATGAAAAATGTAACATTGTTAAAATATGATCACCGAAACATGGTTACATCACCGAATTGATAACAAAGAAATGATTCCTGGTTTTCAAGAAACCATTTCGTAAAGATCGAGAGAGTCGAGGCGGCTGGGTTGCAGTGTATGTGAAAGATCACTTGTGTGCGGTGCAAATGGACAATTTGGACCTCTTTGGGCTTGAGGCCCTATGGATAAAATTAAAACGCAAAAGACAACCATATATAATTGGAACGTTCTAAAGAGCAGACAAAAGGGAAGCATACTGGGACCTAATTGACAATAGCATTGCAAAAGCAATAGATTTGAACATGAATACCTGAGAATACCTGAGATGTTGGGGATTTTAATCTAGATCTTTTAACCGATAAACAATCTAAAATCAATTATTAAGAAGCCGCATACGGACTGAAGCAACTAATAATGGAACCAACACGGATCACTTCTCATTACATACATACATATAAACATTTGTATAGCGCCAATATCCAGCTAAGCTAAGCTGCTCAAAGGCGCCCTGTTTGCCCCCGATCATTGGATGTCACTGTTTAACGACACTCTTTGTCAATCTCAGCTCCATTTGGAGGATGCAACTTTTTTTTGCAGCCACTAGGCGCACCAAGTTAAATCACCATGCTCATCCTTACGAGGTACCCATTCATAGCTGGGTGAACTAGGACACATAGTCACAGTATTTTGTCCAAGGATACTGCACGTTGCTGTACCTGCAACTAGGTGTCTGCACGTATTCATGTGGCCACCAATTGGTCATTTACTAACGGATTCGTGGGTTCTTTTAAGTGCACAGGGTTGTGTACTGTACACTAGGGGTTGTGACAACACTGAAAGAGTCCGCACTCAAAGTTGACTCCAAGGTTTTTACACCCGGTCACAGGTGGACTCGAACCCGGCACCTCAAGCTCGCTGGATTGCTAACCTGACGCCTTTGCCGACTCGGCCACCGTGCCCTCATTCTCGTACATTACTTGACTTGATATGTGTTACATGTATGAACAAAGTACGAAACTCGGGAGTACTGGATCCGATATGTAGTGACCATTGTCCGGTTTATATAGAATCAGATATAAAAAGAGAAAATAATTACACGCGCAAAATTTACGACTATTCCTGAGCGAATACAGAAAACATGAAACGAGATATTAATGCTATCCAAATATCCGAAAACGAAGATCTAACCTGATCACATCTCAACTAACAAGGTTTTATTTCAACATGACTTAACCAGTATTTGCGACGCGAATATACCGAACAAAACTGTATTAATTAGACCAATAGACCCGTTGTGGATGAAAAATGAAATACGTTCACTTATCAGAAAACTAAATAGGCAACACAAAATCGCTAAGAGAACTAACAGTCCACTGGAATGGCAAAAATTCAAAATACTTAGAAATAAAGTAATATCAGCTGTACGTAAAGCTAAAAAGCAGCATACAAATAAGATTGACACTGCAATAAGTGAATCAACTGGTACAAAAACTTGGTCAAGGTCAAAAGTTCTTTATTGTATTCGAGGCCTCTGGCCCATATACATTTGAGTTACATGCATTATATTATTAATCAACAGTTCAATAACAAATTAAATGGATACAAAGGTGATTGATTTTTAACTTATCATCTCGATGAGATATGGCATAGGTAACATATTGTGTAAGCCTAAGAATACTGTTAGGAGGCTTAGAAAGATAATAATCATGGATAAACTTTTTCCGTAAATCGTCGTAAGATTGACAAACAAATAGAAAATGGATTTCGTCTTCAACGGCTACTGTACACAATGGACATATTCTATTGCTTTTGTCGATCGATTTGTACCTACCTTCATTAATCATTAAATTTGACAGACCTAATCTGAATCGTATCAATGAATACCTTAACTTATTGGATGTTAAATGTGAAAGATATCTTTCGGGTTGGAGTAGGTTTTTAAAGAGTCTATATGAATCATAACGTGAGCTTTTATCTAATGTCGACTGCCAATCTTGATTAAAGATATTAAATGCTGTTTCTCGAAATTGATACAAGAAAAGGTGTATATTACCAACAGCCTGGCTCAGCCAAACAAAACCATAACCATGAGAAAACAAAAGATTTCGAACCTGGGATGCCAATGTTACTTTCCCTAAATCATCTAAATGAACAAGCATGTTGTAAGCCTTCTTAGGTAGTCTATATTCATGCATACATATTATTTTTAACCAAAATTTCAAACATCTAACATGAGCATTAATGTATAACGGGTATCTCCCACATTCCCCATATACCATACATGAACATGTTGGAGTCGACTGACCGACACAAAGGAACTTTTTACACGCTAACAGATGTACCTTTTCGATGCATTCAAAACGTTGGAATCCCCATATTTCTGATCAATAAAGTAAAATTGGTTGTATTTGACAATCAAAAAGTTAAAAATATATCTTAGGCGTCAACACGCCAAAATTATGCATAATTGAAAGCAAATTTATTAAAGCTTTCCTTGCTCTTAATGCTAAATCTGCAAGAGATTTGTTTAAATTTACTGTTGTATTAAACATAAATCCCAACTATTTATACTCGTTACTTAAGATCACGGGCTGATTATCATAAAACCATTTTTCTTTAGATGCTACCGGCCCCTCTTTTCTGAAAATAACAATATTTGTTTTATCCAAATTAACAGTTAATCTATATGTTTTATATGTAATGTTCTAAAGTATTTAACTGGTTTTGTAGCCCAACTACTGTTTCTGAAATAAGGACAATATCATCGGCAAATAGAAGTATAAACATTTCTATCAGATTTGGGAACATTTGAACAACATGTTTCCCGTTTGTTATAACTTCATGGTATAAATCATTGATAAAGAAGGAAAAGAGAATTGGACTGAGAACACAACCCTGTCGCAAGCCTATTGGACAATCAAAAAAGTCAGTCATATTTTCACCACAACGTACACAAGCTTTAACGTTCTCATACATTGACTTCACCAATTTGTACATTTTCCCTTTTAGACCAGAATTGCGTAAACAATACCAAAGTTTTGATCGATCAACCGAATCAAACGCTTTCTGGAAATCAACAAAAGCAACATATAGCTTACGCTTTCGTCGAGATAAGGATTTCTGAAGTAATGCAAACAGTGTAAATATATGCTCTGATGTTGAATAATTTTTTCTGAAACCAGCTTGAGATTTTGGGATAATATGATTCATATTTGACCATCTTGAAAGTCTATTATTAAGGATTGTGTTGAAAACTTTCCCAAGTACACTCATGAGGGAAATACCTTTATAGTTATCTTGGTTTGAACGATCACCTTTCTTATGTAGAGGAATAATAACTGACATTGCCCAATTGCTTGGATATATACCTTTTACAAAAAGTGTATTGAAACACTTGTTTAGGAATGGCATGATGATAGACTGTGACGACTTCAACATTTCAACAAAAAGTTGATCTAAACCAGCGGATTTTCCATTTTTTAAATGAAACCACGCTTCAGGAATTTCGTGATCTGTTATCGGTGAATAGAAGAGCTTCGGCATCTGTAGCATAATCAAATGTTTCACATGTTTCTTGATCCACACTACTGGCCGTAAACGAAGGATCGAGAACGGACTCATTTCTAAACACTTTCTTGAAATGGGTAAGCCATGTCGTTTCGGCAATGTTATTGCTTGATATTGGTTTATTCTTATATTTTCGTATTTGTCTCCAAAAGTTTGCTGGGTAACTACTTGCATTGCATACTATCTCTACATTTCGTTTACGCACATCTGATTTATATCTCCTACAGGAAGTGTTGTACCTATTTCTCTCTTTACAGTATAATCTCATATCAGATCGCTGCGATATCTTCTAAATTTTCTTAAAGATTTCTGTGCAACCCTCCTTGTGGACTTGCACTCTGCGTTTAAGGGCGTGCTTGATCTATGACGTGAATTCACAATACGTTTCTTCATGCAGTTACTAGAGTCTAAAATAATACGTATAACATCATATATTGCGTCCTCAACATAATCTTCTATTTTATCTAAGATTGGCTGAATTCCAGATTTATAATTTGATGTGAGAGTTTCCAAGAAAGAGTGACAAAACGCATCATTCCATACACTTTGTTCAGGTAAATAACTTGGCGTAACGATAGGGAGTATTCATTGCAGGAGTTATACAAGTTAGTTCCAGTGGTAAATTATCCGATTCTAATCGATCGCCTATATTCAGTTTACTGATATATTTGAAAAAGTCAGGAGAAGAGATAAAATAATCATTAACGCTACTACCCTGTTGTCCTACGAAAGTAAATTCCCCTCGTTCGTCTCCGAACACCCAGCCGTTAACAATAAATAACTGAAAAGAATAGCAGAGGTCAAGCAGAATTTGACCGAACTTATTTATGACAGTATCATATGACTTTCTATTTTCAACTGGAGTATAATCATCATCATCATCATCATCATCATCAATTATACCAATACTTATATGTCTATCATCATTGCGAGAAAACTGAGGGTTATTGCTTTTACCTGTATGTGCCTCCATATCGCCGCACCACAACATATGAGAATCTGCTAATTCACTCAAATTCGATAAAAGAAAATCATCTACTTGATCAAGCTTGCATTTAGGCTCAGCGTGATTATAATAAGATGAACCCTCTGGTGGTATGTATGTACATATCATGTTAATGTTTCTTTCTGTTGAGACACGAAATTATCTATATCATTTCTAATCAATGTACATGCTTTACTTAAAGACTGATAAACACATACACATACACCCCCAGAAAGTCTGCCATACTCAGATAACTTTACATGTATAGCTGGGCTATAAAATATATCAAAGTTAGGTAACCAATCAACATTAGCAATATCATTAACAAAGGTTTCCACAAGACATATAACTTGGAAATTACACAAATAATCGATGAAGTCAGAGATTTTGTTTTTAAGTCCATTCACATTCCAGCAGAGGAAGTTAAACGTTCCTTCACTTCTGTCATCCTCGCATTGTGTATTACGCTCTCTGTTACCGGTGTCACGCTTATCAGGTCCATGTGTGATAAGATCCGGGCCTTGGCCAGTGTCCTATACTAAAGGTGATGTTGGTTCGGTATCGGTACTAGTGGTAACGATACGGCGTCTCTTCTGGTTGAATGTAACGCTCGTTGACTCTGAAGTTGAACGTGAAGTCCCTGTCGCTGACCGTTCTTTTATGACCAGCTTCCCATCCTTAAATGATCCAAACTGATTTGTCCCCTTAAGTGTTTGAAGTTGCTGTCGTTGACGTGTTGTCAGGACACTTGATATACTATATCCCTGTTCCTTGAGTGCTGGCCTTGCCTTAAGAGCTCTCACCTTGTCGTCAGACACCATTAGCTTCACAATAACAGGGCGAGGTCGTTCAGTGTTTTCTGATTCAGGCACGCCATACAGAATAGGCCAGGTGGAAGCTAGTGAATAAATATCTGCAAAGTAAGTCGGAAAACATTTTGTCATTCAATCATCAACGATGATATCCTATATGATGATCTGAACGATGTTACAGAACTCATGAATAACTACTTCATTAACCAATCTAAGGTGACAACCCCCCTCTTGATGAACGCTGTGAAAGTACCTTGACTGATATAGTATTGGAGATCGGGGAAGTAAAGGATATACTGCTATCTGTAGATACTAAAAAAGCAACAGGTCCAGATAAAATAGGTAACAAAATACTAAAAACATGTGCTAATTCATTAGCTTCGATTCTAACTAAACTATTTAATCTGTCGCTAAAACTGTCTAAATTCCCTAATTCCTGGAAAGAAGCGTACGTAATCCCTATCCACAAAGCTGGCAAAATATATGATTTTTCAAATTACAGATCAGTAGCATTAACAAGTTGCGTTGCTAAAATATTTGAAAAATGCATCTAAATATGTTAATAACTTCTTAAGAGATAAGAATCTCCTGTCAAATCTCCAGTCCGAATTCACCCCTGGCGATTCAACAACCAATCAACTAACGTACTTATATGATTTCATAGCTATGCTGGTAAAGAAGTAAGTGCGGTGTTTTGCGATGTTAGTAAAGCTTTTGATAAAGTTTGGCATAAAGGAATCCTCCAGAAGTTAAAACAATATGGTATTGATGGAAACTTATTAAATTGGGTTGAAAGTTATCTTAACAATAGAACCGAGAGAGTGGTAATAAACGGACGCACATCTAATCCTCAAACAGTACTTGCAGGAGTTCCCCAAGGCTCTGTCTTGGGACCCCTATTGTTCATCATATATATCAATGATATTGTTGATGATATTGATAGTAATATTAGATGACACGTCGTTATACGTTATCCAAGAAAATTGTTACTGAGATGTTCACATAAATTCTATGATCAAGAAAACTAGTCCTATGATAAACTGTCTTAGAAGCTTGAAATATCGCTTGTCGCGGAATAGTTTGGAAATTATATATAAATCCTTCATCTTACCATTTTTAGCTCATCAGGCCTGAAAGGCCCGATGGGCTTATGGCATGGCATGGCGTCCGGCGTCCGTCCGTCCGTCCGTCCATCCGTCTGTAAACTTTTCGCTTTTTCGACTTCTTTTTCAGAACCAATGACTCTAGAGAGCTGAAATTTTATGTGCAGACTCCTTGGCCAAAGGGGATTCTAAATGGTAGATTTCGTGACCCCGTGACCCCAAATGGGGTCACAGGGGTCATATCCTTAAAAACCTATTTTCATCTTCTTCTCCAGTTCCAAAAGGTCTCGAGAGCTGAAAAATTGTGTGCAGACTCCTTGGCCAATGGGGATTCTAAATTGTAGATTTCGTGACCCCGTGACCCAAATTGGGTCACAGGGGTCACATCCTTAAAAACCCATTTTCATCATCTTCTCCAGTTCCAAAAGTTCTAGAGAGCTGAAAAGTTGTGTGCAGACTCCTTGGCCAATGGGGATTCTAAATTATAGATTTCGTGACCCCGTGACCCCGTGACCCCGTGACCGCAAATGGGGTCACAAGGGTCACATCCTTAAAAACCTATTTTGATCTTCTTCTCCAGTTCCAAAAGGTCTAGAGAGCTGAAACGTTGTGTGCAGACTCCTTGGCCAATGGGGATTCTAAATTGTAGATTTTGTGACCCCGTGACCCCAAATGGGGTCACAGGGGTCACATCCTTAAAAACCTATTTTGATCTTCTTCTCCAGTTCCAAAAGGTCAAGAGAGCTGAAAAGTTGTGTGCAGACTCCTTGGCCAATGGGGATTCTAAATTGTAAGGATGTGACCCTGTGACCCCTTTTGCTTGTTAACAATAACTTTAATCAACTTTAGATAGTAAATCAATGAAATCCTATTGAGCTACAGAGCCCATGGCTCTATTTTTTATTTACAATTGCGAAATATGTCTCCAAATAAAATATACAAAATACAAAGCCTTTGTTTTAGCCGATGACGGGTCTAGTCTGGAACAGGTTGGTGGCAGTAGGAGACGAGGTGATCGTGCTGACAAGAAGTCTGAAGGTCGGCAGTCTCAACAGTCCATACGAGTGGAGCAGTCCCGAGGAGGTGGTGACAGTGAGCAGACTGAGCAGAGTGAGCAGTATGAGCAGACAGACGACGACCCCTAGGGACTCGCCAGTGGCCCAGATGGTTCACACGGGAAGTCTTTTCAAAACTCTCAAAGCTCTCTTTTGTTAAATATTTGTACATGGAATGTACAGGGCATTATCAGTAAAGTTGCAGACTCATCATTTATTGACTTTCTGGAACAATTTGACATCATTACTCTGGTAGAAACTTGGCAAAATGAAATTGATAACATTAAATATCTGTTTAAAAATCATTTCTGTTACTTCTCTCCTGCCAAACGTGTTAAGCACTTTGGTCGTTTTTCAGGAGGCGTGGCACTATATGTGCGCAAGACCTATGAGCAGTTCATTACTCGCATCCACGAGGACTGGGAGAACTGTGTGTTCTTGGAACTCAAGGCAGCTGACAGGACACTTATCCTAGGCGGAGTCTACATCCTGCCAGATGGGTCACCGCTATACAGCGTCACTGACGATAATGGGATTGATCAGCTGAGTTCCAAACTCTCGTGTTTAAAAGCAGAGTATGGTCAAAATACAGAACTTTTGTTATTTGGTGATATGAACGCTCGAACAACGGACCAAAATGATTTTATCATTGAAGATGAAAATGATCAGCGCTTTATTAACTTAGGAGAGCTTTACAATGTTGATGAGTTTACTGAGCCAAGGAAATCTCAAGACCGTAAAACAAATAAGTTTGGTTTAGCTTTGTTGAACTTATGTAAAGAATTTGGAATGCATATTGTAAACGGTAGAAGACCGGGTGATCCCCTGGGAAGTTTTACGTATATAGGCGTGAACGGTACCAGTTTAGTTGACTATTTTCTAAGCTCTACTACCTTTGCACCCCATGTACATGATTTATTTGTTCTAAATCGTACAGAATCGGATCACTTGCCAGTTACTTGTCAGTTTTCATTTCCTTTAGTACCCCCCCAAATCCCTGATACATTAACAGCTCCAGACATTAGACGAACCAAACGGTATATTTGGAACAATGAGGGTAAATATACTTTTATTGAAAGGTTCAATTCAATCGAAGTTAAAACAATTATGAATAGTTTTTTTGAGTGTGTCAGCACAAATGTGAATGAGGCAGCAAATCACCTTTGCAATTTAATCCAAACAGCGGGCTCTCACCTTGAAACTAAATCAAAAAGTACTAATTACACTCATTCTGAAAAGACACAACCAAAATGGTTTGATACAGAATGCCTAGTTTTGAAGAAGTTAAAATATGCAAAATTATCTATCTTGAGGAATACAAACTCTAAGAGAAATTTGGAAGCTTATCTTGAAGCTAAACGAAACTTCCGAAAAACATGTAGAAAGAAACAGATAGAGTTTGACAAAGAGATAACTGACCGAGCAAATCTTACAACAGGAGATTGTAAATCATTTTGGAGCGCCGTAAAATCTCTGTTAAAGACGAGACAGCAAGTGAATAATATTTCAATGACAGATTGGCAAAATTACTTTGCAGATTTATTAAATCCTATTAAGAAAAATAGCCATGATTTTGATGAAACAGTGGAAAAGTTTATTAAAAGCCATGATTGTGTGAATTGTGAGGAGTGCAATAACTCTCATCTTCTATCTGATGTTATAACAGAGGAAGAGATATCAAAAGCAATCGGATCTTTGAAATTAAATAAAGCCCCAGGTATTGACGGAATATCAACAGAGTTCCTTAAAAATGCACCTCACTTTACACCTTACTTGCATTTACTGTTTAACTCAATACTAGACAAGGGTGTATTCCCAGATTCCTGGAATGTAGGGATGATACTTCCTTTATTTAAGAAAGGAGACCCTTCTGACCCAAATAATTTCAGAGGAATATCGCTACTCAATTCATTAGGAAAGGTTTTCACATGTATCATAGAACAAAGACTTCGTGTTTGGTTAGAAATAAATGATTTGTTGTCAGAGTCACAAGCTGGTTTCAGACATGATTACTCTACTACTGATAACTTATTCGTCCTTCAATCTTTAGCTCAGAAATATTTGAGGAAACCAAAACATCGTTTCTATGCCGCCTTTATTGATTTTAGAAAGGCGTTTGATTCTGTGGATAGAAACAAACTACTTTATCTCCTTTTGCAGTATGGCATCCATGGTAAAATATATAATGTTATTGAAAACATGTATAAAAATGTATGTGCCTGTGTAAAGCAAGGACAAAAGATCACTGATATATTTTCTACATCCAGTGGAGTTCGGCAAGGTTGTATGTTGAGCCCTTTATTGTTCATATTTTTTATTAATCAGTTGGTAATAGAATTGGAAAGTGATAAACTACGAGGTATATTTGTTGATGACGACATAGAAGCTATAAAACTACTACTGTTTGCAGATGATATTGTCTTGGTTTCAGATTCAGTTATCGATTTGCAAAGAAAACTTAATGCGTTAGAACTATTTTGTAGCAAGTGGGGACTTGAAGTAAATTTAGACAAATCAAATATTATAGTTTTTCGAAACGGTGGAGTATTAAAAAAAGTTGAGAAATGGTTTTACAAAGGAAAACAGATGATGTCGGTAACCTACTATAAATATTTAGGAATTGTTTTCTCCTCTAGGTTATGTTGGTCGAAGGCATGCGAAACCCTAGCTGTTCAAGCATCAAAAGCCTGTTTCCCAATATATCAGCTTATGAAATTATACCCACATCTCACTCTCAAAGTATTTACTTCAATTTTTGATAGTAAAATAGCACCTATAGCATGTTATGGCAGCGAAATATGGGGTTTCACATACCGAGAAAGTATTGAAAAGGTACAGAGCAATTTCTTTAAGCGCTATCTACGACTTAATAAGAAAACATCCTCAAGCGTAGTTCTTGGTGAAACAGGACGCTATCATCTATCTGCAACCTATTTTTGTCGATGTATACGATATTGGTGTCGTCTAATTCATATGGACTCTAAAAGACACCCCCATGCATGTTATAAGATGCAAAAAGCACAAGATGAAAATGGTAAAATCAATTGGGCTTCTCGTGTCAGAATGCTTCTGTTTCAAACAGGTTATTCTTATGCTTGGATATTCCAAGAATGTGGAAATGTACAAACTTTTATGTCCATGTTTAAACAGAGCTGTATTGATTTAGATATACAAGCTTGGTATCAGAAAATTAATAATTCAACTTTCTTAAAGTCATATGCATCATACAAAGGAATGTTTGAACAGGAGTTGTATTTAAATGTATCACTCGATTTTGATCTGGTACAAGCACTTGCTAGATTTAGATGTTTAACCCATAATCTGAAAGTACAAAAGAAACGTTATGACACAAATGTAAATATTTCTTGCCTGATGTGTGAAAAATGTAATCTAGAAGTTGTTGAAGATGAATTTCACTTTCTGCTTATATGCCCGTACTTTCATGAAAGTAGAAAACAACTTATACCTAATTATTATGTTCAATATCCATCTCAGCAGAAATTTATACAACTGTTATCATGTAAAAATGAAAGGATCCTGAGATCACTTGCATTATACCTAAAGAGGAATATATAACATGTTAAAAATTTGCTTCGCATACCTTTAGCAGTATATATGTTAATTTGTTGTACCATGTAACTATAAATTGCGTTGATTATGTACCACATTTGTACTCTGGGCCATGCGGCCTTCAATTCAGGAAATAAACTCTCTCTCTCTCTCTCTATAAAAGTAATCTTATTAGAATAAGTTCAAATTCGTAACTACATCTTGAATTGGAAATAGTCGTATGGAAATAGTTGGACCACGTGCTCTGCCGAGTTGTGAGTTTACGTAAATTATAGTGCTATTGAAAACGAGTTCCTTTGTATTTAAAATGATTATTTAGAAGGTACATATCATTTGGTCCATGATTTGAACTTTTGATGATCTATGTGCAATTAAATTATTTGAATTTTCTTGTCTATCTCGACGAAAATTCGCTTGTAAACTCCCTTGTGTAAACTCGCTCAAACTAGCACTGTCGGTAAATCGTAGTTGGTAAACATTGATTTTAAATTATGAACTATTTATGCATGTTAATTATAAATTAATAGTTATCGTTAATTGCTTTCGTGTTATGTTTAATAGTATGCAATGAATAAAGAACCAACAAATAGTAATTCTTTCTCATACTTTATTCATAAAAAAAAATTACTTCCGGGTTGGTCTTTTTTGGTCAAAGATGAAATGTCCGACTGGCAAAACTTTGAATCTGCATCCCTGGTTATAAGTTTGTGCTTCATCCGTTCATCCATACGTCCGTTCAAGATAAAAGGGACAGCTTTTCTCAGAAATTGTTTCATAGGATAACCAAATTTGGTGTGTTGCTTGAGGTTATCAATACCTTGAGTCCAAAGATAAAAAGCATGTAATTATTTGTTCCAGAGTTATTGCCCTTCTTCTTCTTTTTGGACTCTGTTTATGGTTACTCCAAAGGGGACAGCTTTTCTCAGAAATTTTTAAAGATACGATTACCAAATTTGGTGTGTGGTTTGAGGGCATAAATATCTTAATGGAGTTCGAAAATGAGTAGCGGTCAGTTTAAAGAGAACCAATATGGCGGAGGATGTTCATGACCATGTCTTTTTGTTAGGATATATACATACAGCTCGTCATACATACTACAACACTCAAAAGCACATCAAACTCGTGTGAGTGTTCAGTCAGAAAATTTTCAACAAAAGACTGAAGTTGAAACTTAATTGAAGTCCTCTTTGATTGGCATTCTAGAAGTTGAGGTGATGAAGAGGTAGTGAAGACAAATTTTATGGATACACAACTTCTTTATTTTATGTAAGTGATGTCTCGACATAGATTCTAATGTCATTGTTAAGCAAATGATGATAAAGATTTGATCACTTGCTTTACAACAATATTAGTTACTATAATAGTGAAAAAAGTTGCTGGGTTAGTACAATGTTTCATGAATGAATGATGATAAAAAGATGATAAAATTCTGTGGACGTATTAGACTAGCTGAAATGTCTGTGGACTGGTACTAGTTGAAATTAACTCGTGCTTTGATAAGGTTCATTGCAACCCTGCTACATGTTCATGTGAGAGATTGTGGATATATATATATTCTTCAGATGCGACCAGTATTGGAGATGAGATGAGATGCACAATCCAAATTCCATCTGCACTGACAGCTCAAGATATAAGTCTCACCAAGGCCTAACAAATAAAAAAAAAAATTCTGGTCTTTACAGGCTGGCAACAATGATACAATGATGAGATTTTATTTTTTTTACGACATTTTTTTTTTCGAATGAAGAGATAAATTCCATTTTATACAAACTTCTCACAAGTTAAAAAAACAAAATTAACACATTATTTATATAAATAAAACACAAATACTCTTAAATATGTGTTATTATTCCAAAGGGCCAATAATCAATCTCACACCTACACTCCATCTCAACAAAAACGAGTGACATTTTCAATGTCAAATTATAAGATAAATAGTTGCGTTTGTAAAATTTTACAAACGCAACTATTTATCGATATTGTAATATGACCGTTAGTTATCAGGCGTTTTGAAACGAACTCTCTTTTTGCGTACCTATCTCTGAGTGGAAATGACTTTGCGACTGTTCCATTTTTGTTAGAGGTGTGGTCAAAACAAAACAAATACAAATACTCAGCGTAATATGTACATTAGCAACAATTTACACATACGCTCAAACAGTGTCACTCAACTACGAGGGGCGTTCAATAAGTGTTGCAACTTCAATATAAAACCAACTCGCGTAGTCAATTTTTTACTTTTATTTTTCAATATAGTTACCCTTCACCTCAATACACTTATTCCATTTCTCTTTAAGACTTTTGATGCCGCTTTTGTAGAAGTCACGTAGGGCGGATTTCAGGTTTCTGAACAGGAAGTAGTCACTGGGGGCTAGGTCGTGGCTGTAGGGTGGGTGGTTAAGCTTTTCGAATCCACAATCACGTATAGCGGCCTGTGCAACTCTTGACTTGTGGACTGGAGCGTTGTCATGCAAAATCAGAACACCACGTGTCAACATTCCACGGCGTTTCTGTCGAATTGTCTTTCGCAATTCTTGCACTAGGTTGGCACAATATTGACCATTCATTGTAGTTTTGGTTGGCAAGTAATCAATTAATAATATGCCTTTTGCATCCCAAAAGATTGTAGCCATAACCTTGCCAGCTGATGGTTGAGTGCGAAACTTCAGGGGAGGCGGTGAACTCGGGTGCTTCCATTGCTTGGATTCCAGTTTAGTTTCCGGGTCCAAGTGGTGGATCCAGGTTTCGTCACCTGTCAACAGACGAGACAAAAACCTGGCTTCATCCGCATTAAACCGATCCAGGAGCTCCATGCAACTTTCGGTTCTTTTCTGGCGATCTTGTGCTGTGAGGTTTCTGGGTACCCATCTTGCAGATACCTTGGACATACCAAGATGGTCATGAATTATTTTTTCAACACTTCCAACTGATATCTGGAATTCCAAAGACAGTTCAGAAACTTTAACAAGGCGGTCAGCTAAAATTCGTCTTTCGATAGCGGCAATAACTTCCGGTCGGGTGACTTCAGATGGCCTGCCTGACCGTGGGTCATCGTCTAAGGACTCCCTGCCCCGCTTGAACTGAAGAGACCAGCGACAAACTGTTGAAAAGTTAGGAGCATCCTTACCCATCACATTACACATACGATTATGTATTTCTGTAGCTTTGCATCCCTCTTTAGTAAGGAACTTGATCACAGCGCGTTGTTCATGTTTGAGAGAATCCATGATTATGGAGACCCCTAGGTCAGCGCAGCTATTATATCTAAATAATTGTTATGTCTAGAAATTGTTTTGACATGTGTCAATGTCATGATTTGACTATAGTAACACCTGCTATAAGCTGACACTGTTTATGTAAACACCAATGCCCCGCTTGCAACACTTATTGAACGCCCCTCGTATGTTCACTTCATAATATTCACGTATCCTTTTAGATGGCAATAAACATTTATCTTCGACATCAACACAGTAAAAGACCTAGGAACAAAAATCTTAAACTTGCCCTAACCCATTGTGACAATGACGCTAGCATTGTGACGTCAAAACGGTTGATCACTATGACGTCATGCCATGGCAACGGCATTCGGTAAACACAGCCGCATGGAAGAAGGCGTCAAACTTGGACAAATCTTTCTTGTTAAAAACATTTTAGTTACTTGAAACTAATTAATGTTGAGAGTTATTTGTGACCTATACTGCTATACACAAGTAAGAAAACGACAATGCCACCTGTCAAATTTGAGAAAGGAGCAAATATTAAGAGAAATAGAAAAAATAAATTTTGAGTCGGGCCGAAACTTGTGAACACGTTGTATATGTTCGCGGTGATTCGCCCCAAGTAATTTGCGGGTATTCATTGTCATTCAACATAGGCCAATCAACCAATCAGAATCGAGGATACACCGAAATTATGTTACAATGTTTTTTAAGCTAAATAATTTGAGTTATCTGCCCCTTTCTTTTGTTAAGACCTTGAACAAAAAGAAAGACCTGAGGCGTGGGTTTGGAACTGACGCGGGCGGAAACCAGAAACATTTTTTTTATTTATTTTAAGGCCCATCACCTGTTAATAACCTTTAATCATTTGTGCTAGTCAAGTGGCATGCTGCACCTCAACTTCATAGCATGTGCTGCTACAACAGCACAGAAGAGTAAGCAAGGCTTAAAGGCGCTGTAGCACGTTTTTCTTACTGAAATAAAGTGCTCTCACAAAAATATAAATAAGTGTTATCAATGGCTACATAATACTCCTGAATCAATAAAACGAGTTCCAAAAGGAATGTACATGGTTCGGTTAAGCCGTGTGAGTCCATTTCCCATTGAGTGGCCATTTTAATGTGTTCAGAAATAAGATATTCCTGGCCCTGTGAACGAGTTCTAGTGAAATGCTGCTTTCAACTTTTGGCGCCATCTTAACCGAAGCGTTACGGAAATGCTCTAAACCTACTCCAGTTCTTTCCATAGGTCAGGATCAATATGATAAATCTCGATCCAATCAAATATTTTTACACTTACAACCAACTTCAGTTCAGGCAAATAGATTGTTCAACAAGAAATAAAAATAGAGCCATGGGCTCTGTAGCTCATCAGAAATTACATGATTTAATATATCTCAGGTTGACAACTTAATGAGTGAATCATTTACACTGTTTACATTAGAATAAGAGATTTATATTATGTAATTATAACTGCTTCAAAGATATATCTACACAAGATTTCAGCATTCTAGTGTTTTCTGTTCACTCAAAGTAAAAAAATAAAACCATGGGCTCTGTAGCTATCTTGCTTGATGGTGATTTATGGTGTGGACTAAAATAAATAGTACAGATAAAGAACAATTCATAGCCATAACTTTACAACAAAAACATCTAAAATTGATCTTTGTCAATGCATGAGACCAACATGACTGGATCACATGGTTGTCTAAATAACAAGTAATTGTCAGAAATGTGACCATGTCCCCTGCCGCAATTAAGGAATGAGCGAAAGGATGGACACATAGCTTGTACCAAGTAGCGACCATTACATGTTACAATTGTTATTATATCAGACTAAGAACATTTTAACAAGAGTCATCAGAAGATGACATATCCCACCGGTCCCATATGATTTGTAAAACACATCTTTCACAGAAAATTGTATATCTACTACTTCAGTAAGTGGGTAATACACATGCTGAGTTTTAGGTATGATGAAGTGTTTCTGCTCTGGAGGTAGACTATCGCTGAACACAGTGAAATCAAACACGTTTCTTTGGAGAAAAAAACAACAAAACATTTCAGAAATCTGAAAATATATAAAGGCACCACTTCAGTTAGTGGGTAATACATACGCAAAGTTTCAGGAAGATAAGATGAAGAGTTTTGGAGCTGTACAAAGTCCAAATCCAACACGTTTCTAAGGAGTGCTCTGAGTGCTCTCTCTCAATTTCAAGACTAAGATTTCTCAGGGCTAGGGATTGTGCATTATATTGAGACAACATATTTCTGTCTTCATCATCAAACAATATAAACCCTGATGAGCTACAGAGCCCATGGCTCTATTTTTTTTATTATTGCGGGCACATTTGGGATAATTGTACCAAGGAACAATGCACGTTACTAGAAAAGTTGAATCTTGACGCGTTGAGGTCGATATGTGGCGCAGTTCGCGTAACAAATCATAGAATGTTATATGAAGAAACCAACCAAAAAACATTGGCGGAACGTAGACATGTTTCCAAACTGACAACCTTGTTTAAAATGAAGAATAATCTCGCGCCTCAGTATCTATGTAACCTGATACCCACTGCACCAAATATTAATAACTACAACCTCAGAGAAAACTCAAATGTGCGACCAATGAAATGCAGAACAGCAAAAAAAAACAACATATGCTAGATCATTCCTACCCGATACAATAAAGTTATGGAATGCACTTAGTCCTGAGATCCAATACATTGATACTTTATCCGGATTCAAACAAATGTTAGCCACGAACAAAATTAGGACAGTATTCTTTGATCTTAACTATGGATCACGAAAATGTCAGATTGTCCATTCTCGCCTACGAATCTGTTGTAGTAATCTAAATGCAGACCTATTAAACAGACATGTCATTGATAGCCCATCGTATTCATGTGGTCACCAAATCGAAAATGCTTTACACTATTTCTTCACATGCAATAAATACACGAATATAAGGCAAAACTCATAGTTTTACTTAAAGGGATTTACTATCAACACGGTTTTACGGGGATGTTCATCGCTTACAAGCAACGATATGCATCTTCACATCGTCACAGGCGTAACGAAAATATTTCCATATCTTCTCCTTCCGCCCTTGACCTAAACCCTCGCATTTTCAGTGCTAAGATTTTAACGTACTGCAGGCTAATCGGATAAGCCAATCAGAAGACAGTTGTATTGCCTCTGTGACTGTGTCGATCGTCGCCGTGCGTTTAGCGCGAAGCAGGGGATATAGTTTTGGCTGCGTCCGTACGTCCGTACGAAATGGGATAACTCAAAAAGTGTTCACTGGATTCTTTTCATATTTTGCATATGGGTTCATCATAGGTAAAGTAATGTTCCTACAGAGGTTTGTGACCTTAACCTTCATTGCAAGGTCACAACGAGACTTAGTCATTGTATGACAGCGGGATATCTCAAAAACCATTCGCTGGATTCTCTACATATCTTACACATAACTTCTCCAAGGAAAGACGACGAGCTGATTAGATTTTGGTGACCTTGACATTATTCTCAAGGTCACAGAGTAACTTTGAATTTTTCGACATGTTCGACAGTCGATTTTGCTGATCTTGACATTATTCATCAATTTGGAGTATTAATTTGCGGCAGGGGATCATGTTACCTTAGTGACAACTACTTGTTTTGAATTGGTTTCGAATCTAAACAGCGATTTCATTGGCTGTGTGGTAACAGATAGTAAGGGACGTAACTCGACAGGTGTCGCTGATTCGTTTCACCACTTCTGGCTAGGTTGAAGGCAAGGTAAAAAATGGAGCGATCTTGATTCATTTTCACCTTGCTGTGGGAAGATGCGATTTGCAAACATTACTGCAATCTATCAACTTTTACATAATGAAATCTGACCGATTTGACCTTTCATAAGTTTCGATAGTGACTGTAAACAAACGAATTAATATCTATGCATAACCACTTATGTCGATATTGATTCCTGGATTCTTATATAAATATGTTACCATCTGTATATGTATATAGGAGCAGCCTTAAAATAAGCTCCTCTGAGCTTGTTAGCTAATCCGTTCATGAAAAAAATATGTTAATAATTTTAATTGGAGCCCCCAGTGAGGAGTGACTGACTGATAGTGGAGTACCTTTGCGTCAAATTTGGGGCAAATTGAAAAAAATTGGCTTAAAGTATGAAACTTGGCATGAATGATCATTAGGCATGTAGATATTCATTTTGCCTAGGATCCAAATTTTTGGACCGCGGGAACCTGGTCACGTGACCTAAAATCCAAAATGGCCGCCAAATTTTCGTGAAAATCAGTTCTAAGCTAAATAAATAATTATATGCATGAATTTTGTCAGATTTTTTATATATTTTAAATGAATGTCTACAGAATACATGTACTCAAGCATACAAAATCCCTTATTTGGTTTATTTTATTGCATATTTTGTAGTTAGAAAGTCAAAATTTAAGTTTTTATAGATTTTCGGCTGTAGCTTTTTAATTGTTCTTTACTTTGTCTGATCTATGACATGTTGGACATGCTCACAGCTGATACACAATATGGGACATTAGAAGTTTATTTATACGATTTTGGATATATATTTATTTAATATGTACACTTAATTTATGAATTTGATGTTTGAAAGTCAACACCTGATTTTTTCTGTTTCTAAAGCAACTTGTATGATCACCGACATCGGTATATTTTTATGGATATATCTTTTTCAAACATATTCAATGTATTTTATATGTTGAGGAAAATTCAATGGGTCAGGTCATGGTCAAGGTCAATCTTGACAATAGTCAAGATCAATTGTAGTGTCACCATGTTGTAAGCAGCAATGACTGATCAACCAAAACTCAAATGTAGCATATTGATGACGCACAAGAATTGACTAAATGTTGTTCTTGGTTAAGCTAACCTAAACCTTAATGATGTATTTTCACTTTTATGTGTTGACGTGTGTTGTTACTCTTGATCTGTATACAACTCAGTCGACCACTTTCAATGAAGTTCAGCGACAATGACTCGCTTCATGGCTGGACAATCTGCGAGTCTGATGGGTGAATTCCTGTGCGCACTGAGACATAAGTTAAGAAATGGTGTAGCCTTTGGCTGGAGACTTGTGCCAAAATGTTCCCCTTTTCACCAGAAGTAGGCCTCTGGGTGGTACTTAGTGAAGAATGTTACGTTGGAGGTTACCATCTATTGCACCATATATGACATGCAGTTTAGTTAAACCAGTGTAATACTGTTGGTAGCACCATTAGCATACATTAATGGATGAATATTACCGACAATATTGTTAAAGTAACCATGTAACCCAAAGAAGAGCCCTCTATTGAAAATCCTTCCCCTAAGGCGATACATAACTAGCACATCTAGTTCATTGATACAGGCCAATATAATAAACATCACACCCTAAAAACATATCTGTTTACTTCTTTCTTAGATTGTAAAGGTTTTGAATAATTGTTTTTTGTGTAGACACATATTGACCAATGTGGAATATAAATTGTGAATGTATTGACTGTCCAAGCAATAATACCTGACTAGCTACAGAGACAACTATCTAATGCATTGTTTAGGCAAATCTAATTAGGGTTTCCAACTGTAGTATTACAAGATACATTTATGATCTAAGATATACAAGAGGTCTGTACCTTGTTGTTAAATTACCGAGCTACAGTGAATATGCAATGATTGGAAGCCTTGGATGTACAGTCACTAAATTACTCTATTTTCCCTATTTATTCTTCCATACATAGCTTTTTTATCAAATGAATATATCATATTCATCAAAGGAGTACACCACTACTATGTCCTAATTTTCAGGAGTAAGGCAATTAAATTTACAAATCCAACAAAGATCATATTCCCCAAATTATGGTTCTTTGCTAGAAGTTGTTTTCAGGGTTGGTTTCCTGTAACACCTAGTTTAGGGTGTGAAGCAGCTGAGGCTTATGAAGAAGTCGAAACAAGTTTTTAGACAATATCATTGACAACGGCCTATGCAAAAAGTATATATGGCCCTGAAACATAGTTAAAATCTTAAACATTAAAATTGGTACAATTCGGTGACACTTTATTTTCTCTCGAATAGAGGAGGAGTATGAGATTGATTAGGGTTTCTGCAGCATAACTCGAACTTGTAACATGTTCTACCTGAAATCAAACCGCAGTTGTTATGAGCGCATATAGATATAATTGGTGAAGTGAAAAAAATCTCGAATAAATGGATCCATTTAAAGGAAGAACATATTAATTCGTTTTAGGCAATATACAAGCCATGTTATTTTCAAAGTCGCTAGACCTCTTCTAAAGAAGTTAAGTGATATGTTCAGAGACTGTCTGCTGTAAGTAAACACACGTATAAGTACAGTGTTTAGATAGATGTCGAATATATATATAGCTCTTATGTGATAACTTTTCAATTAAGATCAGTAGTGTTTATTAATGTTTTCAGAAAGCAAGATTTCTGAATAACAACCGTTTTATTCTAAACTTATGTGATCCATCTGTTGAAGAAGTAAGCATACACTCTGAAACATTGTGTATATTCACAATAAAGAATATGTGTTTTCTACAATATATGTAAGCTTAGCAATGTGAATGGCATAAACTATATACATGTATATACATACAGAGAAAATGTTATAAACATATACGTTTTTCAATAAATTTAATAATCTGCTCAGACCAAATCTTATTGATGTTACATTATTGCAATCCTATGTCATTCATCCCCAAATACCAAATATATGACAATTACATGTGTTTAATGAAAACTAAGCACAAACCGTGAGCCTGTTCAAAGATGAAATTACAGGTCCCAATTGTTGATAAATAATAAATAAGTATTTATATAGTGCTTTATCCATAAGTTTTCTGCTCAGAGCGTTGTACAAGGATGAAAAATAAATGACAATCTGGTTAATGTTTTTGAAGAGATGTGTCTTTAAAAAATGGGCACGTTCTCATGTCAATCGTCAGAGCACAGTAAATGTATACTAGTTACTATTGACCAGTACCAACCGAAGTTTGTCTTTGTACCTGCTATAGAACAGAAAAGAAGACTAATTGGTGCGCACCAGTCGACATACAATGTCTGGTTGTCAATCACATTTGTTCACATTTATATTTTCACTGTACAGAACTGGTTAGCATTAAAATGATTTTCAGCAAATGTCAGTACTTATTTCTTAATACAAATATCTAGATGACATTTGACTATTAAATGACTATATATAACGTTTGGCATATGTGACTCCAACAATATACTCAATGTTTCTTTAAGCGTTTATATGTACATGTGTACTTGGCCTTAACCTTTACCATGACAGACCCTTACCTTTCCAGTTTTATCCAGAACAATTCACAATTCTTATATATGACATCTGACATAATGATAACAACCTTGAAATGAAATATCATGTCGCCGCTCAGTTGTCTTCATACTAAATCACATGTTGCTATGGAAACAATACAAAGGTGTTGACTTCTAAATCTAACTTTTAGAATTTTAGGCCTACCGTTGCTGCAAATACTAAACGTGTAACATTTCAAATTTTATATCAACATGACCCAAATACAAAAATTTGCATCAATCCTTCGAAGTAGAACCCTAAAATCTCAGCCAAAATTCTAATAAAAAAACTAAACATTTTAACAAATATGCACTATATATGCATTTAAATAGTGAAAATTGTCACAAACTAGACATTGTAAAAGCATTATTCTATTTATTTGATATGTACATATTAATTTAAAAATTGTGTCTTAACTAAATGTATTGAATTCTTTATTATGTAATAATATAATAATATTGATTTATATTATTTTAACTGATGGAAATTTGGCTGCCATTTTGGATTTTTGGTAATTGAGGCAAAGCAAATTCAGGTGTTGACTTTCAAATTTAAACATGGGAAAATAACTGTACATATTAAATAAATACATATTAAATATTGTATAAACAAACTTCGTATATCCAACATTGTGTATCAGCATGTCCAACATTCAAGAATGTTCATCGATCAGACAAAGTAAAGAGCAATTAAAAAGCTACAGCCGGAAATCTATAAAAACTTAAATTTTGACTTTCTAACTACAAAATATGCAATAAAATAAACAAAATAAGGGATTTCGTATGCTTGAGTACATGTATTCTGTAGACATTCACTTAAAATATATGAAAAATCTGACTAAATTCATGCATATAATTATTTATTTAGCTTAGAACTGATTTTCACGAAAATTTGGCGGCCATTTTGGATTTTAGGTCACGTGACCAGGTTGCCGCGGTCCAAAAATTTGGATCCTAGGCAAAATGAATATCTACATGCCTGATGATCATTCATGCCAAGTTTCATACTTTAAGCCAATTTTTTTCAATTTTGACGCTAAGGGACTCCACTATGATAGGAGTGACACCAGAAGGCCATCAACTACACCTGAACTGACCGTATACACTGAGAGAATTTGATCTGGATTCGGCGGACATCATGATGTGATCGTGAACTGACTGTGTTGAGTTCCATGTATAGTACACTGACAATCATATTTTTTTTTTCTGAGCTCATATAAAGTTACCATGGTTTAGTAATATTTAGTTAGTTGCCGGCTTTAGTTTAGTTTATTATTTAGTTAATTCTTTCATTATCTATGTAATTAATCTTTAGTTAAGTGTAAATTTTTAACATTAGTTAAGATTAGTTAATATTAGTATCACCACATCAGTATTTTGTTAATTTATAGCATGTCTTAGTTAAGTTCATTGCACATCATAGTAAGCATATCCATATCATAATTACTTATCTATCCGAAGTATAAGCATGTAGCAATTGGTGTTGAATGCGTGAATGTGAAGTGTGACTGATTGCTAAATAGGTAATACCATAAACTTAACATAATATGTAGGGCTAGGTATAACCTGTGTTTTCTTTCATCTGCTCTGTTTGACGAACGGACGGCGACTGATTGACATATATACTGCATTGCACAATGCCACCATAATTGCTAACATTCTTTAATTTCCAGGTTACTATTTCTAGCACTTATATTACTTCATTGCTATATTCCTTGATGTCTTTCTCCACTTCCTTCTAAGAATCTCCATTTGTAATGTTTCATGCTTATATATATCGTTTAATCATGTATGACTTATTTTGTTTTTCATTTCAGGATTTATATTGTTGAATACCTCTGCATTACATATCACATATCTTGTTTGCATATCTGTTTTTTATGTTTAATTCATATCATGTACCTAATTAATTTCTTTATTTCAGGATAGTTAATACCATTTAGTTGTACCATTTACATGTATTCATCAAACTAATCATGCTACTGTTTCAGGTTATATAATCATGTAACTTTATTTCAGCTTGTGCATTAATTCACTTTAGAGAGACGCTGTTCCCTCTCTGGATTGGACCTGTGCTTTGTGAATATGTGAACCCGTGTTGTGATAATTAGTTATTGTTTGTGCTCATTCGTGTTTATGGATTTACAGTTGTGTATTCTGTGATTGTGTACTGTGCGTGACATCATGGAGTTCACGGATGTGGAAGTGAGGAACATGCTCGCAGTGTTCAGGAGACAGAAGGAGAAACGCAAAGCTAACACCCCTGAGGATTTCGAGGCATTGCTGCATCAATACTCAGCGGATAAGACTCAGCCTAGGGACACGAACGTGAGGATTGTGAGTAGAGACTCAGTGACACATGAGGACACTAAGGCCAGCCCAGTCGTCTACCAACACTCACCTAGGATCCCTCCCTTCAGTGGTAGCAGACAAGGCAAGGATACCCCGTATGACGTCTGGAGATACCCTACTGGATTCCCATTCCTCTTCCCAAGACGGGAAGGAGCAAGGTATCAGGGACTTACTCAATGGAGAGGCAGCCAAGATCGCCGTCAACATGATATATGGGAGTGACATCAGCGCCTTGTTGAGGAAGATGAGGATTGTGTTTGGGATCGCGGAGAGACAAGAGTCAAGGATGGCACAGTTCTACACCGCCAAGCAACGAGATGACGAGGATGTCTCACAGTGGGGATGTAGACTGGAGGAGTTGCTTGCTCATGCCATACAGGTTAGCCCACAGGCGTGCAATGACACAGAGGAGATGCTACGGAGTATGCTCTGGACAGGACTCAAGCCAGCACTCAAGAGAATCTCTGGCCACAAGTACGACGCCATACAGGACTTTGATGGACTCATGGAATCGTTACGGGAGATCGAGAATGACCAGCTCGGCCAGGCTACAGCACGATCAAAGACCCAAGCTACAGCTAGGATGACCACCTCTCAGGAACCAGAATGGAGGAATGAGATGTCCGTGGTCAAGGCCATGTTGAACAAGTTAACAACAGAAGTCTCCAACATGAAGGTGACAGGGTCAAGTCAAAGTCTTCCTCAACCTCCAAGACAACCTTATCAGGGAGCTTTTCAGTCGAGTAGTGGACAAGAGTATCAAGGTCAAGGATATCAAGGGCAGGATCAACGACAAGGTGGTAATGACTATCAAGGTCAAGGACAAGTTACCTATCCTCAGTGGAATAGCCAGGCTCGTTATGTTCAGTATGGAGGGGATGACAGAGCATATGGCATGGTACCTACCTGCTTGAGATGTGGACAAGTTGGACACATGAGATATGCCTGCACAGTCCCGTTATATCACTCGAGAAGAGGAAGGGCTTTAAACTCCAGGAGACCTATGTGAAGGGACCGGCCATAGGTAATCATCATCAGCGTCCCCAAGGCAAGAGACAAATGCCAGATGGATTAGTCGGGTCGTCAAACGAGGTCAAGGTCATCATTGGAGTGCAAACGACAGCGTTACTGGATACAGGAGCAACAGTATCAGTGATATCCAAGTCCTTCTATGAGCATCATCTTTCTCACACTACCATCTAACCACTGGATGATGTGCTCAACATAGAATGGAGGAGAGTCATTACCTTACTCAGGATAAATCGTCGCTAGTTTGGAAACTCAAGAGGAATCATGGAAACAGGTTTCTGCAGAAAGCCAACCTCTTCACACCGTGGTACCTTTACTTCAGAACGATGGTAATCAGAGAGAAGGAGCTTCAACGGAACAAGGGAAAGATTGGACTTGTGAAATGTTATGAGACTGACAACGTCATCATACCTGCCAAAAGAAAAGTCTTCATCAAAGGACAATTTATTTAGCCATTTAACTATCCAAGAGCATGTGCCTATCTTCAACCCACAGACCAGTTTACCATACACCAGGACCTTGACATCGCACCAACTATCATGGAATTTGATTGGGAGAAACACGGATTAGTCGACGTTCACCTCTCTAACGTAACGACACAGACCATAGTACACTCAAAGCCATAAAAAACGCAATGCATTATTCTAGAAATATTTATTGCAAAACGTTTTCTTGGGCTTTCCTATCTTATGGCATACAGATGAAACTTGAAATGGATCATTTTGGTTGAGTTCTGGGTTTGAACCCATTATCAGTTCTCGGTAATGAACTTTGTTCATGCAAACGATAAAAATTGTTTTTTTCTCTCACGATTTTAAGCAGTCCCATGTAACACGTTTTGCACTCTGGCCCTTTAAATACCGATCAAAATTTTAACATTCGTCACTTCGGAAAAAAATGCCACGCCTTACGCAAGACGTATCTGCACAATACACCTTGACAAATTGTCATATTCCCTGATGAATCTCGATTCAATTTCAGTTTTCCTGATGGACGTCACCGTATCTACCGACGTCCACATGAACGTTTCGCTCGTAACTTCGTGCAGGAAAGGGATCGTTTCGGGGGAGGTTAGGTCATGGTTTGGGGTGCTATCAACACCAACTTTTGGTCCCAGTTGGTTGTGGTCCAAGGCAACCTCAATCCTCAATGTTATGTTGACACCGTCCTTCGTCCTACGTTGCTTCCATTGCTGGCTCAACATGCCATCCGCCGACAGATGGTTTTCCAGCATGACAATGCTCGACCCCACACCGTCAGGTTGACAAGGGACTTCCTGAACAATAATCATGTTGCTGTCATGGATTGGCCCGCTATGTCTCCCGACATGAATCCGATCGAGCACATTTTGGATGAACTTGCATGGACGGCCATGAACTCAAGCCGTGCCACCACAAACTGTTTCAGAGTTGGCACAGGCACTCCAAAATCAGTGGCAAGCAATCCCACAGCGTGTACTGAGACATCTGTGTCGGTCCATGCCAAGTCGACTCCAGGCGTGTGTGAGACCTCGGGATCATACCCGTTATTGACTTCAGCTGACCCCTGCTTTGTGTAAAAGTTCTCTGACGTTTAGGATTTGTGCATTTGCAATGAATTATTCAATGAAATTAACAACATATGTTTGTTATCTCGATTGTGTCAATTTTTATTTACATTTGTTAAAAATTTTTCCAGTAAATAAACTTTGAATTTGAAGTTGCGTTTTTAATGGCTTTGAGTGTAGTAAAGCCCAAAGCACTTATATGTGAGCTACAGCTACAGTCTTATTCCAAGGAATATGTCAACCACCATCTGAGGATGAATAGAAACTATTGGAGCAAGTTGACATTCACCAGGAGAATCTTACACATGAGGAACTCGAACTTGGAGTCAAGGTCATTCTCAAGTTCAAGGATATCTTCTCCAAGGGTGATGAGGACTTAGGCAACAGCACTGCAGTGATATCCCCTCTAAGCAGCGCCATCGCCGAATACCTCCATCCATGTTTGATGAAGTTCATAGTCACATACGTCAACTACTGTCAGCTGGGATTATCAGACCTTCACACAGTCCTTTGTCTTCAAACTTTGTCTTGTACGCAAGAGAGATGGGAAATTGTGCATGTGCGTAGATTATCGCCAGATTAACAACCAGAGTTTGAAGGATTAATGAACTGCTCGATTGTCTCAGTGGTATGAAATATTTCTAGGTCCTCGACATGAAGTCCGGCTATCATCAGGGAGAACTCTTAGAGGAACATAAGGAACGAACAGCCTTTACCGTTGGTCCGCTAGGATTCTATGAATTCAACCGTATGCCATTTGGACTTTGTAACGCTCCTGCCACTTACCAACGCCTCATGGAACAGTGTCTAGCTGGATTACATCTGAAGCTCCACACAGATGCAAGCACGCATGGACTAGGTGCTGTACCATTACCAGGATGGACAACCACAAGTCATAGCATACGCCAGTCGTGGACTCAACAAATCGGACATGAACTATTCAGCACACACATTGGAATTCCTGTATCTGAAATGGGCTGTGACAGACAAATTTCATGATTATCTCTATGGCAACCGATTCACAGTGCTTACGGATAATAAATCCCCTCACCTATGTTCTTACCAGCGACAAACTGGATGCAACAGGACACAGATGGCTAGCTGCCTTATCAGCCTATGATTTTACCATATCATACAGGCCTGGGAAATCTAACCTGGATGCTGACACACTATCCCATCTGCCAGGGACAAAGGAAGAGTCACCAAGTCATCTGTCATCAGAGTCCAGGATCAGGAGCTTGAAATAACTGAGGACAAGTGCGATATCAACGCTCGTGATTGGAGGAAAGCTCAAGCCAAGGACACAGCGTTGGAATCCGTCGTGACACATCTGAGGAAGGGAACAAGACCACACTTAACCAATTACAGCACGGATCCAGAGATGACAGGCCTTGTGAAGAACTTCTCATCATTGAAGCTTCAAAGAGGAGTTTTATACCGAATGACAACAGTGGATGGAGAGAAAGTGGAACAACTAGTGCTCCCAACCGGATGTTGACCGTCAGTATTACGATGCCTCCATGATCATGTTGGTCACCCAGGACGTGACAGGACTCAATCTCTGATCAAAGACAGAATTTTCTGGCCAGGGATGTCGAGAGACATAGAAGCCTATGTCAAGAACTGTGAGAAGTGCATCAAGAGGAAAAAATCGGCATCAACCAGAGCACTGCTAGTAAGCATTAAGACCACTCAACCACTCGAACTGGTATGCATGGATTTTCCCACACTTGAACCGTCAAAGGGAGGACAACAGCATATTCTTGTAGTAACTGACCATTTTACTCGATATGCCCAGGCTTACCCTACAAAGAATATGACTGCAAAAACCACAGCAGATGTATTCTTCAGGAACTTTGTAGTACATTATTGATTACCTCAAAGAATTCATTCTGACCAAGGAGCCAACTTTGAAGGGAATCTGATGCGGGAAATCTGTAATCTCACAGGGATGACCAAGTCGAGGACCACTTCTTATCATCCCATGGGAAATGGAATCACAGAAAGATTTAACCGTACTCTCCTAGACATGCTTGGAACACTAGAACCGGATAAGAAGAATGATTAGAAAGCACATGTCGGTCCATTAGTACATGCGTACAACTCCACTAAGCATGAGACAACAGGATATTCAACCTTCTTTCTTATGTACGGCAGGCACCCAAGACTCCAAGTTGACTTAGCCTTCGGATTGGATATAGAACACTACAAGGACACTACACGAGTACACAAAGTCTCTGAAGGAACGCCTCAAGCATGCCTATGACCTTGCATCAGAAAATGCTAAGAAATCTCAAGCAAGACAAGGCAAAACTATGACATCAGAAGCAGAGCTGCCACACTGGAACCTGGGGACATCGTCAAGATAGTCGCCTTTGATGGAAAACACAAGATCGCTAACAAATCGGAAGAGAACATCTATGTTGTTCACAGACAGCCCAACTCAGCTATTCCAGTGTATGTCGTTGGTAAAGAATGTGGAGAAGGAAAAGCTAGGACATTACATGGGAACCTGCTCCTTCTTCCTGCTTCAGAACCTCAAGTTCCTAAACCACGCCCCAGGAGACCCAGAGCTTCAGCGCAACTAACTCCCCTTGGAACATCAACCGAGGAATTGATTGAGGATGATGCAAGCCAGGACCCTTAAGAAGAAATATGGATTCCTGTCACGGACCCAGGCCTCCAGTTTCAGATGTCGACTCATCTGATAGGCCAACTAGAGAAGATGAGGCTTAAGTTGCGAAGGATGCTGACCTGGAGGAAGTGTCAGAAGCTGTCGGAGATGAGGATGGTCCAGAAGATGGAAATGATATTCCTGCTCAAGAGCTTGAGCAAGAGGAGGGGATCTCTGTAGAGGAGGAGGGTGCTGTTGGAGGGCAGGATGCGCCGATTCCATCACCTACAGGGATGTTGGACAGACGGGAACCCTTGCCACCGCCAAGGAGATCGGCACTAGAAAGGACCAGAACTAGTTGGCAGACCACCGGTGATTATGTAATGGCAGCTCATGGAGAACCGGACTGGAAGATGCGAGTAGAATATCTCAGCTCTTTGCTAGCAACAGGAGTTGTTGCAGGTATCAGTAACAAAGCCACAGAAGTACTTGTGGATCTCGTCACCGGCAAGCATTCATGACGAGGACGTCATTTTGTCGGAAGGGGGAGTGTGTGGCAGAGTGTAATATATTGCATTAATGTGTGTTTTAATTGTAAATATCCATGTACTAATATATCATTTTATTTCAGGTGTTTTATGTGTAGCAGCCCAGCAAAATACCTGAGAGCTTGTTAATTGCAAGCCTTTAACCATGTATCTTGCTATCCCTCTCTTTTGTTCTGTGCTGTGACTACATAGCCAGTTCATCTTCTATCTATTGTTCTCTATTGTTAGGTAAGCGCACTCCACATTTTGCATGCCCTCTAAATCTATAAAGGTTACCTCATCATTAGTTTCTGTGCACTGCCATAATACACATCTTATGACGCGCACGATTTGACTCACAGCTGAGACATTTGACCAAACGACTGTTCTTTTCTTTCACCTTGTCTATCAAACACGGGTTAGTTAAATAATTAGCATTTCATATCTATTTTATCATTAATCATAATATACATAGGAAATAGGGCTATGATATGTATGTATGTTTGTATGAATGTATTTTAATGGACTTTTATGCATTGGTAAGCGCTTAGGCTAATCTCCTTCATTAATATATTATTAGGGCACATGTAATTATTGTGTCTGTAAATATATCATGCAGATCAGGTAATATTGATATGATGGTTTCCATTAGGGAACATAACACAAAGGTGTTATTTTCACTATATTTTATATTTTAACTGTGTATATATTATATCATTCATTACTACATTGTAGGTTCGTACAGCTTTGTGTAACTACGTGATAGAGTAATGTCTATCACATCGGTAATAATAATAGGTTTAGTATTTTATCATATATTTGCAAGGTAGTGTAGGTGCTATCTTATGTTCATTATATGCTAGTATTTATTATATTTATATATACACCGTGCTACATTTCTATAAGTAGTAATGTAGTAATCATTTATCCAAATAATCATAGTTTATCTATTTACATCCATCGGTATGGCACATGCAATGATGTGCTATTGGCAATCATTTATATTATCTGTCTATAGCATAAGCATTCATTTTTATAACACTGATATTAAGTATCAGTTGGTTTTATTTATTAATGGTATGTATTTTTATCATGCATAAATCATGTACGATAATATTAGTAATATTATTATCAATTATCTTAGGTATTTTATTGGTATTTCATTAGTTAGTCAAACTTAGTATTATCATGATACTATGCCCATAACCTAACTTAATAACTTAACCCATAGTTAATTTACAATTCTAGGTAATTAAGGATGGCCTGAGTGTCCACTTGAAAGCAACTTCTCACCGAAATCCCACATATTTGGTAGGTTATTTGCAGCACCGACTTAGTCGGAACTGCTATCAGTTTTTGCGCAGTTTCCGTCACCGCCGCCGCGTTTTTGGCTATAACTTTTTTCCCAGAATGTTTTGAGAACTCATATACATAACTTCTTACTTATACCCCTGGGGAATTTTTTGACATGATCACATTCAAGGTCAAAGGTCAAAGTCACGAGTTCTGAAATCGCTAAAAAAATCCTTGTAAACACGATAACTTAAAAAACGAAAACGAAAAATATTTGTGTTATCAGGCTCTTATTTGGTTTATATCAACTATGGAGAAAAGCCAAGATTTGAAACGGTTTTCGCTAACATCCGTCAAAGGTCAAGGTCACAGCGTGGTCACGAATTAAGCATGCTTTTGTAAAAATGTCTTATTTCATCTATTAACCCTTTGAATCATTACATGATTGTTATTTACAAATGAAAAGTGATCATTGATTGTGTGACCTTGAATATCAAAGGTCATGGTCACAAGATAGGGTCAAGGTCACCTGTTCTGAAATAACTTAATAACTTTTTTCCAAGAAGGTATCAACACCTCATATACATAGATACTTTTTTATACACCTGGTGAATGATTTTGACATGTTCACACTCAAGGTCAAAGGTCAAGGTCATGAGTTCTGAAATTGCTAAACAAAATTCCTTGTAAGCATGATAACTAGAACAATATTTGTGCTATCAGGCTCTTATTTGGTTTATATCAACTATGGAGAAAGACCAAGATTTTAAAAGGTTTTCGCTAACATCCGTCAAAGGTCAAGATCACAGCGAGGTCACGAATTGAGCATGCTTTTGTAAAAATGTCTTATTTCAACTATTAACACTTTGAATCATTACATGATTGTTATATACAATGAAAAGTGATCATTGATTGTGTGACCTTGAATATCAAAGGTCATGGTCACAAGATAGGGTCAAGGTCACCAGTTCTGAAATCACTAAATAACTTTTTTTCCAAGAAGGTATTAACACCTCATATACCTAGATTCTTTCTTATACACTTGGTGAATGATTTTGACATGTTCACACTCAAGGTCAAAGGTCAAGGTCATAATTCTGAAATTACTAAAAAAAATTCCATGTTAACATGATAACTAGAAAAATATTTGTGGTATCAGGCTCTTATTTGGTTTATATCAACGATGGAGAATGGCCAATATTTGAAAAGGTTTTCGCCAACATCCGTCAAAGGTCAAGGTCACAGCGAGGTCACGAATTAAGCATGCTTTGGCAAAATGCCGTATTTTAACTATGAACACTTTGAGTCATTGCATGATTGCTATACAAGAGGAAAAGTGATCAATGAGTGTGTGACCTTGAAGGTCAAAGGTCAAGGTCATGAGATATTGGGTAAGGCCACGTTAATCCTTTGATCAAATTTTGGAAAAAGAAATAGGTTTTAAGAGAACACTTGTGAAAAGTGACCCCGGTGATGATTAGTAATAACTCGAATAATGATCAAATTTTTGTTAAAAAGAATTCAAATTTTATTGATGCTGACGAGAAGGCGGAACAGGGAAAGGCGATACCCTAAGTTTCGGAGCAGCTTGGCTTTTGCGGTGTCCCGCAAACGCTCATCTAGTTGTATCTTTAGTTTAGTATTTAACATTTGTATTTTATGTTTGTATTATATATCTATTATCATCATGTGAACTCATTTTGATGTTTCCCAATCATAATGTATGTACATTTGTATCATACCATGCTTTCATAGTATATTATATTATGTTGTAATATGTATGTTGCTATATTTATAAATGTCCTAGTTAATATATTATCACATTGTATTATCATACATATGGTTTGGTTCAAATGGGTATTTGATGTATTGTAATGTAATCAAGTAACATATTTATGTATTTATGGGTAATCCTGCAATTATGTTTTATACCTTATGTACCAATTGTTTTATTATAGATCCTCAGCGACGCCTAGCGGTGAAACGTGAAATCAGCCTCTTTTTGGATTTGACCGCCTGACGGCGAGACACGTTTTTTGGCCAGCGTCGGGTAACTATAGTTTTCTTCATATTTTTTAATCCCCAAGGGGGGAATTTTGCCTTGGTGGCTGGTTTAAGGCCTTGGTGGCCATGTGGATTCCTGTCTTGGTGACAGAGTGTTGTCGGGATGTAATTTGGAGAGTTTTGGTCGGTAACGTGTTGGTCACGTTAGACCTGGTAATGGCGGCCACGCCGGTAGCGTGAGAGAGTTTGTGCCGTGTCGGGTGCATGGTGTTTTAGTTTCCATGTAGCCTCTTCGCGATTTTCGATGTCAATTTTTAGAGATTGTGTTTTGGATTTAATGTTTTCTATGTTACGAATTTCGTCAGCCCCTTGCCGACTGTTGGTTTGTACCTCGTGACACGTAGCCCAGGCCTGGTTGACCTTGAGGGCCTTTACGAGTTGATGTGGAAACCGGTGTGGGTTCTGGAAAACCATACTTTATTTTCAGTTTAGTACTTAAGCGCTAAGTACTTTCGATATTTTCTTTCTCTCTGAGGAAAATACAACTTGTTAGAGTGGCCCCAGCACGACCTTTCTTCGTACATTGTCTATGACGTAACAATAGTTTGCAGTCATGACGTCACAAAGCCGATACTGTTGTAGTCTCCTCATAGTTTCGAAGTTGGTCTACTTGTATTTAACCTATGTTACAGAACAACATGGTGGGTACCATTCTGAAGAAGAGGCACTCCCTGGAGGGGAAAGGGGCTGGGCTCCACCTGGTAAAAAGGATCAGGGACTCCACGGGCCCAGTCCCTGTGAAACAGCTCGCCCATTTCGCCCAGGGTTTAGACACTTCCAAACTCTCCGAGGACGACCTTGATGATAGGTTCAAGGGACTGGTAAGATGAGATTGAAGTTTGATTAAGATAAATTAATCATTTTATTTATTTGTGAACCAAATTTTGTTTTACTTTACAGCTACAGTAAAGTTTTGTAAAACTTAAAAACATTTTTGCAGTTGCCTTGAATAGTAATCAACATTGATAAACATTTTCATTGCTTCAGTTTTGTCACATTTACATCTTATTGGCTAAAATTTATATTGGCTAATATTTATTAGGTAGGGGAGGACATCGACGAGATGTTGAGCATGGCGGGGAAGACGGCTCAGGCTGACATCGACCACAAGCGACTTGCGTGCCACCTCGCCATCGTCCTGGCGAATGAAATGGGACAGCCCAGGGGTCAGGATCTGCCGGCCGTGAGTACTGAGAAACTTCATAACTTCTAAGGAGGAAGAGTTTACGGTCACTCTCCGCTTAATTTTAGGCATTTTAGCTCTTGCACGTGTGCTATTTTTAGCACAGCGCTCGGAAGACAGATACCGAGCTTGGGCGAATGTACCCTCCGGATCTGCACGAGGGAGAACGAGTGGTTGTTTACTTCCGGTTTGTCTGTCTTCCTTCGAAGGAAATTCGGCTTAGTAAATTCACTGCAAAATGTTTAATCTATCCTCTAATTATTATGCCCTAGACTTTCTAGTTGATTGCCATTTGTTTCTTTTCACCATCGCTTATCTTTAAAGATGACACCCTTCCATCTTAAATTCTTTGCTATTTTATTATTATTTTACTGCAAAATATATTGAAGGTAGACAGTAACGTTGGTTCAATTGTTTTGTGATTTTGTCAATTATTGCATGCGATGTAATGAGCATACTAGTGAAGCATATCAGACAGTATCATAGTTATTGATGATATTTCTGTGATGTTATGGAGCAACAACTTTTTACATATTGCCATGATAATTTTCCATAACAGTGGGTCAATGAAAACTTACAACACTACCTTGACTTTACTGATTTGTGAATAGTTATCCTAATGCATGCTGTTTGTAAAACATTGTTATTATTTTTGGTTTATTGCAACTGAATTATTTCATAATTTTGGATAAAAATTATTAGCTATAAAGTTGGTAAGACCATTTTCATTCATTCATTTAAATTCTCTTTGACATATCATGGGCCTGGTACTCCTTAGCTGACACCTGTTACCTCGGAATAATATAATAATAAGTGGGGGTCACTTGTTTATATTGGCCTATGGATTTGAACCCTATGGTTGACAGTATTGCAATATCAGAAGTTTGTATTTGAAGGTGGTGTTTACTGGGCCACTCTGACTCAGTATTATGATTTGTTGTTTCACCTAGTTGCTGTGTGTTTTTCAGGGCACATCTCAAGAGATCCCAGACCCGCGGTCGCTGGATGACGAGCCAGGGAAGAAGAAATCCAGGCTGGAGTTGGAGCACCGGGTGTCGAGGCTGGAGGAGGAGGCACGGGACGAGGTTTCTTCCTTAAGGGACAAGGTGAGGGCGCTTGCCCTGCAGGATGCGCCAAGTGAGGCGTAAATTTTAGTAACGCTAGATGAACTGGCTAGGGTGGCGGGAAGAAGTGGGCATTGGGAGGCTCAAACTTATTCGGAGTTATGCCACCAGGCGTCGAAACACCAGGGGAAGGTAGACATCGCTAGCTTTGTGTTACAGGTGTTGGGAGGGACAGCCTCTGATGCAGTTTCTAGAGCACTGGCAAAGTGCATTAAGCTTAGACGGGTGGACACAAAGCCTATTGATACAGAGTTTAAACGGGATTCTGACAAGGGTAAAACAGATATGGTGTCCCCACTTCACAATGCTTATGGGCCTCAGCCCTCACCTCATTATTTTCCAGGGGGTCGGGTTATCCTTTCTTTCATCCCAACCCCTATTTTGGGGGTGGGCGGGGGTTCCGGTCCAATTTGGGGAGATCCCAGGGTTACTTTGGGGGCTCCCAGGGTCAGAGTGCTCGAGGGTTGCCCAGACGGGGGGCTTGTCATTTCTGCGAAGTCAGCCAAGAAAAAGATTTAATAGGTTTCAGATGCATTGTTAGTTATAAGATTTTCAGACTGTTTACTTAGTTGAAATTGCATGTTTCCAGTTTTATATTGGTGCATTCCTAAGTGTCATCCTTAGCCTTCCGGCCCGGGACATCTTAGTCTCAGTGGATCTTTTGATTCACGTGGGCTGGGGAAAAGGTTTGACCCCCATGTTGTCAATTTTGGGTGCTTTGGGTATTTGAATTCCCTTATTTGTGGTAATTTATGGTAATTTTCCACAGGTGAGCTTTACACCTGAGGAAGTAGACGAACGGATTGAGGTTCCAGGGTGGGAGAGAGAGGTGAAGTTTGATCCTACAGACGCTATGAATGCTGTTAGAAAGCACCCAGTATGGTTGACACTTGGGGGTGATACCTTTTCCCCAGCCTGTGATAGTGTTGATGTGAGGAAGATGGGAGATGTTAAGTCTTTGCAGGTTAGGGATCCTGATAATTTTGTAGCTGGTGAAGTACATAAGCATGTACAGGAATGGGAGAATATATCTGATGATAAGAATGGTCAGGTTTTATCTTGAATACAGGGAAAGGTTGACGCAGTTAGCTTCTTTGGACATTTCAAGGGAAATTTCCAGGGTAGGTCCTACAACTTTGACATACCGAAAGGACGGTATTTTCAGAATAGCAGAGGTTGTCAGCCTTTTGGGAAATGTATAGCCTCGGAGCTGTCAGAGAGAATAAAAGATGGGTCTATTAGGATCTGGGGTAGGGTAGGGGAATGTCAGACTTTGCCCAAGGTAATAATGCCTATCGTCGTTGAGCCGTCTAAGCCTCGGATGTGTCACGACGAGAGATATATCAATTTATGGGTTAAAGACTTGCCGTTTAAGCTTGACACGTTAAAAGATACTCATAGGATGATAGCAAAGGATGCCAGGATGGTGTCATGTGATGACAAATCGGGATACAGTCATATCCTGTTGACTGAGGAGTCACACACATACTTTGGGATACAGTTTGGGGGGGTGGATTATGTCTTATACTGCTCTACCATTTGGCTGGAAAGCCTCCGCATACATTTATCAGTCAATAGGAATGGTGGCAACTTCTCATTTGAGGTCACTTGGTATACCTAATTCCCTGTACATAGATGATAGACTTGGTGTGGGAACAGCAGGTCTGTCTGCAGAGGAGGTGTCACGTTCCATGGTCTCAGTTCTCACAGCTCTGGGCTACACTTTGTCACTCAAGAAGAGTGTGCTAGTCCCTTCTTCCTGTCTGTGATACTTAGGTTTCCTTATTGATTCAAACAGGGAGGCATATCTACTACCAGAGGACAAAAGGCAGACATTTATTGAGCTGCGAGAGTCAATATTGTCAGACTCAGAGGTAAATGTAAAGACACTTCAGCGTTTCGCGGGTAAATGTGTGTCAATGTCATTGGTGATTCCTGGTGCAAGGTTATATTGTAGAGAGGTGAACACTGCTGTATCTAGAGGGTCTAGGAATAGTAGAGTGGTGACAATTTCAGTCCCATTAAGGGGGGAAATTGAGTATTGGCGCTTTATAGACAAATGGGATGGTTGTGCAAAATGGAGATTAGAGCTACATAAGCAAGTTGTTGTGGCGACAGACGCATTGTTGTACAGATATGGGGCTATGGTGGTTACTGGTGAGAGTTCGGGTTTATCCATAGGAGACTACTGGGGGGATCGGGACACAAGACCGATACACTTGAAGGAAGCTGAGGCTTTGCTGAGGATGCTGACATCTTTGAGGGACTCATTGATGGATCACAGAGTGGATGTGTTAGTGGACAATCTGGCGGTACTGGCGGCATGGGCAAATCAAGGGGGTAGGGATAGAAGTTTGAATGAAATTATGAAGGAGGTGTTCCAGCTTGTGCTTAAAGGCAATATGGATCTCCGTCTAGTGTATGTCCCTTAAGCGGCCAATGTGGCAGATGCCCCCTCCAGATTGTTGTCAGTGGCTGATTCCAGGCTATCCCCAGCCTCTTGGTATGTTGTGGATTCGGCTTTCGGACCACACACGGTAGACCTTATGGCGTTGGACTCGAATGTGATGAGATCTAGGTCAGGGTTACCTCTGAAGCACTATACCCCCTGGCCCACTCCTGGCTCCGCAGGGGTAAATGTGTTTTCTCAACAGTTAGGCAAAGGCGAGAATTATTATGTATTCCCACCATTTTCTCTCATTTTCCCAGTTTTGTGTTTTCTTAGAGAGAACAGGGTGAGTGGATGCTCGATGGTTGTACCCATCATGAGGCCGAGGCCAGTATGGTGGACCAGTTTGGTGTCTTGTTCTGTAGATTCTATCCAGTTGGGCATGGGTGGGGGAAAAGGGGTAATTGAGACGCCATCTAAAAGGGGTTTTACAGCTGATAATTCATTGTCATGGCCTCTTCGAGTATTCAGACTTAGTTTCTCATGATTGCAGGAGCCAGGTGATATTGATTGGGAGGCTATTGACGTCAGGCTCAGGCAGCTAGATGAAAAGACTCTGCAGTCATCATCTGTGAGAAGGAGGGTTAACCTTGAGGAAACTTTTACAATGTTCTTGACAATTTCCCCTTATCATATAAATGTGACTATGCAAACTTGCACCCCATCTGATGTTTGTAGGTTTCTGGTATACAAAGACAGGGAAGGGAAAACACAGGTGCATTCAGTGGATTGTTGCTATATTGGCGAAAGGGGAATTCATGACTGTGGATGTCCGGTCAGGTTAGCTTCAGGTACCGTTGAGGGGATGATAAACAGGTTGGCAGGTATTTTCAAGGCCCATGGTCGGGGCAAGGGCTGGGACGAGCGACAAGCACAGGGAAATCCAGCAAGGGCAGAGTCAGTTAGGTTGTATTTGAGATCAATCAAAGAAGAGCAGGCTAGGGCACACCTGGTTCCAAAGCAGGCGAAACCCATTTTTCTTACTAAGTTAAGGCAGGTCGCTGTATACATAGATCGTCAAATCTCACGACCGGACATTTCATCAAGGGAGAGATTTACTTTGTTAAGAGACCAGACTGTGCTGAAACTTTTATTCTTTGCAGGTGACAGGGCAGGGGATTTGTCGTTGACTTTGTCTCAGGAAGTTAGGAGGCTGCAGGATAACTCTGGCCTTTGTTTCAGACACACGTTTGGTAAAGTCCTGAGGGGGGATGGTAAATGCAATGACTTTGTGGTGAAAAGGTGCAAAGACCTGCAGATTTGTCCTGTGTTTGCCCTTGAACGCTACATGAACACCCTTCGAGAGTGGCAAGTTGATTTGAGATTTGGTTATCTATTCCGAATTGTTTCGGAGTCAGGAAGAGTTTTAGACCAACCTGTCTCATATTCTGTCATATATGAGCGGTTGAGGGGATATCTGCTTACCTTGGGCATCTGTGAAGGAGAGACACCCCATAGTTTCCGGGCAGGTTGTGCTGTGGCTATGACACTTTCTGGGGCAGCAAGAAATGTGGGGGACCTTATGAGCCATATCGTGTGGTTTACAGAAAAAAGCGCGCAGTATTACAGTCGGGTAGCTGGGGTTATTGCGGGTAGATTGGCTGCTTTGTCAAATTGCAGTGGGGAGGTGGAGACAGAGTATAAGGAGAAAGCAGATAGGGACAGCTTAGACCATGCCTTCCTATGAGACTTGGGGTCAGGGCGACTATCCATAACAACTTGGATATCCTAGGAACCAGATGAAAAGATTTATTCCTTGAAGTGTTACTCAGTTTCATTAATAGGAGTTGTTGGATGAGCGAAGGGATATCTGGGGTCAGGGTAGGCTATGGGATATGTCAGGAATTTATTGTTGATATTTGTTTTAATTCACTGTTGGAAGCATTTTCATCTGTTGTTGCCACCCATGTATGTACATCCTTCAATAGTAACTGGTGGTAATGAGATTGAACGTGGCATCTCGTTTGGAATAAACTATGCTTCTGTAATATGAATGTGTCTGTTATTTTTCTTTGAGTATTGGGAGAGATATGTACATTTTATAGTAGGCCATCACAAGTCCCTGGGGGTAAATAAGGTGGGAATTCCGTAAACATGTGCACACCAGATCTCCCAGTACTCAATCAGATGAGAAAAGAGTGGAACAAATAAGGGGTCACTGGGGAATCGTTTAGATCCTCAGCGACGCCTAGCGGTGAAACGTGAAATCAGCCTCTTTTTGGATTTGACCGATCGAGGCGTTGGTAGTTTGGCTTGGACAAGTTGGCGGTCAAAGACTATGGCCGCCCTCCTGGTTGTGTTGACGGTAAGAGGCTAGGGGTGCCCTCTTTGTTGGGTAGGAACTTTTGTCAACCCCCACCCACTCCTGTATGCTGTATTTTAGACTGGCAATGGTCACTCCTTTCTCATCTCCACACCAGATCTCCCAGTACTCAATCAGATGAGAAAAGAGTGGAACCAATAAGGGGTCACTGGGGAATCGTTTAATTCACATATATTTATTGTTTGTATGTATTGTTGCAGGGTGTCTTTGTCTGATGCTTTGCTCGTTTACATAAACTGGAATAAACGTCACTGAGCTTTCACCCAGCGCGTTTGTTATCTCTTGACCATGTGCCCTGCTATCGCAAATGTCCTCCCTTGTGTCTTTATATCAATAGCGGGGATATTTATCTCAAATATTATTTCTTAATCGATTTCACTCAAATTCGGAATATGAGCTCACAATAACGTATATAAACACTATATGAATGCAAAAATCTGGATTTTGAATTTTGAAAATATTGTCAAAACAGCAATTCGAATCCCTCAAAGTGATCAAAGCTTTTAAACACAATGTCGGCATATTCTGTTCAGTCGTTAAATCACTTTGGTTGTTGTACACATGTGTTTAGATTGTTTAATCTCCGATAATGCCGAGTGGATCTTTCAGTGTAAATCTACAGCCATTTTGTGTCGTTTTGAAGTGTCAATTTTATAGCGTAACTGTGTGTATGTCTATCACTGACCATTTCCGCTATGTCATCCTTTGATTCTAGCAATGAGATCTCGCTTTGAAAGTTATGTCAAGCGATAACCAAGATTTATATGAATAAATGAGCGGACGGATGTACCAAATGATCGGGGTCATCTTGCTAGTACAAACACATCTCGTTTCTATGTCTCACGTTTATCCATTCCATTATTTAACAGTTAAACTGAAATAAAAGCACATATGTATGATTCTATCTCTACGTATTTTGATTAATTAAAAGTGAAACTTATATATTACTATATATTATATATAACTTACATATATCACACAAAAAACACATATGTGGTTGTTAAAATATTTTATTCAGAAACAATGTTATAACAACAATGCAATAATGATGTAAGACAAAGCATTTCATGACATTAATATGAACATTTATCATTTTCTAATGATAATGATACTTGACATATCACTGGACATTAATCTCATGTTGTACCCTGGACATAGCACATAGGAGTTTGGTGGGGTTTATCTGAGACTCATCTGGGGAGTGGTCATGTGTGACTGGGTCACCTTTGGATTTTCGCTTTGCAGATTAGTCCAAAGGACACCCATGCAGCCATCTAACACCAACCTCACGCCACCCTTGTTTGTCTGAATCACTTCCATGATGGAATAGTTAATAATGAAAATCATGATGACAGCTATATAGTCCCAAGTTATCAACTCTTAATTAGTCAATTATACTTAATTAATCTTAATTAATCCAAGATTAAGATAAACTCTTATTTTTCAAACTAAATTAATCCGAATCAACATATCACAAAATCCTTCTTTATCCTTCATGTTTTCTTAACAATATATTTGATGTTAACATGAGGGTGTGTACATGTGTTAAAACACTTGTTTAACGTCAGCTTTGACATTAAGGTCTTTTCACTGACTTCTTCTTGTTGGAGATTTTTCGAGTACTGACGGATTTATTATGAACTTACTTTTATGGATTATCTGCATTTTGGAAATTTCATTGGCTGTTTGCTTTGACCAATACATTTCAAGCTCAGTAATGTTTGAAAGATCCCGTTTGACACAAAACACTACCAATTTAGTGTCACCGTGCTCATGACATCAAAGGATTGTCACCTAGGCCCCTATTGTTGTAACAACATACCCGTCACACACACCCTGTCACCACGCCCCCTTGCACATTCGGAATTGTACAAGGCCATGGTGAGTTGACAACATTTCTAAAATTCCAATTCTTTCATTTGAAAATGGGAAAGAAACATTTTCCATATTTGTATCGATGTGATTTAAACAGTATTATATTTAAAAAAAAACTCACATGAATTGACAACAAAAAACTACATGCAATCAAGGAAAATGGATCAGCAATGGTTCACCATAAAAACATTGTAACATGTAATGATAAAGTGATGTTTTTAGATTTTCCTTTTTGTAAATTACCTAATCTTAACCTGATTGAAGATGAATACATGTTCTCCTTTTACTTTAAAGCCTACCTAGACATATGTACATTTCTTGGGAAATATTTGAAATATCAAATAACACAATACATGTACAGTTTTCTAAATCTGACGTCCTTAAATAATGTAAATATCATGCTAGGAAAATGAGAAAGTCTGAAAGCTCATGCAATGTTACATCTGATAAATGTATATCTTAGGTCAGTGGTATTACACTGAATCAAAGTAATTATAAATGTACACGACTATAGATTTAACGATAACCCGATATTTATCTCTACAAACTGTAAACCAGGAACAAAGAGGAAAATATGATGTTTTTAGGTTATAATGCAATTATTCTATTATCAATAATAAACAGTCACCATGAGAAATATTGACGCTGGAGACCTCCAACTATATAGGCCCTTTCAAACACAAAATCAAGCACAACAAAAAATTAAATAATAATGACGTTTATAATTGAAAATTTCATGATTGTTATTTTATTTTCGAATTGTCAGTTATTCATTCAAAAACATATTGTAGCCTATAAGATACCCTCCGCTTGAATGGTAAAAGAACAAATCTAAGAAATAGAAAAATGGTTATTTGAAAAAACCGGATGTAATATAAGCTTCTCCAGAAAAAACATTCTCCTAGGATATTGCGAAAAGCGAAACTATGTACTGAACTTGATAATAATAGTCGTACAATACAATATATTCAAAATGAAACAACAGGAAAAATTACCAAATTTGAAACATGTTAAAGAAGACATAAAGACCATGTACTTCATTGACCGATTATTTAATTACTAACCTCCGACAAGTGACCTTAGCCTTATAGCCATATAACATGTAATCGACTCATTCCCACAGAAGTAATGAAACATCATTACACAGATCAATCGGAGTTACCCGCCCCTCACTAGTCCACTGGGTGGCGTGACCTGTCATTCACATTACAGAGTCGGTAGTGTGCAGACGTGTTTTCTGTATCTCTCCCGATTGTTTGAGCTATATAATTAACGTGTTTTGATTGTTTTCTAGACTCTTTTACTTACCTTAGTTAAGTTCCCCGCTGTCCCGTATCGTATTCATTCCTCGCGAGTGAATTCGGTGCTTCAGTCAGGGGTGTTGGTTCACACAATGTGTTGACCTGGATTAGTGGTGCGCGGGTTGTCGATTGCTCGTGCAGCTCGTGCAGCCCGGGGGCCGGACGGTTGCTCTACCCCCTTGCGTAACAGCTTTGATTGTGTTGGGGATCGCCTTGCCGTCTCGTGTCGCCTGCCGTCTGCTAGACGATAGGTTTCCTTAGGCCGCTTGGACGGGTGATCTACCCCCTCGCGTGACAGCTTGACTGTCTTGTGCGTTAGGCCTTCTGGACGGTCGCTTGCCGCCTGCCGTCTGCTGTCTGCCGCCTACCGTCTGCTAGGCGATAGCTTTCCGTAGGCCGCTTGGACGGGTGGTCTACCCCCTCGCGTGACAGCTTGACTGCCTTGTGCGTTAGGCCGTCTGGACGGTCGCTTGCCGCCTGCCGTCTGCCGTCTGCCGCCTGCCCTCTGCTAGGCGATAGCTTTCCGTAGGCCGCTTGGACGGGTGGTCTACCCCCTCGCGTGACAGCTTTGACTGCCTTGCGCGTTAGGCCGTGCCGCCTGCCGCGTGGATCATTGGACAGGCGCTTGCCGCCTGCCGCCTGCCGCCTGCCGCCTGCCGTCTGCTTGGCGCTAGGTTCTCGTGGGTTGGACAGACGCTTGCCGTCTGCCGTCTGCCGTCGGCCGTCGGCCGCCTGCCGTCTTCCGACGCTTGGGCTTGGACTGTAGGCCGCGCTTGCTGCCTCTCAGGTGATGGACTTGGTTCGCTGCGACTCAGCGGCCCCGTACCGGGCGTACTGCGGACGGTGCGGGTCACGCAAGTCGGCAAGCTACGACCCTCATGTCGTCTGTCGCCTGTGCAGGAACACTTGCCCGGAGGATAACCAGTGTGTGGAGTGCGAGGATCTCTCCCCGGAGCAGCACAGGCGTTACCGCTCTTCTATCCGGAAGAGCGAGTCGCAAAGCCGCAGCAAGGGCAACAGACGTCCGACCCCGGGGTCGTCTGCCGCCGCAGACAGGCGAGAGTCGCCGGACAGGTCGGATTTGATCATATCAGAGGACGCAGGGGAGTTTGACGTTCCGTCCTCCCTGGCGTCGGACGTGGTTCGCGAGCCGCTGGGTCAAGGTTTCCCTCCGGTCGTGTCACCGCCTCGTGACTTGTCCGAGGAGCCTTCTGACTCCGGACCCCCCTCCCCCTCCCGGGAGGAGCGTCGGAAGAAGGTCAAGAAGGCAAAGAAGCGCTCCAGGTCGCCTCACCACCCGCCCTTCGACGCTAAGGCGTTTAAGGACGACGTCCTTACGTCCGTCAGGACGATGTTGGAACAATTCTCCCAGAAGGATTCTGGGGATCAAGGCGGGAAGGATCCGCCTCCGCCACCTCCTGCGGCGCTGACCACCGGGCGCGTCCGCCGTGTGACGCTGGTGTCGCCGCCTCTCTCCCCTTCAGACATGTCGGTGGCTCCCTCGCCAGGCTCGCAGTCTGGGGACATAACCGAGGGGGATTCCCCCTCTCGCGTTCCTCCATGGTCCGCTGCAGGCGGCCTTCGAGAGGTGGAGGCACCTGATCAGGGTGAGAGGATGGCGGCCATCGCTGACTGGTGTCAGCTGACCCTACAGGAGGTGGATGAGGAGTGTAGCTTCTCGAAGCAGGCACGCTTTGAGTCCTTCTGTCAGGAGGAGGAGGTGGTGAACCCGCGTAGCGTCCGCTTCCCACCCCACCGCCTTCTCCTAACGGCGGCGAAGGATTTTGACACTCACGTGTCGTCTGCGGCACCGGGCCGCCTTGTTCCGCCTCTGGTGATATCGGATCGTCAGAGAGCGGGGCTCCCGGTCGCCTCTTCTCCCATACCTCTTTCTCCCCCCGTCTTGGACGACGACATCAGGCGTGTGGCAGCGCCAGGAGTCGGCCATTCAGTGTCCGACGGGCACCTGTCCCACCTGGACAAGGAGGCCAGGAGCATTCTGGGCATGGCGAACTCCGTCGCCCATGCTTGTCAGGCCATGGCCGCCTTCTCCAAGGAGGCTGGGATGGAGAAAGGAGCGAACGCACTGTATCGGGGGTTCGGTTCCGTGGCAGGGAACCTAGCCCAGATTATGCTAAGTGCCTCCCGCATCTCAGCGGGGGTCACTAACCTGAGGCGGGACGGATTTCTCGCACGTACCAATCTTCCGGCGGAGATGCGCACCCGTCTCAGGAGCGCTCCAGCAGCGTCGTCGACGCTGTTCGACGGGCAGGTCGCAGAAGCTCTGCGACACCGCCAGGAGACCCAACAGCAGGAGCTGACCAACCGCTTGGCAGCGGGAGGCGGCAGGGTCTCCTCGGGGGTGACAACACCCAAGAAGCGGAAGGGTGGCACTCCGCAATCCCCCGCCGGCTCTAGAACCGGCGGGGTTTCCTTTCGGGACGGGGGCCGGCCAGGCAAGGGCCATGGCGGCTACAACGCCGGCCCCTCCCCAAAGAGGACATCCAACAAGTCACAGGGGGGTAAGGGACGCGCCTACGGAGGAACCAACAAGAAGAGGTGACTCCTGGGCGCCCCCTCTCCTACCGCCGGCAGCGGTAGAGGTACTAGACGGGCCCGTAGGAGGCCGTCTCTCAAATTTTGTGGCCAATTGGAGGCAGTTGGGCCTGGACGAGTACGTCTGTCAGACGCTGGAGCGTGGGTTTCGTATACCCGTGCTCACCCGCCCCCCCTTGACTTGTTCGCCAGTGGAACGTCCGCTAGAGCCGGAACGGCTCGCGCGCACACTGGAACAAGTGGAGATCCTTATCACCAAGGAGGCGGTGAGCGAGCTTCCGCTCCAGGGTCTGACACCAGGGTTCTACTCTCCAGTATTCGTGAGACCGAAAAAGGACCCGAAAAAATGGCGGCTGATTCACGACTTGAAACAGTTCAACCGCTCCTACCTCGAGCGGCCGCCATATTTTCGGCTCTTGACCGTGCTGTCCATCATGCGGTTGCTACAACCATACAGCCACATGGTGTCGTTGGACCTCCAGGACGCGTACTTGCATGTCCCAATCCACCCAGCGGATTGCAAGTACCTCCGATTCGTCCTGGCGGGCCGTCACTTCCAGTGGAATGTGTTACCCTTCGGGATTTCGACAGCCCCTTGGCTATTCACTCGGGTGACCCAACCCATCGTCAAGTTCCTTCACAGGCACGATATCCAGTTCGCGATGTACCTGGACGATGGGTTCGGGAGCCACTGCTCCCCGTCAGTTCTGGCCGGACAAAGGGACTTTGTGATCGCTCTGTTCAGACGCCTGGGTTGGCTTGTCAATCTGGACAAGTCGGACCTAGTGCCGACGACGTCGCTCGTCTTCCTGGGCGTCCGTCTGGACACGACGCAGGACAAGGCCTTTGTCACGGAGGAACGGATGGGCCGTTACAGGGAACTCCTAGCAGACGCGTGTCGCGGGCCTCTCTCGCTCCGACAGTGGCAACGTCTGCTAGGGTTCTTGACTTCAGCTCAGGACTTCACGAGGAGGGGGAGGCTTCACCTCCGGCCCCTCCAGATAGTACTGAATGGACACATTCGGGAGGTGTCTTGCGGCCATCACATCAGGATGCCGCAGGATCTCATTCACCACCTTCGATGGTGGCAGGACGAAAGCAACATCTTGACGGGGGTTCCCCTCCGGCAACCCCCCGCCGGGAGCCAGTTGTACGTGGACGCCTCTACCCAGGGGTGGGGTGCCCACCTGGGGACCGATCAGGCGTCGGGCGTGTGGTCGCTGGCGCAAGCCGGCCTTCACATCAACTTCTTGGAGTTAAACGCCATACGTCTGGCAATCGAGCACTGGTCGGGTCACCTGCAGAACGAGGTGCTGTGTGTTCACACAGACAGCTCGACCGCAGCCTGGTCGATCAACAAGCAAGGATCGACCAAGGCGGGATCATTATTACAGCTGGTGATGGAGCTGTTTCGACTGGTAGACCAACTCAACATCTCGATAAGAGCGGTGCACATCCCGGGAGCAAAGAACGTCCTTGCGGACGCTCTCTCTCGCCCGGACAAACCTCCTTCCACGGAGTGGATGTTGCACCCTCGAGTGTTCGAGGCGATCTGTCTCCAGTTCGGCAGGCCGCATGTCGACCTCTTTGCGACACGGCTCAATCACCAGCTGCCGGTATACGTATCTCCAGTACCAGACCCCCTGGCATGGGGATTAGACGCGCTCGCGTTAGGATGGGAGGGGATGGACGCTTACGCTTTTCCCCCCCCTGCCATTCTGACCCAAGTGGTGGCAAAAGCCCAGGAGACGAGACGCTTGCGTCTGCTCCTGGTCGCACCGAAGTGGCCGGCAAGGCCGTGGTATGTCCCCCTCCGGAGACTCTGCGCTCAGGAACCAGTCCCCCTGCCAATCAGGTGGGATCTTCTCAGGAGCAACCCAAGCAGACGGGTGCAGAGAAACCTCATGTTCTCCATCTGCACGTCTGGGTTGTCTCCAAGACGGAATGAGGAGCGCAGGATTTTCGGAGGCGGTAGCCAGCGCAGTGGCAACCTCACAGCGGTCTTCCACGCGCAAGCTGTACGATTTCCAATGGGCTTCCTTCATGACCTTTTGCGAAGGGAAGGGGTTCGATGTGCGGTCGGTAACGGTGCCCCAGGTCGCGGATTATCTGGTACACCTACGCACAGTGAGGAAGCTTAAGGCTTCCTCCATCAACACGAACCTCGCGGCCATTATGTCCGTCCTTCGCAAAAAGGATCCCGGGTTGGATATCTCGGTCCTTAAGGAGCTCATCAGGACGTACAGGAACGTGGATGGCCGCCACAAACTGAGGCCGCCAGAGTGGGATCTGGCGATAGTTTTGAATCACCTCAAGTCTGAGCACTATGAGCCACTGACGGACACGACGCTGCTGCGTCTCACCATTAAAACTTCCTTCTTAGTGGCGATGGGGTCAGCGGCCAGAATATCAGAGTTGCACGCGCTGCAAGCTGATTTGCTCAGGTTTGAGGTGAGAGATGGAGGGTCAGCGACCTTGGGTCTGGCACCGGAGTTCCTGTGTAAGAACCAGGGCGCTGACGAGCGTGGACGGACCTTCACACTGCCATCAATCTCCTCGGCTATCGAGCCGACGGACGAACAAGAACGTCTCCTTTGTCCGGTACGCGCTCTGCGCACCTACGTTGAGAAGACGCGCTCGCTGAGACAAGGGAGACGCAGGCTATTCTTGCCCCACTCCCAGACGAGCTCGAAGGAGTTGGACAAGAGGCAGCTGGGAGTTTATCTCAGGTCGGCAGTGGTGGACGCCTACAAGGCGGCCGGACTGCCGGCTCCGGCGCGGACCAATCCGCATGAGATCAGGGCCATATCGGCGACTATGGCCCTACACAGCAACCTGTCAGTGGCGGACATCATGGCCGGCTGCTTTTGGAAGTCGGGCTTGGTGTTCGCCAACCATTACCTGCGCGATGTCTCCACGGAGGACCTGGAGGGCGTAGCCCGTCTAGGGGCGCAGGTCTTTGCCCAGCAGCGAACCACGGGTGCCCCCCCTGGCAGGGGACGCAACCATCCACGCTAACGAGCACTCACGAGTTGAGAGCGGCTCATATTTAACCATTGAATAAATTATATTGAATGGTTATACGGGGTTTTTGTGGTGTTTTAATTAGGGATCGTCGACTGCGAGAGGTCTGACAATTATCCTCATTAGAACGATCGCTCGCTAGGTCGCCGATCACCAGATCAATCTTGAGAGTTACCGCTATGCGACGAACTCTACCCACCACCTACAGTGGTATCAGGCTAAGGTCACTTGTCGGAGGTTAGTAATTAAATAATAGTACGTTTTTGATTAAACGTCATTATTTTTACTTACCGTAGACAAGTGACCGTCGTCATACCCGTCCCGCCTCCCCTCTTACGCATTCGTCGTTAAATTGCGACTCCTAGGTAATGTGAATGACAGGTCACGCCACCCAGTGGACTAGTGAGGGGCGGGTAACTCCGATTGATCTGTGTAATGATGTTTCATTACTTCTGTGGGAATGAGTCGATTACATGTTATATGGCTATAAGGCTAAGGTCACTTGTCTACGGTAAGTAAAAATAATGACGTTTAATCAAAAACGTACTATTTAACTCCTATTCAAATTGCAAATATGACAGCTTCATGAAATTCTGGTCAATCTGTCATGATCTATTTTGAGTATTTTGAGCATTATTACAAATATTCGATATACTTGTCTACTTTCTGTATATATATATATATATATATGTATATAAATGCTTGCTAAGAATACCTGTGTACATCATCAAGACCGATTTATACATCCATGTTAAATTGAACTGTTTCCTGTAATAAGTTTAAAAAAAAGAAAAAAAAGAACAAATCTAAAATCAGCGATTGAATAACAAAAAAGCTTCAAAAACTCCGAAGTTACTCCCTACAGACACACGAATACCCATTCTTTCGGAAACTTGCAATGTCAAAAGTTGTTTTTATGTTTTAAACGAATTATCGACGAAAATCAACAAATCAAAGGATTTCATTAAGCAACTCCTGTGTATGACGTCACATCGCTAACGAACGACAAGAGTGAGATAATTTGCAGGCGAATCTTACTATAAAAAATGAACGTTATTAGCAAACTATTTGGATGCGCGCATCTTGAAAGTGCAATGAAGTTAATGAATGGCGTATGATTATACAATTTATATTTCATAGTCTAATCTGAGATGGTGATGTCGTGTCTGTTTTTCGATTTTGCATTACAATGAACCAGCTCGTTGCTCGGAATTACGAATTATCTGCCCCTCGTGAATTATTAAGTCAAACGCCTCGCTAAAGCTCGGAATGTATCACACTAATCAACTCGGGACAAATATCCGTCATTCCTCGCAACTCGTTGATTATTCTTATAGTTAGCACGTTCGAGCTGAGGATGCATTAATATTAGGTAGCCATCGATTTTGTCCTACAGTCATTTAAGTCTGATACACTGCGAACATTTTATCATCTTTATAAGGTGTTCGCAGGAATGGAAGCAACATATTTTCTTTTTATCGTCACTGCAAATGATTACTAAAATTATAAAGATTTAAATTTAAATATTGCTAACATCTCATGTATAATTTTTTAGAAAACCTTTGCACTTCTATTACGCATGTATTTATCCGTACTCTTCAAGCTCATAATATCATAATAAAGCTCATCAAAGATAGAATACAAGACCAAAAACAATTGTACCTGGTTATATTAGTTATCCGTTGTTAAAATTTAGAACTTCTAATCACTGTTTGCCTGTCGAGACAGGACGTTGGAATAATACCCCACGAGCAAATATAACATGTAGATTTTGCGACTCACCTTCTATAGCAGATGAATTCCACTATATTTTTCGCTGTGCTACTTTCCATGAAACCAGAAAAAATTATGTTCCAGCAAGAATACTTACATTCGCAAACATTTCATCTTATAGACAACTCTTTAACACACAAGATTTTATTGTTTTAAGAAACCTAGCTAAGTTCATAAACATTATACTCTCTACAATTTCAAAAGCTAAGAAACCTGAACAATAATATCCTTAGATCATTTAAACTTGTTTCGTTTTTGACTGTACTGTATATGACTGTACTTGAAAATATCCTGTTATAACCCACCGCCATTTTGACATTGTATATTATATTATTATTGTTGAATATGTACTCGTATACCACCAAAGGTGGTTTTTGAGAATAAAATGAAGTTGAAGTTGAAGTTTCCGACCGCATCCGTTTCAAACTCACGCCTCAGGTCTTTTTTCTAGGTTTTAACAAAAGTAAGGGGCTGATAACTCAGAAAATATTAGATATTGAAAATTGAGTGTAGGGGTGAGATTATCGATCATTTGGAATAGTAACAAATATTTAAGAGGTTTTGTGCTTTATTTATATAAATAATTGCCTAAATTTGTTTTTTAACTGGTGAGATTTTTGTATAAAATAGAATTTATCTCTTCATTCGAAAAACAAACTGTCGTAAAAAAGCGAATCATCGCATCATAGCCTGTAAAGACCAGAAATATTTTATTTTATTTTTTGGGCCCAATATAGTATGCCGGGGAAACATTATAACTCATAACGCAATGATTTTACATTACTCAATTACATGAAAGTAAGTACTCACCTCAGTTTGTTTCGATTAATTCAATATTTAAAATAAATCAGATGCATTTGACTATGGCAAGATACAATGATACTTATCTGCAGTAGTTTGAATGAATTAATTGGAGACTGTGACTACATTTTAGTTAACATATCTCTGTTTAATGAAGACGGGTAAGAAATAGAATTTACACCAACAATACCCTACCATGTTTAAAATGATGTAAATGTGTACAGAATCAGGGACATTTATTTATTTCCACATAAAATATATCTTATATGTCGATGAACAGTTGTGTATCATCAAAAAGAATATTTGAACAAATTTAAATATTAAAATTACATTAAAAAATTTTTTTAACAGAAGTGAGGACCTTTTTGGCCTGGCAGTTTACTTTGTATACATTGACAAAGAAATGTTTCCTGATTTGAGGATTTATCAATTCAAGATATGTAGTTCTGTATATAACCAAAGGAATGTTAATCATCAAGTTATTAAAGCTGGGTCAATTAAAAATTAATTCTACTTGTAATACTGTTAGTTGTCTGTAGGAAATTCCTGGCTACTTGCACGGATATCTCCAGGCACCACAAACTGTTACAGGGCTGACACACAAAGACTGATATTGACGAGACAAATCCCGGTAGAGTGAGGAACCCATGGGGTAGTATTAAATTTAATAAGTTTTAACATGAAGTATGTGCTCTGCTTATGATGATACATGCCACATCTTCAAAGAACATAAACATTAGGATCTCGAAACACGAATGAAAAACGATTTTTCGAACTCTCCTTGCCGTCAAAGAGCTCGTTGGTAGATTGTGTCAGTCCTCCGAATTCTTATAGTGTAAATGGATAATGTTATATATTGACATCATCGTCCGTATTTAAGCTCATGTCTGCACTTCTCTTGGGTTTCGAGAAGAGTGCCCAAAGTTACAAAGGCGGTATTCACGACGTGACAGCAAATTCTTTAGGCAAATAACCAACGAACTGTTTCCGTTTTTGAGAAAACGGGAGTTCTTGTAAAGGGTATGTTTGTAATGAGTATATATGAGAAATTAGCGCGTGTCCGATGTTACCTACGGGCTCCGTGTGAACATGACAGACGTGAGTTTGGTCAAGGCGTTATCTAAGTACGGATCTAAACAGCTCGCTCTCTCATACACGCTTTTGTCTGTGCCCAGAGTAGTAAGCTATTACAGGAACTCACACGATGAAACTGTCGTTGAGAATTAGAGGAGACTGGTTAGCGATTCCATGCAGCGGCAAAGAGAAAATAGCTTGGCTCGGGGAAGAGTGCTTAAAGAGGTATTATAAATCCAAGATAAAAATCGGACATGCTGATGAAAAGATATACGAAATCCGTAAAGCGAAAGGCGGAGCTATTCTTGATGCAGACGATGCGATAAAGGATGTGTTAGATGACAACGACTTTGTTATAATGGGTAGGTATTTCTCTCAAATTGGGTAATTAAGAGATAAACATACTTATGTGAAGTGATTACATTAAAACTATATATTCAGTGTAGGTTTGATAATGTTGATAATAACTGAATGATTAGAATTATTGGCTTGATCAACATCCTGCTAGGATGTTATAGAACTCTGTTTGTGTGAATATTTAAGCATGTTCTGTTCACCATTCAGTTCGTAAGAAGTCAGCCATCACTGTACAATTACTTAAAAGTAATAATAGCTATAGATCTCTTTTGTAAGGGTTTTTTCTGCATATTCCGTATTACCATTTAACGTTTGTTTTAAAGCAAGCAACATAAACACATGTCACATTTATTTCAGAGGAATCATTTAGCAACTATTTAATATTTGTCCATACATCATTTTAGTAATAGCTATTCATGTATACATCTATTCGATATCATAATAATTCAAATATACACCATTCATTGAAAGGACAGTATGTTTGTATGACTTTTGATCAAGTTTTTATGCGAAACAATAAAGGATTCAGCCATTTGGCTGAATCTTTATAGTTATTGGCGTGTTTATTTTTAAGGATTCAGCCCTTTATATGTATTGGTTATTCAATCACAGGCTCTAATTCGCAATACTTTTTACACAGTGAGTACCTGAAATCTGGACACTATGAAAAAAGTGCAAACTGCAAAGCTCAATAGCTCAAACTAAATAAGATAATTTCACACAAACTTCACCAAACTTTTGGCAACAATACTCCCCATCGATTATACCTATAGGCATTTTGGGCCGTAATAATAAATGTGTTGCTTTTTACAAAAAAAAGAAAATCTACTGAAATTTCGCGATTTTGAGGGTGTGCGTCTTTAAAAATATTCTCCTAAATCCCGGGCACACATACAGCTATATAGGATAGATCATATGAAAGCTGAATAAATGGTTAAGACAGTGACGAACCAAAATTTTTAATGTTCGTTTAAATGTTGTTTCCGTCGCCGCCGCTGCCGCCGCGTTTTGTATTCGCTATAACTTTTTTCCTAGAGGGTTTTGAGAACTCATATACATAACTTCTTACTTATGCCCCTGGGGAATATTTTTGACATGTTCACATTCAAGGTCAAATGTCAAGGTCACTAGTTCTGAAATCGCTAAAAATATCCTTGTAAACACGATAGCTTGAAAAATATTTGTGCTATCAGGCTCTTTTTTGGTGTTTTTCAATTTTAGAGAAAGGCCAAGATTTGGAAAGGTTTTCACTAACATCCGTCAAAGGTCAAGGTCAAAGCGAGGTCACAACTTAAGCATGCTTTTGCGAAACTGTCTTTGAATCATTACATGATTGTGATACACAATGACAAGTGATCACTGATTGGGTGACCTTGAATTTTAAAGGTCAAGGTCACGAAATAGGGTCAAGGGCAACAGATCTGAAAACACTAAATAACTTTTTCCATGAAGGTATCAACACCTCATATATATAGCTTCTTTCTTGTACACCTGGGGAATTATTTTGACAAGCTCACATTCAAGGTCAAAGGTCAAGGTCATGAGTTCTGAAATCACTACAAAAATCCTTGTAAACACGATAACTTCAACAACTTATGTGCTATCAGGCCCTTACTTGGTATATATCAACTATGGATAACGACTGAGATTTGAAAAGGTTTTCGCCGAAATCTGTCCAAGGTCAAGGTCACAGCGAGGTCACAACTTAAACATGCAGTTCTGAAATCTCTAAATAACTTTTTTCCAAGAAGGTATTATAACACCTCATAGACATAGCTTCTTTCTTATAAATCTGGTAAATGATTTTGACATGTTCACATTCAAGGGCAAAGGTCAAGGTCATGAGTTCTCAAATCACTACAATAATCCTTGTAAACACGATAACTTCAAACATGTTTGTGCTGTCAGGCTCTTATTTGGTTGATATCAACTATGGAGAAAGACCAAGATTCGAAAACGTTTCCGCTAAAATCTGTCAAAGGTCAAGGTCACAGCAAGGTCACAACTTAAGCATGCAATTGTGAATATGCCTTATGTTAACAATGAACAATTTGAGTCATTGCATGATTGTTATACACAATGAAAAGTAATCATTGATGGTGTGACCTTGAAGGTCAAAGGTCAAGGTCATGAGATATTGGTTAAGGCCATGTTAATCCTTTGATCCAATTTTTAAATCAGAAATAGGTTTTAAGAACAAACTTGTGAAAAGTGACCCCCAAATAATGAACAAATTTTTGTCGAAAAAAAAATCCCATTTTATTCATGCTAAGGAGAAGGCTGAACAGGGAAAGGCGAGACCCAAAGTTTCGGAGCTGCTCTGCTTTTGGGGTGTCCCGCAAACGCTCTTCTAGTTTAGCTCTATGTTCAAAGGGACATAACTCTGTCACGAATACACTTAGGTCCAAACTATTTAATGCAACTTGTTCCCCACTACCTGCCCAACAATTCCACTTCAGATCATTATCATATAAAAGTTGATAGTTACGGCACAACAGTCAGTTATGCTCACACATTGAACAATATAGAAACTGTACTGATTCTGAGGGTTTGCTTCTTTGAATATCTTCTTCTCTCAAACGGCAATATGTACAGACATGTGTGATAGCTCTTTTTAAAGCTGAATAAATGGTTAAGACTTTGACGGGTCAAAATTTCGAATTTTGTCCAAAGAACTTGAAATATCTGCCCTTGAATGTAGTATTTTTTTAAACGTTGGTATTTTGGCTTTAGTTTTCAAAGTGACATAACTCGGTCAGAAATAAATCAATGTCAATGTTATTTATTGCAATCTATTCCCCGTTTGTTGCATAACAATTCAAGTTCAGATCATTATCATATAAAAGTTGATAGTTAAGTCACAATTCAGGCTTTTCTCCAGGAGTCCGAAAACATGCAGTTTTCAACATTGAAATTTGGGTCTCAATAATCCTACAGACATGCTAGAGACATGCAACTTTCTTTAAAAGATGCGCAATTACAAAAGAAGGGTGTTTTCATTCAGGACATTTAATTAATTTTTGCGCTGAATCCTTTTATCGTCACTTGTGACTATATTTATTATTATTATTCCGCGGATTTTGTGGAACCGATTCAGAACTAACGGCTGGACCGATTTGCATGAAATTTTCAAGGATGACAGCCCGTATCAGAATCGCTCTGCACGAGCCATTTTTGTTAATTTCGATCTGGTTCTTGAGTTGTCTCCCCTTGAAGTAAAAACTTCAAACCTAAATAGCTCGAAAACTATTCAAGATAGTTTCACAAAACCTTCACCAAAATGTGCGCAATAACATTTCTCATCAATTAGGCTTATATTTGGTGAACTTTTGCAGTTGTGAGGGTAAGCGTCTTTAAAAATCATCTTCTACATAACGGCAATACTTACAGCTATGTTTGATAGCTCATTTTAAAGCGCATTGAATGGCAAACAAAGTGGCGACCAAATTTTTTTAATTTCGTCCTACAGCTAAATCTGCCCTTGAATATGGTCCTTTTTCAAATGTTGATTTTTCGGCTCAATGTTCACAGGGACATAACTCTGTCTGGAATAAATGTATGTCACAGTTATTTATTGCAATCTCTTTATAATAACCAGCTCAACAATTCCATAACATATCATTATCATACAAAAAATGATCGTTCCAACACAATTTGGACAAAGAAACAAGTAAATGAAATTTTGTTAATTTGAGATTTTTCAAGGGGTTCTTTCTTTGGAGAATTTTCTATCGTAAACCAATGAAGATACCATTACTTTTAATGGCTCATTCTAAAGTAGAGATGTCATTTATTAAGAATAATAAATTTCAAATATATATTTGTCATAGTTTACGTATGACAAGTCATAGAACATTGTCATTATTCGAAAATCGCCATTTTCAGCTAAATTCAAAGGATCATAATCGCTTAACTAATATAATCACGATATTGAAAATGTTTTTGCACCTACGGATGTTTACTTTCAAGTAAAACAACCTTTATGTTGAAATTTTTTTCATCAAAATGTTGATAGTTAAGCTTCAAACATCGCAAACGTGATCTAGGGGTCCGAAAATAAGCATTTTGGAGTATTTTCATGAACATTCAGAAGAACATAACGCACTTACTATGTATGCAACCTAAATGATGATTAAATCTACATAACATTTTCTATGTTAAACCTTAGTACAAAAATATTAACCGTTTTATCTTAATCATGAGATACATAATGTAGGGTTCCATGTGATCTTACCATTTTCACTTAGAGACTTGCTGTTTCAAAATTCGAAATGCAGAGAGAAACTTGATTTTTTTTAAAGATGCACAATAACCATGTGAGCAATAACGTAAATCATTGCTTATATATGATGTTATGCTTGTAATCGAGCCTAAACAACATTGTTTTCATGATTTTCTTTTAAAATATGTCATTTTGACATGGGAAATTTGGGTCTCGGTAAGCATACAGAAATGTTAGAGATTTTGCAACATTCTTCAAAAGATGTGCAATTACACTATAAGGTTGCTTCATTCATAACTTTCATTCATTTATGGGCTGAATCCGTTTATCGTCGCTTGCGACTATATTTTCATTTACATTGATACAGGAAATAAATTCCCTACTGATTCTTTAGTTATAACGTCATGTATTCACCATTCAAATTATCCAACTTCTAATATTCACAAGTATAAACATATATATCATTGACTTTAAAGGCAATTAATCTTTCTGATAAATTGTAAATTTTAATTCTTCTAAATAAGCAATTGTGCAATTATTGTTTTGAACTTAGATTATTCACCGCTAATGATTGCAATGTTGCCAAAGTGGTAGTTGACAATAACTCACTCACTCATTCATAAATTATATATTATTATAGATAACAATAATTATATTTCTTAAGATTCTGAGGTAAAAGATCATCTAAATAATATTCAATTCATTATTAACAATTAAATTAAATTTATTTATAAAGTTTTTGTTTAAATACCACAATTCAAAAGCATATATTATAACGTCATCATCAACATTAATGTTTTTTCAGTAAGAACATGGGATTATATTGACAAACAATCATATCGTGTTTTACGACCCCTCCTAGCGTAATATTTAAAACAACCGAGTCGGCGAACGAAGGGCAACATGATCGAATTGTGGCTCATATCCCACACGCTTAATGTGTAAAACTGTCTTATCCTATTCAGATATGTCACGACCAAATTCTCATCATTCTTGAATATATACTCAGGTAAGCCATGAATTACGGAAATTGTCAAAGCGAAACACCTCTTGATTGGGACAGGTAATGAGGATGTTGATTCTTAAAAATAACTAAACAGCAGACACACAGACGACTTACACTAATTTCAATACATAAAAATGTATATGAGGTTGGAGCTGGGTAGATAGTGACCTGATAGTGTGTCGGAATGTGAACATACAGCTGGTTATCTGGATCTCCTTGTAAATATGTGATCAGTAGCTGACAACAGCTGATAACAGATTCTTATTATAGAAGGTGAAATATATATCATAAATAGTAAGAGAAAGTATACATGATAAAGCAACTAAATTCAGTTGAATATTCATTTTGAAATTGTTGCCATGTACAGTAATGTCAGTGTGTATCCTTCTATAACAAACCAACCAAAACGTAATGTAAATGTGTTGATAACGTAGACAGCCGTACTAACACCTAGTCTTTTGTTCTGAAATGTTCTTCAACTTAAATGATACTGGTTTAGTTTACTGTAGTATAACGTAGTCAAACGTAGTACAACGTACTAGAATGTACTTAAAGGTAGTATAACCGGCTTAAATACCGAGTATGGTAAGGTGTAGTTATTCGGGGACAAGATGTAATACGTTTAAGTACTTTCTTAACTAGGTTTAACTACAATGAACTAAGTTCAAATTTCCAATTCACTACACCCAAGTAAATTCAACTACGTTTCTTAAAAGGTAGTTAAAAAATCTAAACTTTGAACATGAAAGTTCACAGAATACGTTTTTCTCACGTCTATGTTTTGAATACGGATAACCAAGGTTAACTACGGTTTACTAGGCTTTAGTACAATTAACTACGTTAAGCTACGTTCTACATCACTACGTTAAATAACGTAAATGTGACTGGGGCTTATGAAAACTCTGGACAATCAAAATTTTATCCCAGCTGACTCGATTTCTGATGACAAAACTGTTTATTTTTAACGTCAACTCTTTGTGATTTGGTTATTTTAAAGGAATTTTGAACTAAGGTACGTTTTCATTTGTTGGTATATATATATATATATATATATATATATATATATATATATTATACTATATTATACTATAAACTATCTTTTTCTTTAGTATATATGTATATATATATATATATATATATATATATATATATATATATATATATATATATACTAAAGAAACAGATCACCAAATTGTAAGTTTGTCTCTAATGTAACACCGACAAATGATTGAAGTCTGGGAACAAGTACCTTACTTCAATATTCCTTTAAAATAACCAAATTATGACAAATATTGTCAACTTTTCCGAAAATGACAAACATATACTGTCAACTGACGACTGTTTATGTCTTCGAGAACAACTTGTCTAACACGTTTTAGAACTACATTATAAATTACAATATTAATGGTAACATAGCGTTATTAGTCCCGCGTTAAGTATTGTATATCCAATAAGACAAGTTAAATAAAACCAAGAGGCAAATATATCGCTATGTCCCCAGTGACGAATGATAGAAAATATCTATCTTCTTTGATTGGCATTCTAGAAGTTGTGTGGTGAAGAATGAGGAACCATCTATGAATAACAGTTCCTGTATTCTATGTATGCGAAGCTTCGACATTGGAATCTATGTCGAAACGTCGTCTATATATAATAATAATAATAATAATAATAATAATAATAATAATAATAATAATAATAATAACTAGGATTGACGCGTCAATACTTAGGTCTTCAAGAGTTCTGCTTGACCTTGAACTCCATGTTGGACTCTCGGTTATTCATCAGTTTCTCTGCTTTAAATTGAGCTATCAAACGTGTCTCTATCTTCAGCAGCTTTTTTAAAACAAATTCTCCAAAGACCATGACCCTCTGAAAATGTAACAATCGCTTATTATTGGACCCCTACATGATCTTTCGAACAGAAAGACATTAAAACAAAATGGTTTATATTTTCATACTAAGATGTAACATAGAAAACGTTGTGCTTTAATTTCCACTTAAGTAGCTATAGATGTAATCATCATTAAGATTGTATACATAAGTAATGCGTTATGTAGTTCTGCATATTCAAGATGATACTCAAAAAAGCTATCAATTTTTTTTATGAAAGGGGTCAAGAAAAAGGTTGTTGTTCTTGAAATTGTGCATCGAAAAATGACAATCTTCTGTGAATTGTCACAAGTACAGTATGACAGATACATGCTTGAACGTTATATTTTTTAATAAATGACGTTTCTACTTCGAAATGAGCTATTAAACTTGTTGCTATCTCTAGTGGTTTTTGATCGAAAAATCTTCAAATAATATACCCCTCGAAAAGTCTCAAAATTACAAAATTTAATATTTTTGGGCCAATGGTTGAATTGTGGCAAAATCATCAACTTTTACATGATATAGATGTCAAAGAGAAATGTTATGTGACGTATTTGGATCATATTGTAATACGTATCTTTGACATATGAGTTATGACCCTCTAAACATGAGGCCGAAATTCGCCCTTTTCAAATGTGTTGATTTGCAATTGTTAATTACTCAAATACCAAGTCGAAATTCTAAATTCGGGCGATTTCACGTAAAGAAGCAGTTATTAGGCTTTATATTGAGGTATAATACATAGCTGTATGTTTTTCCGTTATTAAGGAGAAGATTTTCAAAGATACGTATCCTCAAAACCGCGAAATTGCGAAAAAAAAATAAAATTAAATCCGCTATAGTCCTAATGGGGAATGGTGTTGCCCGCATAGTGGTGAAAGTTTTGTGCAAATATCTTGATTAGTTTTCGAACTAATGAGGTTTGAAATTTTAACTTCAAGGGCAGATAACTCACGAAATAAGTCGAAAGTAAAAAATCGGCCGACGTACAGGGCTGGTTAAGGAGACTGGCTATCATCCCTGAAAATTTCATGGAAATCGGGTCAGCCAGTATGTCACAGTGAGGCGCACAAAACCTGCAAATAATAATAATAAGAAGACTAGGATTGCCAAGGCAATACTTAGGTCTTCAAGACTTCTGCTTGACCTTGAACTCCATGTTGGACTCTCAGTTATTCACCAGTTTCTATGCTTTAAAATGAGTTATCAAACATGTCTCTATCTTCAATAGTTATTTAAAAAAAAAATCTCCAAAGACAATGACCCTCTGAAAATGGAACAATCGCTTATTTATGGACCCCTACATGATCTTTCTCATGATTAAGACAAAATGGTTAATATTTTCATACTAAAGTGTGGTATAGAAACTGTTGTGCTTTAATTTCTACTTAAGTTGATGTAACCATCATTTAGACTGCATTCATATGTATAATTCGTTATGTTCTTCTGAAAATTAAGGAAAATACTAAAAAATGCTCAATTTCGGACCCCTAGACAACAATTGCGATGGTCGAGGTTTAACTATCAACCTTTTGATGAAAGTAGACAACAGAAAAATTGTTGCACTTGAAATTGTGCATACGTAGGTTTGAATAAAATTGCAATAGCATAAGAAGTTAAGCAGAAATGACCCTTTGCTGAAAATGGCGATTTTCGAAAAATGACAATCTTCTATGACTATGACTATGTCACATTTACACTATGACAGATACGTTCTTGAAAAGTATTGTCCCAATAAATAACGTTTCTCCTTCAAAATAAACTAATAAAGGTTCTGGTATCTTCAGTGGTTTGCGAACAAAAATTCTCCAAAGACTATACCCCTCGAACAATCTCAAAATCCTAATTTTTTTAATATTTTGGGAAAATGTCCGAAATGTGCGCAAACTATCAACTTTTATATCACAATGATATGTTATGGAATTGTTACACTAGTCATTAGTAAGAGATGACAATGTATAATTGTGAAATACGATCATTAGTAACAGAGTTATACCTATTTTAAAATGCAACCGAAAAACGCCTTTTTGAAAGAGGTCCATATTCAAGGGCAAATTACTCGAATTCAAGGTCAAAATTAAACAATCTGCCGAAATAACTTTGTTCTAAATTCAATTAGCTTTCAGATAACCTATCACACTTAGCTGTATGTATTGCTCTTTTTTAGAAGACGATTTTTGAAGACGCATACCCTAAAAACTGCGAAATTGCACAACATTTTCATTTTTTTCAAAATAACAAAAAATCTATTATTACGGCCGAAAACCGCTATAGACCTAATCGATGGGGAATGTTGTTGCCCACATATTGGTAGAAGTTTTGTGAAAATATCTTGATTAGTTCTTGAGCTAATAAATTTTGAAGTTTTAACTTCAAGGGGAGATAACTCAAGAAAGAAGTCGAAAATCCAAAAAGTAGCTCGACACAAATCCAGTGTAAGCCATAAGCTATGAACCCTGCAAATTGCATGTAAATCGCTCGAGCCGTTAAGCGGGAAACCTGCGGACAAAATTCGGTACAAATAATAAATAATTTAAAAAAAAAAAACCCACGACAATAACAATAGGTCTTCATGACTTTGTCTTGAAGACCTAAAAAAACAAATCCGGATGAGAACAATAGGTCTTCCAGACATACGTCTTGAAGACCTAATAATAATACTTTCTTGCCCAAGAAGGGAATTTGCTTTGCGTCAAAGACTGCTCGTAATATTAATTATAAAAACTAGGTATTCATAAAATACACACACATTACATGAATAATACACAGCTGTATGGTTATAAATTGATTCTTAAAAGTAACTAAATAGGCGAAAGTTTGTAAAATTATATAATATGCTTGTTTTTAAAATATACATATACATATACATTCATAAAGTATTTTTGCACTAAAGTAATAATACATGAAGGTGGTAATAACATGACTATACATTAACTTATAACCTTAAACATGCCAAAAAAATAAATTAATTAAAAATTGTATAACATATGGATGTTACATACAATTTGTTCTCATAGTTTGTATGTATCTTGCCAAAATGTATCAAAATCTCATAATAACGGAAAAAAGATATGCTCGCGCTCGAACAAACGAGTCCACAGATATAGCTCATGTCAAATGGCAGCAAACAAATGCGAAGACTGAAAGTGACTGAAGAGATGATACTAGACTTGAAGTGACTAGAAGAGATGGCACTTGACTTGTAGAGACTGGACTAGGTGGCACCAGACTGGAAGTAACTAGAAGAGATGGCACCAGACTGGAAGTAACTAGAAGAGATGGCACCAGACTGGAAGTGACTAGAAACGAAGGCATCATACTGGAAGTTATTAGAAGAGATGGCACCAGACTGGAAGTGACTAGAAAAGATGGCACTAGACAGAAAGTGACTAGAAGAGATGGCATCATACTGGAAGTAACTAGAAGAGATGGTACCTGACTGGAAGTGACTAGAAAAGATGGCACCTAACCGGAGGTAACTAGAAATGATGGTACCAGACTGAAGTAACTAGAACAGATGATAGCAGACTGAACGTGACTAGAAGAGATGGTATCTGGCAGGAAGTAACAAGAAGAAATGGTACCTGACTAGAAGAGATGGTACCTGACAGGAAGTAACAAGAAGAGATGGTATCTGACAGGAAGTAACAAGAAGAGATGGTACCTGACTAGAAGAGATGGTACCTGACAGGAAGTAATAAGAAGAGATGGTACCTGACTGGAATAGATGGTACCTGACAGGACGTAACAAGAAGAGATGGTACCTGACTGGAATAGATGGTACCTGACAGGACGTAACAAGAAGAGATGGTACCTGACTGGAATAGATGGCACCTGACTGGAAGTAGCTAGAACAGATGATAGAAGACTGGAAATGACTAGAACAGATGGTACCTGACTGGAATAGTTTGTACCTGACTTGAATTAACTCGAAGAGATGGTACCTGACTGAAAGTAACTAGATGAGATGGTACCAGACTGCAAGTGACTGGAAGAAATGGTACCGACTTGGAATGGCCCCCTACATTTACAAAACCGATGTGACTGACTGCAGCAAACATGGAGTGAACGGAAGTGAAATGAGTAGACTGGGACTGACTCAGAAACTTATTAAATTCGACTGCAATTAACACCAAATGCTACCTTTTCCGATTACAATGAAATCCCTGACATAAACACAATTTATTATTTATCAATCACGAAACAGTATTAAACATATTGTCCTTCTACAGTATAAACAGTGTTCCTTGGAATGAACGCTATAGTGACCAAATTACGAAACCATTTATTCGACTTGACATTAAAATTATAATTTTTTTGCATTAAATCCTACTTTGATGGATGATACGTCGTCTGAGGGGCCTTGTTCTGTCATTACCGACTCCTTAAGTGAAACTGTGATTGTATTGATTGCAGTGCTGGAGAGCGACATGTCTAGCCCCGCCACTGGCCCTGCTGAGGTTGTGTATCTGGAAGAGAAGGTGTATCCTTTACCTCGTCATGTAGTGTACAGATACCCCACATGTCAGCATATTTACCATCGAAATCGAAATTCTTTATTCCATACTAAAATATACATGGCACGATGATACATTGCGCTGCTCTCTTATTCTAGTCATTTCTGATATGCATAGCATGGTATATAGACAGAAATAAGATTGTAAATACATTCTGATTTTTACAGTTTAATTAAAATAAAAATATATCTGTAGAAGGATCGACATAATAGAACTCTTTAAGGTATTTTCTACGTAATTTATTATATAATGGACACACAATCAAAAATGGTATTCACTTTCTAATACGTTGAGTTTACATGATTTACATAATCTGTCTTCTCTTTTTATATTTAAATATCTGCTTTTTTCAATCCATAAATCATGTGATGAACATTGGAAACGTGATAGGCTATCTCTAAATTGTCTTATAGTAACACATGATAGATAGTATGTCATTATATCTACATAACATAGAAATTACATAGATCAACCAACAATGTTTTTTGTACTTTGACTAATCTGTTGTTGTTGGTAATACATAAACTCGCATATGTTGATAAATTCTACATTCAATTAACAAACGAAATTCACATTCTACAATGATATTATTATAAATTTAACAAAGTCTTTGTTGCGGCTAAAATTCTGAAATCTCACAAATCGACCATTATTATGTTTAACATGTGTTCATATATAAGTGCACCGATTCGCAACTTTTTTATTCTACGTCTTGAATCTTTAGATTTTAAAAAGGTTAAATAGAATGCCAAATATATTTTGATATTTGAATAAACATTAAAGGAAGATCATATGTTCATATCAGAAAATAAAAAAAAGATCATGGCAATCACTAATTCTTCCATGAAATTCTTTCTGTCATTACATTCGGGTCAATATTTCGATCAAGTTTTTCAAACTTGTGTAACATAATATATCTATTTTTTTAACGTTTAAATAGACGTGTCGACTTGCATCATTGTGTCAAGTATCACAGGTACTATTTAATGAAGATGGCATTGGAAACAGCAAATGGTGTTCAGATCGGATAACGACGCTGTTATAAGTACCACTAAATATGTACATGCCCAAGCATACTGTACACTATTGTCGTGTCAGTTACTTATTTTCCTTATCATGTAGCCAAATGCCCGCCGAGAAAACTCCGTTGGATGTAAGTAATAAAAATATGCTTTTTTCAAATGTTGTTAAAGAAGTCAAAATACAACATTAATTATTTAAAATATTGTAATGAAAAACTATAAACTTGGCTTAATCTGCCCAAAGACATTGGTCACCACATCAACTGTTTTAATGCAGTACATATCGGTGGACGGGGACAGTTTGTCAACTGACGACCTGGTTCGCTTAGGCAAAGGAGAGTTTCTCATCAAGGTAGGAACGACCAATACACTTGTATATCCCCATACCAGAATTGCATTTCAGTTGAAAGCGTTCTGATGTTAAACCTATCTGCAGTTGTCTCAAACTAATTATCCAATGGGCGTTTTATATTCCTTTTTTCCCCGCACCACTTATTCTGCATTTCGAATCGATGGCTGAATCAGTTACGTCACGAAAATACGATCTCAAATGGCTCTGTTTGGGCCTCGTGCAGATAGAGGGCTAAACTCCCTTTGATGTTTTTGTAACGATATAACGAAAAGTGTGGTTGTATCTATGACGTCACTTATTGATCCGCCACAGTTATCTTAAACTCTCTGATAGGATGACCGTGAATCAGCAGGGTGGTCCAAGGGCGGAGCTACATACACCTGGCTGACGACCTTGAGTAATAACAACATTGTTACAATACCAGGCACAAACTAGATGACATGAAATACCATTATGCCGCTCAGTAAAACGTTGCCCATTGGATAAAACAGATACATGATGACACAAGAGATATACATAATATCATCTTGCTATCACGCACTTGGGGACTCCGCCCCCTCGTGAGTTGATAGCTCGATGATATTTTGTAAACACCACTTTTGTCATCATGTATCTATTACATACATAATATCTTGCATGTATGTTGCAATGTTGTTCTTGTTATACAGATTTAACTTATCTGTTCAATATATTATTAAGTATATGATTATCACTGTGTCTCGCTAGCTATTGACACTATAAATCATGTCATTACATTACACAGTTAACTGCTGACGCAGAGTTCAAAGTTCAGAAGTCAAGGGAAATTGTTGACAACATATTGGCCACCAATAAAGGTAGGCATCGGTAGTCAACGTCATATTGACTTTGCTTACATATTTATTTTTATAATTTCGCCTGTGTACCCATAATTTCACTCTATTTAATATAAAATGTACACCAACACAGATGTCATTGTCGGTCTCTTTTGAGTGACACACTTGCAATTTGGCACACGTGTGCCCAAAATTAGTTACCACAGTATTAAAATTCTCTTTGGTGACATATTTATATATTGGACTGTTTACGAGTTCATACAAAGTTAGATTTTTATTCAAAAGCATTTCTTGACGAAAACCCAATGAACAACAACTCTGTCGGGTTTTTCACCATGGAAAGGATATTTCATTGTGCATTATAATATTTTTAACCGGTACACATAAACATCAAAGTTGTGTGACACAACTCTAGTGACACAACTGTTTTAATGTAAATACACCACGAAGTGTTGTTATCAGCACGATATCGGAGGAAGATATGAATAATGACCGTTGTAACTAACCATCGAGCGATTAACGAGATGGTTGACACTGATATTCATGAGGTCGGTGTCATTATTTCATATACATGACTTGGTTATAAATGATTAATTGTCAATTGAAATGAGAAAAAGCTATTTGATATGAACGTTTTCAATTAGTTGTAATGGTGTAACTGCTTGAGACTCTGCTCTAGACATTGCTTAAAGGAATCATAATCCCTTTGGCTTCAATTCTCGATGTTCATTCGTTTATTCATATAGTCAATACTTTCAAGAAAACAAAACACACAAGATTATTTTGAAGCGTCACCTGCTTACCAAGATATCGCCGTTCAAAGTGAGTAAGATCCGCCTGCAAATTAACTCAGTCTTGAAACAGTTTCCCCATGGCCCCTCCATTGCAGCACAGCGTTCGCTAGCAATATGACGTCATGCACAGATTTGCTTACAATGAAATCCTTAGCCGATTTGTCGATTTTCGTCGACGATTCATGTAAAACAACTATTAACAGTGTAAGTTTCCAATATAATTGGGTATGTGTGCATCTGTAGAGAGTTTTTGAAACATTTTTCGATCGCTTTGGTTTGATCTTTTCCCACTCGAGTGGAATGTTAGATTATTTTATAGATTACACTATATTTTGAAATTAATAACAGGCAATTCAAAAATAAAAACGATCATGCAAGTTTTGATTATAAACGTCATTATTAAAAGGCCTATAGTTTGAGGCATGAGGCCTTCATGGTGATTTTTTTATTATTGATAATAGAATAATTGCCTTATAATTTAGAAAATCATATAATTTTCAACATTGTTAATGTTTTACAATTTTAGAATAAAACATATTCGGGCTATCGTTAAATTTATAGTTGTGTGCATTTACAATTACTTAGATTCAGACAGTTATTTTATAGATTGTAACACCACTCACCTAAAATATACATTTATTGGAAATAACATTGCATGAGCTTTACTTAAAAACATCAGACTTTCTAATTTTCCTAACATGATATAAAATAGGCATAAATTATTTATAACATTTGTGGTAAACAATAGTTATGGACATCACTTTTAGAAAATTGAATTGTGATATGGGATATTTCAAATATTTACCAAGAAGTAAACTTATGTCTGGGCATGCTTTACAATAAAAGGAGAACATGTATTCATCTTCAATCAGATTAATGTTAGGTAATTTACAAAAAGAAAAAAAAAGGAAATTTAAAATTGTTTTATGTACCAACCTCTTAACTCAGTTTAAACAAAACTTAGATTCAGGAAAACGAAAGCATCACTTCATCATTACATGTAACAATTTTTTAATAGAGAATCTTTGCTGATCCATTTTCCTTACATTTTATTTGCATGTAATGTTTGGTGGTCAATTCATGTGGTTTTAGAAATAAGATAGTGTTTAAATCACATCGATAAAAAATATGGAATATGTTTCTTTTCCTATTGTCTAAGGAGTCTGCACCCAGCATTTCAGCTTTCTAGAGCTTTTCATACTGGAGAAGATGAAAATAGGTTTTTAGATGATGACCCCTATGACCCATATTGGGGGTCACAGGGTAACCAAATCTGTAATTTAAAATCCCCATTGGACAAGGAGTCTGCAAAGAACTTTTCAGCTCTCAAACCCTTTTAGAACTGGAGAAGAAGATGAAAAAAGGTTTTTAAGGTTGTGACTCCTGAACCAAATACTTGTGTGTGTTTATTCTCTACTGTTGTAGTAGAGGAGGTAGGGCGGGAAATAACGTGCGTGGCTTTTTCAACCAGGTACGTTAAAAAAATTACATTTACTCAAAAATGTTGATTTTTTTTTTTACATACTTATAAGGTTTGAAAAACCAACTTTGCCCAGATTACCACAGCAAAGAGGTGCAAGAGGTGGGCTGAACAGAGTCAAGTGCGCCACTGAGACGCGTAGCTTTGAACCCTTAGCTTGGCATGCCTGAGAACCTGCTGGAAAACGGAACAGAAAAGTGGGAAGCCACCCTGGTGGATTGCGAGCCAAGAGAAAGAATGCAGATTCCCTAACTTTGGTCAAACGTTCCACAATCATGCACCAGGAGAAGAAAACATGCAGGAGAAAACAAGTGTTTATTGTACAAACAAGGTGAACATCGGAGTTATGTACACAGAATCGTGTAGGACACTTAACAGCGCTAAGGGGGTGCCTGTGAGTAGAGGTCAGTGAACACTTGCTCAGACTTCCACGGTGATGTTACAATGGGAAGCCATCGAGGCTAACACCGTTCTAATCTCCTGTTGATTGGAGTGAGACGGAGGAGCGAGATCGACCGCCTCGGAGGCGCCGATGACTGCTAGCCACAGATAAATCCAAAAGATTTTCTGTCAAGCTCCTAGCTGTACGAGAAAATATCCGACACCTTCCTTGTCTGATGTTCCTGGTATGCTCCGCATAAATGCCCAACCCTGGCGTCCATAGGGACAAGACTCTGTATCCCTATGGGTGGGCGAAGCTGCGCCAAGACAGAAATTTGCGCGAGACGCTTACTGTCGTAGCTTCTAGCCCACAAGGAGAACGAGAAGAGCTGCCATTACCTCTAAGCGAAGGTGAGAGGAGCCAGCTAGCAAACGAGACCTGCTAGGCGCAGCACCTCGCCTCTGACACTCTTCAGAGTTTTTGCCGATCTCCCCCGCGTCTTGGTGGATAACCACTTCCACATTGGAAGACTGGAGGTGTAGGACTACGCATAAGGGAGACGTGGCGACTAGGAAACAAATGCAAGGAGACGGAAAACCTGGACGACCTGTCGGGTATACCTCGCTCGTCTAACAGGAGTAGCATCCTTCTCACTCTTGCAATCAAAGAGCAGGGCACAACTTACGCATATGTTCACAGAATGGACAGATGGCCTCGCAAGGGATTGTGGGTATTTGGGTTCTGACTTGCGGAACTGCACTGACAGCAAAAGGCAGCAGAGGTCCAGGGTGAGGACATAATCCTTTAGTGAAGACAGAGCCGCGCACCTACTGACAACCCGTTTGCATGGAGGAGGTCGGGAGGCAAACTGCAAAGAGAAGGTGATGTACCCCCATACTCTAGTACAACCTTGGACCACCCACAACGATAGAAGACAAAGGCGAATGCTGGCGAGAGCATCACTCATCTGCAAGTGAGCTCGACCCTGTGGGCGACACTCGTGAGGCGGAGGGGTGACCTCAACCCGCGATCAACTCAACCAAGAGGGGCTTCCAAGCCGCAAAGTGAAGGCTAGTAAGCTAAATGCTGAAAAGCAAGCAAGAAGAGAAGCGGAGAACGAGGAATCCGCCCGATAGGCAGACGAGCAAATGACACCTGTCACAACTGGAAAGAGGAAAACACAAAGAGGAAGAATTGGCACGCTTCAGAGACGATCTATGAATACTGCTCCACAACTGCATCCCTTAACACCGAGCTAAATCACCTGAGACAAGTATTCGTCCACAACAACGAATACCCTGCACCCTGCCGACTATCCTTAACTCCCTCATCCCTGAAACAACAAAGTGCCCCGTTCACCATCAGCATACCATACATTGGACCTACTAGCCAGCAGATACGACGCCTCTTAAAGCATCAAGCCAACATAGACGTCACATTCCAAAGAGGCACCACCCTTCAGAACATATTGCAGAAACCTAGAACGCTCTCCGGCTCATCTTTGGAAATCCGGTGGAGTCCGAAGTTTGTCGCGACAATAAAAGTGTCGCGACTAACATTTTTTTACAAACAAATTTCATTATTTAAATGCCCTGCATGAGTTCTCTGGAAATTTTCAGGTTAAAATTATTTTATTCAATTTTTGAAAAAAAATTCCAATGGAATTTTTCCAATGGAATTATTTTTCCAATGGAATTTTTTTTCCAATGGAATTTTTTTTTTTCCAATGTGGAAAAGGGTGCTGGGATTAGTCAATGAAGGCAGTTTTCATAATAATGAATTTATGAAATATTATAATTCTATTTTTTTTAATTTGGTGAAGTTTTCAATGAAATGTTGATTTTAATAACATATATTGAGTTAGATGAAATATTGATTTTGGAAAAAATATAATGTTCGTGAAATGTTGACTTTGGAAATATTTGTTGACTTTGGTGGAAGTTTTACTTTGATAAAATATTGAATTTGATGACATTTAAATATTTTTTGAGTGATGTGAATTGTTGACTTTTGAAATATTTATTGACTTTTGTGAAACTTTTACTTTAATAAAATGTAGAGTTTGTAAAAGATATTTTGAATCTCGTGAAATGTTGACTTTGATCAAGTATTTATTTGGTGAAATGTTGACATTGAAAATCTTCATTGACTTTTGTGAAAGTTTAATTTAAATAAAATGATGACTTTGAAAAAGATTTTTTTGCATTAAGTGAAATATTGACTTTGATCAGGTATTGACTTTGATGAAATGTTGACTTTGAAAATATTTATTGACTTTTGTGAAAGTTTAATTCAAATAAAATGTTGACTTTGATAAAGTATTGACTTTGATGAATTGTTGACTTTGAAATAGATTTTTTTGAATTTAGTGAAATATTGACTTTGATCAGGTATTGACTTTGATGAAATGTTGACTTTGGAAATAGTTATTGACTTTTGTGAAAGTTTAACTTAAATAAAAGGTTGACTTTGAAAAAGATTTTTTGAATTTAGCGAAATGTTGACTTTGATCACATATTGACTTTGGTGAAATGATGACTTTGAAAATATTTATTGACTTTTGTGAAAGTTTAACTTAAATAAAATGTAAACTTTGAAAAAGATATTTTGAATTAAGTGAAATATTGACTTTGATGAAATGTTGACTTTGAATATTTTTATTGACTTTTGCGAAAGTTTAACTTATATAAAATATTGGTTTTGAAAAAGATATTTTGAATTTAGTGAAATATTGACTTTGGTCACATATTGACTTTGATAAAATGTTGACTTTGGAAATATTTGTTGACTTTTGTGAAAGTCCAACTGAAATAAAAAGTTGACTTTGAAAAAGAAAATTATCAAGTGTCCTTCCCCATAAACATATATTGAGATTATAGATATGTAGTATTTTTTTAATAAGACGTTTTTTTAAGTTGAACACTAATGTCTGGCTAAAGGTGGATGTTTAAGACAGTATGTGTTAGGTCACTTGACTACGCTATTGCCCACATTACATCAGTCACCATGACTGATTATTTATACACACCTGATTGCAGGTTACAGATATATAACGATATACCAATTGCAATTTAATCATGCAACTGAGGTTTAAGGGATATATCAGACCTGTGTATTGACTCTCAGAATACCCTACGGCGTCCCTCTCGGTATTACGTAATATGTATATTCGATCAACTCATTAAGGCCAACAGGTAAGTAATTACCGGTTCAACGGCATTGACCCAGCAGCTAGTTGTTACAAGAACACAAATGTAGTCAGACTTCAATAGAGTGACCACATGAGCACTTATTTGTTTTCGATCTGTGTGCATTACACTGCAAATGTATCTGCTATCAGATGACATTCTCGACCATGAACTAATAGCGCCTGGTAAAGGTATTGAGAATGTTTAGGTGGGACTTAACAAACGTAAGTTATGTAACCTTAACATATCAGATAATGAATTTCTTTTGTTGTTGTTACAGGCGAATAGTTATAATATGCATAATATTATCCATGTAGGATTTGCTGACTTTTAAGAGATTGACTTTGGTGACTTGAAACTATGTATTGGCTTATAGCCTAATAAGGTAAACATGATTCTAAATCCCTATATGTGACGTCATGGCTTTTCGGAAAAATTTAACACTTTCAATTGGACATCAAAGGCTGATTTTTCAAATATGTCCAAACCCATGGATATTACAACTAAGCTGACGGTGGTGCATTCTATGTGAGACCCAAAATATTTTCATCGCTTTGACGGTTATTAACTAGTGAGTGACCTCTCATGTGTATCATATGCATACTGAAATATTGAATAAACATCGCATTACATTCGATATAAACATAATCCAAGAAAAACATGGAGTGATTGTGACAAAGGAAGTAACGAATATTTAATTTAAAGCGATAATATAATAATTTTAACAGTATTTAAGTGTGCTGTGTATTAGAAAGTCTTACATAATGTGCATGAAGCAGAGAACGTCTCCCCGTCAGTGGTCATGGGAATTCGCGTGTTGATGTAATTACAGGTAGCGGGAATGACCATTAACTAATTATCATGTACCGACCCTCACTTAATTGTTTGTGTATCTCCTACCAGACTATTAGGGGTGGCCAACCTTCCGACACGTTCAAATGTTCTTATATATCAAATGCACAAGTATTATATAACATGTGATCTTAGAGAGGCAGTAATGAAACTTCCATTATCATGTACTGTAACAGATTGTTTCTTGACGTTGAAAAGATATCCCGAGTTTGATGACATGTTGACTTTGGAAAATATTGAATGACTTTGGTAAAAGTTTATCTTTAATGATATGTTAACTTTGGTGACATATTGACCTTGCGAAGATATTTTGAGTTTACTGAATTGTTGAATCAAAAGATTGACATGTTGACTTTGAAATATTTGTTGGCGTTGTTGAAGTTGGAATTTAATGACATTTTGAAAACACAAATGTCTGGCTAAAGGAGCGCGTTTCAGACAGTAAGTGTTAGATCATTTGACTACGCTATTGCCCACAATACACCAGTCACCAATACTGATGATTTATACACAACTGATTGCAGGTTACAGATATATGATATACCAGACTTCATAGCTATCAGAACATCCTGTCTGTAAATGAGGTTGTCTAAGTATTACGTAACATGTGTATTCGATCAACTAACCCATCACAGTAGTCTCAACTCGTTTAGGCCGACAGGTAATTAGGTTCCGGTTCAACGCCTCTGACCTAGCTCCTGAGTGAGCAGAGAACTCCAATAGAGTTAGAAACCCTTTATTAAATGAATGAGTGAACAAAAAGCACGAGGTTGTTATCCATTACGGAAATGAAACAGTTCATTTCTTACCTCACTAAGTCTTGTTTGATTCGATGTGAAGCATTTTTATCCATTGAATAACTAAAACAATACATACGTATATACTTGCATGTATTTATGGCAGTGCTCAGTTGTCCTTAGCGTCAAAATACTGCTTTGCCTCGTTTGAACAATCGATTAGTTCGCCAGTATTATGCTCACTAATCTTATATGTTTATTATTCGTTTTGTATCAATAATCAGTGTACTTTTAGAAATGTAGTGATGTAATGAATTCAGAATGTCTTTATTTGTTGCGTTATCAAGTTCGCCAGTACCGTTTACAGTACAGTTTAATTAATTCGAACTCTTGAAACTAGTCTCTAATTTTGATCTTAGGATGACCCACTCACTGTAAGATTATTGACAGCAGTGAAGGGATGCATGCAAAGTGTACATTAAACATTTTCGTAACCATTTGATCAGTTTACAATTTCGGCCGCTCTCTCAATACGATACAGTGTTCATTTAAGACATCTTACGATTTTGACGGGTATTATTAATGAATAGCCATTTCACAAGTGTCCTTCCCCTAAAAACATATATTGAGATTATAGTAGAGAGATGAAGAATAGTTTATTAACGTGTCACATGCCGAACATAAATAATATTGACATATAAAACATGATAATAACAAGTAGCACAAAGCCCTTAGGCTAACGAGATACGATTTTCATTAAAATATATCAATTCACACGAGAATAAATCCCCCCCCCCCCCCCCCCCCCCCCCCACACACACACACACGCACACACCATTATCCCAACACATGTTCTCATTCAAACATCACATAAAAAAAATAATCCTATTCACTCTCGTACACTTCCCATACTATCAAATTCATTCTCTCGTACAAAAAACATACGCATAAAAGCACACCTATATTATCAAAATAACATATGATAATTGAAATACTAACATAGATTTGTTTTACGACGAAGTTGATATGTAGTAATTTTTTGAACCGACGTTTCCACAAAATACTCTCTGGTTTGCATTAAAATGAAATCCAAAATGAATATACCACTTTTTCTTAAATCCCAGAAAATTCTTTAGCGTCTATCCATCAAGTCAGTGAACCGTATCTCCTGAACATCCCAGTGACAACTTGTGTGTATCTCTGAGTCAACTCAACATGTGTCACGGTGCTCAGATTGAAATAACAGTATTGGCGACAATACACATTCGTACGTATTTTTAGATTGGTTTATGGTAATACCCGCACAGACTGCCCCCTTGCAATACATACATATCCCAGTATATCCAGACTTGCATATTCTATTTAACTCGTTAAGAGCGCGACTTGGCTCCTCACAGGATGACTAGTGATGGTAATTAGATACTACAATACTGTACTGTATACACACTGGTTGATTTCAAATTTTGTTTGAGAACTTAATGAATAATTTACATGTGTTCTCTTTTTTTTTTAGTGTTGACAATGTTGCTAAATATAAGTGTTACTACAGCACGGAAATAGTTTAAAATGTTTTTTACAAGACTGTTTGAAATTCAAATTATTATAGATAGACAGGTACCGATATCATGACTTTGTTTATTACATTTAACGGTTAACAACATATATTACGTTTCAAATAGTGTTTATGGTTGTTGGAAGTGTCATAATATCTAAATATCCATGCAGTTACATAAACATTGCATTCTACACGTTTGTATTTCGTATTCTTATTGTAATCAATGATTTGAAAGCACGTATCTTATCAAGTTATCATACATACATTTATTATACGTTACCGAGACATCAAAATCCATGTCCCATAACTCTCCCATTTCCATTATGTGTCTTCATATGCATGTTTATAGAAAATGATAATTAAGAATTCCGTCGATTCTTACATTATACAATAGTTGTACTTTATTTTGAATATTCATATATATATATGAGATCTATTTAAATGTACAACAAACTAAAATGGCTTATGCTTATGCTTATGATTTGTGACGGCAAGAAATATTTTATGATAAATACGATGTTTAATCAATGTTTTTTACAGTTAAATTGTTAATGTTTTACATAAATCAAACGAATAGAAAATGTGGTCGATCTCTGGGAAAGAAAATCCTATGCGTCTATCGATGACCTCGTGATATACAGCACAATACAATTAAATATAAATATAAATATATAGATGATATATGTCTTTCTTGTCTATCTGATTTTCTTGATTCCCAGAAAATTCTTTAGCGTCTATCCATCAAGTCAGTGAACCGTATCTCCTGAACATCCCAGTGACAACTTGTGTGTATCTCTGAGTCAACTCAACATGTGTCACGGTGCTCAGATTGAAATAACAGTATTGGCGACAATACACATTCGTACGTATTTTTAGATTGGTTTATGGTAATACCCGCACAGACTGCCCCCTTGCAATACATACATATCCCAGTATATCCAGACTTGCATATTCTATTTAACTCGTTAAGAGCGCGACTTGGCTCCTCACAGGATGACTAGTGATGGTAATTAGATACTACAATACTGTACTGTATACACACTGGTTGATTTCAAATTTTGTTTGAGAACTTAATGAATAATTTACATGTGTTCTCTTTTTTTTTTAGTGTTGACAATGTTGCTAAATATAAGTGTTACTACAGCACGGAAATAGTTTAAAATGTTTTTTACAAGACTGTTTGAAATTCAAATTATTATAGATAGACAGGTACCGATATCATGACTTTGTTTATTACATTTAACGGTTAACAACATATATTACGTTTCAAATAGTGTTTATGGTTGTTGGAAGTGTCATAATATCTAAATATCCATGCAGTTACATAAACATTGCATTCTACACGTTTGTATTTCGTATTCATATTGTAATCAATGATTTGAAAGCACGTATCTTATCAAGTTATCATACATACATTTATTATACGTTACCGAGACATCAAAATCCATGTCCCATAACTCTCCCATTTCCATTATGTGTCTTCATGTTTATAGAAAATGATAATTAAGAATTCCGTCGATTCTTACATTATACAATAGTTGTACTTTATTTTGAATATTCATATATATATATGAGATCTATTTAAATGTACAACAAACTAAAATGGCTTATGCTTATGCTTATGATTTGTGACGGCAAGAAATATTTTATGATAAATACGATGTTTAATCAATGTTTTTTACAGTTAAATTGTTAATGTTTTACATAAATCAAACGAATAGAAAATGTGGTCGATCTCTGGGAAAGAAAATCCTATGCGTCTATCGATGACCTCGTGATATACAGCACAATACAATTAAATATAAATATAAATATATAGATGATATATGTCTTTCTTGTCTATCTGATTTTCTTGATTTATACCAGGATTATCTCATCGAGTGAAGTACAAGTTTATATTGGCGCATGCAGCGACGGCGCAAGTGAGAATATATTACTCTTCCACCTCACGAGATGAGGTGAACAAGTTTTTTGTCAAGAATTGACAGATATTCTATTTATTATATCAATTCTGTGTTTTATGTTTAAATTGACCAGATTTCAACGGCATCGGTTTTAATGACATCATACATCACAACCGTAAAGGTACATCCATTGTGTTGTCTGGGGTCAAATATGCCAAATGTTATAAATGGTCTTATTTTATCGAGAAGTACCAACTGTTACCGAAAACTACCATTTTTATGATACTCGGCTTAGTATATTAACGATATGAAGGTAAAAGTATAGATTTCTGATCGAAAACCGGACAATACCCAGGTTGTGGCGCGCGCTAATGAGTCAAACGTAATTTTGGAATCTTATTTAAACCAGAAAACATAACAAATTTGGGTTGATAATGTTAAATAGGTCATATAACTACTGTGCATGTAAATAGGACGTGGACTTTCGGTTTCTGCACATGCATTATGATGTTACTTGATTTTCATTGGAAACTAGTAATTATGATATGTCTGGCGATTGGGGATGAATATGCAAGCTGATTGAATTTGTTTTTATTGTAAACAGCACATAAGGTGTGTTGGAACGTATTAAAGCGAAATAAAATTTTATGAAACACAATGGATGCATCTTTAAATGTGGAGCTACTAAATGCCTTTTTCCAACAGCGAATGTATGTGTTAATGTCTTCATTTATACAGAACACAATAAGATAATAATATATGATTTCCAATATACATAGATACGACAATCGACTGACTGAGCGTTTACAATTCACAATCTGTTACAATACATGATAATTGAAGTTTCATTACTGCCTTTCTAGGATCACATGTTATATAATACTTGTGCATTAGATCTATAAGAACATTTGAACGTGTCGGCATTTTGGCCGGCCCTAATAGTCTGGTAGGAGATACACAAACAATTAAGTGAGGGTCGGTACATGATAATTAGTTAATGGTCAATCCCGCTACCTGTAATTACATCAACACGCGAATTCCCATGACCACTGACGGGGAGACGTTCTCTGCTTCATGCACAGTATGTAAGACCTGGGACTTTCTAATACACAGCACACTTAAATACTGTTAAAATCATTATATTATCGCTTTAAATTAAATATTCGTTACTTCCTTTGTCATAATCACTCCATGTCTTTCTTGGAATATGTTTATATCGAATGTAATGCGATGTTTATTCAATATTTCAGTATGCATATGATACACATGAGAGGTCAATCACTAGTTAATAACCGTCAAAGCGATGAAAATATTTTGTGTCTCACATAGAATGCACCAACATCAGCCTAGTTGTGATATACATGGGTTTGGACATATTTGAAAGAATCAGCCGTTGATGTCCAATTGAAAGTGTTAAACCTTTAGAAAAGCCAAGACGTCACACATAGGGATTTAGAATCATTTTTACCTTATTAGGCTATAAGCCTAATAAGTATAATAATATAATAATAGTATATAGTATAATAGTTTCAAGTCACCAAAGTCAATCTCTTAAAAGTCAGCAAATCCTACATGGATAATATTATGCATATTATAACTATTCGCCTGTAACAACAACAAAAGAAATTTATTATCTGATATGTTATGGTTACATAACTTACGTTTGTTAAGTCCCACCTAAACATTCTCAATACCTTTACCAAGCGCTATTAGTTCATGGTCGAGAATGTCATCTGATCGCAGATAAATTTAACTGCTGGTTCAGTGGCGTTGAACCGGTAATTAACTGCCTGTTGACCTTAATGAGTTGATCGAATATACATGTTACGTAATACCGAGAGGGACGCCGTAGGATATTCTGAGAGTCAATACACAAGTCTTATATATCACTTAAACCACAGTTGCACGATCAAATTGCAATGGTTCTATCGTTATATATATGTAACCTGCAATCAGGTGTGTATAAATAATCAGTCATGGTGACGGATGTAATGTGGGCAATAGCCTAGTCAAATGATGATGTCAACATTTCGCAAAGGTGAATATTTTATAGGAGAGTATATTGTTGAAAAGTCTTTTTTTTTATAAAAATACTACACATCTATTATTTCTATATGTTTAAGGGGAAGGACACTTTTAAAAGTCAATATTGCATTTGAGTTAAACTTTCACAAAAGTCAATAAATATTTTCAAAGTCATCATTTCACCAAAGTCAATATGTGATCAAAGTCAACATTTCACTAAATTCAAAAAATCTTTTTCAAAGTCAACCTTTTATTTCAGTTAAACTTTCACAAAAGTCAATAATTATTTCCAAAGTCAACATTTCATCAAAGTCAATACCTGATCAAAGTCAATATTTCACTTAATGCAAAATATCTTTTTCAAAGTCAACAATTAATTAAAGTCAATACTTGATCAAAGTCAATATATCACTTAATGCAAAATATCTTTATCAAAGTCAACATTTTATTTAAGTTATATTTTCACAAAAGTCAATAATTATTTCCAAAGTCAACATTTCATCAAAGTCAATACCGGATCAAAGTCAATATTTCACTTAATGCAAAATATCTTTTTCAAAAGCAACATGTCACCAAAGTCAACATTTTATTTAAGTTAAACTTTCACAAAAGTCAATAATTATTTCCAAAGTCAACATTTCATCAAAGTCAATACCGGATCAAAGTCAATATTTCACTTAATGCAAAATATCTTTTTCAAAAGCAACATGTCACCAAAGTCAACATTTTATATAATTTAAACGTTCGTAAAAGTCAATAAATATTTTCAAAGTCATCATTTCACCAAAGCCAATATGTGATCAAAGTCAACATTTCACTAAATTAAAAAAAATCTTTTTCAAAGTCAACATTTTATTTAAATTAAACTTTCACAAAAGTCAATGAATATTTTCAATGTCAACATTTCACCAAATAAATACTTGATCAAAGTCAACATTTCACTAGATTCAAAATATCTTTTACAAACTCTACATATATTTCATCTTACTCAATATATGTTATTAAAATCAACATTTCATTGAAAACTTCACCAAATTAAAACAAAATAGAATTATAATATTTCATAAATTCATTATTATGAAAACTGCCTTCAATGACTAATCCCAGCACCCTTTTCCACATTGGAAAAAAAAAAATTCCATTGGAAAAAAAAATTCCAATGGAAAAAAAAATTCCATTGGAAAAAAAAATTCCATTGAAAAATTTCATTGGAAAACAAATTTCCATTGGAAAAATTCCATTGGAAAAAGAAATTCCATTGGAAAAAAAAATTCCATTGGAATTTTTTTTCAAAAATTGAATAAAATAATTTTAACCTGAAAATTTCCAGAGAACTCATGCAGGGCATTTAAATAATGAAATTTGTTTGTAACAAAATTTTAGTCGCGACAAACTTCGGACTCCAAAGATAAGCCGGAGAGCCTTCTAAGCATCTTGCGTTTGTCTTTTTCATAATAAACATAATTATGTTAGTCTGATTAAATCATGTAATTTCGGGGGCGGGATAGCGCAGTGGTTAGCGCGTTCGGCTTCGGATCAAGAGGTCCGGGGTTCGAATCCCGCCAGGGGCACGGCAAAATCCCTTAGTCTACCACCCATGGTTCGCTAGTTCCAGCCGCTGCTCGCAGGTTTCACCGCAATTCATAGCCACATGGCGTTGCGGGCTTTCGCCCTGCCATAATACTAGCAGCGGCGATATAAGTGAAATACTCTTGAAAGCGGCGTTAAACCCCAACTCACTCACTCATGTAATTTCGATGTGCCGTCTTGATTTTCAAAATAAAGTATTGTTCACTTGAAATGTTATGGAGGGAATATTGTCCGTTACTGCTACCTACAAAATACCACTCAAATAAGTTATATGTAATTAGCTGTATACACCTCATATCAGCAGTAGTTCTACTGTCATTCTAATGACGACATGCTATAAATGACAACAAGAACATTTAACAACTGAGGTAGATTTTAAAATTCGTCACTTCAGATGGTTAATTTACCCATATGGTAAATATACTTGGCAAAATAGGTTAAGTATATTGGAAGTATAATTATTGACAGTTAATCAGTGTGTAAATGTGCAAATATGTCAATATAAAATATTTCAAAATTTACATTTATCGTTATCTATTCTTCTCCAGTACATTCATAACATCAAGAGTACAGAAATTCATTAACGGTAGTTAATTATGGAAGCTGAGATCCTTTATTGTTGAGTAATGTTTTGAGTGACGTCGTGTAACAAATGTCCAACACCACGTTCAAAGTGTTATTAGGTCGCTAGTAGTGGCAATGACCGTGGATTTTCATTTCATGGAAATATTGACTGTACTTGAATTATTGAAGGAGTTTAAAACTGATATTCCAAAACATAAATAGGGAATCCGCAATCATATCGTGTTTTGCAGCAATGTAGAGATCTACCGTGAACTATTGAATTAATATCAGTATATTAAATATAATCGTTCAGTGCAAAACTATAGTGGATTGCATAACACATGATAGCTCAATCAACTCTACTTCTATAGATATACCAATATATAAAGTACTTAAATGCGCTCTAATTAATGAAAAAAATTATCTCACGAAAAGGTGAATAAGTCTTACCAATGGCTAAATAATACTTCCGAATCAATAAAAAGAGTTCTGCAACGAATGTACAGTTTTCGGTTAAGCCATGCGAGTCCATTCCCCTTTCGAGTGGCCATCGGCTGTTGCTATACCGAAACACTCAAAGCGGAATTTTGAGTATGGAACCATGATAGAATGGTGAATTATCTTGTTGTCTGAACTCTCAAATGACCTAAAAATCTACCTCTCACACTGAATAGTTCCACACCACTGTCACTTTATACGTCGCACCATTTTATTTCAATATGGATAACCTTTTTCTATGGATGCAGGCTTATCGGATCGTGTAACGCGAAGTCTTACCCCCTAACAAAACAATATATTGTTTAAACAGTAAAGTATATGTCAAATTTGAGAAAACAAAATACAGCTACAGCGTCTTTAAAGTTTTTTTAACGGTCATATATAATATTATATACTTATACATCATATCATATACTCAATATTTTGTATGGGCATTCTAGAAAGTGGGTTGATGAAGAATGAAGAACAATTTGATGGATACACAACTTCTGTATTCTATGTCAATACGTCGCCTACATAGAATAAATAAGTTGGGTATCCATAAAATTTTTCTTCATTCTTCATATACACGGGCGTTAACATACACTTTACGAGTATACATGTACATGTGTTCAATACAATTGTGAAAAACGCTAGATGTGATAAATTGATCTAGGCTTTATAGAAGTTATCTCCTACGTAGGAGATACTAAGTCCTACGTAGGATATACTAAGTCCTACGTAGGAGATACTAAGTCCTACGTAGGAGATACTATCTCCTACGGAGGAGATAATATCACAATTTTGTTTTCATCGTGACACTAATACGCTTCCGTACCAATCTCTTGTAAAAACAAGTTATGTATATAACCCAGCTGTTTTCCCACTTGTGTACCACTTGCTTCACAACAACATTAGAACCTATGTCGAAAAGTTGTATATCCATAAAATTGTCTCTATTCTCTATAACATCAACTTTTAAAATGCCAATCAAACAATTCATTTATTTATCCGGAACAAATCCAAAAACAGTGAAGAGTCGCAATACGTACATATGAAAAAAAACCATGAAACAGAAACGACATAATTTATTCACCATCATTTTCACATTAGATGTTAACACACATATTATTGTTATCGTTGTTAAAACTACAACGAATCATTTGACGTCCCCGTATTTCAAAGTAAAACTGAATTTTGTTTCACAAATCAGCACATAGTAACTATGGGGGTTCTCTCTTTAACTGCAGGAAATGTCACCAATCAATAGTGAGAAGTCAGTTGTATGGAATGTTCCCTTTTAAGAAATCCATGTTATGCTTTGCTTAAAGTATACTTTAAACATTAATATTAACTCCAGCTGAATTCATTTGGCTCTCCTGAAACAAGCAAAAGTGTCACATAAGTGAAAACAGACTCGATGATTAATGTATGGAATGAACATATTGAGCGAAAATGTGTTTGTGAAATCTCATCTTGTATAAAGTTATAATTAAATTACCAGTTTTGAAAGCATAAAAATCAACGATTTTCACGCAATTTAACGAACAACGAGAGAGTGTAGATCTAAATAACGAGTCCTGGCTCATCGCTTAAGTAATGCCTAATTAGTATATAGATAACTATAAAAAAAAAATCTTCACATGAATGCTCCGATTTTTAAAATGTTTATCTACATACAAAAATATGTCTTATTTTATTGATTTTATTTATATCGACTAATTTCCTTTATACTTTTATAATAAAAGTCTAATAAATAATATAATTAAATCTTCCAGTATCTATATTCAATGGAGCATCCATGATAATGTGAAGTAAATATGCACAGGGCCGGCTTCTTCTTCTTTAGTGATTGCAATTGTCATTCCTTTACTACAGTTCTCAATTCGCCTTCCGGAACCATGTAATTCATCATCATCAGATCAAGCCATAGATCATACTTGACCGATATCATATAAGATATCTGTAAGACATAAATGTTTTGCACCCACAGTTTTGAATGAATTACGTTTTATAGTGGGAAGTTTCTTAATTTCATCCCATAAATTATGCTTACGCATATGTGGACTATACAACTGATTTGGAACTCCTTCAATGGTCATTGATACAGTTTCTATTTTAGGATTATAAAACGATTGAGTAATTTTATCAATACCAGATGAGGGTTCTTTGAATAACATTAAAATTCCTTTCATCGACTTTATATTGAAATTCCATACGTATATTGCTATGATACATCGAACGGATTTCACTTGCCAAATCTGGCTCAGTAACTTTATAAAATTCCAATGCAATGTTCTTAATTAAGCATTCAGCCATAAGGCTGAATCCTTATTGTTATTGGTGTGTTTTTAAAAATTATTTATGCACCGATCTTGTGAAGGCGATTCAGCCAAAACGGCTGTAGATAATTCAACCAAACTTTACAGTCTGACAGCCCTTACTAAGCACACGACACAGCACGCTTTTGGGCCCAATCAGTTGTACCACTAATGGTCCAGTTAGAATCCAAATTTCGATTTTTAACATGGGAACAATTTTCAAAATTCACTTAGAGACTGTATTCATTATTCATTACCACCCAGTAAGCAGACATGGTACATGCACGTGACTGTATGTTACTTCAATTTTAAATAGCAGGTTAAAGGTGTGGTGTGAGGTGAAGAATATTATCCACGAAACCAGATTAATTCAGGCAGCAATTATCAGCAGCCCCGACTAAGTCGTGTGAGAACATCTCATGATCTTTCAAGTTATTTTGATTGTAGTATTGGTACTAGACAAGGGTGAATCCTTAGCCCTATATTGATTTTTATTAAGGATTCAGGAATTTGCATTGTTGAATCCTTATTGTTATTGGCGTGTTTATTAAGGATTCAGCAATTGCTGAATCCTTATTGTTATTGGCGTGTTGTTTTTAAACATGTTTTTGTTGTATTATGGAATCGCGAAAATAAGCTTTTGGGCCCGATCGCCCAAGCCATTAAAGGTCCAATTCGAATCTTAATTTCGATTTTTAACATGGGAACAATTTTCAAAATGCACTTGGATCTTTTTGCAAAAGATGTGCAATGACCATGCGAGCAAAAAGTAAATCATGGCAAATTCGTAAGTTCCGTAGTTCTGCCGCCATTTTGATTTTAGACACATTTTACAATTTTCAGACCCATGCATCTTTGGTAATCTTCTCCTTTGAATATACTAGCATCTAAGAGCTCAAATTTGCATATATGTGCAGCTAAAGGGTTGGTGAATAAATGATAGTCAAAAGCGTTAGCGAACTCCTTATACTTTTTTCGAAGTGACCTTTCAAAGTCCAATTTTCTTTTTAAAATCGCAAACTTCAAAGGGAGATTATTCAAAATCCTACCCACAGAATTGAAAGATTTTTTCTGGAGAGTAAGACAGGACTATGGCCGTTATGAATCAATAATAAAATCGCTCGCTTACAGTCATTTCCGGTCATAATAAAGAACAGTTTTAACATAAGGTACTTTACAAAAAATCCACTTAGAGATTTGCAACCTTTTGTAAAAGATGCGCAAGGACAATACAAGCAAAAAGGTAATTCGTGAAAAAGTTGTAGCTCTCGTAGTTCAGCCTCCATTTTGATTTTCTTCAAATTTGTCTGATTTTGTCATGTAAAATGTGGGTCTAAAAATTCCCAGAGACATACTAGACATACTTGTTTCAAAAGATGCTTAATAACTAGACAAGCAAAATATGTTACCATTGCGAAGTCTTAGATCACGTGTTTTCGACGCCATTTTGAATTTTAACCTTTTTTGATCATGCACTTTTGCGAAAATACCACTTTGAAGATAGTTGCATCTAAGCGTTGAAACTTAGATTTATATGCAGCTGTAGCATTCGTGAATAACAAGTTTGTTATATTTTGATTTAACTCCTAATACTTGTTTCACAATCACCTTTCAAAGTACGGTAATTTTGAAAATTTGATAAGTTTGAGATGAACTGACTTGATCAAGATTTTATTGAAGCGTCACTAGACAATAGACCACTCCTAATTTGATTTTCAGTAATTTCTATTGAAGAGGCATTGGACATAGCTACGAACTTTTACTTCAACCCGGAAGCAATTCAGAGACAATGCAGTCCATTTCGTTTTGATGTGTAAACAGAGGAAATTCCTACTTTCGTTTTGACATACATTGTCAGTCCTGTTAAACATTATAGATGGTGTTATTGTATCGAGAATTACTGACTGTTGCCGTAAATAACCAATTTGAAGATAGTCGACTCAGGATAATGACAATATATATGTAAAAGTAGTTCTGATCGAAAACAGGACACTGCACCACGATAAACGCACACTTATTAGCCAGACGTAATATTGGAAACCTATTTACAACACACATACACACAACAATGTAGGTTTAAATTGCTATAAAGGTCTGTACATGTCAATGGGACGTGTAGTTTCGGTTCTGAATATTATTTATAATGATGTTGTTGCACATGCTGAAGTAACCTACACATTTGCTGTACAGTGTATGTTGACGTAATTGCATCAATGCATAATGATTCTTCCAAGAGCAAAGAAATGATCTGGGACAACATATCAACAAGTGCTACATTAATTCCCTTATTTTCCATAAATGTTATCGGAACAAAACAATGTCTTATAGATGTATAAAATATTATCAGTAATATCCCTGAATGAAATCAGCTGAACCCGTGGTCTAGCGGTAGAATGTCCAATTTCTAATCCAGCAGACTGAGTTGCAGAGTTCAAGTCCACCAGTGAAAAAGGTTTTTGGACTTAAATATAATTTTAGATGTTCAAAACTTATTTTGTTTTGTATGTTAAATTGTTTTGACTTGTTTATGCGCTTTTATTCATCTAAAAATTCATATTGGCAACACTGTCAAGATTAGTGTACTGGCTGCTTTTTTTGGTTATATGTTTTAATATTTCTTCACATGTAACCAATAAGCTGATGTCATGAAATATTTTGGTACGTTTGCCTATATCCAAATTAGTCTATGACCTCGGCCGATTATGGATTTTCGACTTTTTTAATGAGATTTCTGTCCAATAAGTTACAAATTTAAATCTCAAAGAAAATCAACTTTCGCGGTGTTTAGAGTACGCGTCTTCAAAAATCTTCCTCTATATGACGGCAATACATACAACCTCATGCCTTAGCTCATTTGAAAGATGAATGAATGTAGTTTAAAAGTACCCCCAAAACCAATAGCCTATTTTTAGCGGTATACAAACTACAGCCGTTTGAAAAATGATCTTTTTGAAAATAGATTTCTTATGGCTCGCATTCAAAGGGACACAACTCTGGTACGAACGAATTTATGAGATTTCTGTCCAATTAGTTAAAAATTCAAATTTAAATTTCTGGAAAACAGTATCAGACAATTTCACAAAACCTTCACCAAACTAATTACAGCAAGAACAGTTTGCCATGGCGACTGTACAGCAGGCTGAAAAAATTTTTTTTTTTCAAAATTAACATAAAGACTTCAAACTTTTTAAAAAAGAAGTGCAATACTAATAAAAAAAATAAAAAATAAACGGTCACGTGGTTTAGCGACCATTTTGATTTTCTTTGAATTTGTTCGATTTTGACATGTAAAGAGACATGCTAGACACTTGAAACCTTTTTTAAAATATATGCAATTATATTTGGTCCTAGATGTCCTAATTCATACAAGTAATTCACATAGATGAGACTTGTTAATTCGTAATTTACTTTTTAGCGAGATAGGATTACTGCTACTGTTTCACGGCTGAATTCACAGATTGGAAAGTCGGTCTATGTCATGTCAAACACATTTCGTACTTCAAATGTAAAATCATACGTATTAATATTTTTTGATAATGGTAGGATATGACATTTATTTTTCATATATGTATAAATTATAATCAAAATGCAAATTTACTTACAGGGATTTTAATCTTAAAAACACTGTTACATCCGGGGGCTTGGTGAACTTATGGCAAATTTATCGGGTCATAAACAGAGACTCTACGAACTAGTGAAATAATTATTACAACCACATTAATAATTTTTTGGTAGATTTTTATAAAACTGCATCGTTTTTAGTGTCAATTTGTTTAATTGTAACACTAAATAACACTCTCGACGACCATTTCTAAAAATAGATACAGCTTGCGCCGGCTTGTCATTCGGAGTGAGTTGCGTAACATGAGAAATAGCGGGAAGTTTTCCATGGGGTGACTGCACTACTTTTGAAGCGCGTTGGATATATTATTATATTTGGAAACAGGAACTGACAAACGATGCACAGATACATTTTTATTTATTTGTGGAAGATTGTGAGATTCTAAAAAGTGTAAGTGAAATTCTTTGTTTATTTTCACGGATTTATCAAAAAGTCATCGGTTGATGTTCTCATTTGCCTTCATTTTCTTACAGAAATACATACATTGTCCAAATGTGTAAATAAGCTAGATTAGGATATTCTGAACATAATGATGTAAAAGTTATGCATTTTACATGCAGTTACTTTAGAATTTCAACCCATTGAATCGAGTAGGTAACATTTTTATTATGACGTCAAACGTCAAATACGTTCAATATTTTTAATTCATCATTTCTCAATAAAATGTATTTCTCATTTGGAAAATGTGAACTTTTTCATGAATCAGGGAACTTCGTCACAGAATTTTGTCGTATGGATGTCAAAGGGTCAGAAGTCACTGACGTATCAACACGTAAATACCACCCAGGCTGCATTTGCGGCCCTCAGCAGCAAACATCTTAATAACATATATGAGTAAACAGAAATATCGTCTCGAATTACGTTTCCACAAAAAAAATCCCGATAGAACCCTCTTTTTAAGTTACCTTGTACTTTTGACTCTCGTCAGGAATTGCCTGATTCAGAGTGGGAAAGCATTAATGAAGACAGGACTAAATTGAAGATTCTAGTCAGTCTTAACCACTCTTTGTTAGGACATTAAAATCTTCTCCTAAGACCCCAAAGTTTCAAGTTCTTTTGGCAGCACTTTTGCCCTCTATTTTATCCTCTTTTAAATCTGATGTGGCCAATGATATGAAATATCTAAGGGAAGAAACCACTATCAGATTTGAGGCGTCAGAAAAGAAGGCTTCACCTTATTTATTTCCTCATGCAGATTCACAACATAAGTCAAGGGAGATGTTCCATTCAGGCCATGGCTCACATCTGCGAGCGGACACGGTCCAGATATGCACTGGCCAAGGTGAAGGAGACCATTAAGTTAGCCATCAGCACAAATGACCCGGTTTCTAACCAGCACCGAGCTCAGGGTCACCAGAGGATACCTCCACGGATACCTCCACAGGCAACACAGACTCTAGCTGAGAACACTAAGCCATTCACGCTGCAGGTACACTGGCGGCGTGGGCGGCATGGACTCTGGCAAGGAGAGTGTGGACCCACTCAAGCGTACACAGAATTCATGGACACTTCCAACCCTCTGTTCATTCTCATTGTTTGCCAACTCGACGTGTCAAACGGCGATGGCACAGATTCCCAGCGGGACTCATCTGTTCAATGTCTCATGCATGAAGAAGCTATTTCATTTCCCTCCTTGGAAGAGAATCAACCAGACTCTCTCTCCTACACTCACCAGTCGATTGCCTTAGATTATACTAATGAGGTGATTAACAACACCAAGTTTGGATTTAACATTTCAAGTTTCCATCTCAAGAGAGTTTATTAGATCAATAACAGAATAGTTCCTTGTTCCTTGTGCCAGAAGATGAATTGGTGGACCATTTCTTCCAAGTCCTCTGTTTGTGAAGGCTGCTATATACACGGACACGTAGAGGGAAGGATGGAGAGCACATAAGAACTCCAACCAACTTCACGGCCTACGAGTGCAGCAGAGTCATCAACATTCTGGAGATGATGGCCGTCATCAGGGCCTTGGAAATATGAACATCCTCCTTGGCAGATCTCAGCATTATGATTGCCTCCGACAACTCCACTGTCATCACCTATATCAACAAGCAGGGAGACACTCGACCACAATCTCTCATGCACGCTAGCCGTCAACTCTACTGCCTGACAAGACAAATATCAAGTAACCATACAAGGCGTTCAAGGTCCATCAGTGGATCTGTTTGCGACCTGCCACAATGACCAACTGCCAGTTTATGTCAGTCAAGTCCCCGACCTTCATTCTCTCGAGGTGGACGCCCTATTTATGCCATGGAACAGGTTAATATGATACGCCTTTCCCAGATGTGTTTGCCAAGATCCAACAACACGACCGCATCATAATCTTGGAAGCACCAGCTTGGCCGACCAGACCTTGGTTACTAGCTACACTAGATCTTCTCTCGGAGTCCTTGCAACTTCCGTTGTGGCACAATCTCCTCCGCCAGCCCAACTGGCAATCTCAGAAGCTTCAACCTTCACGCATCGAGGCTATCAAGGACTCACTCATTCACCAAGCCTTCGCTGCTAAGATTACAGAAGCCATCTCTCAAACTATCAGACCTTCCACAGCTCAGTTATACAACTTCAAGTGGAACAGATTTCTCCTGCGGAATTCTTAACGTAGAAGTGTCCACTCCCATGATAACAGCGTAGAACAACAACACAGACCACTTACAAATTTCTTATTCCTAACGTCGAGGATTTAAGCAACCCAATCCAGAGGTAAGTTTACTTACAATTGTATAGAATAATTGTGATTGATTATGATTCGGGTCGCAGCGCACTACCTGGGGTATGTCGCCGGAAACAGTGTAACTGTCAAACGATTTTTTGGGAAACGGATGTACTCCAAATGCTCCGTTTTGAAATGACCGACATAATGCCGAGTTTGTTTGTTGAAAGAGTTATTGACGATACTGAGCAGCTGTTTTCCGACGTTAATATATACACTGCATATAAAGATCAGAAACATCTGATCGCTCAATTTTGCTCTTCTTCATGCACTTTTGATTGTGTTCTGAACGTGGACTTAGAAAAGAACCTTTGAAAAATGACATTTATGCATGATGTCCGTACATCACAGGATGAAATGAACGACGTCTGTGCAACCTTAAGTTTTGTGGGGCACCGGTAGATACATTAGCATTGATTGGAAAGTTAGTATTTAGAACACAAGTTTATATACTTATATTACCTTTTTTCATGTATATTTAATAAACATTTAAGGTAAAAGTGATGTAGGTTCGTAGGTTCTAGAAACTACTCGCAACAGTTGGTTACATGGCAAGGATATCTGATTGACAACTCAGCAAGAGCACGTTCGATTTACACCTGAAATGAGTTCACTTAAGCAATACACCATTACGACTATTATATCAAAATTATTATTAAATATTTAAAAAAAATATATATTTATTATCTATAATTAAAAGTTCATATCAAGGAACTGTTTCATAACTGAATTAAGGATAAAAAAGACTTGAAACTAAATCAATCATAACGTGTGGTGTAAGTGAAATAATGACCTCGACCTCGTGAATATCTGTTATAATCATCGCCAACAGTCATGATTTCAACCATACATTTCTTGAATACGGGAATAATGATAACTATACTGAGGTTCAATAAGAATAATAATGTTTCCAATTGTTTCCTTTTTCAGTTGTCTACGGCATTACGACAGGGTTTGGAAAATTCGCAAGAACAACAATACCTAAGGACAAGTTAATGTAAGAATGTGATAACTTTTCAATAATTTTATTTGATATTTTTACATCATCATATACAGATATGACTAAACTTAGGACAGTTTGAAGAGACTTTTATTTCGCCTTTATAATTCTGAAACTCAGTCCTGACTACTTCAACTCAATAATATAGATGCAGGTATTTCAATGCATTGTTATGATGTTTTCAGACAGTTGCAAGAAAATCTGATACGATCACATTCTGCCGGTGAGTACACTTATACTTATCACAACTACTTAAGTTTACTTTGTCAGGTCAACACAAACACACTAGCCCAATCTCTCACTGTGGCCTCTCTACTCTCTTTCCCAATGCAGTATTGCCACTCTAACCTTTCTCTCTGCAACTACTGTAGTACTCTCTTAATCACTGCAACATCTCCACACTACCCTGTCTCTCACTGCATCATAGCCACAGTACCATGCATCATCATTGCAATGCTTCATATCTACTCCGTCTATCACTTCAGCTTCCCACTGCAACATTACATCTTTATTAATTATGTCATTCACTCGAACACTGTCTGTATACCTCGTCTCTCATTGTAACACCACATCTTTACTCTGTCTCTCACTCGAACACTGTCTGAGTACCCTGTCTCGTACTGCAACACCACATCTTTATTCTGTCTATAACTCTAACAATGTCTGTCTACCATGAATAAGATAAAATAGGGGCACTGGATCACAATACCCCCAATCACTGAATTACGGCAGAACTACAGTTGAGAAATATGTCTTGAATATGTTGTACCCCTTGTAACACCGTAATTCTTACCCCAAACATTCGTAAAAATGTAAGTCTTACCGTCAGCTTCTGTGGTCGAAAATAAACTGTGTCGTTGCTTGGATTTCCAGTCCGCATTTCTATCATGGGGGACAAAGGCAAATCTTCTTCCATAGGCCTTCCGTAATTGCCGTAGGTTTTCCTTAAGTCTTACTAGTCTATCCGCATATTTCGTTTTTCCACTGTAGAGATATATTTAACACGGTAGCTACGGTTGAACACGGTAGTGATGCTATTGTACATGGAATTGTCATCATTTCTCATATCAATTCTTCTCTCCACCCTCAGCCATGGACGCACCGAGAATCCTTTGGGATATATTCTATTTGTTTTCTGTTCGCGTTGATACCCTTTTTTGATGCAAGTTGTTTATTTTAAACAATAACAGCAGCAAATAAAGTATCTGCAAGATGCAAGTTTTGCAATATCGTCTGCCTTTTCTGTATATTTTCCCATTATTGACTGCCTGTTCTGAGAGCTACTCGTTGCTGGAATACAGCTTCCGTGTTGGAACCGCAGCTCTTATAAACGATTTCAAGTGAAAATTCTTTGATCTTTGCGGAAAATTCAGCTGTCTTGCCGTGATCATTCCATGCTTACCATATGTATTTCTCATTTTGTCTGCATCTTTTCCTTGCTTCCTGCAAGTTTTCCGCGAGTAAACCGTAAGTCTTCAATAGGCCTTCCTTGGATTTCCGTAGTTCTTCGTGTAAAACGGTGTCCTTGCTCATGCATAGCGTAGTTTTCCGCAAATATTCTGCTTGCCGGAGGCCCCCCTTTCTCATGCACACATTTACTTAGATGAGTAAATTTACTTATGTATGTAAATGTATTTGGGGTATGTAAAAGTGTCATGAGAACGCAATTACATACGTGAGTATTTTTGCACTAGGAGCAAATTTTGCATAACCTCAGGCGGTCATGTAAATTTTAATTAACATATACTTATATCTACACGTTATGTAACTTGTGTTGTGGTCCATTTATCAACTTACTTCAAGAGAAATGAAGAATCAGGGACATTAGATAGTGTAAGGTGCGGATGTACACCCTGAACAGGGCCTTCAGAGAATGCAAAAAGAAGCTGAACACAAGCTGCAAAGGAAGGAATCTTTGCAAACTTAGCATCGACCCGCGGGCATTTTCCCAGGGGAATCGGACATACTTTTAAATAATAAACGCGGGTCATGTTTTATCTTACACTTATTACCTCATCATATCAGTGTAATATTTTCATCCGATGCCCTTGGCAACATAGTACTTTGTCATGTGACATGGCGTCATAAACATGTGTCACGACCAACCCTTTGTCCTCTCTTTTGACCATGTTCTCTTTTCCTGAACAAGACCCAGGACAAGGCATGTGCCCCAGATTATCCCTTCTCCTCTTAGAGGCAAGAAGTTTTAACATCTGGCGCTAGAATGAATTTATTCATACCTTTTCGTTCTTATAATGCATAAAATGGCTATTTGTAATTGACAAATACAACATATTTTCTTAACTATATGTGAACAGAAAGTATTTTTTTATAACACGTGTTGTATATTTACATAGTGTGTAAATTTACTCATGTATGTAAATTCGTGCATGAGAAATGGGCCTTAAATTATTGTGCAGGACCTTCCGTACTTGTTTCGTGTAATTTTCGGTATGTCTACCTTATTTCGTCGTAATGAGACCACAGGTCTTCCGCCCAAACCGTAAATGTTTCGTAGGTCTTCCACAGCATATCCGTAGTAATAAGTACTTGTTCATAGGAGTGGTGATTCTTCAAAATCCGTAAGAATTGTAACCAAATCTCCCCCAAAATCCGTGGTAGTTCGTGTGAAAATCTCTATCGCTGTCGTAGAAATAGTTCAATAGAGAACTGTTCTGATCCTACCGCAGAACCCGTATCCCGCAATGAATCGGGGTATTTCCGCTTTCCACAACAGCCTAAAATACCCAATTATTTGTCCGTTATCAATAACGATCAAAATACCTGTACTTTAGGGTCATCCAAAAAAGTCCTTTTACAACCTACTACATTTTTCAGAAAATACAACAACAGCGGACACGTACTGTTTTTGTTAATTTAGAAATGCATATGATGTAGGACCAGCGCAACTCAAGTAATAAATAACCGATTCTAGTCATCTGTGTTCAATTGAGATTACATGATGATATAGACATAACATTCACTGGACCAACGGGTTCTACTGCTTTGTTGAATGTGATTATGATTTATTCACTAACGTTCTAAATGCATCTCCCATCTCAATAGATCAAGCCTCAGACGTACTTGCTGGTTAAGAACTTTCTAATATTCAAATCAATCAGGCATAGATCTTTCGCCACCATTTGTTGATGCATATTTATTGCATATGTCGACTTTACAGTTGGATTGGAATTTTTATTAGTTATGTATACAGTTTGTATTTTAGGATTATAAAATGATTCAGTAATGCTAAACTCACTTACATAAAAATGCCACTATCTTTTAAACAGCGTAAAAACTGAACCACTACTGTCGGATGATGTTGGTTTAATACGTCTTATATAACAATAGGTTCCGTGAAGAATGATACTTGTATTTTTATTTCTGTTCAAACACACATGGGTGCTTTTTCAACAATATTTTGTCAATAGATGTCACTAATTGTTGAACAAAAGGTTGGCATTTCACCAACCATCACCAAATACTTCCTTATTTTGCAAGATAAAATATGTTCTGAAGGGTGTAGGTGAATTTGGTAACAAGATGTTGTTTTGAACATACAGCTGCTGAACAAAAGTTTGTTTAACTATGCAAGATTTCCTACGTAAAATCATCATTTTTCGAAAAATTCAATTTGGCACTATTTCTTAACAGAACACATTATGGATAATATTTTTGGACAAGATGTAGAGAAGTCATTTTTACACTACATTTTCAAGGGATAGATATCTAACATGCCAGAAACAATTCAAAAAGGGGTCAACATTTGAAAATTTAGAGTTCATTGTTTCTGCAATAAAATATTAATTAAACATAATGTCGGTAAAATTTCGACAGTAATAGAAAATATTGATCATGATGATGATAGGAAATATGTTTTTTCCCTAAATGATTGAAAATTACAATTTTATAAAACAATATAATTTTTTTGAGTTTGGGATTTTTGGACCCCGGTGTTTTATAAATCCTTGCCATATTTGCTCCTGTAGAAAGTTTAGTATCATCTTTAAGTGTATGATACAGAAATGATTTTTTTCTACGTCTAAACAAAGATTCATAACTTTTGCGGGCATATTTAAGGAATATATCACTTAAATGAACACAGAATTACATGATATTTGTACTGAGTTGGGGGAACAGTTAAACAAACTTTTGTTAAGAAGCTGTATGAAAATGTATCACGTAGTTTGGGCAAAATAACAATAGTTATATGTTACTGGAGCACAGTGGTGTACTGGAGCACAGTGGTGTTGTGGTTTGCATGCTTGCCTCTCACGCCAACGCCCCGGGTTTGAAGCTTGGTGGACACCAAAAATTTGTGACCTGGGTCTTATACTGTGTTGTGCCCCTGGGCCAGGCACTTCATCCACATTGCGCTCAGTCCTCCCAGCTGTTAAAATGGGTACCTGAACATGGGAAGTACGGACCTACATGTAGGGGATGTAGCTCAGTTGGTAGAGTGTCCGCTCATCACCCGGAAGGTCGGGGTTCGATTCCCGGCCGCGTCATACCAAAAGACGTTAAAAGATGGGAGTTGTTGCTTCCTTGCTTGGCACTCAGCATTATAAGGATAGAACAACGCATGAACTGGCGCTGCACTGTGGCTGCCGGGTACCAATGGTACAAAACAAATTTCCGAATTTACATTGTAATGAGGACAATAAAGTGTTATTATTATTATTATTATTATTATACGGTCGCGCTGAACACTTGGTACCGGCACCGAAGGAACAATCCCTTCAGGGTAATAATATACCGCCATTGAGCAGAGTTTGCACTGGATATTAGGTGTTAAAATATATATTATTACTTTCATTACTTCCATTACTTATCATTTTTCCTTAAAGGAATAATATGTCACAAAATTTACATTTCTCATGTCAAGAATGATTAATGCAGTCAAATTATCGTTACGCTCACTACATCACATTTTAGTTTTAAATATTATGGGTGCTTATTATTTTCCATATGTATATATATATATAAGCTGCGATTTTATCGTGCAGCAGTATATTTTGTCTTTTGGAAAATTTGGATGGTTTCTTTTGTCCGGAAATAAACGTGGTGGCTATGTGAATATGCACTATGTTTCAGGTGTTGGACCCCCTCTATCCCCGGAGAGGACACGGATGCTACTGGCCCTCCGTATAAATGTACTAGCGAAAGGCTATAGTGGTATTTCCCTGGAAACATTGAGGAAATACATTGCCGCGTTCAACAGTAAGTAATGTATAGTACATTCCGTGGGACATTCTATATAATGCATACTGTTTGTGATAAAGCCACACACGACATTTAATCCCGCCAGGGGCACGGCAACTTTGTCTGCAGTAGAGAACTGTTCTACACGCAGTCAGGTTTGGGTGCAATGCTACACTGAATTTCAGTGCAGTACCACCCATGGTTCGCTAGTTCCAGCCGTTGCTCGCAGGTTTCACCGCAATGCATAGCCACATGGCGTTGCGGGCTTTCTCCCTGCCATAATACTAGCAGCCGTGATATAAGTGAAATACTCTTGAAAGCGGCGTTAAACACTAACTCACTCACTCACTCACTCACTCACACGACATATGGTTGTTTATCTTAAACTTTGACATCTTACCAGCCCTCCTCAATTGTTGCCAGTCCGACTTTAGTTTCATATTCCTGTTCAGCAATAATTTACAATAAGCATATTTGTTTTCATATATGTTTAAATATCCCTGCGACATTAATCTAAACTCATTCATATTCTTTCTTTGATTCTTATGTTAATTTAATGCTGTTCACGCATTTAACAAATTACGAACTCATGAAAATCTGAAACAACATTGTTTCCTTTTTTTCTCATGTCTTCATTGTTGTCTTCCCAACACAAAAACGGAATGTTTGGCTGTAACCTAGCAGATATGATATGATATGAAAAGTCGTAATCCACCGGGATATATTGTCACTTGTTCAACGACATGCATTGAAATTACACCTCTTGAAAAATACATGCACGATATTTGTATCAGAAGACTTGTAATGCAAATGTATTCATTATTCATTACCACCCAGTAAGCAGACATGATACATGCACGTGACTGTATGTTACTTCAATTTTAAATAGCAGGTAAAAGGTATGGTGTGAGGTGAAGAATATTATCCACGAAGCTCAGGCAGATTTATTCAGGCAGCAATTATCAGCAGCCCCGACTAAGTCGTTGTGTCAGAACTTCTCATGATCTTTCAAGTTATTTTGATTGTAATATTGGTACTAGAGAAGCCCTATAGCCCTTAGCCCTTAGCCCTATATTGATTATCATTAAGGATTCAGCAATTTAATAGATGTTTTAATTGTTATTATTCCAACAATATTGTAAGCAAGTTACAGCCAAAAATGCGAAAGCAAATGCAACTAAACTTTACATGCTGATAGCCCTTATTATGGAATCGCGAAAATAAGCTTTTGGGCCCAATCACCCAAGCCATTAAAGGTCCAGTTTGAATCTTAATTTCGATATTTTAACATGGGAACAATTTTCAAAATGCATTTAGAGACTTGGATCTTTTTGCAAAAGATGCACAATGACCATGCGAGCAAAAAGTGAATCATTGCGTATTCCTACGTCATGTGGTTTTGCCGCCATATTGATTTAAGACACTTTTTCATTTTTACTGACCCCAGATACTAGCATCTAAGAGCTCAAACATGTGCAGCTGAAGAATTGGTGATTAAACGATAGTCCAAAACATTAGCGAACTCGTTATACTTTTTCACAGTGACCTTTTAAAGTCCGACAATTTTTGAAAATCGCAAACTTCAAAGGGAGATAACTCATAAGCTTTAACCACAAATTTCAAGATTTTTCCAGGAAATGTAAGACAGGACTATGGTCTATACGAATCAACAATAAAATCGATGCTGAACAATCATGTCCGGTTGTGAGAACGGGTACAAAATTACAGATAATAACACTGACAATTTTAACATGGGGGGAATTTTCAAAATGCACTTAGAGACTTGAAGATATTTTTATATGATAGACAGGAACACTACAAACAAAAAAGTCAATCATAACAATTTCGTAAGACGTACGGTTTCGTCGCTATTTATGCGAAACTATTTGCAACAAAGACAAAGGATGTCAGGTCACTCCCATAGACTGTGTAAAAGTCGCAATTCCTTTGTTCTTCTATTATATGTTTGCACTCGGATTCAGCCGAAACTACGAGAGTTAACATTCTGAAAATGACGGTATCGATAGCCCTCATTATGTCAATGTGTGTGTGGCCTCACTGGTGCCATCATTCAAGGTCGAGTTCGAATCTAATTCTCCATTTTTAACATGGGAAAAATTCAATATGCAGATATAGATTTGAAACCTTTTTTAAAAGATGCGCAATAACCATGCGAGACAGAAAGTAAATCATGGCGAGTTCGTAGGTCACGTGGTTTAGGCGCCATATTGATTTTTTACAATTTAGGTATCAATAATGCTCCAGACATGCTAGAGACTTGCAACTTGTGTTGACAAATGCATTTATTAATTATGTTTCAAATAATTGAATCAGCTATGCACTGAATCCGTTTATCGTCGCTTGCGACTATATTTAAGGATTCATCCATTTGGCTGAATCCTTATTGTTATCGGCGTGTTGTTTTTATTATTTCAAGAATTTTGTGGACCAAGATTCAGACAAAACGACTGAAGCCAATGCAACCAAATCTTATATGTTGATAGGCCTCAATGTTATTTGGAACTGCGGTGCTTTTTGGCCCAATCGCCACAGTCATTAGAGGTCCAGGTCGAATCTAAATGTCATTTTTTAACATTTAGAAAAATTGAAAATGGACTTAGAGTCTTCAAACTTTTTTTTAAAAGATGCGCATTAACCATGCGAACAAAAAGGACGAACCCGTACGTCACGTGATTTAGCTCGGGAACAGTCATTTCCGGTTTCAATAAAGAAAAACTTTAACATGGGGAAAATCTTCAAAATCCACATAGAGACTCCAAACCTTTTTTCAAAAGATTCGCAACAACAATACGAGCAAAAAAGTAAATCACAACGATGTCATAGCTCTTGTGGTTTAGCCGCCTTTTTTTATTTCCTTTACAATTCTTTGATATGACTTGTACATAATCAAACCATTCTGCGCTGAATCCTTTTATCGTCACTTGTGACTATATTTAGTCTTCAGGACGAAAGTCATGAAGACCTATTGTTTTTATCCTGATTATTATTAGGTCTTCAAGACGTATGTCTCGAAGAACTATTGTTATTATCCGAATTTACCTTATTAGGTCTTCAAGACGTATATCTCGAAGAAGTATTGTTATTATCCGAATTGTCCTTATTAGGTCTTCAAGACGTATGTCTGGAAGAACTATTGTTATTATCCGGATTTTTTTCTTATTATTTGTACGTTTTTTGTGATGCGGATTCTGACATAACGGCCGGACCGATTTGCATGAAATTTTCAGGGCTGATAGCCTGTGACAAAAACTAGCCATGTACGTCGGCCGAATTTTTATTTTCGACTTTTTTCTTGAGTTATCTCCCCTTGAAGTCAAAACTTTAAACCTTAATGGCTCGAAACTAATCAATAAATTTTCATAAAACCTTCCCCAAAATGTGGGCAACAAAATTCCCCAATGGATAGGCCTATAGCTGTTTTCGGCCGTAACAATAGATTTTTTGCTATTTCGAAAAAACTGAACATTTTGCGAATTGTTGTGGTTTTGAGGGTACGCGTCTTTGAAAATCTTTTTTTTATTCACCGCAATACATACAGCTATTTGTGATAGCTCATTTTGAAGATAAATGAATTTTGAAGAGGGAAGACTTTTTCGAATTTTGAATTTCTTCCTAGAATTTCAAGAATCTGTCCTTGAACATGGTCATGTTTAAAAAGACCGAATTTCAGCCTCATGTTTAAAGGGGCATAACTCTCTTAGAAATAAAGATACGTCAAAGATACTTAATGGAATCTGATTCACATACGTTACTTAACATTTCTATAATAGATTTATATAATGTAAAAGCTTATAGTTCGGCCACAATTGACGCGTTTGCGCAAAAATACGAAATTTTGTGATTTTTGAGACTTTTAGAAGATACCAAGATGTTTAACATCTCATTATGAAGCACATATATGTAACTGATTTTTCTTTTTTCTCTCACTTATTTATCAATGCTAAAAGCTTTGATAAGGGCTCGTTTGAAAGATGATATAATTAATACCATTAGGCATGCTTTGGATATTTTCATCTAAGTCATTAAAGGAGTGCGTATATCTCTTCAAATATTCAGTTTCAATTATTTTAATCAATCGGTTCTTCTATTCTCCCATATGGCTGTGAAGTTTGAGGCTTTATGTAAGCTAAAGCTATGGAAAGGGAAACTTATTAAAAATATGCTACATATGAAAATGTCAACTCCATCAGCATTCTCACAGCAAATTGGGTACATTTCACTTAAAAGTTAATCTGCTTTTCACGGTTATTAAATAATGGCTTTAAATTTTGAAAAAGTTAATCGGATCGATATATAGTATTGATATACAAACCATTATTGAATGCTTCAGATGAGAACCATGGGATAGAAAACTTTATTGAAAGATACGTTATTCAAGTTTGATTTTTTTGGATATATTTGAGTCGTTTATGTTACCAAGTGATGTTTCGTTTAAAGATATTTATTCCCGAATGTGAAATCATGAATTGTCAACTAGATTGTATCTTCATATCTCACATAAACTTATGGTTGAAAAGGAAAGATGGAGTTCGTCTAAATCCCTTTTGTTGAAAGATTATGTCCCTTTTGTAATAATGCAATAATGAAATGAATACCATGTACTCTTGATCCGTCCATAATATATGCATTTACATATACGTAAACATTATTTGAGTAATGTTCTACTGCATATTAAAGGTAACGCACAAAATTTGCTTTTTGTGATTTTAATTACTTATATCCTCACTCTTGGGCAATAATACTATTACGATTTGTAATTTTTGTCTAGATATGTACTTCGCCACATGCACAGGTGTATTCATGAGTGGATTTGTATTGGTATTTGACCTAATAAACTCTTAACTCTTGAATCTTGACAAATCGAAGTCTCAACCCGTCAAAGAACAAATTCTCAAAATTGTAACTTTTATAACATTACTGGGTTTCGGGGCGAAATCATTTAAAGATTTTAGGGTGGACCCCCTTCCACGTGCACGCCCATAAATAAAACTAATATATCCATCCAACAAAGATATTATTATTTTTGGGGGAGTGTAGTGGTTCTGGAGAAGAAGTCGAAAAAGTGAGTCATCTAAAATATAGTGACACGCAAATCATGTCCATCTCATACGCATCCCATATGCATCACATACGAATTTCATATGCATCTCAGACGCATCCCGTTCGCATCTCATATGCAGTGGTCGCAAACTGTTTGGCTTCATGTGCGAGACAAGACGAAAAGTACTATAAAAAGAACATTAATTTCGATAGTTACGGATGCGTTTACAATATTTTAAATGCGCACTCATATGCACTTATTATACACTAAAGAGTGACGAGGCCGTTACACGTTTTTCTGGCTTTTGATTGGCTGTTACAGAAAAAAAAAGAGATTTCAATGGTTGCCGGGACGACTTCATACTACTTTTTCTTTTCCCGACTGGTAACTTTAGAAACTGTCCTCAGTATTTAAACATGTTTTATAATTATGTTTTCTGTTTTTGAAATTAGCGATTTCTTACATGTGCCGATGCATCAAATGTGGGAGGACGCAGTTAAATTGTCCGAAAATTAAAGAAACTAGTGATTACTGATTGACTTTATAAACTCGGAAAGCTCCAAGAACGACAGCGATCGTTCGAATGCAATGACGTCATAGGCGTGAGCGGTTATGACGTCACATTGTCGATTGTAACAACACAGGGTGTTTGGCAATAAATGTTTACAGACGTCAACATATCTTGTGTTAACGTTTTCAAACAGGTTATGTTGGCCTAAGGTGTTGAAGTTCTTGTTCAAAAGGCATCCAAAGCTTTAGTTTTTGTTAAGCAACAACAGTATAAGTTAATAATATTTCCCCTTTAGTTTTAATCAAGATATTTGATGCGCAGATTAAGCCAATTTTGTTATATTCCAGTGAAGTGTGGGGTCATTCCAAATGTGAATGTATTCAGCGTTTTCATACAAAGTTCTGTAAATATGTTTTTGGTGTAGGTAATTATGTTTCTAATGCAGCTGCGGTAGATATGGTTTATATGATGATTGTCATAAAAGGTGTATTCAGTATTGGTTAAAGTTATTATCAATGCTTAATAATAGATATCCTAAACAAGGTTGCCTTCTCTGTAAATCTTTAGATGAGTGTAATCGTGTCACATGGGCTTCAAAGATTAAAATGCTTCTTTTCTATTATGGTTTTGGAACTGTGTGGATCTCGCAAGAAGTAGGAAATAGTTCTTTATTCATTAATCAGTTCGTGCAAAGAGTTAAGGATTGTCATCAGCAAGATTGGTTTTCTAAAGTTTTTGAATCAAATAAGTTAAGTTTCTTTCAATATTACAAATCTTTAATTGCAGTTAAACATTACTTAATTAGTTTTAAGAATCGAGAATATGGAAGGCTTTTATTTTTGCTGAGATCAGGGGAACTACCGATAATGATGTTGGTTATATACCTACCTTTAATGATAAATGTTGTGGTATTGTTAGGAGTGAAAGGTTTTAAATTCTGTGAGGATAATTGTATAGAGGATGAATATCATTTTGTGTTAACTTGTAAATTCTATTCAACTGAAAGAGAAAAGTATATTCCTAGTATTTCTGGAAACATCCATCTGTTGTTAAATTTAATGTACTAGTAAGTTGCCATGCCATGGATTGATAATAATGGGTATAAATACAAAACTTTCAACTAAAACCACTTCTATTATGTGCTTATTGTGAAATACATTTTCGCAGGGGGCATTTTATCGCGCATAGTAAACAAGGATAGGTGGGTATAAGAAGTGAATCCACGTCACACGCGCATGGAGTCATCTCCTCGGATCATTTTAGGGAAACTTTTGACTTTTAACATTCGCGTTTTTACTTCAATTTGTTGTATGGGTAAAATAAACAATAACCAACTCGTGATGGGGAATGGCAGATAATCTGTCCCTCGTTATATCAATTATGTAATTCTCTCGCCAAGGCTCGAGAAGTACGCAATTAATGTCATTCCCCATCACTCGTTAGTTATTGTTTAATTCCTCCATCTCAGGATCTTACTATTACATATCTTGATCAACTTATCACTCAATTACTTAAACCTTTTATTATCATGGCTGATTTCAATAGTCACAATCCCCTCTGGAGTATTATTACCCTTGATTCTAGAGGGAAAAGACTGGAAAGTTTCCTTACCCAAAGCGATTCATGTCTATTTAATGTTAGCTCAAACACATATCTACATCCTGCCACAGGCTCATATACAGCTATAGATTTATCAGTAACTGCTGAATCCCTTTTACATGACTTTTCATGGTCAGTCTATGAGGACACATGTGAAAGTGATCACTTCCCGATTGTATTAAAACTCTCATCACCTTATCCCGAGGAGTACAATCCTCGTTGGAAATGTCAAAGGCTTATTGGGATCCATTTTTTCCCTATGCCGTGAGCGTATTATATGATGTAATACTTAAAGGTCTCATTGATATTGCAACTGAAACTATCCCTAACAGCGCCGCAAATCCACGTATTCACAAGCCATGGTTTAGTGAAATCGCGATGCTTCTATTACAGCACATATAAAAGATATGAGCAATCTCAGTAAACGACCTAGAGAAACTAATTTAGATAATTGTCGCAAGACTCCAGCAAAATTTGACGCACAGTCAACCAAGCAAAGTCTGGAATATGATTAGTACAATTGAAGGCAAAGGTTAATGATGACCTTCTCACATCAAAATCTGCCAACTTGGCTGAAATAATCTCGAACATTTCTTCATCTGCTAATTATGTCCATGCTTTCCAAAAGTACCAACAAGTACAGGAAAAATGACCAATTAATTTCAAATCTAACAATGGAGAAAATTTTAATGAACACTTCTCCTTGTCGTTGCACTTTCTAAAATCGATAAAGCAACTGGCCCTGATGAAATCCATCATCAGTCTCTTAAACATTTACCAGAACTTTTGCCAGGTACTTATTCATATATGGAAAACGGGTGAATTTCCATCTTGTTGGCACAATGCTACTATTGTGCCTATTCCAAAACCTGGGAAGGATCATCCATCCATCCAACTACCCCCCTATAGCTTTGACAAGCTGCGTATGTAAAACTAAGGAACAAAGTACTATGGAACTAATGATCAATGATCGTCTAGTTTGGTACTTGTAAACTAATAAATTATTGACTGATATTCAATTTGGTTTCTGAAAACAACGCAGTACCACTGATCATCTTGTTCGTTTAAGACTCGTTTATTCGTGATGAATTTTTTAACAAATAACATGCTTTGTCCATCTTTTTCGATTTATAACAAGTAGTTGTCACTGAGGTGACATGATCCCCGCTGCAAATTAATAGTTCAAATAATTTTTAAGATCAACAAAATCGACTCGGTCCTGAATTTTCCCTAAAAGAACCACTGGTGTGAGATAATAAAGAGGATCCAATGAACAGTTCTTGAGATATCGATTCCCCTGACAAGCTTAACATGTTGACAACATGTGACCTTATAATAATGTCAAGGTTAGAAAATAGATAATCAGCCCTGTTTCGTGTCTTCTTATATTTGAAAACAAAGTGCCAGTTACATTAAGTTTATTCCAAGACAGGAAGTACACACAAACAAAAGCACATGGCCAAGGGTGGTAACTCTGATTGCTTCAAGTAACTTTTGCTTCTAGGTGGTAAACATAGAGGGCAGTGTATATCACGTAACATCCTTCCTCTTTTGAAAGCTTAAACCTAAACACGTTTGAAGCAAACTCAAAATCAAGGAGAATAAACTAACTTGAAGTTTACTCATGTAAAACACAAATATAATTGTCTCTGATCATTGTGAAGCATAAAGTGCCCCATCCACAGTTGGTTGAATTTGTTCATGATCCAGTAAATTTGATTTTGTTTACATCTGGTTGCCCATTGGTGAGTCCATATGAATATGTGGTTGGTAAGTCTTTCAGGATCCATGTTTCGTAGTCTCATATAGAGGCGCGTCACACATCCCTACTGCCCGACTGTCTGGGGGACCCAACCTCAGCTTACTGCGTTGTTAGGTGCGAAACGTCGAAGGCCGAGGAAGAAGCGCATAGCTCTGTTTTGTACTGCCTCTGTGTATGACATGTTGTATGTTCCCCAAATACTGGCGCTGTATGCGAGCAATGACCACAACATGAATTATATAACTTTGTAAAAGTGTCCAGTCGCATTTCACCTAAAATCTTACCAAGAGCTCTGCTGGCTGAGCTAGCGGATGCTTTTGCCATACGGTTAAAATCCAGGTGCTCTGTTAAAAGAATCCCAAAGTAATTATACAATTCTGTATTTTCTAAAATTTCTTCTCCAAAAAATAGCAAGGGTCCGGGGTGTCGATACTGGTCTAAAGTGGACGATCTTGGACTTCCCGTTGTTAACTGTCATCGAATTAGTTCCATACCAGCTGTTGAGGCAGTCTAGCAAAATATTCAACTCACCCTCGGATTCGGCCAGTAGAACTAAGTCGTCGGCATAGGCGAGCACTCCAACAGTCTTGTCATTAATGACATTAATTCATTTATCAAGGTTAACAGATCGTTTATGTAAATATTAAAAAGTAAAGGTGACAGTAACATCCTTGTTTTAATCCACATTGCACATCAAAACCATGACGAGTGTCTTCCGTTCAATCTCACACAGGTTTCAACAGTCTTGTAAAGGGAGGTAAAAGCATTAAACATTTTACCTTTTATGTTTGCTTCAAGTAATTTTAAGCACATTGTAGAGCGATCAATACAGTCATATGCCTTCTGAAGATCGATGAATGATGTAAAAGTCGATTTCTTCATAGATTTTCTTGTTTCTATAATCGATGTGAGCGACGAAACGTGTTCAGCGGTTGATCGACCTCTTCTAAAACCATTTTGGCTGTCCCCTAAAATATTTCCCTCTTCAATGTAACTTGATAGTTTTGTATTGAGGACAGAGCAATAAAGCTTATAGGATGCACAAGTAATAGTAAGTCCCCTATAAGATAGCGGGTCTCTTGGGTCTTCCATCTGTGGTTTAGGGTTTGGGTTAATTATCCCTTTGGTCCAACTTGCAGGAATTTGTCAAGTATAAAAACAAATTGTAAAAAGTTTATGTAAATAAAATATACATTTATGGTTGTTAAAAAACTTCAAGCGGTATATTATCGAATCCACATGCTTTTCCTTTCTTAGCATTAGTCACTGCAGCTCGTACTTCGTCCACTGTAGGTCCGCACATATCTGTCTGGTTATTATCCTCAACGTGTGCTAAAAGATTGGAGTCTGTGATGATACAGTTCAGTAAGTCTGAGTAACTTGTCTTCCACCTGTGTAACACTGCTTCCTGATCACTACTAATTGTTACGTGGTATGCACTTATTCTAGTCATCGGGAGTGACGTCCCTTATCACACATGTGAACTACATCACGACTATCTGTTGTTGTTGTACCCGCCATGCTTGAATAAAGAAGCAAGTCTCCAACCACTGATCTTTTATCTAAATAGATAAGTCTAGTTGTATGCCTGGGGCCATACAAACAATACAACACGTAACACTAATTGTCCCATCCTCCAATCCCAACTCCATGGGGATCCTATTTCTTCTCTCCTTCGACTCCTATGTTCCCTATTTACCTCCAAAACTGCCCTGCGTCCGAAGTACTCAGGTCCTTTAGTTCGTTGATAGTTTTACTTGTTACTGTCTCTCTTGGCCCTTTTACATTTTTTTTTCGAATTAATTCCTTTTACTCACATAGATTCCTTTAAAATATGGCTTCCTTGCTCCTTTACACTTACGCTAGTCTCGTTTTGCGACGCATAAACCATTCCAGAGAGCTGTTAGATCTTGACTCCACCATTTCGTCTTCGTTTTACGCCGCTTGTTCCCACCCAATGCGTCATTTATGATAATTCTTGACGGTAATTGTTCATCTCACCACTAATAATATTTACAAACTTACCATTTGCTTAGTCTAATGTGGATTGACAGTTCGTCAAATTTTTCAGTTCTAAAACAATATTGGTAATATCAGCTTGACATTTCCTAGAAGCTCAAAACGAATCGCTGATTAAGGACGTATCGTACTTTGTGCTGTACGTGCAGTTATCACCTGGGGTAACATTTGTGTCCTTCAGGCTAATGCAACTGTCCATCGTAGAAGTGAATGATCCAGTAGAAGTGATACCACGTGTGCTTCGGAACTTTATTACAAGTATCTCACGATTGGTCATCATGCATATGAGCCAGACACTATTGGACAGTCAAATCATGAAATGTTCTTTCGGGAAGCGTATGCCGATTCAAGTTATAATCACAATGTTATAATAACAGGTTTTTTTTGTCGCACTGTACATTTGTACATATCATAACTGTTTTATCTGTAAAATCTGACAATATATCACTAACAAGTAGCAAAGACATCTTAATGGTGCATAATTCACAATTGTTCCGTCCACCGATTTCCTGTCTACTTTTGATCGTTGTACAATACACAACAAACAATCAGTCCCGTTTATGACATGCCGCTTTCTCTCTCTCGCTAAATCAGAGATGGCGAAGCATAATTGGTCTCGCTGCAGCCAGGTGTTAGTGTACACGATGCCATAGGCTTTGAGATGGTAATTACCTGTCGGTGTTAATTAATTAAGAATACCATAGAAGAATTTTGACCACTTTATAAATGAGAAGAACAAGTTCAGATGTAGGAATATGTGTATGACGTTTTCAGCCTCGTGCTTGCCCTGGGTGCCGCAGAAAGGGACAGTGGGAGCAAGCGGGGACTTGGCGCCTCTCTCCCACCTCGCACTGGGCATGATGGGGGAGGGAAAGATGTGGTCGCCCAAAAGTGGCTGGGCAGATGCTAAATATGTAGGTATCATACGTTTTAGAAGAGAAGAGAAATTGACAATAAACAGTGACAGGGAGATAAAGTAAACATGTGTTCAAGATTAACTACTAAAACTTCTTGCAGTAACTCCTAAGTGAACATGAGTCGTTATAATTTCAGGTACTGGAATCTCAAAATCTGACGCCAATCAAGCTTCAACCGAAAGAGGTAAACTTCAACTTTAGTTTGAATTAAGTAAATTATGATAATAACAACCTTTTATTGTCCGCAATGCACTTTTCAGGAAATTCGGTTTGTGCATTTTGTATCCGCCAGCCACAATGCAGCACCAGTTTAGGCGTTGTTGTGTCCTTATAATGCTGAGTAGGCAACAATTCATTTTTAACGTATTTTTGTATGTCAAAACCTGCAATCAGACACTGGTCTACCAGGTGATGAGCGGACTCTCTACCAAATGAACTACATCCCCAGTTTGTAGGGCTAACAATCAATTCTGATTTAGCTTTAGGTTTCAACATGAATAATCATTGATGATGAATATCAAAAGACGATTTTCAAATATACAAAAAGAAAAAAGTTAAGCACACCCTGATATTTGTGATGATATCTTTTCGAGAATATTTTTAATAGTTAAACAAGGTTCATTAATGAGAAGAGTAGTGTTTGTGCGATACGTTCCAACCAGTGATGTGTGAAAGTCGCACCTACACGTTCGGGGCATGCACGTGCAACATTCTACGCTCGCAGATCACAAAAAGCAGTATGGCCCAATTGCATTTGGTGTTTTGTAACTGTCGCGGGTCCTGGCCACTGATAGAGTGGACTGAGGCAATGCAATTGATTTAAGAGTTTATTCCTGTAAAATAGGTGGCTGAGGGGTGTAACAACTCACCTCGGCCATGGCGTGACATAAAGTGGCACATTTTACCATTCAAGAATATAACATTACAACATGGTATTTATTTAATAAAGTTATTGCACTGGTTATAAAGTAAACTTATATTAAAAGATTACTTTAAGAAGATATCACTCACACTAACTCACGTGCTAGTGCCAGTGTGTTCAATTAGTAAACTCGCGCAACGCGATGCCTTATGATATGATTTATAATAGATATATCATAAATATTACATTATATCGCGAACCTTAACAATAACACGTTTCATAGTGAAGATAGGTTATAGGAAAGGTACATACCTGTAAAATATATGAAACGCATCAGAATAGGATGATGCGTGGCCGAGGGGTGTAACAACTCACCATGGCGTGACATAAAGTGGCAAATTTGAAGATGCATACGTCACGAAACAGGTAATGCACGAGATACTATTGGCAAGAGTGAGAGAAGAAGCGCTCCCCTCCTTTGAGAAATGTTGTCCTCAACATTTAAATGCATCAACACATTCAAATCAAACATAAATTCAAACTTATACAATTAATGACACCTTGATCACACAAAATGACAACTCATACGCAAACTTCAAAATCTGAGATACATCAGAAGACGAACCTCTTCAGAAGACGAATTAACAGGATGAACTGAAGAAGACGGAAAAGCATGAACACTGAAGTTAGTGACCCAATCGTCACTCCTTAACGAAGCTGTTTGAATTCTGGTATGGGTAGGCTTCCCCATAGCATAACTCTGCAACGGCTCAGGGATAACTGCATCTTCAACAACAGTGTCAGGGGCGGTTGATGTGTTGAGTCCTTGTTCAGTCGAGGTAAACGACTGTTCGACAGGGGTTGATGGGATTGTTGCACTGCTTGATGTTCCAGAGGATTCTGTTCTGGTCAGTTCGTCAGCTGGAGATGAATCTTGTAGTTCATATACGGATCCAACTGTTTCCAAACTAGAATGACTTGTGCTGGTTACATCCTCAGATTATTCACATATTCTGTTTTATTGTGATCATTGTGACTGTCATCAACTGCCAGAAGGCATCAACTGGCAGTCTTGGATGTCTACCAAACATCAGGTAGAAAGGTGAAATCCCTGTGCTGTCGTGTTTCGTGGCATTGTAAGCATGCACCAGCGGAGATACATAACTCTTCCAATCAGCTTTCTTGTCTTCCCCGAGAGTTCCAATCATGTTGAGAAGTGTCTGATTGAAGCGTTCACACATTCCATTTCCTTGGGGATGATATGGTGTGGTACGAGTTTTCTGTATTCCGGTGATATGGCAAAGTTCCTTAATAATGTTGCCTACAAAGTTTCTACCTTGATCACTGTGTAGTTTGGCAGGAAATCCATAGTGAACTAGGAAGTTGTCAAAGAGAACTCTTGCTGTTGTGACTGATTTCTAGTTGGTATTGCAATGGAATATCGGGTGAAATGATCAGTGATGACCAAAATATTACCAAAGCCTCCGTTAGATTCCTCCAGTTGCAAGTAGTCCATACAAACGAGTTCCATTGGATACGTCGTTTTAATGTTCACTAGTTCTGCAGCTCGTTGTGAAGTTGGTGATTTCCTTCTGATGCAGTTTCCACAGTTTCGGATGTAATTCTCGACATCCTCGTTCATTCCAGGCCAGAAAAACCTTTTGAGGATTAAGTCAAGAGTATGATCTCTAACCTGATGTCCGAAGTTGTCATGAATCGCCTTTAGAATTGTCTGTTTACGATGTCTTGGAAGAATGACTTGTAAGAGAGCTTCATCCTTGACCTTGACACGTCGATAGAGGATTCCATCTTTAAAAACAAACTTGTTCCATTCCAGAAGAAGCTTTCGAACATAGGGATTCTCAAGTGACCTCAACCTTGATGTAAGTTTGTGACCCTTCTTGAACAGTTGTATCACCCTGGAGATGGCTTGGTCTTTCGACTGTTCCTCCTTCCAACAATTGATGTCATTAGACAAAGGTAAGGATGGTTCCTCAGGTAGCACTGCGCTCTCTTCAAAAGACAAACTTTCAGCCTTGTTGCAGCTTGTGGTGTGCACTTGACAAATGGCCTTAATGCTCGATATATCAACGTTCCTGGACTCTTCCTGATCTTGTAATCGTCGAGACAAACCATCAGTGTCCTGATTTCTTGTCCCTTGACGATAGGTTATCCTGAAGTCATATGCTGATAGAGTTGCCGAACACCGATGACCTGTAGCATCAAGTTTCGCAGTTGTGAGGACGTATGTTAAAGGGTTGTTATTTGTTTTCACTTCAAATTTATTCCTGTAGAAGTATTCGTGAAACTTGTCAGTGACTGCCCACTTTAGAGCTATGAACTCTAGTTTATGTGTGGGGTAATTCTTCTCGCCTTTTCTAAGAGCTCGACTGGCATAGGCAATAACTCTCAACTTCCCTTGTTGTCTCCGGTACAATACGGCCCCTAGTCCATCTGCACTTGCATCTGTATGCACCTCAAATGGTAGACTGTAATCTGTGTAGGCTAGAATAGGTGGTTCTGTCAAGTGTAAAATCAAAGTGTCAAAGGCATGTTGATGCTCCTCCAACCACACCCAATCATCCTTACGTGTAGTACGTCTGCGTATCTTCTTTGGCTGTCCAACTAGAGATCATTCAGGGGTTTAGCTATACTTGAGAAATCCTTTACAAAGCGGCGGTAATATCCAGTTAACAAAATAAATCTTCTTATATCGTCCGTATTCTTTGGAATTGGCCAGGTCTTGAGTGCAGTGATCTTCTCTGGATCAGTTTCAATACCATTAACAGATACGATGTGTCCCAGATACTTGATCCTTTCTCTGAAGAGTTCACACTTGGATGGTTTCAGCAAAGTCCATGATCTTTCAGACGTTGAAACACTGCTTCAAACCTCTTCATGAGTTCTTCAAAGTTATCTGAGAATATGATTATGTCATCCAGATATATCAGACATTCCTTAAGACTCAGATCCCCCCTGCACTTATCCATCAGTCTCTGAAATGTAACTGGTGCGTTGGTAAGTCCAAATGGCATCCTGTTGCATATCATATCATCAATCCTTGGAATGGCATAAGAATCTCGAACTCATGTCCATTGATGGCTCTCAGATCAGTGCACATGCGTACAGAGTTGTCTTGCTTCCTTACTAGTACCACATTAGAAGAGTAAGGGCTTTGTGACTCTCTGATAGCTCCACATATGGAAAGACCTGTCTGTAAATCTGAATCAGCATCGTGATGTTCTGTGATGGCAGTATAACTTCCAGGTGGGTGACGTACAAAACCGGCGATGGTGATCATCTGGTTAGGTTGAATGGTTATAGGCTTGTTCCTAGTTGTCTTGACTGTACCAAATACACCGTTATGACAGATGGAATTCAGAGCTGTTGTCTATTCCTTTGGTACATCCTTGGATGTCCCTTGTGAATCAGTCTTCGGACGTTTCAGGACATTCACTCCAATACAAAGTGGAACTCGTCTGTTGTACTCTGTGTTCTTAGTGATCAGCACTGGTATCAGATATTGGACATCATATGTAGGAATGTAGATAGCAGCCTCTATGTAGCCTGTGTATGGAATCAAGTCTCCAGCACCCATAACATCAAGTTCGAAAACAGTGATAGACCTACGATCCAACTGGGAGAGTGTTGACTGGTAGTATGCCTCACTTACAGATGTGATCATGGAACCTGAGTCCAGAAGTGCAAGATAATCAAATCCATCAATGGTAACCATAGCCTCATTAGCATCATATATCATCCTGTCCCGAAGATCTGTTTCGTCATTAGGGCTATTTTCTCTCTCTGTGCCTCCACTTGCCCTACAGTAGATGGCCTCCCTAGTTTAAAGAACCTCCATGTTTACCTCTACCTCGCTTACCACGACCTCGACCTCTACCTGTAACTGTACGAGAACTGTCAGCAGGGGAAGTGTCCTTCTGTGCCTCTAGTAGTGTAAGTCGGTCCAGGATCTGCTTCAAGACTTCATTATAAACTGGAAGTGGTTGCGGTTTCTGTCGCTGAAATTCCAACTTGTCCAGTTTCTTGATAATCTCTGATAAATGTTGATTTATCTGTTGAGATGTACCCGAAGTCTGGAGCTGACCAGTTACCTGTGGTTGTTGAATTACCTTGGCCTTTGACTTGTGATGTATTGGCTGGGAACTATCCTGAAGCTCATGCTCAAGCTCCCTGGCAGTCTGTATAAGGTCTTCAAATCCTTGTCCGGAATGAAAAGCAGGTCTCGTGGCATTCTTCAGAGTGTCTCTTGCAAGTCCAGTCCAGAACCTTTTCCTTAGGATACTATCCCTGGTTTGAACATCAAGTCGACTTCCTCTGTCTGTAGCCTTTTGAAGTAGAGTCTCCAAACGTATTCTACATGATGCAACGGATTCTGAGCCTGTTGATGAGCTGTGTAAAACTCCTGCATCAATGTATCTGGGTTGTCCAATGTTCCATAGAGTCCATCTAGCTTCCGAACAATTGCCTCCACCGATGCTGTATGTCCTAGCGATAAAAGGATACTAGCAGCGTCACCTTTCAGAGATTTCCTCACAGTCTGAGCTATCACCGCAGAGGGATAGGCAGCATCCTCGACAAGACATCTTAATTCCCATTTCCATGACTCCAATGAAGATTTATTCTTTGGAATCGGAATCTCTCCAGAGAAGGTTGAAACCCTTGGGAGCTGAAACTGTTGGAGCTGCGGGTTCATGAAACCTTGGCTATGGTAAGGAGTATTGTACATGGGTACCTCAGGTGGAGTCTGTTGAACTCTCCAGTGTGTGTCTTGATTACGTCCTTGGAGCCTTGAAGTGAGTTCATCTCCCTTTGGGGTGAACTTCCGATCCTGTGACGAAGAACATGAAGGAATTGGTCGAACCTGATATCGTCCTGTTGCTGACAGATAACTAATCATCTTCTTTTCTTCCTCTTCTGATATGATCTGAGTTTCCACATCCCAATCCTCACCTCCGGTAGCCATAATGCTAGCTGAATAATCACACAAGTTTACACAATAAGGAAAGCACAATGGTCCTCCGTGAATGAGCACCGTGTCAATGTGTTGATTCCCTAACACTAGAGTGTGATGCACCCTGACTAGGACATGTGTAACTATGGGTGGGGATATTCAGATAATGTAGGAATATAACTAATCACTAAGCAAGCAAGGAACCAATGAAATCTTGAATCAAAATCCAAACCAGAATATATCCACAATGACCTAACTATATAAACAACTGGGTCAAATGGAATAATATCAAACACCAAAACACTAAAGTATATATGTATCATCCCAACTTGGGATACCGTCCCATCTTAAGATGGGACGCGTCCCAACTTGGAATTCCAAGTTGGGACGACCCATCTTAAGATGGGATGGGGTGTATTAAAATATGCAAATAATATGTTTATTTATATGTGAAATTTGGTAATAACGTGTTATACAGATCATTTACTTTAATAAACTTTAATTACCTACAATGAAAATTCAATTTGGTGTTTATTTACTTGACTTATTGACTAGGATTCAACTGTTCTCCTCATTGAGTCATAAACATATCATACATTGGTCATAAAAATGATTTAAACACAAATCAATTGCATAAATAAATACAATTTACAAACCACTATATCAAGATGTAAAATGGCATCCGTATTTAATTACGTCACAGCCATTATATTTATAATGAAACTATCTAAATGAATGGAAAAGCAGGAAAATGAAATGGCAAACGATTTATTTTTCCACCAGATTATTCATTTTAAGATACAGACTGACTAAATGGGTGTAGGTTTATTCGTAGATGAAACAGGTTCGTAGATGGGATTTTTTACGGTTTCGTAGAGACAGGTTCGTAGAGATTAAAAACAGGTTCGTAGAGAGTAAAAAAATAGTTAATAAATAGTAATTAAAGTTCATTTGAGATAAATATAGAAAACAGGTAAGTATGATTATATTTCAGGATTACAATTGCCGATGATAAATGGATGCAAACAAAACATCTCACTACCAGCTTATTGCTTATAATCTGTTCCGGGGTTGAGTAAACAAATTCAAGTAAAGTATGTTGCTCGGCCAAGTATGGCCTACGGGACACTATTCTACATTCAAAATCATATACAAAGATATTAAAACACATTTATACAATAAAATAAATATCATAAGAAAACAATTGACTAACTAACTAACTAACTGAATTCTATAGCTAATGGTAAACTTCCGCATCTTAACTTACTCATAATACTACGCTGACATTTAGAAACACTAAGTAAATAAGGTTCAACCTGTAAAGAATCTTTAAAAAGTCTATAAGTTCTTAATTTATTTCCATTTAATAATCCTCTATCATTCCACATTATACCTAACCACTCATCATAATCAATATCCAACAAATATTATAATAACAGGAAAATAATTTGTGTAATGTTAAACACTTGTACATTTCAAAACATTTTCAAAACATTGTTAATCCATGACTTTCTAAAACATAGAAAATCAATTATACAAAATATTACAAACATCATTTTGCATATTTAATGAGATATGATGAAAAACTGATAGAAATTCCAAGTTGGGACGGCCATTTCAGAGAGTGAGGGGGTCAATAACACTTACAATGACATGTTTTGAAAGTGTCATTAATTATTTATTTCAGGAATAATAACATCTTATAGCATGAGAATATTAGTCTTTAATTAAAAAAAATCATTTTGCATATTGAATGAGATATGATGAAAAACTGATAGAAATTCCAAGTTGGGACGGCCATTTGTTAGAGTGAGGGGGTCAATAACACTTACAATAAAATGTTTTGAAAGTGTCATTAATTATATATTACAGGAATAATAACATCTTATAGCATGAGAATATTAGTCTTTAATTAAAAAAAATCATTTAGCATATTTAATGAGATATGATGAAAAACTGATAGAAATTCCAAGTTGGGACGGCCATTTCTGAGAGTGAAGGGGTCAATAACACTTACAATAAAATGTTTTGAAAGTGTCATTAATTATTTATTACAGTAATAATAACATCTTATAGCATGAGAATATTAGTCTTTAATTAAAAAAAATCATTTTGCATATTTAATGAGATATGATGAAAAAATGATAGAAATTTCAAGTTGGGACGGCCATTTGTGAGAGTGAGGGGGTCAATAACACTTACAATGACATGTTTTGAAAGTGTCAATAATTATTTATTACAGGAATAATAACATCTTATAGCATGAGAATATTAGTTTTCAATTTAAAAAAAATCATTTTGCATAGTTAATGAGATATGATGAAATACTGATAGAAATTCCAAGTTGGGACGGCCATTTCTGAGAGTAGGGGGTCAATAACACTTACAATAACATGTTTTGAAAGTGTCATTAATTATTTATTACAGGAATAATAACATCTTATAGCATGAGAATATTAGTATTTAATTTTAAAAAATCATTTTGCAAAGTTAATGAGATATGATTAAAAACTGATAGAATTCCAAGTTGGGACGGCCATTTGTTAGAGTGAGGGGGTCAATAACACTTACAATAAAATGTTTTGAAAGTGTCATTAATTATATATTACAGGAATAATAACATCTTATAGCATGAGAATATTAGTCTTTAATTAAAAAAAATCATTTTGCATATTTAATGAGATATGATGAAAAACTGATAGAAATTCCAAGTTGGGACGGCCATTTGTGAGAGTGAGGGGGTCAATAACACTTACAATGATATGTTTTGAAAGTGTCATTAATTATTTATTACAGTTGTTATAACATCTTATAGGATGAGAATATTAGTCTTTAATTAAAAAAAATCAATTTGCATAGTTAATGAGATATGATGAAAAACTGATAGAAATTCCAAGTTGGGACGGCCATTTGTGAGAGTGAGGGGGTCAATAACACTTACAATGACATGTTTTGAAAGTGTCATTAATTATTTATTACAGGAATAATAACATCTTATAGCATGAGAATATTAGTCTTCAATTTAAAAAAATCCTTTTGCATAGTTAATGAGATATGATGAAAAACTGATAGAAATTCCAAGTTGGGACGGCCATTTGTGAGAGTGAGGGGGTCATAACACTTACAATGATATGTTTTGAAAGTGTCATTAATTATTTATTACAGTTGTTAAAACATCTTATAGGATGAGAATATTAGTATTTAATTTTAAAAAATCATTTTGCATAGTTAATGAGATATGATGAAAAACTGATAGAATTCCAAATTGGGACGGCCATTTGTTAGAGTGAGGGGGTCAATAACATTTACAATAACATGTTTTGAAAGTGTCATTAATTATTTATTACAGGAATAATAACATCTTATAGCATGAGAATATTAGTCTTCAATTTAAAAAAATCATTTTGCATAGTTAATGAGATATGATGAAAAACTGATAGAAATTCCAAGTTGGGACGGCCATTTCTGAGAGTGAGGGGGTCAATAACACTTACAATAACATGTTTTGAAAGTGTCATTAATTATTTATTACAGGAATAATAACATCTTATAGCATGAGAATATTAGTATTTAATTTTAAAAAATCATTTTGCATAGTTAATGAGATATGATGAAAAACTGATAGAATTCCAAGTTGGGACGGCCATTTGTTAGAGTGAGGGGGTCAATAACACTTACAATAAAATGTTTTGAAAGTGTCATTAATTATATATTACAGGAATAATAACATCTTATAGCATGAGAATATTAGTCTTTAATTAAAAAAATTCATTTTGCATATTTAATGAGATATGATGAAAAACTGATAGAAATTCCAAGTTGGGACGGCCATTTGTGAGAGTGAGGGGGTCAATAACACTTACAATGATATGTTTTGAAAGTGTCATTAATTATTTATTACAGTTGTTATAACATCTTATAGCATGAGAATATTAGTCTTTAATTAAAAAAAATCATTTTGCATAGTTAATGAGATATGATGAAAAACTGATAGAAATTCCAAGTTGGGACGGCCATTTCTGAGAGTGAGGGGGTCAATAACACTTACAATGACATGTTTTGAAAGTGTCATTAATTATTTATTACAGGAATAATAACATCTTATAGCATGAGAATATTAGTCTTTAATTAAAAAAAAACATTTTGCATATTTAATGAGATATGATGAAAAACTGATAGAAATTCCAAGTTGGGACGGCCATTTCTGAGAGTGAGGGGGTCAATAACACACTCACAATGACATGTTTTGAAAGTGTCATTGATTATTTATTACAGGAATGATAACATCTTATAGCATGAGAATATTAGTCTTTAATTTAAAAAAATCATTTTGCATATTTAATGAGATATGATGAAAAACTGATAGAAATTCCAAGTTGGGTCGGCCATTTGTGAGAGTGAGGGGGTCAATAACACTTACAATGACACGTTTTGAAAGTGTTATACAGTATTTATTGCAGTTAGTTAATTACTTATAGTATAAGAATATTATTATTGTATATCAAAATGTTAGTTTTAATATTTAATGAGATACGGGACACAATGGCTCTAATACCGCTATACTGAATGTTTAGTCAGAAGTATACAGTTAATAGTTTATAATTTAATATGTATATGGGAACTTGGGAACATATTTCTTTGGCATAACTCAAATAGTTTTAAGTTTGTTAGTTATGCTGAACAATTTACATTTGGATAGGCTAGCTCTTTATATCAATCAAATAAGATGTAAGAGTTGCTAGTTTTAAATCAATCACACGTGTATTCTTTTATTCAATCAATCAAGTAACTAGATAAGATTAAACAAACAAGGTAACGTTGCAGCGTTTAGACAATATACACTCTATATGTTGTTTTACCCTCACACCAGTGAGCGTGGCCTAATTGGTGTCCATTCATAACTGATTACTTGGGCTTATGAAGGACTCAGTGTCACACATCTTCAGGATGGTCAGTTCTCTTTGACACCAGGCTGTCACATTTACATATTCAGTGTTCGGTGCAGGTTGTTGGATTATACATGCATTGTTGTAAAGGACTCAGAAGGATTTTCGTTCGTCAATAACAGGTATATCAAATTGAATCGTGATATATCCAAAGTAACTAACAATAACGTTTTCAAGAGTAACAAAAAATGCCTAAAATGAATAACTTTGAGGTTGAAACATTGTACCTGCCATACCCCGTTACCATAACTTAGATCGTTATATCACAGATACAACCACTTATAATCTTTAGACAACAATACCTTTTGTTATGTCTAAATAGTATGAACAAGATATATGTATTAAAAATATAATTGTTTTTAAATCAGTCTGTATCTTAAAATGAATAACTGTGGAACAATAAATCGTATATGTCATTTGATTTGAGTTTTCCCCGTTTCACTCCATTCATCATAAATATAACGACCGTGAAATATTTAAATAGCGATGGCATTTAAATTTTGATAAAGTTGTTTGCAAACTGTATTTATTTCTCCCATTAATTTGTGTTTAAATCATTGTTTTGATCAACGTATGATATATTCATTGACTCCCCGAGGAGGACAGATGAATCCTAGTCAATAAGTCAAGTAAATAAACATCAAAGTGAATTTTCATTGTAGGTTCTTAAAGTTTATACCAAAATGATCTATAAATACACGTTATTACCAAACTTCATATTTAAATAAAAATATTACTTGCATATTTCATAACACCCCGTCCCATCTTAAGAAGGGACATCCCAACTTGGAATCCCAAGTTGGGACGCGTCCCATCTTAAGATGGGACGGATCCGCAGTTGGGATGATACATATACACTAGGAAAATATGCAATGCCACTACCAAGTGTAAACAACAACATGTAAACAAAGGATGTCACCCGATGTATACTGAAAATACAAACGTATAAAGCATATATCAGAGAAAGTGGATAGAAAAGCAAAGCTATTAATAATGACGAAGGCAATGAAAATGTCAAAAGTAATAATAAAGTAAAGCAATAAAATGTTCTATCAACTTTATTGAAGTGACGCGAAGATGAAACACTGAAAGTAAAGTAAGCCGGAAATCACACCTTACCGGATGTTTACAAATTACATGAGTATTGCGGAAGTCCTAAATGTAACCAGGCGAAAATACGTTTTTGGCTACGAGAAATTTCAATTAAGTTATAATAGCTATCCGAAACTCGAGTGTAAGGCACGAACACAATCCGAAATACGCGAAAATGTGTACTTGTTTAGTATATGTGCAAGTGAAATGTGTTCTCGCGCACACTCTCAATCACACATGTTATGCTTTATCATAGAATATAATTATACCAGCAAAATGAGTAACTGACAAAGCCCTGAGAGACAATCAACCAAAAGACATAACTTGTACAATGTCTTATTGTCTCTAAATTCTAAATGCAATGTTTATATACTACTAAACTATAGGCCTTTCACTAACTAAAGTTAACTAAGACTAAGAAATGCGATATATTCTTATTGTATCATAGTAAACACGCATTATGTCTACTATGAAGAATTATAAGAATATACAAAATTATTTTATGTGCACGTGAAACAAAGCCAAATATTTCACATGAGCATATAAATATCACATGAGTTATGATGTCAAAACATGTTTCATATACAAAGCACAACTATCAACAATCAGCAAAATGTCAACAGAGATCAAAGATAATATTACTGAAAAATGGCAATGTAAATATGTTATCAAGAGTCTCAAAAGTCTCTGAATTATATATATCACGTGTCTCACACGAGTCCTTAAAGAGTCAAAGTTCAATCCATGAATATCATCCAGCGAGTGAATAAGTGAAATATCATTTACCATATAATTCACACAATTATTGTCACAATAGAAAAGATCACATGTCCATACGAAATCACAATTATAGTCACTTCACAGACCTAGCACACATAACATATGATGAAAAGGTCTAGCAATCGTGAAATGTCAATCGTGGCATACTTATAGAAGAACTTGACACGGTAATTGGCGTTGACGTTGATGTGACCGTGACTGTATGGACGATGATGACGATGACATGGATGACAGCGTTTATCGACTCGATGGCGGAGAAGACATCGAAGTAAACAATTGATGTGACGTCAGAAAAGTTGTCATAGCGGCTCAAAATATCAGTCCCATGCACTTGCTACACGACCACAGAACATGGACGACAATGTCCGGCCTCACCGATCACGTGCCGTTGTTGATTACATGCGAGCCAACGCAGTGACAACTTTACCCTTGGCAGCAGTGAGCCTGATTACCTTCCAAAACTTCTACATGCCAATACTTCTACAAGCCAAAACTCCTACAAAAAGTCAGAGCAGAATTATTCAATTACCTATTTTAAAAAGGAACAGCCCAGGATATGTTATAATGTAATTTGCCAAAACTTCTACATGCAATACATACATTCAACATTTTTGTGTACGACACATACAAAAAGTAAAAATTTTCCTGTTTGTTAGATTTTCGCAATTGTTACAATTTTCGTTGCAACAAAGCTGTTCACCAGGCAGAAAACTCCAATGGAGTTCCTTGAGTGCTGACTGTGTTTGACAATTAGTTATTCTTTCAGTTCTGAAATCGTTATATGAGCTTGTGATTTGTGAAATTTATACAGTGGAATATATATTTATAGTACATGGAAAGGGGAATTATAACAGGGCTACCCCTATATAAATCTCTCCCCGTGACGTTGACAGGATTTATACATTATAACATGTAACCTACATTATAACAAGAAACAATTTCATATATCAACTAGTACTTAGGTCTTCAAGACTTCTGCCTGACCTTGAACTCCATGTTGGAATCTCGGTTATTCGTCAGTTTCTCTTATTTAAAATGAGTTATCAAACTTGTCTCTATCTTCAGTAGTTTTATTTACAAAACTTCTCCAAATAAACTACCACTCTGAAAATGGAAAATCACCGATAATATTTTCATACTAAGGTATAACATAGAAAATGTTGCGCTTTTATTCCCACTTAAGTAGATGTAATCATCATTTAGATTGTATACATAAGAAATGCGTTATGTTCTTCTCAATATTCAAGAAAATACTCAAATATGCTGAAATGTGGACCCCAAGACAACGTTTGCGATGTTCGAAGCTTAACTATCAACTTTTTGATGAAAGGGTGCAACATAAATGTTGCTGTTCTTGCAATTGTCCATCCGCAGGTGTAAATACAATTTCAATATCTTAATTAGTTAAGCAGGTATGATCCTTTGAACTTTGCTGAAAATGGCGATTTTTTAAAAATGACAATCTTCTATGACTTGTCACATGTAAAGTATGACAGATTTCCCTATTGTGCCCATTCCAAAACCTGGGAAGGATCAAACAGATCCCACTACCGTCATATAACCTCAACAAGTTGCGTATCTAAAACTATGGAAGGGATGATCAATGATCGTCTAGTTTGGTACTTGGAAACGAATAACTACTAACTGATATTCAATGCAGTTCCACTGATCATCTTGTTCATTTAGAATCATTTATTCGTATGCATTTATTTACATACAACATGTTGTGAATATCTTTTTCGATTTAGAACACTACATGGAAGCATGGCATTCTAAATGATTTATTTGAATTTGGCTTGCGAGGTCGTATGCCTCATTTGATATCTGATTTCTTACATGATCGCCAAATTAAAGCGAGTGTGAGTTCCACCCTTTCTGTTTTCTATGATCAAGAAATGGGTGTCCCACAAGGGAGCATTTTATCTGTCACGTTATTTAGCATCAAAATCAACGGGTGCCAGTGGTTTCGTAGAGGAAACCGGTTCGTAGAGACCGATTATTCGTAGAGGCAACAGGTTCGTGGATACTAGTTTCGTAGAGACTTGTAAAAAGTACATTTAAAGACATAGTTTGTCATGTTTTGTGTATTGTGAATGTTTATTATGGATTTTGATGTAATATTTTGTATAATTGATTTTCTATGTTTTAGAAAGAGTGGATTAATAATGTTTTGAAAATGTTTTGAAATGTACAAGTGTTTAACATTACACAAATTATTTTCCTGTTATTATAATATTTGTTGGATATTGATTATGATGAGTGGTTAGGTATAATGTGGAATGATAGAGGATTATTAAATGGAAATAAATTAAGAACTTATAGACTTTTTAAAGATTCTTTACAGGTTGAACCTTATTTACTTAGTGTTTCTAAATGTCAGCGTAGTATTATGAGTAAGTTAAGATGCGGAAGTTTACCATTAGCTATAGAATTCAGTTAGTTAGTTAGTTAGTCAATTGTTTTCTTATGATATTTATTTTATTGTATAAATGTGTTTTAATATCTTTGTATATGATTTTGAATGTAGAATAGTGTCCCGTAGGCCATACTTGGCCGAGCAACATGCTTTACTTGAATTTGTTTACTCAACTCCGGAACAGATTATAAGCAATAAGCTGGTAGTGAGATGTTTTGTTTGCATCCATTTATCATCGGCAATTGTAATCCTGAAATATAATCATACTTACCTGTTTTCTATATTTATCTCAAATGAACTTTAATTACTATTTATTAACTATTTTTTTACTCTCTACGAACCTGTTTTTAATCTCTACGAACCTGTCTCTACGAAACCGTAAATAATCCCATCTACGAACCTGTTTCATCTACGAATAAACCTACACCCAAATCAACAGTCTAGCTAAAGTTTTAAATGAGCATACAGATGGTTCACTTTTTGTGGACCATCTGTGTTTCCTGCAGAGGCAAATATGCCCTCAATCGAGAGCCAATTGCAGCCTCAATAAAATACATAAATGGTCGTTGGAAAACGGCTTCAAATTTTCCAAAGCCAAAACATCTTGTATGCATTTTTGCAATATTCGCAAAATGCAGGAAGTTCCAGAACTATTCCTTTACATAACGCCAATCAAAGTCATTCCTGAGGCCAAGTTTCTTTGTCTCACTTTTGACACTAAACTTTCTTTTATCCCTCATCTTAAAAATCTAAAATCTAAAAGCTAAAAGCTTAAAGGCATTATACCTTTTAAAGGTCGTCTCAAATAATAAATGGGGTGGAGATGAAGAAACTCTTCTTCATCTCTATCGATCACTCATCCGCTCCAAATTGGATTATGGATGTAATCTATGGATCTGCCCGCCCCTCTTGTATCAAAATGCTAGATTATATCCACCACCTTCGCCTGTTGAGAGCCTTTATGATGAAGGTGATGAGCCATCTCTTAGAGCTTTCAATGAAATTCGTAATAAATTCTTTGATTAGAAAGCGATATATACTGATGGTTCAAAGGACTGGTCGATGGTTGCGTCAGCAACTGTCACACCTTCAACAAAGTATGATTCTCTGCTGCATGATGGCAGCAGCATCTTTACTGCAGAGACTAAGGCCCCTCTTCAGGCCGTCCATCACATTAAAAATTCTAAACCTTCTAATAAGATCATTTTTTCAGAGTCTCTTTCCTGTCTACAAGCTATTAAAAATTGCAAATCTGATCATCCAATTATCAGGGATATTTTAACACTTCATAACACTTGTCTCCAATGCGACATTGTATTTTACTGGCTTTCTAGCTACATGGGTATAAGAGGTTATAGCAAAGCTGATGCAGCAGCTAAATCAGCTTTAAATTTCAAAAATAGTTATCCTACAAAAGTTCCTTATACAGATTCGAAACCCGCAATACAATCTTACAGTAGGCAACGTTGGGGGTCGCAATGGGACCAATAACAATACAATAAACTGCATACTATACAACTCATTTAGGTTATAACCCAGCAGGCACACGACGTCGCAGCCACGTTGTATTAAGGACCATTTCAGGGTTTGCCGGCGACGTGGAAAGACAACGTTACCATGATTTACCTGTTTGAGATCTAACCATGGATCAAAACTGTATAAACCAGTCCAAAAGAAAAGATACCACCCACTTGTTTGAACGCAACATTAACAATCCAGACATACCATATTGGTAGATATTATTTCAGAAATACATCAGCAGCAAATGTTTAGAAATTCATCATTTGTTTAATCTTGTACAATCAATCAACAACATTACAACAAATGGTAAGTATCGTTTGATTTGGAAAACAAATACAACTGACACAATGTCAACACAGATGAACAAGAAAAAACATTGCTTATTCTTTAAATGTTTATTCGACCTTATTACAAGAAAATGAGATTTTCTTCATCTTATATATCCTCAGCCTCCGTTAGCGTTTGCAAGGACAGCCTCTTTAATTCCTGTAAATAAAATAGGATATGCAAGTTAAAACCGACACGAAACGATAGAAAAAGTTAAAAAGTGTGAGAATTTCAACATTTACACACCTATTATATGGTACTATAGCTACTCCTCAGATACATTGCACAGTGATTTTTGCATTGATAGAAATATATATTAATATAAACTATTGTGATCAAAGTTTTTTAAAAGGACTATCGTATTAAGTATTATTATGAAATATTATGAAGAGTGGAAATATATTTGAAATTGTACATAAATATGTATTTACCTGGCGTTGACATGTTCTATCGTGGTGGCGTCTGCTCCAACACTCGGCGACTGGAGTATAAGCCTCAATAACTGCAAGCCAACCGTCTTATCACACAGCTGACTGTGGAAATAGAAATTCAAATACCAAAATTAACCAAATTCAAACTTTTTTACGAAAAAAATGCATTAATTTTACCAAATGATTAACACAATAATTATAATGCTCCTTTTTAATATACAGCTCGCACATCTGGACATACCAATATGAAATTTACCAAGGATATCACTAATAAACCTGGACTACCGATTTTCTAAAAACAAAACCCATAAAATCCATATAGCAGTGGGATTCTTTCTACGTAATAGAACAAAATGAAGAGAAATCTTAGTGATTAAGAACGAGCGGGGCGAGCGACACACAGGAACACGATATCGTAATTTAAATGTAGGTAAAACATAAGGTAAAATAAATACTACAAGTTAGTCCTTATATACAAATATATAAAGTCGGTGTAAGTTTTTTACCGTAATTTTACCACCCGTTTTAATTACGATATCGAGTTCTTGTGGAGCGACCCACATCTTAACAACAAAAGATTTTTCTTTATAGGTTCAAACTGCCTTTAGAACTCCGCCTACTTTATATTGACAGGTTCAATGACGTCACTGTTTGAATAGCTGCATGAACCAAACGTGTAAAAGATGGATAGTTTTGTTTGTAAAACGACTTTAATAAGGTTGAACCATAGTGTAAACTTATAGCTATCCTAACTTACAAATGCACAACGATTTTAACAATGACCATGCAGGGCGCGCCCAGCACCTTACTGGATCCGCCACCGATGTATTTATACCGCGTGTGTATACGTGTTGTTGAGCTCGTGTTCGCATCTTTGAGTCACGTGGAGCATCTGTCAATAAAAAAAAGTTGTAACCATTGTTGTAATTTATTTTGACCAATCAGACAAACACTCAGAGAGAGGGCGTGTCTAGAAAATTATTTCAGCGCTGGGTTCTAAACTATTTAATTAGAGTGTATTTCTTTAGAAACAGTGATTGGTGGGCTGAGAAAGAACTTGTTTTTTAAACTATATTCAGCTCAGGAAGTAAACTCACTACTCATTCCCGAATATACAAAGTCGTGCAAAAAGTATTCGGACGGTGACGTCGTTTACATAGACTTGCATTGTTAATTTAGTCTTGGATAAATAATTTTCATAGACAGAATTTTTGTCCGATCCAATTCAAATTTTGTCACGTTTGTGAGGAATCATCTTGGCTACAACCTCATAATTTATTTTTAATTTTCCGTTTTATATATAGGAAATGACTGTTATTTTATCATCATATATATACATAGTTGTGAAAACATTTAACATGGCGATCTACATTTTTAAATGGGACCCGTTTTGATTTAATGTTCACAAGTAGGTAAATCGGATGACATTTGTTTAATTGTCGTCAGACAATTTAATCCAAATTATGTACTTCAAGCTGAGATGTTTTTCAATCAAGCTGGAAAATTTGACATTGATCCAACCAGCATTTATTTTTTGAAAATTATTTATCTAAGACTAATTAACATGCAAGTCTATGGAAATAACGTAACCATCCGAATACGTTTTGCATCTCTCTGTATCATGACGATCGTCCGTTTAATAACACATTTATGAAACGAGTGAGTGGTTTGTATTTAACGAGCGAAAGCGAGTTAAATACAAATAGGCTACCATCTCACGAGATTCATAAGTATGTTATTAAACGGACGGTCATATATATATATATATATTTGTGGTATATTTATATGTTGCTGTGGAGAAGGCGGAATATATCTATCTACATGCACCAAGACCCCATCTGAGGACCTTAACCTTTATACATAATGTGTATGCCGAGTATATATGCATCACTTCGACATGGCTTGACTCGAAGCTGTGTGGATTCATGTTAACAGTAAATATCGTACCTACAATAAAGGTACCTTTTATAGGGCTCACCGTAGCATTGTCCGACCTGATTTAATAAATAAGACCAAAGTTTGATACACTTAAACGTAAAATATATGATTATCAACATGTGAATGTTAATGTCATGTTCTTCGCTATGGATAAACTTGACATTACAACTTTCTTTCTCTTATACCGACTTATCAGCTGCAATTAAGAATGCATTTGACATAAATCTTTTACTATCTGATAATCGTATCCAATTTGGATGAACAATCAAATCAGATCAGTAATTCGTACTCGAAAATAGACACCATAAGCATTTAAAATATCAACTGCCTGTTGGACTCGATTCCGATAAAAGTATAGTGATCAAATACATTTAATTTATGTCAGTGATAAGCACATACACATAAAAATCCTCCTTTATGAACTATGTTATACTTTTAACAGGGAATAGCATTGATCAATGGGACACAACTAATCACAGCCTTGGGAGTTGAAGGTAAGTATGTTCATACGTTTTACAATGTACATTTATCATTTAATTTCTTCAGAAGATGTAATTATACGTATATTTAATAAATATGCCAAGATATTGGGAGATAAGTGATAATAATAATCATTTGTTCACACTTCCAAGTATATGAGACACATCTTATTCGTCTACCTTCTAAGGATTAGTGGGACATCTTATTCATCCCCCTTTAACGGACATGCAATATATCTTATTGATCCCCCTTCAAAGTATATACGACACATCTTACTCATCTCCCTTCAAAGGATATGCGAAACATCTCATTTATCCCCCTCCAAATTATATGCGACACATCTTATTCATCTCCCTTCCAAGTATATGCGACACAACTTATTCATCCCCCTTTAAAGGATATGCAATATGTAATGGATAACACCTGAATACAATTTGTGATGCAATTCACCTAATTATTTAACTACAGTACAGGTGATCCAAATAAAATAAAGCGCACATAAAATATCATCAAAGTTCTCAGACAGCAGAAAACACATCAACAATCAACTCTTCATAGTCACCAATCCCCTGTAGTCTGATGGTAAGGTCTTGGGCTACAAATCAAAGGGTTACAGATTCGATTCCCGCATTGTCTCCTTTAAAAATCTTAAACTTGGCAATTTTGTAGATATATTTTCTTACTCAATGGACTTAGAATTCATTGAGTACAAGGAATCATATCCTTATACTCTATAATACCCTGCTGGAAGGGCATTATACTGTACAAAACCCTCCCAGCGGGATAATATCCAGTGTAAGGCCCTCTCGATAGGATTTATGAGGCCCTGCTCTCCCTGTTCTCCCGGAAAAAAGACTAAGTTCAAAGATTGTTAAATTGGCCTTGAGGTATATAAATCTTATTCACTCCCTTTCCAAGTATATAGGACACATATTAGTTATCTCCCTACAAAGAATATGCGAAACATATCATATATCTCCCTTCAACCTATATGGGACACATCTTATTCATCCCTCTATCAAGTTTATGTTACACATCTGATTCATCACCCTTCAAAGGATATGCAACACATCTTATTTATCTCACTTTCAAGTATATGCGACATGTCTTATTTATTTTCATTCCAAGTATATGCGATACATCTTATTAATCTCCCTTCTCAGGATATGCGAGACATCTTATTCATCTCCCTTCCAAGGATTAGTGGGACATATTATTCATCCCCCTACCAAGTATATGCAACACTTCTTATTTATCCCCCCTACGACACATTTAATAATCTCCCTTCAAAGGATATGCCACACATTTTATTATCCCCCGCCACGAAGTGGAAGGGGATATAGGTTTTGGCTCCGACCTTCCGTCCGTCCGTGCGTCCGTCCGTCCGAGATGAAGGGGACAGCTTTTCTCAGAAAAAAAAATAAGATAGGATTTCCAAATTTGATATGTTGCTTGAGGACATAAATACCTTGATTGAGTTCGAAAACGGGAAGCGTGCAATTATTTTTTCCGGAGTTATTGCCCTTGTTCCGTATTTTTGGACTTTGTTCACGGTATCTCCAAAGGGGACAGCTTTTCTGAGAAACTATTTGAGATAGGATTACCAAATTTGGTGTGATGCTTGAGGGCATAAATACCTTAATGGAGTTCGAAAATCAGAAGCGTGCAATTGTTTTACGGAGTTATTGCCCTTGATCGTTTTTTCCCACTCTGTTCCAGGTAATTTCAACGGGGACAGCTTTTCTCAGAAACTGTTTCAAATAGGAGAACCAATTTTGTTGTGTTGCTTCAGGGTTTCAAAATTAGAATCGTGTGATTCGGGTATCTTCAAAGCAGATAACTTTTCATTGACACTGGTTAAGATCAAATCAGTTGTGTGGCTCGAGGGTTTCAATACCTTGATGGAATGAAAATGTGAAGTGCATAATTATCTCTTATCGAATTATTGCCTTGTTCCAATTTCTTGGGTCTGGCGGGGGATGTTGATGACTATGTTTTCTTGTTTCATCTCTCTTCAAAGGATATGCCACACATCTTAATCATCTCCCTTCGATTCATATGCTACTCATCTGATTCATCTCCTATCCAAGTATATGCAACTCATTTTATTCATCCCCCTTCCAAGGATTTGCTACAAATCTTATGCATCTCTCTTCCAAGTATATGCAACATATCTTATTCACTCAAGTGGGCAGCATTTCATACTCCTTTTAGTTAAGGGTTACGGGTTAAGGAAAATGTTGCTCCTATTGGATCCGAATCCATTTAGATGTCTTACATCCGGTTATTTTGATATAGTGGATCCGCTAATTTGGATATGGTGGATACGCTAATTTGAATCTGGTGTATCCTCTAATTCGGATCTGGTGGATTCTGTAATTTGGATATTGTGTTAGCTAAAATTATAACCCAAGCAAAACAGATCAGCTTATTCCATGTATATCATTGAGTCAGGTCCAAAACATGAATAATCTGTAAGAATTAATAACACAAATTCATACAATTTTGAATTGATATTAGGGTATATATATATAACTATGTTATTTGAGGGATGTTGTACTTAGATAATAAAGAATCAATTTGCACTTGTAAAATTATTTTTCCCAGTGAAGGGCAGTGTATAGTTTACTTATTTTTGTCATTCCCACAGTTTTTGCATATGTTATTATACCCCCACTACGAAGCAAGCGATGGTATATAGCGGTCATTCCGTCCGTCCGTCCTACCGTCCGGTCAATTTTCTCAAAAACCGTCAAAGGTAAATCAACCAAACTTTGCACAAGTGTTAACCATGTTCATCCGATCGCGCACAGACAATTTGAAATGATCTGAGATTTAAATTTTGGTCACTTTTTGGACTTAGTTTTATTATGTTCAATGGGGACAAGTTTTCTCGGATGCTGTTCAACCTAGGTTAAGTGGAATTTTGGTTGTGAGTACTCATGACCATACTTTTTACCGGTTTCGAAAACCAGTTCCGAAATATTTATTTTTACAGAGTTATGGCCCTTGAATCCGAAATTGAACTTAGTACCAAAAGAACTGTGATACACCAATGGGGATACGTTTCTCGGAAACTATTTCATCTAGGTGAATGAAATTTAATATGGAGGTAGTCCAGATGATACTCTGCATCGAGTTTGAAATCCATTTCCGAAATATTATTTTTTTACGGAGTTATGGCCCTTCAATACGAAATTGAACTTTGTACCAACAAAAATGTGATGCTCCAATTGGGACAATTTTTTTCGGGAACTATTACATCTAGGTGAATGAAATTTAAAATGTGGGTAGTCAAGATGATACTGTTCATCGAGTTTAAAATCTATCTCCGAAATATTATTTTTTACAGAGTTATGGCCCTTGAATGCGAAATTGAACTTAGTACCAAAAGAGCTGTGATGCTCCAATTGAGACAAGTTTTCCCTGCAACTATTACATCTAGGTGAATGAAATTTAACATGTAGGTAGTCCAGATGATACTCTTCATCGAGTTCACAGTCCAGTCCCGAAATATTATTTTTACGGAAAAATATTACCTGAAAAATATTACATCTGGGTGAATGAAATTTTTTAAAAACAAAGCCAGATCCCAAAAGTATTTTTGACAAGATTATGATGCTTGAAGCTTTTTTTAAAAAACATAGTACCCTTCACTTCTATAATTCTCAATGGACGGATAGCGGAGGGCGGGGTATATGAGCCATGCTCACTTTTTTCTTGTTCAATAACAATAATACAGAATTTTGAAATAACTGTTAAAACTAATTTTAACCAAAATCATTTACATTATCATGTCAAACACTTAACTATAGATTGTGTCAACAGTGTTTGTTAATCTATTCAATATGCAATTCTATACATAAGCAATTTGGCCTTATTTGGATAGTTATTAATATACAGGCTACTTAACAGGTTCAAATCTATTTCCCGTTGGTTGGTCTGCAGCGTGAGTGCGCAAATAGAGTTACTGTTAGAAACATGTTAAATTGATGAGTATTATCATTGTAGTTTATAGATAGATCTAGATGAGAAAGATAATCAAATTGTGTAAGTAGGAAAGTTGCACAGGTCACTCGTGAGATTGCAAGCCTCCCAGAAGTTGATCGATTGTAAAAGATGACGAACTAACGGCAGAAACCTTATTTATTACAATCATTTATATGACAATGATGACTATTGATTGTTTCAAGAAAACATTAAATCCATTTCCAACGTAAAATTGTTTTTCTCATCGTATACTATCACATGTTTTTGTAAAAAAATAGATATTTTACAGATGCTTTGACTTCTCAGCAAGGCACTTTATGAATGAAAATTTTAATCATTGTTGTCAAATTTAACACAAACTCCTTCTGAAAACAGCAACAGACTTGTGTAAAAGTAGAACACTTTTTGCGAGTAAGTAGTAAAGCTACTCGCACGCTGTCACACAGCATTTTCGTCTGCCATCTTGAAATTTGCGGGCTTAGACTCGTTTTCGATATCTAGCTTAGGTCACCGCTAGGCATGCATATTAACAGTCGGCTATAGCGAATGCCTGTTCATTTCGTTTCCTTTCTTCCAAAATGTTTGGCCATTCTTGATCGTAGAGCTCCAATGGTCTGTGAGACATGATCCCCTGTCTTTTTTCACTACGCGTGACAAAATTATAACGTTTTTTAGTTAACCCTGGACATGCAACATATAATACAGAGTCCATTTCTCTATGCCTGGTGCAAACAGTTTATACTGTTAACTCATGATGTTCACAGTTGAAGAGTTCTGCCAGCAGTCATTATCTTAACATATTATATAGGTTCTTTTAATCTATAGCTCAGTCCAAGAATTCTCTCATAGTCATGGTTTCCTGTCTAACTTCATCCAGATATTTTGAAATGAAGGATATTAAAGGCCGGTTTTGAATTAAGAGACAGTTGTGTACATCTTCTGTTGTGAGTGGGTCTGCCATACGTAGCAGTACTTCTAGATAGTTATGAAGAAGACAAATATTTATGGATGATCAACTTCTTTATTACTAATAGCGACTTTTCGGTATAGATCCTTATACCGTTAACAAGCATATGGAAGAGATGGTTAAACAGCAGGTTATATACAGGATACGTGTTGGTATGATAAAGAGATAACAAATACAACAAGATGAGGTAACAATGACATACATGGTTTAACAAGTGAAGTTGTGATAACAAGGAAACCAGAGAGTAGTAAGTTAATTAGCCAGGGGGCGGATGAGAGGACAAAGGCAGGGTGAGGGTACCAATTAGTGGTGGAGGTGGAAGCCAGAGTGAGTAGATTGGATTAATCATTTGTGGATTCAGCTGATGGGATGAAATAGTCTTGATCCCTATTCATAGAGGGCTTATATCTAACAATATGCATGGCTTCAGCTAAACGCCGGTGAGTGTAGTCATGTTTGTTGTTTGTGAGTGTTTTGACAGTGTCCCAATGGATGTTGTGTTGTGGGATTTTGGTGATGTGTTCCGAAATGGCTGATTTGTTGTCTCATAAGGGATATTCTTATATCACCAGGATGAGATGGATCATAATAACCCAGCAAACATGACCGTACTGGGCCAGTACTGGGTCAATAGTGGCTCATACAGGCATCCGGTACTGGCCCGATTCAGGCATCCGGTACTGGCCCTGTACCAACTGACCAACTTGCACACTGGCGTGGTACTGGGCCAGTACTGGGTCAGTATCACGCCATTACTAAAACGATACCATTCCATGTACTGGCCCAATTCAGGTTAGCCTTTACCGTCCCGGTACATTAAATATATTGTATATACTGTAAATTTTCAATATCCAAATGAACTGGTAAATGAAGGTTGGTTAAGCTATTAGGGCCTATCATTTTCTCTTTCATTTTCTAAATTGTTACTTTTCTTAAAGTAAACAATATTAATTATATCAGTTTGAAATCTTCCGGTTTATTTTGAATTTGTATTTTTATAATGAAATATTGTTTGTATTTTGTTCAGTATATCAAAATTATCAAATATGAAGACAAATATATGTTATTTGAATACAAGCCACAATTTATTTTTAACAAGTAGGCCTATGTACAAAGACAATGATAAAAAGGCAACTTGTGATTGTTTTCAAACTTAGATTTCCTAATGATATTAATACATACAGCAGCAATTGTTAATGTAAAACACACCAGAGATATATAGCAATGTAGAATGTATCAAAGTTTTATAAATACAACATTGATAGATGTTGACATATACTTAAAATTGCATTCCAACATCAGTTTTCTGTTTAATATTGACTTGAGTGAAAGCTTCACTTTCAGTTGATTTGGTAAACCAATCCTTGGTCGTTTTTTCATCAGAGTTCATATTTTTATCACGCCTTGTTCTTCCTACCATTCATAGATAGTGACAATCAGGAAACCATTTCTCATGTTCTACCCAGGGATCATCCGAAGACATGAATCCCTTGAGACATATATTACATTCGAAAAATACACACGTCTCCTTTGTTTTGGTAAACAAGTCCTGCGTGAGCCATGTCTTCAGCATTTTGTTTCATCTGAATTGGCCAGTTCTTAAAATGAATCTAGTCTTTTCTCAAACAAACTCCAGTCACATTTGATCCACTGCAATCCGCCTCCACAGTTTCATCGAGATATCCACAAATATCCATGATGTCGGAGCGAATGATAAACACTTCTGTACAGTCTAGAATCTCAGAGCTCAATGAACGTTACCAGTTTATAAAGTCACGAGCATTACATTTTAAAAATTGCAAATGCTCCAGCTTCATCCCTATCATCACCATCATAGTGGCGAAACGGTATTAGCGGCGGTTGGGCCACATTCAAGGGAAGTAACTCTAAACTGAGCTCCCGCACCGGAGCTATGCCCTTTATTCACGTATCGCGCGCAATGGAAACCTGTGCCGTGGTCACTCGTAGAAAATGTAACTTTGCTCGTATCCACTTATCTAATTTGAAATGACCGGGGCAATTATATATGTATTTAATAGTGAGTACAGTTACTAAGAACAATTTCTGATTTTCGTTCATGGTAGATCTCGTTCCTAATTAAGTTACTTCAAGTTGAATTTTGCAAATGTGAGCCCACTGTCTCGGTTCCTATAAGGTCAGTGGGCCCACATTTAAAAAAAACAACGGAATTTGATCGAGTACAGAATTCTTCTTCCTTCCACTACAATAAAAAGACAAGGTTTACATTGAACTCACTTTTATTTATCATCATTTAATATTGTTTCCCATCAAATGTTTATGATCAATTACCTAGGATGGAAAAGGATCGATATTCCAACATCGTTCCATCAAATGTTCAAATACAATTTTATAGAATGGAAAAGGATCAATAATCAAGCCTATTTCCCATCAAATGTTCAAATAAAGTTATCTAGGGTGGAAAAGGATCAATAATCAAGCACGTTTTCCTTCAGTTTTCACAATAATTATCGAGATAAACATCAATCGTCACTCGTAGTAATTCATTGACAACTGATAGTAAGAATATGCTAATTTCTTAGGTCTCTCACCTGACCTACTGACCTCGACCAATCAGAATGCTCGAACGCCTCAATGTAACCTATGACCTAGTCCTTGACATTGGTTCTGACCAATCAGAGAATATCTCACATGAATATGCATTTCGTGTGGCCTACATTTCGCGGTCTACCGTAAATTAATTTCTGATGGAAAAAATAACATAAAAACAGTAACTTTAAACCTTTATTTCCGAATAGAACACCTCAAACATACATTAGAAGTTGGCAATATTCGAAATTACCGTGGGAAAGCAAATAGACAAATGTGGGCCCACTCCATCGCGGTACTATATGGTAACGATTTCGATGGACCCACATTTCAACTTACGTAACATTCCATGCAGTAGGTAAATGTGGGCCCACTCCATCGCGGTACTATATGGTAACAATTTCGATGGGCCAACATTTCAACTAACGTAACATTCCATGCAGTAGGTTTCAAAAATAAGGACCAAATACATAACTAATTTAGCATTCAAGTATTTCATTTTCACAGTTTGTAATTAATGGTATTTAATAAATGACATGAGAATACGAAACTAATAGTCGTGGCTTCCACGGGGGAGACAAGAGTTACATCTCTTGAATGTGGTCCAACCACCGCTAATACCGTTTCGCCATAATAGTTATAAGTATTACCATTGTCATTGTCGTCACATTCACCATCATCACTACAAGTTGACATATCCTGGAATCACTAATTCCACATGTTGGTCAAACCTTCTGTTATCACAGTCTACATCTTCACATGTCACCTCTTTTTCTTCTTTATTTTCTTCCTCAGCAGCAGCTGGTATATCTGCAGCATCTACTGTCGGTGATTTCTCCTGCTGATCAATTTCATTGTTGTTGTTAGACTCCTGCTTCTTCTTGATAGGTTGGTCGGACTCATTGTCAAATAACTTTCTCTTTAATGAGACTGACTCATTTGATTTCATGTCTGAGAGTTCAGGCACAAAGTCAGGCATCATATCCACACAGTATCCTAGTTTCTCCCATTTTTGGACAATAGAAAACAAAATTCCTTTGGCAGTAGGAACCATAGACTCTCTTGCATTGCCCCAAAGGCATTGTTAAATTTCAATACCAGTGTCATTCATCACCACAAACACATTACCTCCTAAGTGCCTTCGTAAGGATGGTTTCCTTTCCTTGACAGCTTCATTTATCACTGTATAAATAGCAGAGAGTTCCAGTCAGTGAGTCAGGTTTAAAACAACCCCACGTTTGGTTGGGTATGTCTTTCCATTAGGGTAGACATCATACTTCTGGATGTGAATACCCAGTATTCCATCCAATGTCTTTGCCGTCACATACACCTCACCTCCTTTATCCAGATGACAACGAGCGACATGTACAGTTGTCTCATCCATCAGAAATCTGACTGCTTTAGTTGAGTTCATATGACAGCTGATGGAGTTTTCAGAAACAAAGCCTGTCTTTATGGACCAAAAATTAGGTCATGTGATGAAAGTTACCTAGTAACCAAGTACACAAAATACTACGTGAGGGGATTAAAAACTCAGTAATCACTCATCAATCCCTTATCAATCACCTGTCAAAATATATACATATGAGCCCATGTAGTACTATTGGACCAATGTTTTAAACAGTGAAACTACAGTGGTCGATCAAGACAGGAGTAAGAACAACTTCTTTAATGTTAAAATACATGACGTTTCGGAGCATATACTCCAAAAGAAGGACTGAGCATATACTCAGAAACGTCGTGTATTTTCACATTAAAGAAGTTGTTATCGAGAAATTATTCCTGTACTTATGTATACCACTTCTAAATGCCTTTCAAAGACTTGAAGACAGGAGTAGATTTAACGTGGTCTCTGAGACTGTGTGCCTTTCGGAAGTCGCTTCAAAAAGTTACAAACGACTAGATCATCGAAACTATAAAGACCTTCTGGTTTAAACATATTTTATTTCAGAAGAAAAGGGATTGGCAAACAAGCTGAATAGGCTTTTATCAATGCTGCTCCCGAACACGTTCATAGTTACACAATTATTTTACACAGATCAATACTTATATTAATGTAGGTACCACACGTTTGCTCATTTAATATCATATGGTATTTGTTTGTTGAACTATATGAAGGACTCTTACGTCATGTCGAATGGTTTTGTAAATTGAATGAAATAATGAACTGTGGAAATTATTTGTTGTTAGCTACAGAGTCAACATTAGGATTACCATATAATATTGAATGTAAGTCATATCCATGTTGATAAAAGAACAGTGAAACACGTAAGTCATCATATAACGGACAAGTGAAACATTAGTTAACATTGACTTCTTTCCAATGACCGCAGGTCCGTTTTGAAGATATGTGTCTATCATACTAATGGGAATTGAGATCGCTGCACCCGAGCCTTAAGCGAGAATGCATTATTTGGCATTGTCTTTTGCCAAAGTTTATATCAAAGAAAAATGATGCGCCTTTTCGGGTAGAAACTAAAAGTTTGACTTCAGAATGGTTAGTAACAGAATAAAGGCCTTCTCGCTTCTTCATGCTTTTATTGCATCCCTATAATGCTTGCTTGTTGAAGAAATCATAATGATTTTAATTGGCACACTCAAAGTGCGTAAGCGTAAAGCTGAGAGCCAACCGGTTTACGTTTGAACACAATGACATCAAAAACTTTGACAAGTGTTCTAGGAAAGCTTTCAAGGGAGAGAAACATTAAGATTTACTAACCTGTAGGTTCTAAATGATTAAAATCTATTTTATCACTTAATCGTCATATTTTAATAAGAATGAATTGTTAATATCACTAGTTATTAAATTTCCACTGCATCGAAAACAACGGAATCTGATGCGTCATACCTGATGAAAAACGGATTCAACCAAATACCTCCATCGTCTTCAGGTGATAAAACTGATGTTGAATCCATGTTAGACTCGCAAAAAGTTAAAAACACAGTGGCTTAATCTCCTAATCTGATGATCAAATAGGGTATGAATATGTATGTCAAGTGAAGTAATTTGAAATTAAAATCAGGACATGTAGTCTTTCAACATGTATGGCAGCCAAATAGATTGTTATGGAAATCCTCAATGATTCTTTGATTCAGAATACGAGAGTTCAACGTTGTCGTATATCAGTATAATAGAATTACTGTTTATCTTCATCAGCGGTTGAGAGAGCGGAAGCGATAAGCAGACAAGCTGACGTCGTTGCCGCCCTCACTCTGGAGGTGCTGAAGGGAACAACCCGTGCCTTCGACAGCAGTGAGTGGACACAGTCCTTTACTTAAGCTTCTTAACTGGTGCTTTGTACGTGATTTGAAAAGTCCTTTGAGTTTCGGATTAAAACTATTTTCGAGGAAATAGTTTATACCAAATGTCTCCCATGAACACCACCAACAGTATCTAGCTAGAATAAACTATGCTCTGCATGGTTACATTGTTATTTCCAGACATCCATAAAGCCCGGCCTCACAAAGGACAAGGCTTGGTGGCGCGGAGACTAAGATCGTTGTTACACTCGGACACCCATCCTTCCGAGATAGCAGGTCAGTAGGACGACATCACACTCTATGTTCGTTGAGATAGGGAAAATGTCGCACTGTATAGAAAGTGATATTTTGCGAGTTTCAAATTCTCCTCTTTTCAATTCAACCGCCTAGAGAAGAAACCTTATTCCAGAGTTGGATATATTAATACGACAATCCAAACACATTCTTGGACTTACATCTGCTGCCTTTTATTGATCGCTGTCGTGCATTCGGCACGTGAGACTTCTATACTCGACGGAAAAATTGATTGGTGAAGCTAAATTGATTGGTGTAAGCTTGTTGTGATGAGATGCAAGAATAAACAACATTGACATGCTTTAATAACATTTTGTGGTCCTTACAATTTTTAAAGAAGCATATAAGATAGGTAAGTCTGATTCTACCATGACATTTTAAAATCCTTGTTTTTGATTGGTTTATTTTATGGTCGAACGGAGGTTCGAAAACGATTTTTGTGAACGGCGATTTTCCGCGTTTGGATACATGATGACGTAAGATTCTAGGCCAAACTATGTCATTGAATTAACATGGGTAAATCAGTTATCTTCACTTTACGGTTTCCATCATGTTTCCCTTCTACGCAATTTTATCAGTGTATCTGTTTTGGAAAATAATTCTAATTTGGACCGATGCTTTAAACAGTGAAAGTACAGTAGTCGATCAAGACCGCGATAAGCCGTGAACGAACCGGTTTCGGTTCGGATACAATGACGTCATAAGCTCAATCAGTTAAATGGTCACGTCAATTTGACAAGTGGTTGAGGAAAGCTTTCAAGGCGGAGAAACCATAAGATTTACAAACATGTATGTTCTATTTCATTAAAATCTATGTTGTCACTTAATCATCATATTTAAATATGAATGAATTGTTAATGTCACTGTTCAATTTCTACCACATCGAAAACAACGAAAATGTGATGCGTCATACCTGAAGAAAAATAGAGCCATGGGCTCTGTAGCTCATCAGGGTTTATATTGTTGATTGATGAAGACAGAAATAGATTTTAAGGTCATCGCTTGAGGCCCTTATTTGAGGCACAACAGGGTCTCCAAATCTAAAATTTAGAATCCCCATTGACAGAGTCTGCACACAATATTACAGCCTTTGAGGTACATTTGTTCTGGAGTAGATGAAAATAGTTTTTTAAGGATGTGACCCCTGTGACCCCATTTGGGGTGACAGGGTCACGAAATCTACAATTTAGAATCCCCATTGGCCAAGGAGTCTGCACACAACTTTTCAGCTCTATAGACCTTTTGGAACTGGAGAAGAAGATCAAAATAGGTTTTTAAATATGTGACCCCTGTGACCCCATTTGGGGTCATTGGGTCACGAAATCTACAATTTAGAATCCCCATTTGGGCAAGGAGTCTGCACACAACTTTTCAGCTCTCTAGACCTTTTGGAACTGGAGAAGAAGATGAAAATAGGTTTTTAAGGATGTGACCCGGGTGACCCCATTTGGGGTCATGGGGTCACGAAATCTACAATTTAGAATCTCCATTAGCCAAGGAGTCTGCACACAACTTTTCAGCTCTCTAGACCTTTTGGAACTGGAGAAGAAGATGAAAATAGGTTTTTAAGGATGTGACCCATGTGACCCCATTTGAGGTCATGGGGTCACGATATCTACAATTAAGAATCCCCATTGGCCAAGGAGTCTGCACACAACTTTTCAGCTCTCTAGACCTTTTGGAACTGGAAAAGAAGATGAAAATACGTTTTTTAAGGATGTGACCCCTGTGACCCCATTTGAGGTCATGGGGTCACGAAATCTACAATTTAAAATCCCAGTTGGCCAAGGAGTCTGCACACAACTTTTCAGCTCTCTAGACCTTTTGGAACTGGAGAAGAAGATGAAAATAGGTTTTTAAGGATATGATCCCTGTGACCCCATTTGAGGTCATGGGTCACGAAATCTACAATTTAGAATCCCCATTGGCCAAGGAGTCTGCACACAACTTTTCAGCTCTCTAGACCTTTTGGAACTGGAGAAGAAGATGAAAATAGGTTTTTAAGGATATGACCCCTGTGACCCCATTTGGAGTCACGGGGTCATATAATCTACAATTTAGAATCCCCATTGGCCAAGGAGTCTGCACACAACTTTTCAGCTCTCTAGACCTTTTGGAACTGGAAAAGAAGATGAAAATACGTTTTTTAAGGATGTGACCCCGGTGACCCAATTTCGGGTCACACGGTCACGAAATCTACAATTTAGAATCCCCAATGGCCAAGGAGTATGCACACAACTTTTCAGCTCTCTAGACCTTTTGGAACTGGAGAAGAAGATGAAAATAGGTTTTTAAGGATATGACCCCTGTGACCCCATTTGGAATCACGGGGTCATATAATCTACAATTTAGAATCCCCATTGGCCAAGGAGTCTGCACACAACTTTTAGCTCTCTAGACCTTTTGGAACTGGAAAAGAAGATGAAAATACGTTTTTTAAGGATGTGACCCCGGTGACCCAATTTGGGGTCACACGGTCATGAAATCTACAATTTAGAATCCCCAATGGCCAAGGAGTATGCACACAACTTTTCAGCTCTCTAGACCTTTTGGAACTGGAGAAGAAGATGAAAATAAGTTTTTAAGGATGTGACCCGGGTGACCCCATTTGGGGTCATGGGGTCACGAAATCTACAATTTAGAATCCCATTAGCCAAGGAGTCTGCACACAACTTTTCAGCTCTCTAGACCTTTTGGAACTGGAGAAGAAGATGAAAATAGGTTTTTAAGGATGTGACCCCTGTGACCCCATTTGAAGTCATGGGGTCACGAAATCTACAATTTAGAATCCCCAATGGCCAAGGAGTCTGCACACAACTTTTCAGCTCTCTAGACCTTTTGGAACTGGAGATGAAGATGAAAATAGGTTTTTAAGGATATGATCCCTGTTACCCCATTTGGAGTCACGGGGTCAAATAATCTACAATTTAGAATCCCCATTGGCCAAGGAGTCTGCACACAACTTTTCAGCTCTCTAGCTATAGACCTTTTGGAACTGGAAAAGAAAAAAGAAAATAGGTTTTTAAGGATGTGACCCCTGTGACCCCATTTGAGGTCATGGGGTCACGAAATCTACAATTTAAAATCCCCATTGGCCAAGGAGTCTGCACACAACTTTTCAGCTCTCTAGACCTTTTGGAACTGGAGAAGAAGATGAAAATAGGTTTTTAACGATGTGACCCCGGTGACCCCATTTGGGGTCATGTGGTCACGAAATCTACAATTTAGAATCCCCAATGGCCAAGGAGTATGCACACAACTTTTCAGCTCTCTAGACCTTTTGGAACTGGAGAAGAAGATGAAAATAGGTTTTTAACGATGTGACCCCGGTGACCCCATTTGGGGTCATGGGGTCACGAAATCTACAATTTAGAATCCCCAATGGCCAAGAAGTATGCACACAACTTTTCAGCTCTCTAGACCTTTTGGAACTGGAGAAGAAGATGAAAATAGGTTTTTAACGATGTGACCCCGGTGACCCCATTTGGGGTCATGGGGTCACGAAATCTACACTTTAGAATCCCCATTAGCCAAGGAGTCTGCACACAATTTTTCAGCTCTCTAGACCTTTTGGAACTGGAGAAGAAGATGAAAATAGGTTTTTAACGATGTGACCCCGGTGACCCCATTTGGGGTCATGGGGTCACGAAATCTACAATTTAGAATCCCCAATGGCCAAGAAGTATGCACACAACTTTTCAGCTCTCTAGACCTTTTGGAACTGGAGAAGAAGATGAAAATAGGTTTTTAACGATGTGACCCCGGTGACCCCATTTGGGGTCATTGGGTCACGAAATCTACAATTTAGAATCCCCATTTGGGCAAGGAGTCTGCACACAACTTTTCAGCTCTCTAGACCTTTTGGAACTTGAATAGAAGATGAAAATAGGTTTTTAAATATGTGACCCCTGTGACCCCATTTGGGGTCATTGGGTCACGAAATCTACAATTTAGAATCCCCATTTGGGCAAGGAGTCTGCACACAACTTTTCAGCTCTCTAGACCTTTTGGAACTGGAGAAGAAAATGAAAATAGGTTTTTAAGGATGTGACCCCTGTGACCCCATTTGGGGTCACGGGGTCACATAATCTACAATTTAGAATCCCCATTGGCCAAGGAGTCTGCACACAACTTTTCAGCTCTCTAGACCTTTTGGAACTGGAGAAGAAGATGAAAATAAGTTTTTAAGGATGTGACCCGGGTGACCCCATTTGGGGTCATGGGGTCACGAAATCTACAATTTAGAATCCCCATTGGCCAAGGAGTCTGCACACAACTTTTCAGCTCTCTATACCTTTTGGAACTGGAGAAGAAGATGAAAATAGGTTTTTAAGGATGTGACCCCTGTGACCCCATTTGGGGTCATGGGGTCACGAAATCTACAATTTAGAATCCCCATTAGCCAAGGAGTCTGCACATAAAATATCAGCTCTGTGGAATCATTGGTTCTGGCGAAGAAGTTGAAAAAGCGAAAAGTTTACGGATGGACAGAAGGACGGATTGACGGATGGACGGACGGACGGACGGATGGACGGACGGACGGACGGATGGACGGACGCCGGACACCATGCCATGCCATAAGCCCATTGGGCCTTTCAGGCCAAATGAGCTAAAAATGGGTTCAATCGATTACTGCATCACTCAGTTCACTTCCGCAGTGTCAAAGAAACACGTTTAAAATACGCTTATAACTCGTCATGGTAGAATGGAGATAAACCTACTGTGTTTTTAACTTTTTGTGAGTCTCGCGTAGATTCGAGACCTTTTTTATCATTCGAAGCCTCACGCTTACGCTTACACTTACGCGTTCGGCTCCGAATGATAAAAATCGGTATCGAATATACGTTAGACTCACAAAAAGTTAAAAACACAGTAGGTATATCTCCTAAATCTATTGACATTTGTAGTACATACTCATGTATTATGAGCTTAATAAACGTCGCAATATCATTATGCTGTTATACCTTATGTTGGAATGAAGTGCTTGAGCACTAGGGCTTTTTGGACTGACTAATATGCGAAGACGCAGGCGAGCTTATGACCTGTCCAAAGTGCTTGAATGATACATGTAGCTAATATTTGTCTGACTGGTGTTCGTGGATAAGACCATGTATCTGACTCACCAAACTGTTAATAATAATTTGTTTTGGACAGACTATAGTCTAACATGTGGTTCCTGAAAACATAATTACATTGAAATAAATATTGAAAAGGGGTATCTGATTACAGAGTCTAATGAAACAAGACTTTAACCTGGATTTCGATCAGGTTGCAAGCTAAATTATAGCAGTTATCTAGCCTCCATGCAGCTTGTTGGAATCGGACCGTGTCAAAACTCATTAACATTCGGTGTGAGTTAGTCCTGGGTAGGAACAAGTTCTTATATGATACATAATTATATGACATTAGATTTATTTGATGGTTTTAAATAGTTTCTAATAATGGCAAAAGAGGATAACATGACGAGTAACTGCAATTATTTTTCATACTGACAGGAGTATCCTTGAATGGTGAAGTGTTTTGAATTGACCAACTTGCTTGGATGATAACGTAAATTAAACTGACTAACTTGCTTCATTGATAACGTGTATTGAAATGACTAAATTTATTGAATGGTGACGTGTATTGAACTTCCTAACTTGCTTAGAAAATGACGTATATCTCACTGCCTGAGGTGATTGGACAATTACGTGTAAGATATAATAGTATTGCGAGTGAGTTTTTCAGAGAAAACTGCACGAACCGTTATACATACGGCCTCAGGGGTCGTTTTGCTGATGATTCTTACAACCTTCATCTGACACATTTATTTGTTTGCAGAAAGTCATCGGTTCTGCGACAAGGTTCAAGATGCATATACACTAAGGTGCTGCCCTCAGGTATGCTGACTATCACCTAAGTGTCGAAATAAGTCTATGGTTTACTGCAGATAGCTTGCTGCCTGAACCATTTGGTATTTTAATATGGGTACAAGAAACTCGGTAGAAGAACCAAATAGAGATCTATATATAAGTGAAGGTTGTAGACACTCGGTTCATGAACGTCATGGTGACTATGTTACTGAAAGTAGTAGACACTCGCTCGATGAAGCTAATGAGGGTGTATATTGTACTGTAAGGAGAAGAAACTTGCAACTCGAACCAAGAGTTTTGTATATTTCAATGTAGGTTGGAGAACTCGCTGAACGAACTAATCGAAGGTCTATATTACACTGAAGGTAGTAGAAACTCGTTGAATGAACCAAGAGAAGGTCTATATTCCACTGAAGGTAGTAGAAACTCGCTGACTGAACTAAGGAAAGGTTTTTATTTTCAATGTAGGTTGCAGAAACTCGCTGAATGAACCAATGGAATGTCTATATTTCAATGTAGGTAGAAGAAACTCGTTGAATGAACACGAAAAGGTCTCTATTGCACTGTAGGTAGAAGAAACTCGCTCAAATAACAATACTTTTAAATGTTTCATAATTTTACTCATGTCTAGAGATGCTGAAATAGTTTACTCTTCGTAAATATACGAATTAGACAATTTAAGGCACTAGAGTCAAATAGGACTAGCCTCAAAATATTCAAGAGGTAAATGAGACGAGACGCAAAAACTTTTGTCTTTCCATGTTTGAGGGAGGGTGACTGGGTGATGAGTCAGGACGAAGTTGACAGTTTCCAGTTTCATCTTTGATGATTCTGCTGCTTTGCAAAAATCTAGCTCTTTAAAGTAAATGGGTTTAGGACACTGAAAAACGGTCCATTTGAAATTAATTTATCAGTTTGAGACCAATTTATTATTGCCGTACGAACGTTTGCATAAACCGACGGACTTACTGATTGGGAGCTTAAAACAATGCTCCTGACTTCCGAGTTTCATGTATGTGAAAAAAAGGCAATTACGATTTTGAATTGATGGAATCGAATTTGTGCCCTCAATGATACCGATGATTAGCCAAACAAATCCACATCAGAATAAAATGGACACATATTTGGAGCAAGATCTAGAGTTATTTGAGGCTAGGCCGAAATGATACCAAGATTGCATCAGTAAAGGTTGACGAATATTGAGGGTGAGGTAGAGTCGTGTGAGGCTGAGCAGAGTCATCTGAGGCTGAGACTGTCAATTTTTAAAAGCTACAAATTTAAAGCAATAACTGAAACTGGTTATTTCCCCATACTTCCTTTAGACATTTTGCTCATCCCTCCATGAAGCTGATTTCCACCAAATAGAAAATGTCAAAAGCTTTCTTCAAAACGTCGAGCTCTAAAACATGTTACATGTGATAAGAGTCATATTATATTTTCGTGCAAACATCTTAAAAATAAATCTGATCTTTCGTACATAAATGTTTCATTTTAACTGCTTATTGAGAGGATATAGGCTTATTTTAGTGCATAAATAGAACACACTGCGGAGATGCTCTCAGGACACTACTGTAGGTAGTACACACTTTTACATGTCGTACAAGTGAGGCCTATCTTTTAGTGTAGGCAGTAGAAACTCCTATATTAAGATGATGGTCTATTTTCTATGGTAAATAGTTAAAGCACTCTACATTAATATAGTAAAGGTCTATATTTGGTACACCTTGATGAATGACATCACGTTTACTTCATAACAAAAGATATTCTTATCAAAAACATTCACCATTGACTTTATCCGTCAGCATGTCCTGTTTTGATTTTTTTTTATCGTTTCGTTTGCCTGATACTTTATATCACATATTGACACATCTGTTTTCCCTTTCGTAACGTAAGGCCTTAATACACGAAGGATTCATTACACACAAATTAAATACAAACAACACTGTTTGACATTCACTTCAAACAATCGCATATGGACTATTTTGGAATTTTGGAAGAACAAATCCTCGCAACATCAAAGTTGAGAAATGGAATCAATCGTACTTACACATTTTATCAGTTTATAAATAGGTGAGGTTTTGGGGTTTCAATACTTTTATCACGGCTATTGCTGGTAATGACGCAAAGATTGTGTGGCTATCCATTGTCATAAAATCGAGCATCGGTTGTAACTAGCGAATTAAGGATTGTACCAATGTGACATAGCACTTAACCTTACTACTAACATGTCTCCACAGTTGCCGAGCCCCTGGCGGGACTTCTTGAACTAAAAACTAACTAAACTTCTTGAAATAAAACTGCAACTGATTGTGGCTCCAACTTGATATGTTTGGCCCAGCCTGCTCATTGTACAAAAACGATTGCCTGGCAAAGGGTTAACAAAGGACAAACAAATTAATATGTGAAGTTAAACATTTGAATGCATTTTGTCTTAGAGGTGCATAACAGTGTTATGTTGATAGTATTAATATTTAGTTTTCCTAAATTAAATACGCATTTACCTATGCTTATTATGTTCCAGGTGCATGGCATCGTGAACGACACGGTTGAATTTGTGAAAGGAGTCATGTTAACGGAGATGAACAGCGCAACTGACAACCCTGTATCCTCTTTATTATTCTCTGTGTGTCAACATCTTGCGCTACTTGACATTATTCTTAAGGTCAAAATGGAATTTTTCAGCATGTGAACGTGCATGTTAAGTTTAACAGCGAGATATCGCAAGAAGCGTTCACTGGATTCTCTTCATATCGCGCACATGGCTTGACCTAGGGAAGTCAAGGGGCTGATTAGAATTATGTTATCTTGACATTATTCTCAAGGTCACACTGGGACTTAAAGTCTTTCGATTTGTTTGTCAGCAAAAACTATTCATTGAATTCTCATCATTATCTCTCACCAATGGTTCTTTTAGGGAAGATTCGGGGCCCAGTCGATGTCACTGACCTTGGTAATTATGTTGTTTTAAACTAAATGAAAATAATGGCATGACGAATCTGACTGCAAACAAACTTGACTTAAATATCTAAATATTCACCAAGTAGTGTGCTAAAAAGGTCAATATGAGAGGTAGTTTGTTTTAGATAACTGGTCCCAAAGAGATAACTGATCGGTTTACAAAAGATCGGTTAACAAGAGCTTTGTCTGGCCATGTTTACCATATCGTGCCTTGAAAAAACTTACCTTCGACTTTCGGGCCTGAAACTTTCAAATCCATTTTGTGTGCAGTCAGATATGTCATGCCATTTTTTCACTTAGTTTACATGGAAGATGACACATATATGCTGATTGAAAAACATATCAAAGATAGTTAATACTTGTGTATGAAACGGCGAGGGGTACAACGTTGGAATTTTCACCAAAAACCTGCAATGATAAGTTTGTAAAGCTCTAATTAATGTTTTTCATTTGGATCGTTTATGGAATTGATTTCGGGTTTCCATAATAAAATAGGGTCGCCTTACATTATTTTTCAATTTTGACTTATTAATTTGCTAATTTTAGTGACAACTACATTTTTTGTAACTACTTGTTATATTAAGGAGATATCATCTAAGGTATTGATTCCTCAACTTGTGAGATGGTTTTCATTGAAAATGGTGAGATCTTGTCTGGAGGGAATTTTCATGGCGAGTATCCTGCTAAGGTAAGATAAGAACTATGACAATAACTGATGAAAACATGAGTGTTCTCTGTAACCTGAAACTAGATAAGCAGGTCGATTGATATGTGATAAATCCCCTGTTCAAAGTTCAAAGTTCAAAGATGACTTATTTTTTTCATTATAAGTTATTTTGGGATAAGAGGTAGCTATTTTGAGTTGCAAGCAGTGTTTTATTATATGCTATATATATTATAAGTGCTTCAGAAGTTGTTGTTCACTCTTTCACCCTAGGATGAGAGAGGTACCACAAGACGAAGACCCCACTTTAACGTGAACAGCAAAATCATAAAACAGCATTCATGCGAACTCAATATTGTTTTCCAATACTCATGTTTATAAAAGTATAGTGTTTGTTCCTATCGTAGTTAAATCTGGACACAGTGATACTACTGTAAGGCAGAAATGATGTAACATGCATTTCTTGAATACCAACTTTCAGTGTGTATCATCTTGATAACAAAGGCTTTAATCCAACAAGCTGTACTAGCTTTCACTTTTTATACAAACTAAAAAGATGAAAACTAACATTGCTTTTTACTTAACTCATTAACAAAGGCGGCTGAACCCGGATTACGCTTTCGAAGAGACGTTAATTATTGACCTCCCTCAACGTGAATACCTCGCTTCACTTAACAGCGCAAAACTATCATTCTTTGTAAGCATCTTGTGTATGGCACTGTTTTCTTAAGTAGGTAAGCGTACAAAAGTAGGACGATTTCATTTATTGTTTCATTATGTTCATAGTTCAACTATCAATCAACACTGTGATATAACCAATACATTGTAAGTTAGAAGTTGAGGCATTGAACGCATGTGACTTGTCGCTGACAATCAACAAAGGCGTTAAAGGGATGGATGGATCGTCCACAGAATACGATCACACAGATGTGCCGGACAGCAAACTACAATTTCGTGCCTCAATGATCAGCTGTGATTGATATGTGATTGTTAAATATTTCCTTTGATAACAATTACTGCGACAAAGGCGTTAGGTAATATATGGTTAGTATAAGATTCAACTAAGAACTTGCAATCTAGACGACCTAGTGATTTCGAAAGAAAGAAAACAAAGGAGCGTTGATACCATGCCATACCATTTATTGCCCAATGAATTATACATGAAAGAAACAGGCTTCTTAATATTTTGTTTGTCTTGGCCTTACACGATTTATTATAATGAAAAACCAATCATTAATAATAAATCATAGCAATAATATGGCGGGTGAAAATATAAAAAAAACCCAAACATTTGGAAAGAGATAGACATTATTTTATTTATATTACACGTTGCACAACTTTGATCATTAGTTTATTTAAACAGTGTATATGAATAAAGAGATTGAACAACATTATTGTTATCTAAGTGCATCAAAGCGTGAAGTACCTACACCAAAACGTCGCAACTATTGAATAAAGAAGTTGATCATACATAAATATTCTTATCTCCTTCAAGACTAGTTTTATTTTGATTAACCATTGTAAGGCTTTGATTGCTAATTCATTGTATAGATATGACGTTAATGTATCTTGATAATGAATGTGAAATATAGTTTAAAAACACTTTTTTTTATCTAACAACAAAAACAGCAGAGAGTGCCCTTTGGAGGGGATTACGGGATAATCATCCTGATTTTACAAGAAGAAGAAAGGTGGTCCTTGTTGCACGTGACTTGTCACTGGCATTTGTCAAAAAGGCGTGTCTGGAGTACCAATCATACACCAGTGTAACATAGCTAATGGTCAGTTGTGATTGATTTTCATTGGAACCAATCATACCCGAGAGGCGTGGTTATACCTGGGAAAGTGTAACATACATACATTAAAAAAAGTTAATACAATCTTAACAATCGGGTCAAGTTAATTGTGTTAATGTATACACTTTCCGCCCCTTTAAGTAGATAAATGGTTGACCTATGATAATTTCTTATATGCGTATTATTCCGCAAAGGAATTATAGTCCACCAGCCAGACTAAAAAAGCAAGTGTCCTTCAGCAACATTGACTGATTTCCATGTGGCACAGTTCAAATTTCCACATTTAAAGTCATATGGTAACATCTCTGCAAATGTTTCAAGTTCCAAAGATCTGTTGTCATCTCTTTTCGCAGCGATGTAGTCGAGAAGCAGTGGAGACATATCAATGTAGTTGTTCTAGAAGGAGAAGGTGGAGGAAGAGCTTTAGCCAGTTTCAATAAATTCTTTCCTGACTTCCATGAGTGGTCCAGCATTTTGAAGTACATCATGCACAGACTTGGACAGGGCCTGTGTTGTTCTCTCTTGGTCATTCATTGCTGTGAAACACCGTTGCACTGAGGTTTGATTGGCGTGTGAATTATCTTCTGAAAAGCAAGTGACTGACTCTGAAGTGAGAAACCAATCACTACAAGCATCCCATCTTAGACGATTAAAAGCTTCAATCATAATGTTGTGAACTCGCACATCCCGGTTATAGGCTTTTCCTTTCATGACTTGATTTACAACTGCAGGTCTTTACAGGTTTGACTTCACAAGAATGTCTTCAAATCCACTATCTTGCATGATGTGCCCAATATCGTCGTTGAAGTTCATTGCTCTATGAAAACCTCCCATTTCCAGCTCATTATCCTGAAATTCCTTCGGAGGCTTCCACTTGATCATCTGGGCTTTGCTGTAAATGGCCTCAGCATAATTATTATGTTACCATAGTCCATTCTGTCCAAGAGCAAGGAACATGCGCTGAAATTATTTCATCATTGTATAGACTGTATTGAAATCAACAGCAGAAGCAGGAATCATGGGGCAGTATCCACTGTTAGTCTGCTGGATGTTGGTTGTCATTGTGGCATGATATACAGTCCAAGATGGTTTCTTCGAATTCTTCAGAGGTGTAAATTCAGCATGAAACATCTTGTATGGAAAGCCTTTGATAAGAAATAGTGCGTCATCTATAGCTCTCATGTTTTGGTGTTCAAACAAACAATCTGTGAACCATGACATATTAACTGTCCCAAGTAGGTGTTGTGGGCCTAGCTTATTTACTGCCATAGGAGGACATTCAAGTAGTTTGTCAGCTTTCGTGTCTTTAACAGTCCTTGATCTTGAATTCTGCTGGTCGACGAAACTGTTAATGGTGCCTGAATCAAGTGTGCCTGTTTTGTTTCAATACCATATTTACAACATCATAGTGCTTTGCATTCATGACAGACTCAGTTGCCCTGTTGAAGTTGTCAACAGCTCCACGAGTGACTCTCCCCACAACCATGTTTGATGGTACTGTGACCTCCTGATCCATCAAGACTTCTGCCCACTTGGTATCAATTCGCTGCAATTCATCATAGTTGATGGAATGTCCGTGCCTGTTGACAAGTTGTACAACATCTTGGGACTGTGTGAGTTGATGTAAAGACACATTGAATGCAACATGTTTTGGCATTAGAAATCATGTATATGACATCCTGACAGAGAGATAATATATGACCATGGAGAACTGAATCATTTGCTTTCACATCACCCATGTCAACTTGGTCTATAGCTGAAGCTGCCAAGAGCCTATAAAAGAATGTGTACAGTTCATACTGAATCATGTTTTCACAGTTTATATCTCTAATGTCACAAGGGTTTAGAGGCTGATGAGAGATACCATCACATTTCCTTGACAACAGTCGAAGGTAATTTGCAGCATGAAGAAGTGTTGAGCTTTGATTGAACGTTTGCTTTGCTTTTTCATTGTGGGTTTCCCTGAAGTTTTCCAATGGCGATTGATAAGAGCTGGCAAATTTGTTGATTATGTCTTGTACTTGTACTGTATAACTTATGACAAGCTCGAATCTTGTCGTAGAAGTCTGAATGAAAACAACTGAATAACCATACTGAGCTTCAATCTTTGCCTTCAGTTTAAGATTTGAGAATGATATAGTTTTGTCTTCTGGAAGATGTTTGATTAGATAGGTTTGATATCTTTGTAGTAGTTCATTATCAAAAGCCCTCCCTTGTGCAATTTCTGGTAACAGTGTTTCCATCAATTGTTTAAAACTTGATGATAGTTATCAATAGATGACTTTTGTTTTCCACAAACAATGTATCGGCTGTGACATGCCTTAAGGTATCTTGCCTCTTGGCTCATTAGTATCGAAAAGTCTCCAACCTGACACATGAGGTCATGATCTTTTTTGGCCTTGGCTCTCTGCTCAAGTGTCTCGCAAAAATCAAAGGTTGAGACCTTTATTAGTTTCGTGTCCTTCATGAAAGATTTCAGAACTTGTAAATGTTGAAAAAACAACTCTTGTGCCAAAGAACATCGATGTCATCTTTTAGTTTAAATGATGACTGCATCATATCTCTCTTTCAGTGCTCTTAGAAATGATTTTTTACCCTCAACATATGGAGTTTCTTGCTTTTCGGTTTGACATATCAAACAGTCTTCCAGGTTCAGTGAGGGCTGGCTCTTCTGGGGCTCAGCAGGGTTAACTGAATTCATCTGAAAATATAAAATAATTGACATTAATGCAACAAAACTATGAAGACTTTTAGATTCAATATTTATCATATAAGTGTCATTATAAATAGTCATTACAAAAGTATTTTAATTTCATAATATTTTCAAAAACTTATTTTAATAAATAAATAAAAGTGAAATGAATATCCAAAAATCATTTAGATTAATCAATGAATGTTATCATTGTACCATACTTATGTGATACAGACATGAAATAAAGGAATATATGTGTGTGTTACAATCTTAAATAAACCTAGGAGTATTATCACAAAGAAAAACATCATCAAGTACAGATGTTGAAACTGACATGTGTCTTACATAATATACTTAAGTAAAGAATAAATTAAACCTATTAATACAGTGAGAATATGATATGAAATGCTCAAATCTATTGAAAAAGTACTTCCTTTACAATCAGCAGCAATAATAATAATATTAAATAATTATAATAATAAAGAATAATAAAATAAAAAATTATAATAACACAAATGTTGATGATCAATTCTAAACTATAAGCTAAATGTTCAACTCAAAAATTCATTCGATAAAATGCATTAATAATAATTTATTACCTTTAATGAATAAACTTATTTAAAAAAAAAAAAGCATATCATCATTGATTCTTAATCATTTCTTTGGGTGCTGTTCAGCTCATGAATTTAGATAGTTGTTGGGAAATAGCATGTGTCTGGAAAGTAATGGTGGGGCAATTTTAGGGTTTCATGAATATAGGGTATTAAATATCCAACAAAACCATTCAAATATTTTAAAAAACAATAAGATTAGGGTTTTTTTTTTTTTTAAATGTGAGAAGAGTTGAATTTCTTTTCACTAACAATAGATAAAAAAGATAAAATGTTTTTTTAATATCAATCCAAAAATGGGCCCCAGGTGCATTTTCCCCATTGATAACAATTATGCATTTGTTTAGTAAATATTTGAGTTTATGAAGTTGATATAAACCCTGTGTATCATGTCATATATCTATATTGCTTTATTCTAGCATAGGAAACATATGAATATTCCTCTAAAATTGACAGATCTAATTTCTGGTTATCCTATTGACTCAACCAGTAGAAATTTCAAACATGTTTTCAATGATAGTTAACTGAGAAAAAACAATCACTCACCTTTTCCACTGCTGATGTTGACTGGATTTAGCTGTCCATCTATGGTTATTGCAAAAATATCCATGTTATGCATAATACAGCTGATTAAAAAATTGTCTTTGTACTTGGCAAACCGCCACATTGTAAACAAAGGTCAAGTGCATATAGGGGAGGTAACTCTAAAGGGACTAATGGGAAATGCTTCCATACAAATACTTGTATTCCTCAGTATGGTGTAAGGACTTCACATAGAAAACTTTGAAGGTAAAAAAACAATAATGCACCACTTTCAAACTTTACATCCAATTTTTCATGTACCTGAATGTAAAAAGAAACATTTTATCCACTTAGATATTTTCTAGCTTTCCATTCTCCTCATCTGACTGGTCGACTATTATATAAATGTGAAAATACAGTAACAGAATAGATATTTCAGAATGCTAAAGCAAACACACTCACACACGCATTATCATAATACCTAGTTGGACTCAATTATCTTAGGATTCAAACAAATTTGCTGAATCCTTATTGTTATTGGCGTGTTTTTTTATATCAATATTCCAAGAATTGTGTGGCAGCCATTCAGAAGTGACTGAACAGATTTACATGAAATTTGCAGAAGTGATAGCCTGTGACCTGAAGTTGTGCACTACGTGGACGATTTGTTACTTTAATTCTGTTTTTTTAGTTATCTCCCCTTGGACTTCCGAATTTTAACATGGGAAAATTTTTCAAAATGCACTTACAGACTTGCACTTTCCTTTAAAACATGCGCAATGACAATGGGAACAAAAAAGTAAATCATGGCGAAATCGAAGGTCACGTGGTTTCGGCGCCATGTTGATTTTGCCGTTTTTGAAAATATGGCCGACCCCATGCATTTTTAAAACACATCTGCTCTACAGATACTAACATTGAAGACATGAAATTATCACATAATATAGGTAACGCATTGAGGAATAGAAATATGCATATTTCATACATGAACATGTAATACTTATATCACAGTGAACAGTCAAAGAAAGTGATTTTTGGAAAATGCACAAATGGGACATCCCTCAACAACCTACTCGTCGATTTTCACGATTTTTTCAGGAGAGTAAGGCACTACTTTAGTCATTATAGACCAAAAGTAAATCGCTCGAGTACAGTCATTCCTTGTCACAATTTAAAAAAAAAAAAGAAAATGTACTAAAATTTCGCAATTTTGAGAGTGTGCATTTTTAAAAATCTTCTCCTTACTAACAGCAAAACGTACAGACATATGTGATAGCTCATTTTAATGCTGAATATATGGTTAACAAACTGTGGAGTCAAATTTCTAAATTTTGTCCTAGAACTGAAATTATGTGCCTTTGAATATGGTCCCCTTTTTAAAGTTTTCGGCGTCATATTCAAAGTACATAACTCAACAATTCCATTTCAGATCATTATCATATAAAAGTTAATAGTTCGGACGCAATTTGGGCTTTTATCCAGGGATCTAAAAATAAGCAGTTGTGAACATAGGGTTTTGACGGATACCAGTACGCGTCTTCAAAAATCTTCTTCTAAATCACAGCAACATATACAGCAATGTGTGATAGCTCATTAGAAAGCTGGATAAACGTGTAAAAAATTTATTGAGACAGAATTTTGAATGCGTTTTTCGCCTAAATGTTCAAAGAGGCATAACAAACTGACTTATGTCAAAGTAACTGACTGAATTCTCTTCGATATAATAGCCTCTATTTTTATCGTATAAAAGATGATAGTTTTGGCACAATTTGGTAAAAGAAACATATAACTGAAATTTTGTGATTTTGAGAATTTTCGCTGAATACTTTCTTTGGAGAATTTTCAACCGTAAACCACTCAAGATACCGTTATGTGTAATATCTCATTTTAAAGTTGAGATGTTATTTATCAAGAAGAATAAATTTCAATCATGTATCTGTCATAGTTTACGTATGACAAGTCATAGAACATTGTCATTTTCCGAAAATCGCCATTTTCAGCGAATTTCAAAGGATCATAACTGCTTATTTCAAGAACAACAGTTTTTATGTTTACCACTTTCATCAAAAAGTTAATAGTTCAGCTTTAAACATCGCACACGTGGTCTAGGGGTCCGAAAATGAGCATTTTGGACTATTTTCATGAACATTCAGAAGAACATAACGTATTAAGTATGTATGCAATTTAAATGATGATTACATCTACTTAAGTGGAAATTAAAAAACAACATTTTCTATGTTACACCTTAGTATGAAAATATTGACCGTTTTAACTTAATCATGAGAAACATCAGTAGGGTTCCATTGATATGTGATTTTGCCATTTTCACTTATAGACTAGCAGTTGAAAAATTCTAAATGCAGTTAGAGACTTGAATTTGTTTTTAAAGATGCACAATAACCATGTGAGCAATAAAGTAAATCATGGCGATTCGTAGGTCACGTGCGTTAACCGCCATTTTGATTTTCTTTTAAATTATGCCATTTTGACATGGAAAATGTGGGTCTCGTTAAGCTTACAGAAATGTTAAAGACTTGCAACTTTCTTCAAAAGATGCGCAAGTACAATATAAAGGTGGCTTCATTCAGATATTTCATTCATTTATGCACTGAATCCGTTTATATTTTAATTTCTACTTTGACTGTAAATTTTAGGTCTTTGCTTGTACTTGTAAAAATGTATTGGATATATCCTGTAAAAGAATGAATCTCAGATAGAATAACACCAAACTCTCTCTCTCTCTCTCTCTCTCTCTCTCTCTCTCTCTCTCTCTCTCTCTCTCTCTCTCTCTCTCTCTCTCTCTCTCTCTCTCTCTCTCAAATGTCTTTGATACGTATATGTTTCGTAAAGAAGTACTGAACTTTTCACTCATCATGGTATGATACTTTTATGTGTACGCATGTTCACACAAGAGTGCTAAAATCGATATTTCAAGAGGGATCTTGGGACAAAATTGTTAACATTTAAAATTTAAAATTTTAAAAAAATTGAAATTATGTAACAAGTGTTGACGCTTGGTTACTGTTGGACGTTATAAAGACAAGTCAATTAGCCATATTTCACTCTCCTATCTCGCTTAGTTAAGGAGATTCCAAAACGACGATTTTTTTAAAAGGTGTGTTCTTCATTAAGACCTGGTCACCAGTCAGGGACACGTCGGCTTTCCGTCCTTGATTTTCGACGGCATGCCGTCTTAAACACTATAATATAGCTTAACAATTCATTCAAGCATATAGAAAACACAGGATCAGACAAAGCTAAATATTTTGGAAACAATAAATGCCCTCTAACCTCTGATGATCTGAACTACAAAAAGATAAGTAATCTATTTCAGACCAGAGAAATGACGAAAAACATGGAAAAGCAGAGTGAGGAGTGGTAGTGATTTTATCGATATATCTTAATATCTGTGTCAAGGATTTAACTCAAAGAGTGCATACTCAAAGATAAGATATTATAGCATACGGATATGCAAAAACCAGTATATCATTTATTTTATTAAGAGAATCATTTCTTTTAGTAAATGGGGATATTTTGACATATGTTGTGATATCAGACGGCATGCCGTCTAATAATGTAGATGTAGTTTGAGCTTGGGTTCAAGTCAGATGAACCATCGAGCACGTGAAACATGAATATCTCGGCCTTATGATTCACGTGCGCGAGGGTTCTAACTGGCACACCTCGATCTCAGTCGGTAGGAACCACGCAAGCTCAAGACAGTCACGCTACTATATTTTAACATATGCGACAGCATGCCGTCTTGTGAAATATGAAGCTGGCATGCCGTCTTAATTTTAGCATTTTGACACAATGAACTCTCCCTGAATCATTAAGATGGGATACCGTCGAATACGTTTTATAGACGGGATGCCATCTTCATAAGACAATAATTTCATAATAATTATTTTTAGACGGCATACCGTCTCTTTTTAACGAGACAGAAAGCCGTGGTGTCCCTGACTGTTCACATGCATGCAAACACGAATTAGAAAATTCTCATTTCATACGAATTCGATTCGGATTTTGGTTAAAAACTATTCAAAATCCGGAGGAGGTACGATGCACTCAGAAGGCAATACGATGTAACACGATGTTACACGACGTAACACACGACTACAATGCAAATGCAATGCGATGTCGGGTTGACCGTCGCATTGGCCTAACGTAATACAGTCTGTACGAATACAACACGATGACAGCATGATGGTAACACGACGTCGTATGAAGAGTTCGATGAGTATGCGATGAGAATGCGAAGATGAGCCTGGTGATACGAGCATCACTTGACATCCACATTATATAACTCGGTTTGCCTCTCGGTGTCTGCCCTGGAAAGCGTAATTCAAATTTTAGGAAGTACTTGGACAGCCTAATATAGAATTTGTTGAAGTATGGCAGAGAAAGCATAAATCTGATCACTGCTATGAAAACATGGGAGTCCATATACTACATAGGTTATCATATATATATATATATATATATATATATATATATTATATATTATATATCATTACATGTCTCATAAACCTTTTGATGTTTAAAAGCCCTCGTCACCTAGTCAATACGACATGGTATAATCACAATATGCATTCTTGCAAAGTATGAACGCTGTCGCGTTGCCTTCTTTTGACGTCGCTTGTGAAATCTGCCCTATGGTTCCGACGACCAGGCGACGGCAAATACGATGATGATATGAATCATACGATGTCATCACGATAGACGTACGAATGGCACGATGAGGACACGAATGCACCACGAAACTAACATGTCAAAAATTTAGCTCGCTCTCCCGATGTTGCTGCCGAACAGAGAAGAACTCCGCCAATGACAATGCGTTTACGAATGGCCCGAATGCTTACGATCCTTTGCGAATTTGAACATTTTCAAATTCGTGTTTCAATCTTTTGTCAAATTCTGCACAGTGTAAACCGGCCTTTAACATCATTAGATACTAATTAAAAAAAGCAAAATTAAAGTTTGCTTGCTTATGGACACAACATGTAACTATGTTTCAGTCGTATTAATCATTTGTTGATTAAACTATATTGCCTTTTTGTTGGTAGTTTTTCTTTTGGCCGCTAGTTTATTTCTAATGCATTTATCCATACGACTACTGCCGTTTTGCATCTATCGGAAGGGTACTGAATGTAAAATTAGCTTAATTACTGATTGTTGGTCATCTTTTCTTCCGAATAGTATGTTGCCGAGTTGATCAGCTGTTGAGACTATCAGTGCTGGTGATTGTTGTCTGACTCTGGGGGTATGGGAGGAATTTCTTGGCAAGGATTTTCTTCCACAAGTAGAATAATTTGTCTTATTGCAGATAATATGAACCCAAATATGACAATGATACGTTTGTTTACGCTTTAAATGGCTTGCATTTATTGTGCTTTGGAATTGTTAGAAACAATGATTTAATGTGTTCATTAAAAGAAAAGTTCAATGTATTTTCTTTTTTGTTTTTGTGTAATTCTAACAAGTTAACAAGATGTAGTAACTATCATTTCCGGGGTTCTGAATTTTCAAAGGTCAAATCAATTTTTAAACATTTGTTAAATACTATTCACAACTATTTCGTACATATGTGTTTTTCTCGGATAATGTAAAGTGAAGTCAGGAGCATTATACAAAAGAGCAATCATTATTTCTATTTTCCATTAATATAGTTTCATATTGATTGATTTGTTATGAATGGCAAAAGATTGCTTACTTTAAACTCTGATCTGCTTACAATGATTAAAACATGGCTAGTTATAATTGTGTAGTGTGCTTTTCTGATCAGCTACCTTATTTCTTATAAAATATTGTCTAATACATATTTTCATTGGCATGCCTATGTGCTTTTTTGTAGGGTTTTGAAAGGACATTTGAAGCATAGTGATTAATCGATTGGAAGTTCCAGAGTTGAAAAGTCCTTTGGCTTAATGTCAACTTCCGCAATACACAGTTGTAGTGTGAATAGTGAGAATATATACGAAACATCTCTATTTGTAAAAAGCATTAGTTTATGATACATAAGCTTTAACTATATGTTGCTACTTAACTCTTCATCAGTTCATCAGAAAATTTCCATCTGATCAATGGTCTGACAGTCACTTAAAATTCCCCTGGAAAGAAACAATGTGACACGCAGACACAAAACACAGACAGAAGACACGGTACTTAAATGCTCAAGCCGTGATAAGGTCATGTATTAGTCAGTAGATAAAACATTGAGCTTAAAACAGCAATAATGCAGGAGACATATTTCAAACTAAACTAAATACAAAAGACGTTAATCCAACGTTAGCATAAGTGTTAGACAGGTGAATAGTATGAAGATTTAACAAATATATGAATTTACAACTTCTTGATTGCAAAGATATGCGACGTTTCGGTGTAGATACTAACACCGTTATCAAGCAAATGATTTTCATCATTTGCTTGACAACGGTGTTACATGTATATCCAATGGTAAAAATACAACAGAAGTAAACGCATCTACAGGCTGTATTCGTTGGAGTAATATATCCTAGAGTAAAATGCAAATAATCTGATAGATGACTGTTCCATATACACACCTATAATAGGCCTTTGGATTTCAGTGGATTCATAAAAAATCTACCAGATTGAAATTCAAGCATGCAAACATTGCTATTGTCATCTTCTTCATAGCCATAGAAAGTTAAAATGCTGTACGCAGCCGTCTTAGCCAATTAGGATTCTTTATAAATACAATTATTGTAGAATTAGTTATCTGGTGACCCCAAATATGTGTCACGACCTAAAAAAACATATTCATATTCTTCCCAAGAACTTAAGTACTTGAAATTTGTTGTGTGCAGACTCCATGGTCAATGGGGATTCTAAATTATAGATTTGGTGACCCTGTGACCCCAAATAGTGTCATAGGGGTCACAACCTAAAACAATTGCTTTCTTTCTCTCAAGTACTACAAATTTGTTATACCTGTAATACATTCTTCTGGAAAATTTACATTTTGAAATATATTTAGGTTATTGTTTACAGCCTGATGAGTTACAGAGCAAATGTTTCTATGTTTTCGATTTTTTGGCATGTGAAATTAAGCATGTTAAGCTTAACTAAAAAAAATATATACATGTTCAAATTATGAAACTGATCTGAGTATAAAAAACCTCAGTGAGAATATGAGCAGATAGTTGTATTATTTGTATTCATTTAAAGACAGTAAGCAATAAGGATAGTTTTACCTATACCTGACATTGTTACTGCATCTTTTGAAATGGATAAAATTTCAAAGCTGCCTAATGACTGCGTATTAAAGTAGATCCTCTATTACCGTGTAGATCCTAATTCAGCAAGTCTCCACATACTATATACACAGAACTGAAGTCTTAAGGAAAATCTACAGTAACATTGATGAAGGAAGAATAATTATAATATTGTATATACGATAAAGTTTAGTATATAACATTAACTAGATAAGACAAGCAGTTGGTAACATTTAAATAGCATAATGCTCCCGTTTGCTGAAGGAAAAGGTCAGTGTTACCTACAAAGGTATGATAGATGCTAGTTTAAACATGGATGTTAACAATTTATACAGCAATAGAGAGTGTGTAGTACGTATTCACCAAATGGGAAGAGGTGATAAAACAAGTCCTAAGAGGTTTGAATGAGTGGTGGCATTATCGGGACAGATTTGGTTGCCATCGTACCACCACCAGACCCCCAACAGAGAACTATAATTTTTTTTAGAAATTTGGCAATTTTCTGCTACAGTGAAACATTAAAGCATGTCGCTGTAATGATAGAGTTTCAGTTTTGTTTAGTTCTAGGAAAGCGTCATGTTCTAAGATTACAATTAACAGGAGACAATCTTTTGGACGAGCATATTGGATTTAGTGATGTAACGAATATTTAAACAATGAGAATGTATTACACTTTTAGTACACACTTTGCCCATGTTAAGTTGCGATCTTTACTGTTGACAACAGGCGATGGACTACCTTGCAATTGGCGTTCATGAGCTTGCGAACATGAGTGAAAGAAGAACCGAGAGATTGGTCAACCCAGGTGAGTGTTTTAGTACAGTAACTGGTCAACCCAGATGATCGTTTAAAGGTGAATATTGGTCAACCAAGAAGAATAGTTGAGTTAAGAAACTGGTTAATTCTATTTGGTCTGGATATTAAATGGCCTTATCTATCTTAGGATGAACAAATAGTTGAAATGCAAGTTTACAATGCTACTGCAATTTCCTTACGATGTTCAGGGTAGTCAAACAGTCTACAACTCGTTATCATAACATCTGTAAAATAAATCATGTTAGGACTCTCTACATCTGATAACTCGGGTATATTCGGATAAAAAAGCAGGTTGATTTTAACGTAGCAGCTGTAGAGAAAAGCTTCCCAATATACTTTAAATTAGCAGCTGTAGAGCAAGGTCATGTATTTGCTTAACATATAACTTAAATAAGCTTATGATCTAATTTGTATACTCAACCGAACATAACACATTTACAAACAAGCACAAAAGTGAGCGTGGCGCACTAATACCCCCGATTGTTAAAGTTTGAATTTTTATTCTACTTAAAGAGGGAGGTGTATGTACACCTAAGGATTGATAAGCATTGAAATGTAATTGCTAAGATTCATGTAAAAATGTGGTTTAAGTAAAAGTAGGAATAATAGTAACTTGAAAAGGTATGAGTAACATAATACACTACTGCCATTACCACTGATTTCAACTTTATTTAGGAAATTAATCCATCATAATGATTCACTCGAGTGACTTGAAACAACAGGTACATGGAAGCACACCTATGTAGGCACAGTGAGGGATATGCAGCAGTTTATGGATGAAAGGAAGAAAATTAAATTTTTCCAAAATATAACCAGTGGAAATATAAAATAGTAAAAGGAACAAGAACACAGAAGTAGCTTTTGATGAAAGTTACATGAAGAAGAAAATGATAAAGTCAACGAATCACAACACAGAAGTAGCTTCATTCATTCTAGCTCCGAATATGACGAATTAAAAAAAACAAACAACGCCAAAAATTAAAAAAATCACCAAATCGTCTTACATTTTGCAATGCACCTGTCTTAGTCGTGAAGAAGACATGTGCCAATTTTGAAAGGATGAGATGAATAGTTTTTCTGTTATCGATCGGACAAAAAAATGCTCAGAATATGACTAATTTAAAAAAATACAAAAGTTCGCCAAAAATTCAAAAATTCACCAATTCGGTTTAAACTTCGCACTGCACCTCTCCAATTGGTAAAGAAGATATGTACCAAGTTTGAAAAGGATGAGATGAATAGTTTTTCTGTAATCGAAAATTGAAAATTGTCTTCGGACGGACGGACGGATGGACGGACGGACGGAATCATTTGTTTTACTATATACCCCCCGACGTTTTTAGGTCGGTGGTATAATAAAACACAACTCTGTATTTGGGTACGTTTACGTCAGCCTGACGGGTTTGCACGTTTTTTTAGATACAAGGTATACGGAGTGTATTTTGTATGAGGTTGTCGTCCACGGTTTGCATCAGTCTTCATTCACCAGGAATCGCTTGGTGCTGTGAACAGTCTCCTTGTATCGATTACCGAAACCTGCAAAGGGTACAACAAACATGTTGGTTCATGAGATATCGCATTAACAAGAGGCTGAAAAACTGTCGAAGTGTCGTGGTGACCTTGTAAATAAGTCAAAGGTCATGCAATTTGACTGGTGACTGCATAATCACACAGACATCGCGTAAACAAGAAATGTGACGCCGCTGAATACATAGTTGGGGCAACAAAAACAACTATGTATTTGGGTACGTTCACGTCAGCCTAAAAAACTAAGAGAGCGGGCGCACCAGAAGTATTGTAAAGATCATTGTATCCATCATTTATTAAGCAAACAGGAGACCCCAAGACACTCAAAATTAAGTACCCAGATTTTTAGACACACTCATCTGGCCAACAGGCTATCTTTTACATTAGAGTCTTTCACCGCTGTCTCTGACCACCACCTGCCGTGACGCTTAGACAGCCTGTCCGGCACCCCATTGGCTGCCTCTCCCGATCGGAGGCTGTGTATACCAAACTCCTGTCTCTTAAATTGGTTCGTAACAATTGTCCACGCATATCTCATAGTGTCAGATTTTCGCTCTCAGAGGTTTATAGCAAGGGTATATTTTAAGCCCTCTTCTTTTCTCATTTTTTATTGGTGAATTGTGTAATGATATTACAGAAAATGGTAAATTTGGTATACAGCTGTTTCCTGACTTTTTAGAGATATTGTTATTACTCTTCGCGGATGGTGTCATTCTTATATCTGATGTTGTCTCAGAACAATTACATATTTTAGAATCTTATTCAGAAAAATGGGGACTTGAAGTCAACCTAGATAAGACTAATATTGTTGTCTTTAGACGTGGTGGACGATTATCCTCTAAAGAAAAATGGTACTATAAAGATTCAGTCATTGATGTTGTAAATTCATAGAGATATCTTGGTATTATATATTCATCCACTTTTAAAATGAACAAATGCATAGATGATCTAGCATTGAGGGGCAAACGAGCATTGTTACATATATTATATAAATTAAGAAAGATCGACATGGTGCATCCTAAAGTATTTTTAAAAATATTTGATACACAAGTCCAACCAATTCTACTCTAAGGGGGTAAATCGTTATGATAATATTGAAAAAAATCATTTGCTCGCATGTAAGACATTTTTAAATGTTGGCATACAGACTCCTAATGTTATAGTATATGGGGAATGCGGACGATTTCCGTTGTACATACTTGCCTCGTGTCGAACTATTAAGTATTGGCTAAAACTTACTGAAATGCATTCTGGTAGGATAACTAAGAAAACATACGATATGTTTTTATTTCTTGATAATATTGGACAATTCAATAACGCAATATATGGTTTTCTCATGGCTTTGGTTTTGTGTGGTTGGCACACTGTGTTGGTGATAAATTGCATTTTCTTAGATGTTTTAAAAATGAATGTGTAAATATGTTTTACCAATCTTGGCATTGTAATCTTTGATACTAGTTCACGTTACAATGTGTATAGACAATATAAGAGTTTGTTAGAACCTGAAATATATTTAAGTAGGATTAATGTAAAATATAAATCATATAAAAGGGACATCTTTAAAAAAACTTACATTTAACTGATTTAAGTCTAAACACGGAATATAAATATATGTATTTCTAATCTAAGACGTTATATACTATACGCATGCATAATTCGTGTTATACATACATCTAGGCACCTTTCGCATTGAAATCGTGTATTTTAATTCATATGTTTATCATTGCCATGTTTATTTAGAAATCACCTTGTCCGTAATGGTCTATTGCGCCTGGCTATACTTTTTTGTATTGCATTCGATATTACTTGTTGTTTATTTATTTATATAAGCATATACATTTCACTGAGTTTGTTGAGTTTTCCAGTTAATGTATTTGATCATGAAATAAATATTCTCAAATTATTTAGGAGCGGTGAATATGGTTTGCATAAATTACATATCATAATATATACAACGTTTAAATGGGGAAAATTGAATGCTTTATATGACACAATGTCACATACACTGCATGAATATTTCCCAAATCGAAATCAAATGTGACAACAACAATAAAACACGCTGAATGTGAGTGAGAGTTTTGTATGAGTTCATTTTTATTACGAATTCGCTTTTGGTACGGATTTACCGACAGCTGCAGTCCAGCCGGCCAGTACCCAGTTGCGTCACGTGACCTCGCTACCCGTGTCGATCCGGCCTCGCCACGCTGCGGTCACAGCACAAATAACTAAGCGCCATAGTACCCCTCTAAAGTAAGACCGAAATATATTATTTTCTATTGAATTCTTAACTGCAATTGGTTCATTAGACTATTTTGTGGAAAACGAGACCCCAAAAATCCATATGCTGTTCCTATATTAAACTAGAGCGACTTAAACTTTGACGAAAACATCGTCTGCTTTTCGACCACGAGCAACAAACCAAAAATGGGGCGGGGCTTAGAGAGTTGGAAGATACCGGAAGTGACGTACGTGAAGAGACGGGATGCAAACATTCGCTTACTATTTACAATGACAAACACTGGGGAATCGGACAGTTTATCTGTTATATCTACGCTTTGCAATAATGCCACATCGCTGTTTTGCTGTAAACTGTTCGAGTAATGTTTTTTATCAAGTTTCACTTTACAAATGTCCCAAAATATCGGTATATATATATACATATATATATATTAAATATGATGGATATGAATAGTGAAAGACGGTGGATTCATAGACGTTCGAAGACATAGGATAAATCAATGCTAATGAGATATACGATGACAAAATGAAACCAAGATATGATAATATGAACGAAGAAAAGTTGAGATAACGAAATCAGATATTCGGTGTTGTTATTATTTTGTTGGAGAATGTTTGTGCATAAAATAAAACAACAAACGTGAGATTAGCAGACGCCGGCAAAGTAGGCCCTACGGTAGGCCATCGACAATCAAAGCACATCACAACATCCTGATTTGTTAACGTCGTTAATCTACCGACAACCTAATTTACTAACAGTACATTACAACAATCAAAGCAACTCACCACATATTTTAAAACACTGCATCCCAATGTTACATTTTACGATTTAGTTATCACTTATTAACACATTCAGAATCTAATAGATGATAAAATAATGTTTTCAATAACAGTTGTGGTTAATCAAATCAAATCAAATAAACATCGTATTAAATTGACATTTCAGCAAAAGTGTCAATTAATGTAAGAAATTTACCTTATAAACGTATCCAAACTTCTATAAGATCAGCTTCAAATGGCAGCACATAATAACTGCAGAAATCAGTGCGCACAACGTACGTTGTAATTGAGGAGGACGTACTCACTCGGCACTGGTAATGTGAGTGTTGCATGCTCATTTGTCAGTTGAACTGGGGAAGTGCCGAGTAAGCACGGACGACGCACTGGCAACGAGTTTAAACGTACGGAGCACGCATGTGCTAAGTGGGTCGTCCGTGAAGAATGTGGCCATGTGAAAAACTTAAAACACTCACAGACTCCGTGCGTTGTGCGCACAGTGTCCGTATAGTGGATGGAAGTCGTACGGACGGAAGTCGTACGTTTGAAAAATATATGCAGTCGCACGCAGCTCCCACGCAGCGAAAGTTCTGCATGCAGTAAAAGCGCTACGGCGTGTCTGCCTTCTCCAGATCCGTACGGTGTCTGTACCTACAACGTACGACTACCACTATTTTAGCCACGTTTTTGCACGTAGACAGCACACACTTGCAAGTACGGCGGGTTGTGACCGCCGCTTAAGGCCGAGAGCCGCATATATGCGACGAATTAATCAGCTCCTCACAGCGAGTAACGCAATAATGCGTTCTCGCGGTTTTATTTAAGAAAGTCCATTCTTTTCATCATCTTAACGATGTCATTAAACAATTATTTCAGTCATAGATGCAGTGTAGACCTCTTGCTATATTTGATATATCTTATATGAATTATTTATCATTTGCAACGATTTACTCAAGTTTGATAAAGAACACATGTCGGCGAGGAAGGAAATTATATTATAGAACTATAATACGTTTTGAGCATGTTGTTGCATTTAATCAGCCCTTTTGTTTTGCTACTTTTGCATTTTGGAAAAATCATATTTTGTGATTTGTATCTGAAATCATTTACTGCACGTGTCCATTACATAGAAACACGTACAAGGCGTGAATGCATAATGTAATAAGTTCATTATTACCTGTAAACCATATAACATATTTCAACTGTCAACTTGAAGAAAGTTGCATGATTATTTGTTATTTGAATATTTTTCATAACAATAAATCCGGTGTAATTATTGATTTCTAACTGAAACTGGGTAAAACAGGCATATTATTGGACAACTGTTTTCGTCTAGTCACGCCCCTGTCTGTAGAATTTTATGCAATCATGTTTGGGCTTCACATATCAATGATGTCTCTCACAGTTACTACAAATGCGATGCTTTTTTAGTGACGACAACTAGTTTGATATATTTTACATATATTCAAGTATGTACACACCTTTTATCTTTCATTATTTTTCTTTTAAGCTGGCGGCTGTGCAAAATCACGTGTCACTTTATGTATGACAAGTATCTCAATAATCATAGGTTTAGACAACATTTTTAAATGAACACAAACAGATTGTTTATTTACGGTGAGATGAGGTGAGTTGGAGTTTAACGCCGCTTTCAAGAGTATTTCAATCATATCACGGCTGCTAGTATTATGGCAGGGAGAAAGCCCGCAACACAAATTGTTTGATACGCCTACAATAAGTAGTGTTAGAACCAATGATAGAAATGTGTATCATTTGATATTGAACGTTGTGAAACTCATGAATTGCCCTTTTGGTTTTACTCTTCAATATTTATATATACATGTAAGAAAGGTGATCGATACGTCCAGTGAAGAGATTGGGCAACTTCCCTACGCAAGGCATGCATCTCCATCAATGGCTGATTTAAACTTGCGCATTTCCTTAATGTTTTTGTGTTAGCGAGTCAGATCCAACTTTACATGCGCAGAAATGTGAAGGAAATGCCACAAGGCTTATTTAACCAGTAATGGAGATTGGAACTATAAATACAAACTATTATGACTATTGTTACGATAGTAGTTTAGATCACATGATCTATCACATGACCTGCTTGTACACATATTATGATTACGTCATTGTGACGTCGCTTCCTGTTTACGTAGCGTCATTGTGACGTCGCTTCCTGTTTACGTAGCCCGCCATGAATACATACGTTCAACTTCAACAGACTTGTTTGTCCTAGTGTAAGTGCCCTGAACTCTCATACAAAGTAATGAAACATGGTGTCAGAAGTCGGCGATACTCGCCTCTACATGTCAACAAACTTTCACAAGTGATACAACTGTAATGTATCATGGAACTTTCTCTGAAACTCGCTCGGTGCTTGCTCTCACATCTGTCGTCTGCTGTAGCCATATTTGTTTATGGTAGTGATCTGATAAGGCCGTTTCTCGCGCCTAAGTGTGATAACTATAATCTTTCAATCGACCAGATGTTTGAACCTTTCTTCTCTCTATGGATGCTTGACACTCCACATATGTATTTTGGAAATTGACTCTCACTCTCTCTCTAACATCGGTGAATTCCCAGAATTACCGTAAAACTCTCAATAAATGCACACGCTCTCTAACTCTCTCACTCAGTGCATAGAAGACTTCCAAATAACATTTTGTGTGAAATTTATGTTAGAATAATTGTCACAAACTCTCTCAAAACTATCTGAACAAGCATTTATCTACATTATGGCTGAAAATCCACCTACCCCTTCCTTTCATTCCAACATTCCACTATCACCCAAACTGGACATAACAGGAAATCTCTCAAGTAATTGGAAAAGATGGAGACAACTTTGGGATTCTTTTGAAATAGTTGGTAATACTAAATCTCAAAATCACAGCTATCGCGTTGCTACATGTGTCACATGTGTAGGCAATGAAGGTCTTAAAATCTACAATGGCTTACCATTTACCAATGATGATGAACGTAAGAACATGGATACAATTCTTACTCTCATGGAAAAGCACTGTTTAGGTGAAACTAACGTTATCTATGAAAGATACATCTTCAATAACAGAAGTCAACTCGAACATGAAAGCATTGACACATACCTACTCAGCTGCGTACATTAGCTCAGTTCTGCAATTTTCAGGGTCTATCAGATGAACTGATTAGGGACAGAATAGTGTGTGGTATTCGTGACAATTCTGTTAGGAAGAAATTACTACAAGAATCAAAGCTTTCCTTGAAAAAATGTCTTGATATCTGTCGTGCATCTGAAACAACATCAGCTCAACTTAAAGCTATGTCTGGCACAGACGAAATTCATTTCATCAAGGGATCTAAGAAATACTCAAAGCTATATTACTCTAAACCAAAGTCTCGTGAACAGGGTACAGGTCAGAAGTCTCACTCTCAACATCACACTCTAAAAAATATGATTGCAAGTTCTGTGGAAGAAAGCATGCACCTGACCGTGAGTCCTGCCCAGCGTTTGGTAGAGCATGCAGTAACTGTGGTTTACTCTCTCACTTTGCACAGCAATGCAGACAACGTCGTTCACGCGTTCCTAAAGGAAAACACAAGTACAAATCTAAACAAGTCAACAAGCTCTCCGATAACTCCAGTGATGATGACTCTAGTTGTGAAGAATATTTACTGACTGTAGAAACTGAAAATGAAGGGTGTGAATACTGTAGATGAGAAGTATGCATCCAAGATTTTTGCAACACTAAATCTAGAAGGGAAACTTACCAAATGTCAGGTGGACAGTGGAGCTACCTGCAATATCATCTCTAAATCGGATTTGCCAAAATCACACCGACCAGTGTAAAACTCAGGATGTATAACAACTCGAGTATGACAAACCTTGGCGAAGCGACACTGAGAATAACGAATCCAAGAAACTCGAAACGATACAAAGGAAAATTTGTAGGTGTTCCAGAGGAAAGAGTCCCTCTGATAGGATCTCGCTCAGCGCAACAGATGAACTTTCTAAAGGTACTCTATGAAAATATCTTTGAAGTAATAGATTCATCTCAATCTCACTCTCACAGGGAAAAAGGCCCTTATCTCACAAAGAAGGACATTTTGTCAAAATTCACAGATGTATTTGGAGAGGAAAATGGTCTACTTTCAGGGGAACAGAAACTTGAAATTGATGAAACAGTTCCGCCGGTCAAGCAACCACTCAGAAGAATACCTCATGCTCTGAAGGATCAGTTGAAATCTGAACTTGATCATCTCAAGAAGACAGGTGTCATCACTCCAGTCAACGAACCAACTGATTGGGCATCAAGTCTGGTGATTGTGAAGAAAGCAAATGGAAAACTCCACATCTGTATTGACCCCAAACCACTCAACACGGCTCTCAAGAGAAGTCACTATCCTCTTCCAGTCGTAGAAGACTTTTTAAAAAAATTAAATTTTTTTATTTCCATATTTTGTTTACACGCATGACATAAATACAGTCTGCTGATAGCACATAAATATGAGGAAATATACACTTCATATATACTGTACATCACATGTCTAATGATAAACACAAGTTTACATGTACGTGCTAACTAGGTCGAAACGATTACAAAAAGAAGACAGACAAAAATATGATTGACACAAGCCACTTATAAAAGTGTTGGAATTATTAAGTCGAGTTTATTTATGATTAAACATATTATAAATCACGTTTTCGGAAAAGTAGATGAAGGGTTGACCAAAATTTTATAAATTTCTCTTCATTTTGGTCGGAGAAGTAAATACATTTTGTGATGTTGTAGTATTTAATGATTTCCTTTTTGATATAAGTAATGGATGGAGTAAAACCTTTTTTGCTGCTTCGGTAGATTAGTTGTTTAGTCAGTAAAATTATGGCATTTAAAGGGTTATTGTTTTTACCTTTGATGCCAAGTATAACTTTTTCAATAGTAAGATTGATAGGAATCTGTTCAGAATGTAGCCATGCTTCTAAATCCTTCCATAAGTTTAAAATAATATCACATTTCCAAAACAGATGATCACTTTTGCAAAAACAACAAACTGGCGATTCTATATAGCTCAACTTATGTAGAAATTGTTTCGTAGGCAGAATGTTATGAATAATCTTATATTGGAACCATTTAAGGTCTCTGCAAGGAGTGCATATATTACTAATAATGTTAAATATTTTCCTTTCCTATTCAGTGAATTGACAATTTAAAATTCTTTCCCATTTCGAGTAGCAGGGTAGGTGAACAAACGTGGAGTTCAGAAATGTAGAATATATCGTTTTGTTTACCAGATAATTGTTTATGAGCCTTATATTGAAGGGGTAGATTGGTCGAAGATTTATTTGTGTTAAGTTTGGTATATCAAGTCGACATGCGTATGACTTAATAGCTCTCTGTATACCTTCATAAGTCAACAAAATTATATTAAGGGAATATTTCCTGTTAAATTGGTCAAGGCTGAGTATATTACCATCTTCATCGATAAAATCATTTATGAAATGTATCCCTTTTTGGTACCAAGAGCTATAAAATTCAATTTTATTTGCAATTTGTAGATTCTCATTGTTCCAAACAGACTGAGATCGGAAATCCTCTTCGGTTTTGATAAGCGTTTTTTACTATTGAATCTGTTGATCCATTTTAATTTCTGTGATGTTATTATTTCCCTGATATTAGGTGCTTTTATACCTCCGTGTTCAGGCTTTAGCATCAAAACATCTCTTTTGATTTTGTCTGGTTTGTTCTGCCATATAAATTGGAAACATTTCTTTTGAAATTTATCAATACAATCTTTTGAAGGATCTGGTAATACGGAAAATAAATGTTTCAATTTCGAAATAAAGAGGGATTTGATCAGGGTATTTCTTCCGTAAGGTGTTAATATTCAAGTGGACCACAGGTTCATCTGTTTAGTAATCGAGCTAAATTTTTCATCATAGTTTTTGTCCACAACGTTTTCTAGATCTACATCAAACTTTATTCCAAGTAAAGTAAATTCTGTCTGTGACCAATCAAGGTTCCATTCATTACACAGTTTGTATCTACATCTCTTTTCAGAACCTATCCATATAAGTTTTGTTTTATCTGCGTTTATTTTTAAACCTGAAAAACGTGCAAAAAACTTCAGATTACCCAAAACTGCATAAAGGCATTTTTCACTCCTGTCAAATGTTAAGGTGGTATCATCGGCGAATTTGGAAATTAAATACTCTATGGATCCTATGGATATTCCTTTGACTTTTTGTCATTTCGCAACATTATACTCAGAATTTCTACAGCGAGTAAGAAGAGATACGGAGCGATAGGATCTCCTTGGCGGCAACCTCTTTCTACTTTAAATGGCGACGAGATGTGACCGTTTATTAGAATTCTTGTTTCGATGTCGTTATATAAAGTACTTATCTATTGGCAGATGCTAGGACCGAATCCAAAATATGTTATAACATTTAATAAATAATTTCTGTCTATCGAATCAAACGCCTTCTCGAAGTCAATTAGCATAAGTACACCTGGTATTTGAAAGGTTTCTGTGTATTCCATTATGTCATATATTGTTCTAGTAACTTCACCAATATATCTTCCTGTAAAAAAGCCTTTTTGATCTTCATTAATTATTTTAGGTAGTACACTCTTTATTCTATTTGATATAACAGCCGAGCCTAATTTATAACCTGTATTCAACAACGAAATTGGTTGCCAATTTTTTAGATATTGTTTAGGTTTGTTCCCCTTTGGGATACATGTAATAACTCCTTGTCTTTGTGAAGTGGATAAGGTACCATTTCTGTACCCGTTGTTTAATGAATTACAAAGAAATACACCAAGATCTTTCCAGAAGAATTTAAGAAATTCTGTAGTAAATCCATCTTGTCCAGGACTTTTTTCGTTTTTCATTTTCTTTAATGCTTGTGTTAACTCATTGATAGTTAACTCCCCTTCTAGGTCAACTGCCTCTTCACAAGAAAGCTTGGCAATGTCGATATCTGAGAAATACTCTTGAAGGTCAATTAATGATACATCTTGTTTTTAATATAATTTTTGGTAGAAAGATTTAGTCTCGTTCATTATATCTGCAATATCGGTTAAAAGTGTACCATCTTTTTTTCTATTTCCATTATTGCCTTGTTCAGAAAGTGTCTGGCCTCTAAATTAAATAAGTATTTAGTAGGTTTTTCTCCCTCTTCCATCCATTTGCTTTTGATCGAATTAGCATTCCTTGCACCTTCTGATTATAAATCTCATCTAGATTAATTCTAACTTCATTGATGTCATTTAAAATTTCTTCTTTTTCTAAAAGTTCGTCGGTTTCATCTAATGTTTTTTCCAGTTCGATTAGTTTAGTTTGGTAATCTTTTTCCTTTGCCATTATTTTCTTTTTTTTGGTTGATGAGTAGTAAATTGTTTGCCCTCTTATCATTAACAGTAACGTTTCCCATAACAACTGATCATCAATAGAGTATTTGTTAGTGTCTACTTTGTACTGATTCAGGGTAGATTTAATTGTATCTTTAACTAGGTCTATGTACTCCTTATCGCGTAATAATGAATTATTAAATTTCCAAAATCCCTTACCACAAGATATTTCGGCAGACGTTAATGTCAATTCTATTATCGAATGATCGGATTCAATACTTGGTTTAATATCACAATTTTTCACAGATGGTAGCATATCGTGCGAAATAAGGAAAAAGTCCAGTCTCGCTTGTTTCAGAGGTGTAGGTTGCCGCCAAGTATATCGTTTTGTGTCATAATTTAATTCACGCCAGGGATCTTTAAGGTTAAAAATATCCATTATTTCCAGTACCGTATCTCTAGCTTTTGGATTATTAATTTTCTTGTAATTATAAGTATCTAGAGTTTGGTCCTGTACCAAGTTCCAGTCTCCGCAGATGGATATTTTGTCACTATCGAAATCTTTTACTATGTTCATAATATGTTCGAAGAAAGCTGGACTATCAGTATTTGGTGCATATATAGTAATGATTGTATATGTTATCTCATTTATAAGAAGTTTTAAAGCAACATAATTACCACCTTTATCATGCCTATGTTCTAAAACTTTAAAGTCAAAATTGTTATTAAAAAGAACAGCTGTCCCACGGGCATTACCTTTAAAGCAGCAAAAGTAACATTCACTGTATCCCCATTGCTGTTTTATTAATTGGACATCTTCATATTTAAAGTGTACATCTTGTAGACAATATATATTTGCCTTTTTCTTACGAAGTAACTGAAATACCTTTTTGCGTTTAGTGATATTTCTCAAGCCTCTACAGTTCTGGCTAACTATTTTGATTTTATCCGTCATCTTTTATTTTTGAAATTTTGACTTTTAATGTTTTTCGCATAAAATTTGTAAAGGATCGATTAAGTTCATCAAAATCATAGTGGCATTTACATTTAGAAAGAAAACTGACATCTAATGTCAGCACCTGTTGTTTAAAGTAAAGGACTTCCACACATAGTGAAAAGAAAGAGTGAATATCATTTTCCTAATGTCTAATGGAATATGGAAACACAGTTTGTACAAGTAGAAGCATCTTACCTGAAGTGATGCTTCAAACAAAATTAAAAAGCATAATGTAAAAATAAAGAAAGGAGCTGAACAGCCCATTGGAAGGGGAAAACTTTCCCCACTTAGCGTAAAAAAATAGATTAACCCCCACGGGGATAAAATGAAATAAATTATTTAGAACAGGATCGTATCATTGAAAATAGACAAATAAATGTTCAACAATTAACAAAGGTTGTCTCTACTGGGAGAAAATTACACAGGCAGCACAAGGCGTTTCACCGGTAGTATGTCCGTGCATGTCATACATTCACGTGCCTGTCGTGCATCGTTGTTGTTGCTGTGTTCCCAGATAGTTCATACTCGGTATCATTGCATACGTGGATACTCTAAATGGATATAAGTTTTAAAGCAACATAATTACCACCTTTATCATGCCTATGTTCTAAACCTTTAAAGTCAAAATTGTTATTAAAAAGAACAGCTGTCCCACGGGCATTACCTTTAAAGCAGCTAAAGTAACATTCACTGTATCCCCATTGCTGTTTTATTAATTGGAGATCTTCATATTTAAAGTGTACATCTTGCAGACAATATATATTCGCCTTTTTCTTACGAAGTAACTGAAATACCTTTTTGCGTTTAGTGATATTTCTCAAGCCTCTACAGTTCTGGCTAACTATTTTGATTTTATCCGTCATCTTTTATTTTTGAAATGTTGATTTTTAATGTTTTTCGCTTAAAATTTGTAAAGGATCGATTAAGTTCATCAAAATCATAGTGGCATTTACATTTAGAAAGAAAACTGACCTCTAATGTCAGCACCTGTTGTTTATAAGTAAAGGACTTCCACACATAGTGCAAAGAAAGAGTGAATATCATTTTCCTAATGTCAAATGGAATATGGAAACACAGTTTGTACAAGTAGAAGCATCTTACCTGAAGTGATGCTTCAAACAAAATTAAAAAGCATAATGTAAAAATAAAGAAAGGAGCTGAACAGCCCATTGGAAGGGGAAAACTTTCCCCACTTAGCGTAAACAAAATAGATTAACCCCACGGGGATAAAATGAAATAAATTATTTAGAACAGGATCGTATCATTGAAAATAGACAAATAAATGTTCAACAATTAACAAAGGTTGTCTCTACTGGGAGAAAATTACACAGGCAGCACAAGGCGTTTCACCGGTAGTGTGTCATACATTCACGTGCCTGTCGTGCATCGTTGTTGTTGCTGTGTTCCCAGATAGTTCATACTCGGTATCATTGCATACGTGGATACTCTAATATATATAACATTCCTAGAGCTTGTATTATGTATATAAATGTCAACAACTTTGAGGCTGGACCGATTATACAGTGAGATTTTTGTCAAGAGAAGAATGTTGAGGTATTTGTCTATGATTATATAAGTCTCACAGCATATTCATGATATTTGGCTTATATGTAAAGAGTAATGTGATAAGGTATATATACAGCAGTTTAGGTATTTGTTAACAATAGCACTGATTAAATGTTAATCCAGTGGAACACACAACACTTCGCTATACCACTACAAACACATTACATAGCATGCTGTGTATTCGTGCCTTTATGCGTCGTCGTTTTGATAGGACGATGTAATCTTTGTTGCTTAAGATGTCATATCATACAACAGTATGCTTGAGACAGTACGTCCAAAAACAGACAGACGATCCACAGTGAGCTACACCACAACACAGCGCTACACCACAACACTGCTCTACACCACAACACTGCGTTACACCACAACACTGCTCTACACCACATCACTGCGTTACATGACAACACTGCGTTACACAACAACACATTATACAGCATATGGTGGATTCATATCTCCTGTTAGCGCTATGCGCGTCGTCCAGGCCGATGTTACATTTGGTCTTGTTTCCAAAACGTGATCAATGCCGATCAAACGCAATGTTGTCTGAAGCTTTTCGGCGTCATATATGGCACGGGACTTTCTGTACAAGATTGCTCGTTGCTTTTTAAGTTTAGCGGGAAGATCTGTACATATCGAGATACGTTTATCTTTAAGAAACTTAGCGGCGTTCAAAACACTGCCCCTGTCCTTCATCGATAAGAAACTGGCGATTATTGGAGCGGGTGCGTCGGGGGTTGGGTCTCCAGGAAAAGGTTTTCTCGGGAGTCGATGCACATTTTTGAAATATACGTTTTCCACAGCATCATCAGAAAATCTCAGGTCATTTTCAAATAGTTTTCGCAGAATCCTCTCGGGATTTTCGCCTGGACTTTGTGGAATGCCGTAAAAGAGAAGGTTTACTTTCCGGTCGTGTGTTTCTTTAAACAAAAGTGTTCTTTCAAAATCTTTAGCTTGATCTGTGAGTTGAGTTTTCAAATTTGAAACTTGTGACTTAAGTTCAGTGATTTCACTCGACTGGAAGGAAGTCGCTATCTCCACGTCACCGACACGTGTTGTGAGTTGAGTAACGCCGCTTTTAAATTCCTCCATACATCTTTCCAAATTCTTAAGCATGTTGTTTCCAATTTCAATCTTATCCGTAAGACGCTTTTCCATGTTTAGAATGAGTTCATCCAAACTTGAACTAGAACGTGTATTTACACCAGCTTTTGGAGTACTCATGATGCAGAGTTAAAGTTCTCACAAAAATATACCAGAAAGTTACAAATACTCACATTTGTTGTTAATGTATTGATAGAATACCGCTTATTTGCTTTCCTGTGGTAAGCGTTCAGTTTTTCATTGTAGAAAACAGCTCAAAATTTAAAACCCGTGGGGTTAGTCGTGAGCGCGTCACGTGTGCGTCCGCTCGTTTCCCAGACATCTCTCAAGCGAAGGTATTCTCAAAGTGCGACCTTCGACATGGGTTCTGGCATGTTGCTCTCGATGAGAAATCAAGTTTTCTCACTACTTTCGGTACACCTTTTGGCAGGTACAGATGGCTGAGACTCCCGTTTGGTATATCTCCCGCTCCCGAGATATTCCAGTACCGAATCGACCAGGCTCGCCAAGATCTGGAAGGAACACTCAGAGTTGCAGATGACATCTTGATCATCGGTGAAGGATCTACTCACGAGGAAGCAGTGAAGAATCACGACGAGCGATTCATCAAACTATTTGAACGCTGCAAACAGACTGGAATCAAGCTTAACCCAGACAAACTTGAACTGAAACAGAAAGAACTCTCTTTCATCGGACACATTCTTACGGACGAAGGTTTGAAACCAGACCAAAGCAAGGTGAAAGCAATTCGTGAGATGCCGAAACCTACTGACGTCCCAGGTATCCAACGCGTGATAGGACTAGTCAACTATCTCTCCAAATTCTTGAAAAATCTCTCCGACATCTGCGAACCTCTACGACAACTCACAAAGAAAGATGTGATGTGGAATTGGACGTATGAACATGATAGAGCTTTTGAAGCTATCCAGCTACTTCGCTACTTCAAGAGTCAAGACGAAGTAGTTCTACAATGCGATGCGTCTGACACTGGTCTTGGTGCAACTCTACTACAAGGAGGCCAGCCCGTCGCATATGGAAGCAGAGCCCTTACTCCAACTGAAAAGAACTATGCACAGATCGAAAAGGAACTCCTCAGTATTGTGTATGATTTCACAAGTTTCACCAGTACCTCTATGGACGAAAAAGGATCGTTGAAAATGATCACAAACCACTGGTCTCGATCCAGAAGAAACCTCTACTAACAGCACCCAAGCGGCTGCAGAGAATGCTGTTAGCACTCCAGAATTACGACAATGAAATAGTCTACAAGAAAGGAGTCGAAATGTATCTTGCTGATACATTGTCACGCGCCTACCTACCAGAGTGTGACAAACCGGATGACAGAAGTAATGAAGTGCTATCTGTAACCATGTCTACAGCAGAAACAGAAATCCAGTCGATCCACATGGCGGAATATCTACCTATCTCTGATGAGAGACTTCAAGCCATTCAAGTGGAAACAGAAATGGATGAAAGACTTCAATCTGTCAAATCGTTGATACAGTCCGGATGGCCTGAAAGAAAACATGAAGTGCCAAACCTAGCATCTCCGTACTATCACATGAAAGACGAACTAACAGTTCAAGATGGGATCATCTTCTATGGTTCCTGATGTGTCGTACCTAGAGGTGCGCAATATAACCGGTTTACAGGTATTAACCGGTTCAAGGATGAAATCGATACGTATTGCGATATGCTAATTGAAAACCGGTTTTTACAATACATTTAGAACACAATGTAACATTCGGAAATCTTCTGATATATTTCCCTTTTTCCACATCGAATATCATGCTTTCTCATAAAATGGTGATTGTAGACGATTCACATTTACTGGCATGCTATTTACTATAGTAAGGCTTATTGTGTCGCAGTTTTCTTCAGTTATCAAAGTAAATGTACGATTGGGACTTATGTCAGCCTACACGTTTTGTAATGAGTGCATAAACGTTAATAAAGTCATGTAAACGTTGAAGGATTATACGGATTATAACTTGGCAGCATATATGAAGTTAGAAAATGATGTCTGCTTAACATTTTGATGTTTTTCTGTATGGAAATAGTTCTCACAAAGTCCCTCACCTGATGAAGGAGTTGTTATCTCGAAAATATTGTTTTTTTATGTATTTATTATGGTTTTATATATTCGCATTCACCTTCTCCTTAATATAAGATACACGTGTATCTATTGCAAATCACAAACAAATAGATCTATATATTTTTCAACATTACAGCCAGAAATAGTTTATTTAGACAGCAAACTGCAAGTCTTTTACAAACAAATTAACCGGGCATTGAATTATCACATTAGTCACATACAGAATTTATTTTTTTATAACAATATATATACACGGTAATATGTGGTCATCTTCTCGGTAACATCTCGTTGTTGTCCTATTGTGTAAACATGTAAGTACTAGATCTAAATTGTGTTAACTGTGACTGTAGATCAGATGGTACTGTTGATAAGTGCGTCTTGTAAACTCATAATGATATACTATTTCCTATTCCTATTTTATTATTTCCTTATTTGGACTATTAGACTGACCAGTCCAGTTGACTAAAATGAAGTTTTGTCTCGATTATAATTTCTTTAGAGAAACTAGACTAAGTGCATTTTTATTCATGCCAAATCCAAACTTACGCGCTTATTTTCAATAATTAGTCATGTATTCTGGTTTTATTCAAGATTTATTAAACAAGGAAATTACTTTCATTATCTCTCAATCAAGCAATAACTAAACCAAGTAATTGCAATTCATATCGCAATACACGAGTTAAAATCGCAATATATCGCAATATGAAAAATCTTAGCAATACCCACCTCTAGTCGTACTAAAGAAGCTAAGACCCTATATACTCAAACGGATCCACAATTCTCACAGTGGTATCGAATCGTGCAGACGAAGGGCACGAGAATGCATCTATTGGCCGAACATGAACTCTGAAATCAGCGATTTCATCTCCAAGTGCGATGTGTGCAGCACATTTTAGAGGAAACAACCAAAGGAACCTCTCATCTCCCACGACATTCCAGAGCGACCATGTTCGAAAATTGGAACAGACATCTTCACACACGGTCGAAAAGATTACCTAGTCACGGTCGACTACTTCAGCGACTACTTCGAGATAGACCAAATCAGGAACAAGACTGGTAATGAAGTAATTCGAAGACTCAAAGGTCATATGGCCCGCCACGGAATTCCGGACACAGTTGTTTCGGACAATGGCCCTCCATTCAGCTCGAATGGCTTTGAAACGTTTGCGGCTAAGTACGAATTCGACCACGTAACCAGTTCACCAGGTTATCCCCAATCCAATGGGAAGGCCGAATCAGCGGTAAAGATTGCCAAGAATATCATCAAGAAAGCGGAAAAAGCTCAAACTGACCCCTACCTTGCGCTTCTAAACTACCTAAACACTCCAACGGAAGCCACCATAACTTCTCCGGCTCAGCGTCTATTCAACCAACGAACTAAAACTCCCCTACCAACTTCTAAAACTCTACTCGCATCTCAAATACCATCCAGGGTCATGGAAAAGAAGAATATCAAGCAGAAGCGTCAAGCCGAAAACTACAACAAATCTGCTAGAAGTCTCAAACCCCTACATGATGGACATCAGGTTCGAACGCAGCCTCTCAGATCACATGAAAAAGAAAAAAAGAAGAGAGGAGTAGTGAGAGACCAGGTCAACATACGATCTTATGAAGTCGAGACAGAAGATTGTAAAGTCTTGAGACGGAACCGCAGACATCTCAGAATCACTCCAGATGTCCCCTCAACTACAACCAGAAGTGATCCAGGTCACGCCGACCTAGGTCACCCTGACCTTTCCAGGGAACTGTCACTAACACCTTCTGTTTCAGCCAGGGGAACTAATCCTCTGAGTCAGTCAACTATGGAAGTGGATTTGTGCCGAAAATGAAGACATGTTGACTTGTAACTTGTAAAGTGTAACATGTCGTTCTCAACCATACAAGTCTCGAAAAGACAAGTCCAATCATGCAAAACTAACATTTTAATTCTGTCAATTGTCACTTTACAAAGTTAAAATGTTATTCTAGAAATCGTCAAAGTCGAAAAGTCAACTTGTCATTTTTAATTATTAAATCTAAATATTATGCACATTTAGTAATGTTACAAGTTACGTTTGACAAATGAAAAATGGAAAATGAGGAGTTGCAAAGTCAGCTTTGTAAAAAGGACTTTTGCATTTCGAGACTGATATGACTTGCATAGTTGTGAATGCAATGTTTCAAATTACATCTCTACATGAATTCGCATTGACCATATTTGAAAGTTTCCCAAAAGTTGCCGATGTTTTCCGAGGACGAGAGGCATTTGCGAAAAAACGAGACCTCCCTTGCCGCTGTCCCAGATGGGGAATCCCTTAGTCTATTTTGAGCCCAACGCTGGACGAATTGACCGCGCCCCCTGAAAATCAAGGGACGTAACTCTTGTTATGTCCTACAAACAAACGCACGTTGTTAGTTCACGGAGCGCTACTGTCACTTACATTCCGTTTGATAGTGTCGCTTAGTAATTAAATGGCAAACAAAAATATCAATTGAAAATTAATTCTTAGGTATTGTTATTATTATCTCAATAAATTTTAAGGACATTTGACAAACAATTATTTTTTTGCAACACAAAACGAATGCGGAAGTAATGTAAATATGGGATGACACTGACAGACATAAAGGATCGCAAAGCTTGAATGGCATTGAAGTTATGATAAACGTATCCGATCCGTTATCATAAAACTTATTTTATTTACATATAAAACTGCAGATTTACAAACCATATATAGACAGCCTAGACCCGAAAAAAATAATTACTTTCTGTGCGTTCATTTACACATTATCTTCTCTCAGTTCAATCATGTCAACATTCACTTTTTTATACTCCAATTTTACGTGTATTCAATAAAGTCTTTTGCATTCAGAAATGAATATCCAAGTTTTGATGAAGAAAATCCTGATATATAAACGTTAGTGGGGAAGAAATTGAAAGAAATACATAAGCCAGTGTTGATAACTTTATTATTAATTTTAAAATATTTTAAATGTACCACAAGGCAATGATCTAAATCAGGGAACTTCATATACTTGTTTTAAAAAAAAATTAAAAATGCATTGCACTTTGATTATAACTGAAAACTTATTCTTACAGACAAATAATCAAGGGGAAATGTTCTTTAGCTGAGTTGAATTTATATCTTTTAATTATTTTACAAACTTTTCTCAACTATAGTTTAAATCATTTCTTGGTTTTGAATATGATATAGTTGATAGTTGATATATCTTTATTATGCACGAAGGCCTCGGGCCCATATACATGAAACAGTATATACAATCAACATATATTGGATACATTGATAAGCACATTTAGGAGTTTAACAAAGTCTGTCTCTTTTTATAGGCAGAATGTATATATTTACATAGATTAAGTAATGATTCATTTGAAGAAGCAGTTAACAAATTTCTAAATGTGGATTCATTTGGAGTTAAATAATAAACATGTGGAAAATAATGTAGTCTTTCAGCAGAATAAGACTGACATACTAATAGAAAATGAAATTCGTCTTCTATGCCATATTTACATACCGGGCATGTACGTAGAGATATATCAATATTTATCCATCTTCCTTCATTTATCTTCAATCTAAGTAGTCCTGCTCGGAATTTTACAAGAATATTACGGTATTTAGTTCATTTATAACGCTTAAGTTTTTTTCAGGTTCTAACAAACTTTTGTATTCTCTATATAATTTGTATCGTGAACTGTTATCAAGAGTACAATGCCAGGATTGGTAAAACATATTAACACATACATCTTTAAAACATCTGATAAAATGCAATTTATCACCAACACCCTGGGCCTGCCAAACAAATCCAAATCCATGTGAAAATAATATATTTCGGATATGAGAGGCGTAATTATTTTGTCCAATGTTGTCTAGAAATAAAAACATGTCATATGATTTTTTTGGTATTCTTCCAGAATTCATCTCAGTTAGTTTTAACCAATACTTAATTGTTCGACATAGTGCATGTATGTACAAGGGAAACCGTCCGCATTCCCCATATACTATGGCATTAGGAGTCTGCATGCCTACATTTAAAAAATTCTTATATGCAAGCAGATGGACTTTTTCAATACTATCATAACGATTTAATCCCCACACTTCGGCCCCATAAAGTAAAATTGGCTGTATTTGTGTATCGAATATTTTAAAGAATATCAGAAGTATATAGGGGTCATTATCATACACCTTTTGGGTAAGGGTTAAGGGTTTAGGATAATAAAATAAAATATTAAATAATAATTCATCAAAATATAAATAAAATAAATATAATTAATATATGTATATATTTATAAATATTATTTGATGATCAATATATTATTGATGATGATATTTAAAACTAATGGAAATGAAGTAAACATTATGAAAGGAACTTAATCAGTATTTATATGTGATCACAATGTAATAACGTGAATGAAATGTGTGAGCTAAACTAGTGATAAAAATAATTCATGCATACAGAATATAACATGTAATCGAGAAGAAGTACATTTAAACATATACAAGTAAATCATAGGAAAGTCAAATGCAGTTAACCTCAACCTGAAACATTCCACAAGGTAGCAGTAACAAACTAACATTGTCATGACATGGCTTTGCACTTGACCCCTCCCTGACCCGAAAGTGACCATTGACCAAGAGGGTTTGCTTCAGGCAACACTCCATTGGGAAAAGTCACGCACTGCAGCCCTCTGACTTGTAGGTGTGTCTTATAAACATTACAAAAAGAGATACCTCACTATGCGAATTATAATACTGTATACCTAATGATACCTATTATTTTCGTATATGAATATGAATTAGTAAATACGCACCTATAAAAAGGCGCGAACAGCATTGTCCACTTGACTATTCATCTTTCTGGTGTAACAGAATGATATTTGTGTGTGTTGAAAAAACAAGATTTAATGTGTTTACAATATAAAACTGAACCAAACTCCTCCTTGAATTAGTGACGTATAAGATATACATATAATTATGAAGTGTACTGTCTTTAACTGTTGTTTACATAACTTGTAGCCAGTGAGTGAATACAAAATTAATCCCGCTGTATTTATTTAAAGGTTATAAATAAGTTGTATATTGAAGTGATGCTGACTTTGATAAGAAGTATAACTGTAAATGTGTAAGTGTACAGAGTTATAATGGACTTGTCAAGAAGTCTATGTTTTTTAATGCCTGTTTACTTTTAAATATGAACAGGTAATCGTGTGCTGTCAAGATGTCTTTCACTGTAAGGTAGTCCTTAATCAAGGATCCAGACGATTTGGTCTCCACTAGCTAGGGCCTCGTGATGCAGATATAAGCATTATCCCGAAGCGATTGTTGCCGGTAGATGTATGATAAATCTTCATTGCTATGCATTATGATATATATCTTGTTATAATATTTTTATATTTAATTGTCTTTTCTTGGATTCTAACACATAAAAAGTGTCAAACAAAAGAAAACAAAACAAGGCAGCAGTTTCAGAAATTTATTCATTCTCAATATCTGCTTGTCAAATGGGATACAAAACCAAGTCAACAGAGTCATATGTCAAGTCACCATTTAGAGTTTTAGGTATTTGTCTTTTTCAATTTTCTTCGCCCAGGAGGTCCAAGTTTTATTACACCTTTGACAAACAGGGAAATAGTCTTTTTCTTGTCATTCTTTCTCTTGAGTGGACGTGGTGTTTTCACGATGTGAAGCAAGTTAGGTAGACTCATCCTGTCTCAGTGAGGACTGGGAGTCAACTGATGCTGGGTTGGCTCACAACAGATGTTTTAAATCAGTCCTGATCACTCTGTTCGTCATCGGCAGTACTCTCATCAGGAGCCATGTCTGATTCCATGTCACTTTCCAATTCAGGTCGATCTAGACGAGTTGAAATGTCCTTCATTTTAGGATTAATGAAGCGCCTTATCTTTCCCTTTATCACAGTTCGATCTGAGGCTGGGTCAATGTCATCCAGACTCATTAGGATTGGTGTAAAGAAAGGCGCATCTTTAAAATAGTGAGTAAACTCGAGTACGCTGTTGAGACTTTCCAACAATTTAGCATCCCACAGCTGTTTCATTTTTCTCTCAATCCATTCGTCTGTTCTGCCACGCTGCTTGTAATTTTTCCTGGTGAGTTTCATATCATTTTGATAAAGGTCATAAACCCGCCTCCAGATACGTTGTAAACCAACATTTTGCCATTCCTCGGCTGTCATGTCATTGATGGGCTTCCAGTGACGAGAGAGTGCTCCTGAATCTTTGCTACCAGCGCCTTTCTGAACAGCCTGATGTATCTCTTCATCCTCACTGTCGGTCTCATAGATGACCCGTTTACGCTTCTTGGTTTTCAAGCCATTGTCATTGGCTGGACACCACGATTTGATGTGTTTTTGGAGATCATGCATATTGTCTATCAACACACCACAATCAGCACAAGCTGTAGCCATGGTGAAAGGACCAGACTCCTCACTGGAACAGGATGCTGTTTCAATGTTTTCGTCAGGAGACGTGTTTCCAGCTACAATGTCCTGAGTCGACTGATGGCCTGAGGCGACAGAGACGTCTTTTATCTCTGCCTTTGGTAGATGTAGAGGTCCACCCTGCTGACTATAGGTTGTAGTAGTAGAGGACAAGATGTTGGGATGGAGTCTGTTCTTCTCGCTTGTACCAGGTTTAAGGTCCACGGTTAAGTTTCCATAAGGTGTTTCAATGGCTTTTTCGTATAGGGTCATGAACTTAGTGACATCATCAGGGAATATTCTCCTAGCAAATATCTTAACTTGCTGTCTGTCCACGGGTGAATTGAAAAGGGTCACGTAATGTGAATTAAGAGCAATGTCACGAGATTCCTTGCCTCTGGGGAACAGGTTTTGCAGGAGTAAAAAGATCAGTACATATTTGTGGTGCGAAGTTTGAGTAAACAGACGAGAGATTCGCTTGTCATTCTTGGCTTCGGCCAGGAAGTCGTCCAGGATCAACACGTTTTGTTGGTGGGCATCAAAGTAATGTTCATCCTCGAGATTGTAAGGGAGTCCTTTCACAAACTGCACATAGGGTAAGACTTGAAGAATACGATCGTACAGAGGTTGCCATACATTATAACACCAGGTGATATGGTCGGGCTGGGGCTTGATCAGTCCCTGTCGTAGTACGTTGAACATGAATGTTGTCTTGCCCGAGCCACTCGGACCGACCAAAACGCCGTTGGAGGCGATCCCAAATCGGAAGTGTCGTTCTAGAGAAGGTGTGTGCAGATGCGGTAGTGATGAAGTCACCAGAGATGTCGTGAACTCCTCTGAGGGCGGCGGCGGCGTAGTGAACTGCACTGAGGGTGGCAGCGGCGGCGGCGGCGGCGGCGGCGGCGTAGTGAACTGCACTGAGGGTGGCGGCGGCGGCGGCAGCGTAGTGAACTGCACTGAGGGTGGCAGCGGCGGCGGCGGCGGCGGCGTAGTGAACTGCACTGAGGGTATCAACGGCGGCGGCGGCGGCGGCGGCGGCGTAGCTGTGTTCGAGTGTATATTCCTCCTATGTCGATACATAACATCTTTTCTTGAAAAGGACTTCCCACAATCCGCACAGATGACCTGCTCCATTCTGATCTAATGCAAAGATGTGATGAGAGGGAGTGTAGATTTCCTTTTTATACTTTTCCAGTCTCTGTCTCTTCAAGGCAGCTAGAGCCCTGTTGACAACGCCCTTGGTGGTTGTGATTTGCCGAATTTTCACTGCAGGTGGTGAGGTCTTTTGCTTGCAAAGTGTCCTTTTAGATTTTATTCGCTGCGTCTTGACTTGTTTCTTTGCTGAAGTTTTTGATTTCCTGGACTTTATTACTTTATCTTGGGTACTGAAAATGTCTTTAGGTTTATTCACCGAAGGTCTCTTCATGGTTATGTGTCTTCTCTCTCCAACGTCCAGAGGGAAAATGAATGCTGAGCCCTTTCACTTAACGGTTTTATAGCAAAATGTATTACCATGCATATTGGACAGTGAAAAGATAATTTCTACTGACGGTTTTCTTAGTAATATACTACTATGCAAAGAAATCTCTGGAAGGAGGAGTATGATTGCTATTACATCCTCCTCCAATATCTTCTGTTTCGCCTTGGATAGTCTTGGTACGCTTCGGAGAGGTCTTGGACCTATGCACTCCCGTGGCTTCCTCAGTCTTGTTGGGTACAGCGATTATGCATGAATGAGGTCGACTTTGGTTTCCTCTGGATTCCTCAAAAAAGTCTATAAACTTTTGTGTATCAGGAATGTATAATCTTCTTTGCATGATGTTCACCGGAGTATTCCTCTGACTGATCTGTCCTTGTTTTCTCTCGCAAATGAAGACAGAATGCCTTATGTCTTATTTATATACATCTACCGGCAACAATCGCTTTGGGATAATGCTTGTATCTGCATCACGAGGCCCTAGCTAGTGGAGACCAAATCGTCTGGATCCTTGATTAAGGACTACCTTACAGTGAAAGACATCTTGACAGCACACGATTACCTGTTCATATTTAAAAGTAAACAGGCATTAAAAAACATAGACTTCTTGACAAGTCCATTATAACTCTGTACACTTACACATTTACAGTTATACTTCTTATCAAAGTCAGCATCACTTCAATATACAACTTTTAACCTTTAAATAAATACAGCGGGAGTAATTTTGTATTCACTCACTGGCTACAAGTTATGTAAACAACAGTTAAAGACAGTACACTTCATAATTATATGTATATCTTATACGTCACTAATTCAAGGAGGAGTTTGGTTCAGTTTTATATTGTAAACACATTAAATCTTGTTTTTTCAACACACACAAATATCATTCTGTTACACCAGAAAGATGAATAGTCAAGTGGACAATGCTGTTCGCGCCTTTTTATAGGTGCGTATTTACTAATTCATATTCATATACGAAAATAATAGGTATCATTAGGTATACAGTATTATAATTCGCATAGTGAGGTATCTCTTTTTGTAATGTTTATAAGACACACCTACAAGTCAGAGGGCTGCAGTGCGTGACTTTTCCCAATGGAGTGTTGCCTGAAGCAAACCCTCTTGGTCAATGGTCACTTTCGGGTCAGGGAGGGGTCAAGTGCAAAGCCATGTCATGTCAATGTCAATGTTAGTTTGTTACTGCTACCTTGTGGAATGTTTCAGGTTGAGGTTAACTGCATTTGACTTTCCTATGATTTACTTGTATATGTTTAAATGTACTTCTTCTCGATTACATGTTATATTCTGTATGCATGAATTATTTTTATCACTAGTTTAGCTCACACATTTCATTCACGTTATTACATTGTGATCACATATAAATACTGATTAAGTTCCTTTCATAATGTTTACTTCATTTCCATTAGTTTTAAATATCATCATCAATAATATATTGATCATCAAATAATATTTATAAATATATACATATATTAATTATATTTATTTTATTTATATTTTGATGAATTATTATTTAATATTTTATTTAATTATCCTTAACCCTTAACCCTTACCCAAAAGGTGTATGAAAATGACCCCTATATACTACTAATATCTTATGATCAACCATGTCGATTCTCCTTAAGTTATACAATATGTGTAATAATGCTCTTTTGCCTCTCAATGCTAGATCATCTATACATTTATTCATTTTAGATGTGGATGAAAATATGATACCGAGGTATCGATATGAGTTTACAACTTCAATGGCAGAATCTTTATAATACCACTTTTCTTTAGCTGATAATCGACCACCCCTTCGAAAAACAACAATGTTAGTTTTATCCAGGTTAACGTCAAGACCCCATTTATCCGAATATGCTTCTAAAATATGCAATTGCTTTTGTAGTCCTGAAACAACATCTGATACAAGGATGACATCATCGGCAAACAGTAATAGCAATATTTCTAAAAAGTCAGGAAACAGTTGTACCCCAAATTTACCATTTTCAACAATGTCAGTACATAATTCACCAATAAAAAATGAAAAAAGAAGCGGGCTTAAAATACACCCTTGTCTTAGACCAATAGGGCATTCGAAATAATTCGTATAATTATATTCATTGCATCTTACACATGCTTTAACAGATACATATATACTTTTTAATGCAGATAACATTTTACCCTTTAATCCAGATTTTACAAGACAATACCAAAGTTTATTTCTTGAAACGGAATCAAAAGCTTTTTTGAAATCTACGAAAGCAACATAAAGTTTTTTCTTCTTTCTAGATAAACATTTCTGAATTATTGCATTTAAGGTGAAAACATGATCAATTGTTGAATAACCTTTTCTAAAACCAGCTTGAAATTCAGGTATTTTATCTTTTATAGTTGCCCAGTTAGTAAGTCTTGTATGTAGAATCCGTGTATACAGCTTGCTAAGTGCGCTTAAAAGTGAAATCCCCCTATAATTATCTGGATTATCCCTTTCACCCTTTTTATGTATTGGAATTATAATTGCTTTAGTCCAGTTTTCAGGGAAAATGCCTTTATGAAACAATGCATTAAAAAGATTTCTAAGAAAGGGCAATATTGTGTTTCGAGAGCAGGTAAGCATTTAAACAACAATACAGTCGTTTCCTGGGGATTTTCCTCTTTTTAAATGATCTAAGGCTGATATAATTTCAGAATCACTAAAATCACATTCAAGGACAATTGAGTCAATATCATCAATACAGTCATTAACATCTTGACATTCAAAAGTTGCGTGTTCACCATATTTTGTGTTATTAAAAACTGTATGAAAGTGCTCAAACCATGTATCTTTATCTATATGTGGCTGTGGTTTACTCCCCCCAGAGATAGCACGTAGCTCTTTCCAAAATGCTTTGGAATCAGATAAAGTTGCATTTAATCTATTTCTGTTTTTGAACTTGAACATCGCTTTTGACTGCCTACATGTATTTTTATACTCATTTCTAAGTTTGCAATACATGTCCCTTGTTTCATTTGATTTATGTTTTCTGAATCTTCTTAGCGATCGTCTTGCTTCTCTTTTAGCCGTTTTACATTTGTGATTATAAAACGAATTACAAAAGTGAGGTTTGTTGGTAATTGGCTTGTTCATACAATCAGCAGCGTTAAGAATGACTGAGGTAAATCTATCGACTGCATGGTCAACATCGCTCTCAACAAGTTCATTTATTTCATCATTCCAAAGGTTACTCAGTGATTGTAGATATATATCAGCCTTTCTATCATCCCACTTATATCTAAATGTAGGTTCATCTCGTGTATGAGTATTTTCACAATTATCACTTGTATATGTCACTTGAACATTACACTTCAGGTGCAGACTCACTGGCATATGCTTAGACTCGACACGCGTATCGATACGCATATCCTCACACATTTGGTGTACATCAGTAGAACTAATGAAATAGTCTATAACACTCGAACCCTGCTTTGAAATATAGGTATAATTGCCAACCTCATCCCCGTGTGTCCTGCCGTTATGCATGTACAGGTCGTGTGCAAAACATAAATCTAAAAGCTTACGTCCAAACATATTAACAATGTTGTCACATGAGTGCCTCTGACCGACTAACACAGGATCTTCATCCGGGAAAGCACTGTTGTCAAGACGTTCAGTGTCAAATATCTCAGGAGGGTTGTTACCACTACCCACTCTGGCGTTCAAGTCCCCATAGACAATAACTTCTGAGTCCGGCTCTCTGTTTTGAGTGAGCCATTCATCCAGCTTGTCGATAGGGTTGGATTTGTCCACTGCAACATAGAAGTTCGAGCTGGCAGGAGGGGCATACATTCCAAATATATACAAATTTTTGTTCTTAATTACAATGTTATTCTCTATGTTGAGGCAAATAACGTTGTTTATGTCAGTGAATACTTGTTTGCAGTGAGGCGCTAAAGTGCGCTTTACCAACATTACAACCCCACCTGATAATCTACCATACTTAGCTAACCTATGTGCCTTACATATATACATAACATAGGATGAGAGCTCAGGTATGGATACGTCCTTGTTCAGAAAGGTTTCCACTAGGCAGATAACATCAAAGTTTCTTATATAGTCAACGAATTCGTTATCGTCAAGCTTTGAAAGGAAACCATCAATATTCCATGTTAAAATCTTTAAATCATACAAGTAACTGGAATATTCTGCACCTGATAGTTGTGGTCCTATAGAGTTGTGGGCCGGGCCGAGTCCCTAGCTGTCGTCCATGGAGGCGCCCCGGTTAATTTATCTATTTTCATTTACTTATCAAGCAAACTATACTTTTTAGTAATTGAAGCAGTGAAAAGTGTATTGTTGTGGGACAGAAATATATTTGTCCATGATTAATATTCCATTAATTCTATATAAAGAATCAAATTACTAAATTCAAGAATGAAATGGAAATCATAAGCCTAGATCTGTTGTTTCACACTTTAAACAATAAACATTCAACTTCTACATGCCAAAATATGAAAATAATTATGAATACAGAATGCAACTGAAAATAGAATTGTATCACTGGTAATTTCAAAAATATAATTGCATTGTTGAATTTAAAAATTTAATCGACTGTAACATTTACAGGATATAAAAATAATTTAAAAAACGTACAATTTCACTAAAATGGCCATTCATGAATACATTGACATGCGTATTGTTTTGAATAAATCAAATATGTGTTTTATTAATTCATATATGAAACGATGATAATTTTTATTTAGATAATAGTTCCGATAATTTAGGTTTTACAACAATATGTCTTCCCTAAACATACGTCTTTGCCGTGTCTATTAACACTTTTGTTTGTTAGTCATTAATGTAACACACTCATTGTAGTAGAAATGTATATCAAATTATTAATTAAAAAGTTCAAAGAAAAGAAATGTTAATTCAATTAATGTGTTGTCAAGGAAAACACAACACAATCCGGCTAGAAGTTGCAGAATGGGCTTCTTTATACACATATTTCAAGGATTAGTGTGTTTGAAAAGTCCAGAAACTGTACTAAGAGTGTGACATTTTAGATGTTCAGTATATATTTATAAATAGAGCGATCTACACAAGAGAGCTGCTGAAAATTAAAATAAGTCATTCAAATATTTGTTCTTTCTGTAAATCTGAACCAGAAAGTTTCCAATATGTTTTCATAAATGTAATCACGTAAATGAATTTTGGGGGAATCAAAAGTTCCATGAACAATCGTCTTTTATCACCCAAAACTGGCTCCCTAAGTAGATGGTGCTTGTGTGAGATCAAGCGATATCGACAAGCGATATCTACATTATAGATAACGCTAAAATCAAATCTTCATTATCCTATTATATAATCAGTTAATGACAGTTAATTTGTAACTTTAATGAACTCGTGTTGATATGTTTGATATCAGTAGACACTTGGGTGAAATTCTCGATATATACTCTGATATTATTATATCATTACAGTACCTCCAAAAAATTAAAATATCCTTAGAAAGTGTTGTAAATATTGTCAAGGATGTATCTAATGTTGCAAATATTATTCGCTCGTATATTAAAAACAACGCCTTCTTTCCATGCGAATTGAATTTTTTAACAATATTTCCAGGTTTAAAAATTGTTCCTTAGCTCTGCACATCCTTTATGTTTGTTTCACTTTTGTCTGTATACCTGTGAAATGAACTTAAGAAAACATTTGAAAATAATGTTTCATTGAGCTATACCTTACAGATTTTTAGTTCTGCCCCAGAAAGGAATCCAAGTTGTGTTTCCATGGAAACCGGGAAAACAAATACCGAACTGTGACCAGTGGTGCGTCGATCCAAAAGCTGAGACAGGAAAATGACAATCATTTTGTGGACCCAAATCAAAGCAGTCCGTGACACTGACAGTAATTTATGTTTCGAAACCACTTGAAATTACGTAAGGTTTATTTTGAAAAGTTACAAATATTTACCATCATGTATTTATTTTTAAAATGTCGATAAATTATCTAACAAAAATTTCCCGACCAACTGTTTTTTAGTGTTACTTTTTAGCTCATCAGGCCTGAAAGGCCCGATGGGCTTATGGCATGGCATGGTGTCCGGCGTCCTTCCATCCGTCCATCCGTCCATCCGTCCATCCGTCCATCCATCCGTCCATCCGTAAACTTTTCGCTTTTTCGACTTCTTCTCCAGAACCAATGACTCCACAGAGCTGAACTTTTATGTGCAGACTCCTTGGCCAATGGGGATTCTAAATTGTAGATTTCGTGACCCCATGATCCCAAATGGGGTCACAGGGGTCACATCCTTAAAAACTTATTTTCATCTTCTTCTCCAGTTCCAAAAGATCTAGAGAGCTGAAAAGTTGTGTGCAGACTCCTTAGCCAATGGGGATTCTAAATTGTAGATTATGTGACCCTGTGACCCCAAATGGGGTCACAGGGGTCACATCCTTAAAAACCTATTTTCATCTTCTTCTCCAGTTCCAAAAGGTCTAGAGAGCTGAAAAGTTGTGTGCAGACTCCTTGGGTAATGGAGATTCTTAATCGTAGATTTCGGGACTCTGTGACCCCGAATGGTCACAGGGGTCACATCCTTAAAAACTTATTTTCATCTTCTCCTCCAGTTCCAAAAGGTCTAGAGAGCTGAAAAGTTGTGTGCAGACTCTTTGGCCAATGGGGATTCTAAATTGTAGATTATGTGACCCCTTAACCCCAAATGGGGTCACAGTGGTCATGATCTAAGAACCTATCTTTTGCTTGTAAACAATAACTTAAATATTCAACTTTAGATAGTAAATCAATGAAATCCTGATGAGCTCCAGAGCCCATGACTCCATTTTTTTAAATACAAAAGACGCAATGTTTTCTTTATATGTAAGGGGTGTCTTACTTATGAAGGCATTAAACATGTAGTTTTATATTATGCCAACTCTTTATACATGTAAAGGTATCATACCCGAGTGTAAACTGTGCAATACTGTATACCCTTTTACAATCAAATGCAAAATAAAAATAAATTCAACATCCTTCTGGGTCACAAAATTTTTTAAGATTTATTACTTGACTCACACATTTTGATAAACTACCTTACTATCATAAATGGGAATACGTCACTGATTCGAAATACACTGATCTGGTTTGGGAGTGTTTTAGCTTATACATATAAAACTGCATTTAGCAAGAAACGATTTACTCCAACTATATTGTATACTAAAACAACCAAACAAATCATACATACATACAATACTATAATATCACAAAATACATATATATTAATCTTGACTAGGAAGCATATTTCTTAAAAGTGTGGTCTAGCTATTCCTATGTTATTTAGAACAAATGAATAGACAACTCAACAAAACAGACACAACTTTTCTCTAAATGTGTTCAATTATTTATTTTGATTCTGCTTGCATTTTGAACTGTATACTCATTTATATGGTCACCCTGGAAAGAATGTAGAGCAACAAATGTTTTATTTTCCTTTTTGTGTTTGACCAGTACTTTCCTCCTCGTGAAAATGTAGATTGGCCTTCCTCATATAACAAGCACATTTGCTGAAACTCCGATGTCATATATTTGGATTACTTTAATCAATATGACGTATCTGGCGTATCTGACCGGACCCCCTTTGCAAGTCGTGTCAGTCTCGAAATGCTGAAGTCGGTTTTACAAAGCTGACTTTGCAACTCCTCATTTTCCATTGTTCATTTGTCAAACGTAAGTTGTAACATTACACAATGTGTATATTATTTAGATTTAATAATTAAAAATGAAAAGTTGACTTTTTTTACTTTGACGATTTCTTGAATTACATTTCAACTTTGTAAAGTTGAGAATAGAAAGTTAAGATTGACAGGATTAAAATGTTAGTTTTGCATGATTGGACTCGTCTTTTCGAGACTTGTATGGTTGAGAACGACAAGTTACACTTTACAAGTTACAAGTCAACATGTCTTCATTTTCGGCACAAATCCCCTTCCATAGTCAACAACCAGGAAGAGTATCCAGACCTCCCAACTACCTGAGGGATTATGTGAAGTGACTGTAATTTGTAAAATGTTAATTCAAGAGTTTATTCAAAGACTGTAAATGTGTTAATTTTAAAGTTGGAGTATTCTACAAGTGTAGTGCCAGTGTAGTGAAACTATCTTCCAGAGGAGGGAAGGACTAATTTTATATTTCAGAATAATTGAAATTTAACATAAGTGAATATGTGCCTGAAGAAAAGTTTATAATTTCATTCAACGGAATTATTCATATGAACTCTAAGTTTATCCATAACATTCCGGATCCAGATATCTGAAGAAGCTGATGGACTCTAAATTGCATGTGTTTTCTCAGAGTGATTATTCCAGTTATTGTTTATACTTCAACTCTTTAATTTCTCAAAAAAGGAAAGATGTAACGATTGTAATTTAGATCACATGATCTATCACATGACCTGCTTGTACACATATTATGATTACGTCATTGTGACGTCGCTTCCTGTTTATGTAGCCCGCCATGAATACATACGTTCAACTTCAACAGACTTGTTTGTCCTAGTGCCCTGAACTCTCATACAAAGTAATGAAACAACTATAACCCCTACATTTAATACTATTCTAACTTCTAAACATGCATTGTAATGCGGATGACAACGCGTATTGCTGTGGTAAATTTTTCATTTGAACTAATGTACAGTCCAGATAAACATATTAAGATGGTTTTATGTTTATTTTCATAGACTGTCATTCGTTTGTTGGTTGACATGCTATTTTCTATGGAAGGGGAGTTGTGCCATAAATGAAGACATGTTGACTTGTAACTTGTAAAGTGTAACAATTCGTTCTCAACCATACAAGTCTCGAAAAGACAAGTCCAACCATGCAAAAAATGTCATTTTTAATTATTAAATCTAAATAATATACACATTTTGTAATGTTACAACTTACGTTTAACAAATGAAAAATGGAAAATGAAGAGTAGCAAAGTCAGCTTTGTAAAACGGACTTTAGCATTTCGAGACTGAAACGACTTGCATAGTTACGATTGCAATGTTTCAAATCACATCTCTACACGATTTCGCATTGACTGGAATATTACGAAAATTAGAGGAAAGAACGAATAATCCCGATCCGATAAACACAATGTTCAACAATGACTTCTCCCTTGGCAATCATCTCCCAGCAACAACTCACACATATTTGAAAGCTACATACTAGTTTTCCCATTACTAGCATACTACATATATAGATTTCTAACAAATTTTAAAGGCAGCATTACTAGTCTCTATAATGCATGTAAGGGACGGATCCAGGAATTTTGCAAGCAAATTGCAAGCAGAATCAACATAAATAATTGAACACTTTTAGAGAAAAGTTGTAAATTGTCTATTCATTTAGTATTCAGTTCTAAAAAAACATAGGAATAGCTAGACCACACTTTTAAGAAATATGCTTCCTGGTAAAGATTAATATATATGTATTTTGTGACAGTATACCAGTGTAATGTATGATTTGTTTAAGATACAAAGATACAAACTAGTTTGAGTAAATATTTTCTTGCTACACACAGTTGTATATGTATAAACTAAAACACTCCCAATCCTGATCAGTGTATTTTGAAACAGTGACTTATTCCCATTTATGATAGCCAGTTAGTTTATCAAAATGTGTGAGTCAAGTATTAGATCGTACATATTCTTGTGACCCAGAAGGGTGTTGAACTTTTTTTGCATTTGATTGTAAAGGGTATACAGAATTGCACAGTTTACATTCGGGTATAATGATAGCTATACATGTATAATGAGTTGGCATAATATAAAACTACATGTTTAATGCCTTCATAAGTAAGACAGTCTGTATTAATTGGGTATAAAGAAAAAATTGCGTCTTTTGTATTTAAAAAAAAAATAACAAAAAAAAAAAGTTGGTCGGGACATTTTTTGACATTTGATTATAGTTAGATAATTTATCAACATTTTGGAAATAAATATATGATAATAAATAGTTGTTATTTTTCAAAATAAACGTTACGTAATTTCAAGTTGTTTCGAAACATCAATTACTGTCAGTGTCACGGACTGCTTTGATTTGGGTCCATAAAATGATTGACATTTCCTGTCTCAGCTTTTGGATCGGGGGTAACACTGGTCACAGTTCGGTATTTGTTCTCCCCGTTTCGATGGAAACGCAACTTGGATTCCTTTCTGGGGCAGAACTAAAAATCCGTAAGGTATAGCTCAATGAAACATTATTTCAAATGTTATATTAAGTTCATTTCGCAGGTATACAGACAAAAGTGAAACACACATAAAGGATGTGCAGAGCTAAGACACAATTTTGAAACCTGGAAATATTGTTAAAACAAGTCCATTTCATGTGGAAAGAAGGCGTTGTTTTTAATATACGAGTGAATAATGTTTGCAACATTAGATACATCCTTGACAATATTTACAACACTTTATTTTTATGGAGGTACTGTAATGATATGATAATATCAGAGTATATATCGAGAATTTGATATCAAATATTTGATATCAAATATATCAACACGAGTTCATTACAAACTGGATGAGCGTTTGCGGGACACCGCAAAAGCGGAGCAGCTCTGAAACTTTGGGTCTCGCCTTTCCCTGTTCCGCCTTCTCCTCAGCATAAATAAAATGGGATTTTTTTTGGATAAAATTTTGTTTATTATTCAAGTTATTCTAACAAGTTGAATCATCACCGGGGTCACTTTTCGCAAACTTGTTTTTAAAACCTATTTCTGATTTCAAAATTGGATCAAAGGATTAACATGGCCTTAACCAATATCTCATGACCTTGACCTTTGACCTTCAAGGTCACACCATCAATGATTACTTTTCATTGTGTATAACAATCATGCAATGACTCAAAGTGTTCATTGTTAACATAAGGCATATTCACAATAGCATGCTTAAGTTGTGACCTTGCTGTGACCTTGACCTTTGACAGATTTTAGCGTAAACGTTTTCAGATCTTGGTCTTTCTCCATAATTGATATATACCAAATAAGAGCCTGACAGCACAAACATGTTTGAAGTTATCATGTCTACAAGGATTATTATAGTGATTTAAGAACTCATGACCTTGACCTTTGACCTTGAATGTGAACATGTCAAAATCATTCACCAGATTTATAAGAAAGAAGCTATGTATATGAAATGTTAATACCTTCTTGGAAAAAAGTTATTTACAGATTTAAGAACTGGTCACCATGACCATATCTCGTGACCTTGACCTTTGATCTTCAAGGTCACACAGTCAATGATCACTTTTCATTGTGTATAACAATCATGTAATGATTCAAAGTGTTAATAGTTAAAATAAGGCATGTCCGCAACTGCATGCTTAAGTTGTGACCTCTCTGTGACCTTGACCTTGGACAGATTTTAGCGAAAACCTTTTCAAATCTCAGTCTTATCCAAAGTTGATATATACCAAGTAAGGGCCTGATAGCACAGAAGTTGTTGAAGTTATCGTGTTTACAAGGATTGTTGTAGTGATTTCAGAACTCAGAACCTTGACCTTTGACCTTGAATGTGAGCATGTCAAAATAATTCCCCAGGTGTACAAGAAAGAAGCTATATATATGAGGTGTTGATACCTTCATGGAAAAAAGTTACATAGTGATTTCAGAACTGGTGACCATGACCCTATCTCGTGACCTTGACCTTTAAAATTCAAGGTCACACAATCAGTGATCACTTTTCATTGTGTATCACAATCATGTAATGATTCAAAGTGTTAATAGTTGAAATAAGACATTTTTTCAAAAGCATGCTTAAGTTGTGACCTCACTATGACCTTGACCTTTGACGGATGTTAGCGAAAACCTTTTCAAATCTTGGCCTTTCTTCATAGTTGATATACACCAAAGAAGAGCCTGATAGCACAAATATTTTCCAAGTTATCGTGTTTACAAGGATTGTTTTAGCAATTTCAGAACTTGTGACCTTGACCTTTGACCTTGAATATGAACATGTCAAAATAATTCCCCAGGGGCATAAGTAAGAAGTTATGTATATGAGGTGTTGATACCTCCTTGGAAAGAAGTTATTTAGTGATTTCAGAACTGGTGACCATGACCCTATCTCGTGACCTTGACCTTTGAAATTCAAGGTCACACAATCAGTGATCACTTTTCATTGTGTATCACAATCATGTAATGATTCAAAGTGTTAATAGTTGAAATAAGACATTTTTGCAAAAGCATGCTTAAGTTGTGATCTCACTATGACCTTGACCTTTGACGGATGTAAGCGAAAACCTTTTCAAATTTTGGCCTTTCTCCATAGTTGATATACGCCAAAGGAGAGCCTGATAGCACAAATATTTTTCAAGTTATCGTGTTTACAAGGATTTTTTTTAACGATTTCAGAACTCATGACCTTGACCTTTGACCTTGAATGTGAACATGTCAAAAAAATTCCCCAGGGGTATAAGTAAGAAGTTATGTATATGAGTTCTCAAAACCTAATAGGAAAAAAGTTATAGCGAATACAAAACGCGGCGGCGGCCGCGGTTGCGGCGGCGATGGAAACTGCACAAAAACTGATAGCAGCTCCGACTAAGTTCGGGAAACTTCCAAATATGGTCAATGCGAATTCATGTAGAGATGTAATTTGAAACATTGCATTCGCAACTATGCAAATCATGTCAGTCTCGAAATGCAAAAGTCCTTTTTACAAAGCTGACTTTGCAACTCCTCATTTTCCATTTTTCATTTGTCAAACGTAACTTGTAACATTACTAAATGTGCATATTATTTAGATTTAATAATTAAAAATGACAAGTTGACTTTTTGACTTTGACGATTTCTAGAATTACATTTCAACTGGAAAGTTACAATTGACAGGATTAAAATGTTAGTTTTACTTGGTTGAACTTGTCTTTTCGAGACTTGTATGTACATGTTACACTTTACAAGGTACAAGTCAACATGTCTTCATTTATGGCAAACATCCCCTTCCATAATTTTCAAGACACATCCATGTACGCATAGTTTTCATATATTTC